>CM063178.1:43365000-44565000 GCA_031835075.1 Saguinus oedipus
GGGATTGTAGTTTTTCAGAACCCTAACAGAAGATCTGGGAGTCTTTATAAAACTACATCTCCCAGCAAAGAGAAGGAGGCACTCACTGCCCTACCATTTCCTCATGTAATGTGCATTGTTCCTGAGCCGAGTGCATGCTGGGATTACACTCCTGCAGCCTGGTGGTAAAAAGGTTGGGAGTGTTTATGAGACTACATCTCCCAGCAAGCCAAGAGAGGCTCGCACAGCTCTGCCTCTTCCTCCAATAAAGTGCCCTCTCCCTGAGCTCGGTGCATGCTGGAATTTAGTACTGCAGTCCTGTGACCAAAGGGCTGGGAGTGTTTAAGAAACTGCATCTCCCAGCAGGACCAGGGAGGTGCGCACAGCCTCGCCTCTTTTTCCAGTGACTAGAGAACTTTCCCTGAGCCCCATATATGCTGGAATTATGGTGCTGCACCTCTTTGACCAAAGGGGAAGGGAGAGGCCATGAGACTACATCTCCCAGCAAGCTCAGCAAGGCTCACAAAGCCCTGCCTGTTTCTCCAGTGACTGGTGCACTGTCCCTGAGAGGTGTGAATGCTAGGATTGTAGTCCTGGAATACTGTGACCAAAGAGCTGGAAGTGTTAATGAGACTACATCTCCCAAAAAGCATAGTGAGAAATGCACAGCGCTTTCTCTTTCTCTAGTGACGTGCACTGTCTCTGACCCCGGTGTTAAAGTATTCCAGTCATATGACAAAAGGGTTGAGAGTGAATACATTTCCCAGCAAGCCCAAGGAGGTGTACGCAGCTCCACTTCTTTCTCCATTGACGATTGTGGTGCTGCAGCCCTGTGACCAAAGGGCTGAAAGTGTTTATGAGACCACATCTCCCAGCAGACCAAGCGAGTCATGCACAGCCCCGCCTTTTCCTCCAGTGACATGGCATTGTGACACGGCATTGTTCCTGTGCCCACTGCACGCTGGGACTGTAGTCCTGCAGTGCTGTGACCAAAGGTCTAGGAGTGTTCATGAAACTGCATCTCACTGAAAGCCCAGCGAGCTGCACACAGCCCTGCCTCTTTCTCCAGTGACCCACACTGTCCCTGTGAAGAATTGAAATGCGAGAGTATAAAATTAACTTGAAATGAAAGTATGCCAAATTGTAGGGTCTTTATTGCCAGCGACCAAGGAGGACTCACGTCTCTACAATGCGTGGCCCCAAATGGAGGGTGACAAGATTTTTTATACCCGTAAACCACCTCTGGGTGTGGGGGTGAAGAGATTTAGACATTCTGAGGTCCAGGGGATTTTGTAAATTATCTCCTCAGCATAGAGGAGGGAGCGGGTCTCCGAACATTCCAAGGGCTAGGGGACTTGTTGTCACTTCGATTGTTATCTAAGTGGTTTACAGAAGTCAAGATAAGTGTTAGTTTACACACTGTCTGGGCAGAGGTGGAATCCACAGTTTTTTAGTCACTTACTACAAGTCATAGGAGCCAGGATGGAATTAACTTGAGCTGCTTATTCTGGTCATTACTGGTAAGCAAAGGCCAGAAATTCTGGTAGTCACTGATAAGAAAAGGTAAGCAGCCTTACACAGTGAGCACTTTGCAGAGCAAACTAGCAGTTTCATTTACAGAAGCCAAGGCTAGTAGTTATTGTGAGGAGAATGGGGCAACTTATTTTGGAAAACAGCTTTTGTCTTTTATAAAATGGCCTTTCTCAGGTTCCAGCTATAGCACATCTGAGTCCTGCGCATGCTGGGATTGTAGCCCTTCAGCCCTGTGACCAAAGGGCTGGGAGTGTTTATGAGAATACATCTCCCCGCAATTCCAGTGAGTCACCCGCAACCGCACCTCTTCTTTCAGTGACACGCCATGTCTCTGAGCCTGGTGCTTGCTGGGATTGTAGTCCTGAAGCCCTGCAACCAAAGGACTGGGAGTGTTTATGTGACTACATCTCCCAAAACACATAGCCAAAATTGCTCAGCCTCACCTCTTCCTCCAGTGAGGGGGCACTCTTTCTAAGCCCAGTGCATGCTGGAAATGTAGTCCTGTAGTCCTGTGAACAAAGGACTGGGAGTTCGTATGAGTATACATAATTCAGCAAGCCCAGCGAGGCGCACACAGCCTTGCCTCTTTCTCCAGTGACACACACTGTCCTGTGCCCATTGCATGCTGGGGTTGTAGTCCTCCAGCCCTGTGACCAAAGGTCTGAGAGTGTTCTTGAGACTACATCTCCCGGAAAGCCTAGTGAGGTGCTCATAACTTGCCTTTTTCTTCAGTAACTGGCACTGTCACTGAGCCCGGTGCACTCTGGAATTGTAGTCCTTCAGCCCTTTAACATAAGAGCTGAGAGTGTTTGAGAATTCATCTCCCAGCAAGCCCAGCGAATCACTAACAACCCAACCTCTTTCTCCAGTGATGCAAAATGTCCCCGAGCCAGGTGCTGGCTGGGATTATAGTCTCACAGCCCCGTGACTACAACTCCCCAAAAATATAGTGAGGAGTGCACAGCCCTGCCTCTTCCTTCAGTGATGCGCACTGTCCTTGAGCCAGGTGCATGATGGGATTGTAGTCTTGCAGTCCTGTGACCGGAGCTGAGAGTGTTTATGAGAATACATATCCCAGAAAGCCCAGCTAGGCACGCACAGCCCCACCTCTTTCTCCAGGGACACACACTATTCTTGATCTTGGTATATAAGGGAATTGTAACCCTGCATCCCTGTAATGAAAGGGCTGGGAGATATTATAAAGCTACATCTCCTAGCAAGTGAAGGAGGCACGCACATCCCTGCCTCTTTCTCCAGTCACACACTCTATTCCTGAGCCAGGTGCATGGTGGGATTGTAGTCCAGCAGCCCTGTGACCAAGGGGCTTGGAGTGTTTGTGAGACTGCATCTCTTAGCAAGCAAAGCGAGGCATGCAGAGCCCTGCCTTTTCCTCCAGTGACGCACACGGTCCCTGAAGAAGTGTTCATGAGATTACATTTTCCAGTAAGCCCAGCAATTCACTCACAGCCCTACCTCTTCCTTCAGCAATGTGTACTGTTCCTGATTCCAGTATATGCTGGGATTGTGGTGCTGCAGCCCTGTGACCAAATGGCTGAGAGTGTTTATAAGACTACATCTCCCAGAAAGCCTAAAATGTGCTTATAGCCTCTTCCTTTTTCTTCCAGTGACATGCGCTCTCTGTTAACCCGGTGCATAGTGGAATCATCCTGTAGCCCTGTGACGAAAGGGATGAGAGCGATTATAGGACTACATCTCCCAGCAAGCCTAATGATGTGCACACAGCCTCGCCTTTTGCTCCAGTAATGCTCATTGTACTTGACCCCAGTCCGTTGTAGTCTTGCAGCCCTCTGACCAAAGGACTGGGAGTGTATTCTTACAGATCTGTTCACTTGTCATGAGAATGTTTTTCTTTACCCCATGAACATACTTACAATAGCTTTCTTCAAGTATGATATACTGATTACAGCATCCTGGACATGTTGAGAATAGGTTCTGTTGTATGCTTTTTAATCTTGTGAATTGATTGCATTTTCATGCTTCTTCACACATCTCATGAATTTTTAAATTGTGCAATAGGAACTACAGGGACTCTGAATTCTGTTGTATAGCTATGAAATTTTTTATTATTTTAAGAGGGAGTTAATTTGAATAGATTCAAACTTCAATTCTTACATCTGTTACAGTGACATAGCTGAAATCCTCATTCAGTTTTTCCAAAGATGCATATTATATATGTATTATACATAGATGTGCATTTCTATATAGCAAAGAAAATATTTTATTAAGCTTTATTATAGTTATCTGTAAAATAGTTATTAAAAAACTACTTCATTATTACTGGAAGTCAGAACCTCAATTTTGTTTACTTTTTAGATTTCACGTAAGTGAAAGTATATAATATGCACACTTTTACATCTACTTCTTTTATGAAACATTATATTTATATTTATGCTATTTCAGATGTCTATAGTTTGTTCATTAAAAAAGTATTTTTTTTTTTTTGAGATGGAGTTTTGCTCTTGTTACCCAGGCGGGAGTGCAATGGCGCCATCTCGGCTCACTGCAACATCTGCCTCCTGGGTTCAGGCAATTCTCCTGCCTCAGCCTCCTGAGTAGCTGGGACTACAGGCACGCACCAACATGCCCAGCTAATTTTTTGTATTTTTAGTAGAGACGGGGTTTCACCATGTTGACCAGGATGGTCTCAATCTCTTGACCTTGAGATCCACCCACCTCGGCCTCCCAAAGTGTTGGGATTACAGGCTTGAACCACCGTAAAAAAATAATTTTTTATCCTTGTCTTGTGCCAATTTTCAAAGGAAATGCTTTCAGCTATTGCCCATTCAGTATGATATTGGCCATTGGATTGTCATAAATAGAGCTTATTATTTTGAGATATGTTCCATAAATACCTAGTTTATCGAGAGTTTTTAGCATGAAAAGGTGTTGAATCATTTTGAAGGCCTTTTCTGCAACTATTGAGAAATTCTGTGTTTTTGTCATTGGTTCTATTTATGTAATTGATTACATTTATCGATTTGCATATGTTGAACCAGGTTTGTATCCCAGAGATAAAGTAGAATTGATCATGATGGATAAGATTTTTGATTTGCTGCTGGATTCTGTGTGCCAGAATTTTATTGAGGATTTTTGCATCGACATTTATCAGTGACATTGGCCTAAAATTTTTGTTGTTGTTGTTATGTCTCTGTTATGTTTTGGTATCAGGATGATGCTGGCCTCATAAAATGAGATCGAAAAAAAAATATCTTTTTCTATTGTTCGAAAAAGTTTCAAAATAAATAATACCTGTTCCCCTTTGTATCTCTGTTGAAATTCAGGTGTGAACCCATCTGGTCCCTAACAGTTTTCTGTTGCTAGCCTATTAATTACAGCCTCAATTTTAGAATGACTGCCTCAATTTTGTTTTTGGCATATTCAGGGATTCAACTTCTTCCAGGTTTAGACTTGGGAGAATGTATGTGTTTAGGAATTTATCAGTTTCTTCTAGATGTTTTAGTTTATTTGCATAGAGGTGTTTATAGACCAATGCAACCAAACAGAGGACTCAGAAATAACACCACACATCTACAAACATCTAATCTTTGACAAACTAGACAAAAACAAGCAGTGGGGAAAAAAATTCCTATTTACAAATGGTGTTCAGAAACTAGCTAGCCATTTGAAGAAAACTGAAACTAGACCCCTTTCTTACACTTTATATAAAAATTAACTCAAGATGGATTAAAGACTTAAATGTAAGATCTAAAATTATTAAAACCCTAGAAGGAAACCTAGGCAATACCATTAGAGACATAGGCATGGGCAAATACTTTATGACTAGACACCAAAAGCAATGGCAACAAAAGTCAAAATTGACAAATGGGATCTAAGAAAACCGAAGATCTTCTGCACACAAAAAAAGCTATCATCAGAGTGAACAAGCAACCTACAGAACGGGAGAAAAAATTTACATTCTTTCCATCTGACAAAGGGCTAATAACCAGAATCTACAAAGAACTTAAATTTACAAGAAAAAAAAATCCATCATGAAGGGAGCCAAGGATATGAACAGACACTTTTCAAAAGAAAACATTTATGCAACCAACAGATATATAAGAAAAAAATATTATAATTACTGGTCATTAGAGAAATGAAAATAAAAACCACAATGAGATACCATCTCATGCCTGTTAGAATGATGATCATTAAAAAGTCAGGAAACAGGTCGGGGGAAAAAGAAGATGGCACGGTAGGAGCAATTCAGGATTGCAGCTCTCAGTGAAGATGCAGAGGGTGAGTGCAAGCCGCATTTCCAGATGAATCTGTTGCTCACAGAATGGGAAAATTCCCAGGTGTAGGAAACACATGGGATGACAGCACATCTGTTTTGGCTGGCATGGCCATTTCGGCCAGTGCCACAGTGCAATGACACTCCGCACAAAACACACTGGTCTGGGTGCCCCGTTAAACTGGCAATCTGAGATTTGGGAGGGAAGATTAGCATATCCATATGATTAAACAGGACTTGGACAGTGAGTCAGACCAGGAGATTCCTGGAAAGTGAGGTTTGAACTGGTGCAGTGGGTCACTGCACAGGAAATAATACAGATCCCAGTGCCCTATCAGCAGGCAACTGAAACACCTGGGAGAGAGTCAACAGTTCAACTTAAAAAAAATGCCCTGAAGCAGGGAGCAAGATGATCATGCTTGGCGGGTCCCACCTCCACAGGGACAAACAAAACAGTGATTCAAAATGCTCGGGGTTGAGAGTTTCATTGCGGGAACAGCTGAACCCAGGATGGTGCAGCTTGGTGAAGTAGGGGCATCCACCATGACCGAGGCATTCCACTTCTACTGAGGTACACTCCCATTGCTGGCGCAGCCTGCCATTGCCGAGGCAACCAGCCATAACAGAGAGACTCCACCAATACAGAGGTGGGCCACTATCACCACAGCAGTTCTAACCACACCCATATCATCAGGACTACAGGAAATTACACTTGGCAACAGGGAGGAGCCCACGACAGCAGGGTGAAGCCCACTACAACAGGGCAAAGCCCATGGCATAAGAGCGGAGCCCATGACAGTAGGGCAGAGCCCAGGCAACATGGCGGAGCCAAAAACAGTAGGGTGAAGCACACAGCAGCAGGGTGGAGCCCACAGCAACAGGGATGGGCCCACAGCAACAGGGCAGACAGCTTAGCAGCAGGGCGGAGCCTCAGCAGGAAAATAGTGACTAGACTGCCTTCTAGCTGGGCAGGACTTTGCAACAGATACTCATAAACAAAGCCCTAAGTCTCCAAGACAGAGCATCTGAGGAAAAAGGGGGTTTTATAAGTTCGGCTGCAGCAGACTTAAACGTACCTGCTTAACAGCCCTGAATGAGCAACGAAGCTCACAGCTCAGCATTTGAGCTAGTATAAAGTACAGACCATCTCCTCAAGCAGATTCCTGACTCCTGTATATCCAAAGAGTCACCTCAAAAAGGATGAATTAGACTGACATTTGGCGGGCATGATTCTGGGACAAAGGTAGCAGAAAAAGAAACTGGTAGCATCCCTCACCATTCCACAGCTGCTACAGGTGTACCCCAGACAAGCAGGGCCTGGAGTGGACATTGGCAGTCGTACAGTAGAGGGGCTAGACTGTTAGAAGGAAAACGAAGTAACAGAAATACTTCATCATCAAAAATCTGGGCGTCCACTCAGAGACCCAATCGAAAAGGCAGCAACTACTCAGCTGACAGGTGGATAAATCCACAAAGATGGGAAGAAACCAGCGAAAAAAAAAAGGAAAACACCCGAAACCAAAATACCTCACCTCCTACAAAGGACCAAAACTCCTCAACAACAAGGGAACAAAGCCAGATGGAGAATGAGTGTGATGAAATGATGGAATCAGACTTCAGAAGGTGGATAATGAGAAACTTCAGTGAGCTAAAAGAACATGTTCTAAATCAATGCAAAGAAGCTAAGAACCTTGAAAAAAGATTTAAAAAAAGATTCGAGGAAATGATTACAAGAATGGACAACTTAGAGAGGAATATGAATGAATTGAAAGAGCTGAAAAACACAACACGAGATCTTCTTGAAGCATGCACAAGTTTCAACAGCCGAATTAACCAACCAGAAGAAATAATATCAGAAGTCAAAGATCAGCTCAATGAAATAAAACAAGAAACCAAGATGAGAGAAAAAAAGTGCAAAAAAGAATGAACAAAATCTCGCAGAAATGTGGAACTATGTGAAGAGACATAACCTGCGTTCGATAGGTGTATCAGAATGTCAAGAAGAGAATGAATCCAAGCTGGAAAATACTCTTCAGGATATTATCCAGGAAAATTTCCCCAACCTAGCTAGGCAGGCCAATACTCAAGTCCAGGAAATACAGAGAGCACCACAAAGATATTCTGCAAGAAGAGCAACCCAAGGCACATAATCGTCAGATTCACCAGAATTGAAATGAAGGAGAAAATACTAAGAGCAGCCAGAGAGAAAGGTTGGGCTACCCACAAAGGGAAGCCCATCAGACTCACAGCAGATCTCTCAGCAGAAACTCTACAAGCCAGAGGAGAGTGGGGGGGCCAATATTTAACATCCTTAAAAAAAACTCTCAACCCAGAATTTTATATCCAGCCAAACTGAGCTTCATAAATGAAGGAAGAGTAAAATCTTTTTGCCAAGAAGCAAGTACTCAAAAATTTTGTCACCACCAGGCCTGCTTTACAAGAGCTCCTGAAAGAGGCACTACACATGGAAAGGAACAACCAGCACCAGCCATTCTAGAAACAAACCAAATGCTAAAGAGCATCAACAAAATAAAGAATCTGCATCAACTAACAGGCAAAACATCAAGCAAGCATCAAAACGACAGTATCAAATTCACATATAACAATATTAACCCTCAATGTAAATTGGCTAAATGCACAAATCAAAAGACACAGACTGGCAAATTGGATAAAAAATAACAAAACCCATAAGGGTGCTGTATCCAGAAAACCCATCTCACATGCAAGGATACACAAAGGCTCAAAATAAAGAGATGTAGGAAGATTTACCAAGCAAATGGAGAGCAAAAAAAAGCAGAAGTTCCAATTCTCATCTTCGATAAAATAGACTTTAAAGCAACAAAGATCAAAAGAGACAAAGAAGGTCATTACATAATAGTAAAAGGATCGATACGACAAGAAGAGCTAACGATTCTAAATATAAATGGACCCAATACAGGAGCACCCAGATATATAAAGCAAGTTCTTAACGACTTACAAAAAGACTTAGACTCCCACAAAATAATAGTGGAAGACTATAAAACTCCACTGTCAATATCAGACAGATCAATCAGACAGAAATTTTTTTAAAATTTTTATTGCATTACAGGTTTTGGGGTACATGTGCAGAACGTGCAAGATAGTTGCATAGGTACACACATGGCAGTGTGTTTTGCTGCCTTCCTCCCCTTCACCCACACTTGACATTCATCCCCAGGTTATCGCTCCCCAGCCCCCTGCGCTGTCCCTCCCCCATTCCCCCCAATAGACCCCAGTGTGTAGTAGACCCCCTCTCTGTGTCCATGTGTTCTCATTTTTCTCACCCACCTATGAGTGAGTATATGCGGTATTTCTTTTTCTGTTCTTGTGTCAGTTTGCTGAGAATGATGTTCTCCAGATTCATCCATATCCTTACAAAGACACAAACTCATCATTTTTGATTGCTGCATAATATTCCATGGTGTATATGTGCCACATTTTCCCAGTCCAGTCAATCATCATTGGGCATTTGGGTTGGTTCCAGTTCTTTGCTATTGTAAACAGTGCTGCAATGAACATTCGTGTGCATGTGAACCAGACAGAAAATTAACAAGGATATCCAGGGCTTGAACTCAGACCTGGAACAAGCAAATCTTATAGACATTTACAGAACTCTCCACCCCAAATCCACAGAATATACGTTCTTCTCAGCACCACATCACACCTACTCCAAAATTGACCATGTAATTGGAAGTAAAGCAGGCCTCAGCAAATGCAAAACACCTGAAATTATAACAAACAGTCTCTCAGACCATAGTGCAATCAAGTTAAACCTCAGAATTCAAACTAACTCAGAACCACACAGCTTCATGGAAACTGAACAACTGGCTCTTGAATGTTGATTGGATAAACAATGAAGTGAAGGTAGAAATAAGGAAGTTCTTCAAACCCAATGAGAAGAAAGACAAAACATACCAGAATCTCTAGGACACATTTAAAGCAGTCTCCAGAAAAATATATATAGCAAGAAGTGCCCACATGAGAAGAGTGAAGAGATCTAAAATTGACACCCTGTGGTCAAAATTGAAAGAGCTAGAGAAGCAAGATTAAAAAAACTCAAAACCTGGCAGAAGACAAAAAATAACTAAGATTAGAGCAGAACTGAAGGAGATAGAGACATAAAATCTCTTCAAAAAATCAATAAATCCAAAAGCTGGTTTTTTGAAAAGATCAACAAAATGGACAGACCACTAATCAGAGTGATAGAAAAGAAAAGAGAGAACAACCAAATAGATGCAATAGAAAATGATAAAGGGGAAATCACCACAGATTCCACAGAAATTCAAATCATAATCAGAGAATATTACAAACAACTTTATACACATAAACTAGTAAACCTAAAAGAAATGAATAAATTCCTGGACACTTGTGTCCTCTCAAGAATAAACCAGGAGGAAGCCAAAACTATGAATAGACCAATAACAAGGTCTGAAGTCGAGGCATCAATTAAGAGCGTACCAGACAAAGAAAGCCCAGGTCCACATGGGTTCACAGCCGAATTTTACTAGACACGCAAAGAGGAGCTGGTACTAATCCTTCTGAAACTATTCCAAATAATCCAAAAAAAAGGGAACAGTACCCAAATCATTTTATGAGACCAACATCATCCTGATACCAAAACCCAGAAGAGACTCAACAAGAAAAGAAAACTTCAGGCCAATATCCATGAGGAACCTATGTTCATGCAAAAATCTTCCATAAAATACTCGCAAGCCGATTGCAAGAGCACATCAAAAAGCTTATTCATTATGATCAAGTAAAATTCTTCCCGGGGATGCAAGGTTGGTTCAACATACGCAAGAGTATAAACGTAATTCACCACATAAACAGAACCAAAAACAAAAACCACATGATTATCCCAATTGACGCCGAGAAGGCATTTGACAAAATGCAACAGGATTTTGTGCTAAAAACCCTCAATAAACTCGGTATTGATGGAACGTATCTCAAAGTAATGAAAGCTATTTACTACAAGCCAACAGCCAATATCATACTTAATGGGCAAGAACTGGAAGCATTTCCTTTGAAATCCGGCAATAGACAAAAATGCCCTCTCTCACCACTCCTATTCAATATAGTACTGGAATTTCTAGCCAGAGCAATCAGGCAAGAAAAAGAAATAAATGGTATTCAAATAGAAAAATTGGAAGCCAAACTGTCTCTGTTTGCAGACGACATGATAGCATACCTAGAAAACCCCATCACCTCAGCCCAAAAACTTCTGAAAGTAATAAGAAACTTAAGCAAAGTCTCAGGATATAAAATTAATGTGCAAAAATCGCAAGCATTCCTATACAACAATAACAGACTTAAAGAGAACCAAATTAAGAACAAACTGCTATTCATAATTGCTAGAAAGGGAATAAAATACCCAGGAGTACAACTTACAAGAAACGTAAGGAACCTCTTTAAGAAAATCTACAAACCACTGCTCAACGAAATAAGAGAGGACACAAACAGATGGAGAAACATTCCATGTTCATGGTTAGGAAGAATGAATATTGTGAAAATAAATATACTGCCCAAAGTAATTTATACAATCAATGCTATCCCCATCAAACTACCACTGAATTTCTTCACAGAACTGGAAAAACCACCATGAACTTCATATGGAACCAAAAGAGAGCCCACATAGCGAAGTCAATTCTAAGCAAAAAGAACACAGCGGGAGGCATCACACTACCAGACTTCAAACTATACTACAAGGCTACAGTAATCCAAAGAGTATGGTACTGGTATCAAAACAGAGATATAGACCAATGGAACCGAACAGAGGCATCAGAGGCAACACAACATATCTACAACCATATTATCTTTGATAAACCTGACAAAAACAAGCAATGGGGAAATGATTTTCTGTTTAATAAATGGTGTTGGGAGAACTGGCTAGCCATGTGCAGAAAACAGAAACTGGATCCCTTCCTGACACATTACACTAAAATTAACTCCAGATGAATTAAAGACTTAAACATAAGACCTGGCACCATAAAAACCCTAGAAGAAAATCTAGGCAAAACCATTCAGGAAATAGGAGTAGGCAAGGACTTCATGACCACAACACCAAAAGCATTGGCAACAAAAGCCAAAATGGACAAATGGAACCTAATCAAACTCCACAGCTTCTGCAGGATGAGAGAAACAGTCACTAAAGTTAATCGGCAACCAGTAGAATGGAAATAATCTTTGCAGTTTACCCATCTGACAAAGGGATGATATCCAGAATTTACAAAGAACTCAAACAGATTTACAGAAAAAAAAAAAAAAACAAGGCCATGCAATAATGGGCAAAAGATATGAACAGACACTTTACAAAAGAAGACATACATGAGGCCAACAAACACATGAAAAAATGCTCATCATCACTGATCATTAGAGAGATGCAAATCAAAACCACATTGAGATCCCATCTCATGCCAGTTAGAATGGCGATCATTAAAAAATCTGGAGACAACAGATGCTGGAAAGAATGTGGAGAAATAGGAACACTCTTACACTGTTGGTGAGAGTGTAAACTAGTTCAACCATTGTGAAAGACAGTGTGGCGATTCTTTAAGGCCTTAGAAACAGAAATTCCATTTGACCCAGCAATCCCATTACTGGGTATTTATCCAAAGGAGTATAAATCGTTCTACTATAAGGACATATGCACATGAATGTTCATTGCAGCACTGTTTATAATAGCAAAGACCTAAAAATAACAAAAATGCCCATCGATGATAGACTGAACTGGAAAAATGTGGCACACATACACCATGGAATATTATGCAGCAATCAAAAATGATGAGTTCTTGTTCTTTCTAAGGACATGGCTGAATCTGGAGAACAGCATTCTCAGCAAAATGACACAAGAACAGAAAATGAAAAACACATATTCTCACTCACAAGCAGGTGAGGAAAAATGAGAACACATGGACACAGGAAAGGGGGTACTACACACTGGCATCTTTTGGGGGGAATAGGGGAGAAACAGTCGGGGGAGAGCTGGGAAGGGATTGCCTGGGGAGAAATGCCAACTGTGAGTGAAGGGGAGCAAGGCAGCAAAACGCACTGCCATATATGTACCTATGCAACTATCTTGCACGTTCTGCACATGTATCCCAAAACCTAAAATGTAATAAAAAAATTAAAAGAAAAAGACTCCTGACAATTGACTTTGTGTGAATTATTCAATAAGGCTCTGAATGTGTGGTAGTATGGAATAGAATCCTGACGATTCCCCAGGTTTGTATCATTCAGTGAGGCACTGAATTAGTGGCCATATGAAAGAAGCTTTTGGGACTAGAGGCAAGATGGCGTCGTAGAGGCGACTCACGATTGCAGCTCTCAGTGAAGGTGCAGAGGGTGAGTCCTAGCCACATTCTCGGATGTTCCTTTTATGCCCACAGAGTGCTGAAAGTCCCAGGTGTGGTAGAGACACGGGACGCTAGAAGCTGGCTAACTCAGCTGGCTCCCGCCGCCTCTTTGGCCGGCACCGCGGCGGGACCCGGCACAGAACTCACTGGTCTGGGTGCCCTGTTAAACCGGCAATCTGAGATTTGGAAGGGCAGATTGGCATGTTTATCTGATTGAACAGGACTTGGACAATGAGCCAGACCAGGAGTTTCCTTGGAAGCGTGATCTGAGCCGGGGTAGTGGGCAGCAGCATGGGAGATTGCATGGATCCCAGTGCCCTATAGGCAGGCTACTGTGGCGCCAGTGAGAGAGTCGACCTTTCAACTTGGGGAGAGGAAGAGAGAGAGAGAGAGGACGGACTCTGAGGCAGGGAGCAGGGTGATCAGGCTCAGTGGGTCCCACACTCACGGGGACAAGCAGGGCGGCTACTGGAGATGCTTGGAGCTGAGAGTTTTGCTTCCAGCATCTAGGACGGTGCAGCCCAGTGAGGGAGGGGCATCCACCATTGCTGACGCAGTCCACCCCCACTGAAGTACCGCCCAGGACTGACGCGGCCTGCCTTTGCCGAGGTAACCTGCCATAACAGAGAGTGTCCAACAGGAGCCGGGAGCTATCCACAGCAGAAGGGAGCCCAGCAGCAACAGGGCGGACCCGCGCTAGCAGGTCAGAGCCCTGGCAGGCAAATAGTGAATAGACTGCCGCCTAGTGGGGCAGGACAGTGCAACAGATACTCATAAAGAAAGCCCCAACTCCCTGAGACAGAGCATCTAAGGGGGGAAAAAAGGGTGGTGTTTTATGAGTTCTATTGCAGCAGACATAAACAACCTCCCAACAACGCTGAATGAACAACGGAGCTCACAGCTCAGCACTAGAGCTCCTATAAAGCACAGACTGTCTCCTCAAGCAGCTCCCTGACCCCTATATATCCAAGGAATCACCCCAGAAAAGGACTAATCAGACTGACATTTGGCTGGCATCATTCTAGAACAAGGACAGCAGAAGAAGAAATTGGTATCATCCCTCACTGTTCCGCAGCTGCTGCGGGTATAACCCAGACAAGCAGGGCCTGGAGTGGACTTCAGCACTCATACAGCAGAGGGGATAGACCATTAGAGGGAAAACTAAGTAACAGAAATACTTCATCATCAACAATCTCAGCGTCCACACAGAGACCCAATTGAAAAATCAGCAACTATTAAGACGACAGGTGGATAAATCCATAAAGATGGGAAGAAACCAGCGCAAAAAGGAGGAAAGCACCCAAAACCAAAACACCACACCTCCAAAAAAAGACCAAAACTCCTCACCAGCAAAGGAACAAAGCTGGACGGACAATGAGTGTGACGAAATGACGGAATCAGACTTCAGAAAGTGGATAATGAGAAACTTCAGGGAGCTAAAGGAACATGTACTAAACCAGTGCAAAGAAACTAAGAACCTTGAAAAAAGATTTGAAAAAAGATTCGAGGAATTGATAACAAGAATGGACAACTTAGAGAGGAATATGAATGAATTGAAGGAGCTGAAAAACACAACACGAGAACTTCGCGAAGCATGCACAAGTTTCAACAGCCGAATTGACCAAGCAGAAGAAAGAATATCAGAAGTTGAAGATCAACTCAATGAAATAAAACGAGAAACCAAGATTAAAGAAAAAAACACAAAAAGGAATGAACAAAATCTCCAAGAAATGTGGGACTATGTGAAGAGACCCAACCTACGTTTGATAGGTGTACCAGAATGTGACGAAGAGAATGAATCCAAGCTGGAAAACACTCTTCAGGATATTATCCAGGAAAATTTCCCCAACCTAGCAAGACAGGTCAATACTCAACTCCAGGAAATATAGAGAACACCACAAAGATACTCCGCAAAAAGAGCAACCCCAAGGCACATAATCGTCAGATTCACCAGGGTTGAAATGAAAGAGAAAATACTAAGGGCAGCCAGAGAGAAAGGTTGGGCTACCCACAAAGGGAAGCCCATCAGACTCACAGCAGATCTCTCAGCAGAAACTCTACAAGCCAGAGGAGAGTGGGGGGGCCAATATTTAACATCCTTAAAAAAAACTCTCAACCCAGAATTTTATATCCAGCCAAACTGAGCTTCATAAATGAAGGAAGAGTAAAATCTTTTTGCCAAGAAGCAAGTACTCAAAAATTTTGTCACCACCAGGCCTGCTTTACAAGAGCTCCTGAAAGAGGCACTACACATGGAAAGGAACAACCAGCACCAGCCATTCTAGAAACAAACCAAATGCTAAAGAGCATCAACAAAATAAAGAATCTGCATCAACTAACAGGCAAAACATCAAGCAAGCATCAAAACGACAGTATCAAATTCACATATAACAATATTAACCCTCAATGTAAATTGGCTAAATGCACAAATCAAAAGACACAGACTGGCAAATTGGATAAAAAATAACAAAACCCATAAGGGTGCTGTATCCAGAAAACCCATCTCACATGCAAGGATACACAAAGGCTCAAAATAAAGAGATGTAGGAAGATTTACCAAGCAAATGGAGAGCAAAAAAAAGCAGAAGTTCCAATTCTCATCTTCGATAAAATAGACTTTAAAGCAACAAAGATCAAAAGAGACAAAGAAGGTCATTACATAATAGTAAAAGGATCGATACGACAAGAAGAGCTAACGATTCTAAATATAAATGGACCCAATACAGGAGCACCCAGATATATAAAGCAAGTTCTTAACGACTTACAAAAAGACTTAGACTCCCACAAAATAATAGTGGAAGACTATAAAACTCCACTGTCAATATCAGACAGATCAATCAGACAGAAATTTTTTTAAAATTTTTATTGCATTACAGGTTTTGGGGTACATGTGCAGAACGTGCAAGATAGTTGCATAGGTACACACATGGCAGTGTGTTTTGCTGCCTTCCTCCCCTTCACCCACACTTGACATTCATCCCCAGGTTATCGCTCCCCAGCCCCCTGCGCTGTCCCTCCCCCATTCCCCCCAATAGACCCCAGTGTGTAGTAGACCCCCTCTCTGTGTCCATGTGTTCTCATTTTTCTCACCCACCTATGAGTGAGTATATGCGGTATTTCTTTTTCTGTTCTTGTGTCAGTTTGCTGAGAATGATGTTCTCCAGATTCATCCATATCCTTACAAAGACACAAACTCATCATTTTTGATTGCTGCATAATATTCCATGGTGTATATGTGCCACATTTTCCCAGTCCAGTCAATCATCATTGGGCATTTGGGTTGGTTCCAGTTCTTTGCTATTGTAAACAGTGCTGCAATGAACATTCGTGTGCATGTGAACCAGACAGAAAATTAACAAGGATATCCAGGGCTTGAACTCAGACCTGGAACAAGCAAATCTTATAGACATTTACAGAACTCTCCACCCCAAATCCACAGAATATACGTTCTTCTCAGCACCACATCACACCTACTCCAAAATTGACCATGTAATTGGAAGTAAAGCAGGCCTCAGCAAATGCAAAACACCTGAAATTATAACAAACAGTCTCTCAGACCATAGTGCAATCAAGTTAAACCTCAGAATTCAAACTAACTCAGAACCACACAGCTTCATGGAAACTGAACAACTGGCTCTTGAATGTTGATTGGATAAACAATGAAGTGAAGGTAGAAATAAGGAAGTTCTTCAAACCCAATGAGAAGAAAGACAAAACATACCAGAATCTCTAGGACACATTTAAAGCAGTCTCCAGAAAAATATATATAGCAAGAAGTGCCCACATGAGAAGAGTGAAGAGATCTAAAATTGACACCCTGTGGTCAAAATTGAAAGAGCTAGAGAAGCAAGATTAAAAAAACTCAAAACCTGGCAGAAGACAAAAAATAACTAAGATTAGAGCAGAACTGAAGGAGATAGAGACATAAAATCTCTTCAAAAAATCAATAAATCCAAAAGCTGGTTTTTTGAAAAGATCAACAAAATGGACAGACCACTAATCAGAGTGATAGAAAAGAAAAGAGAGAACAACCAAATAGATGCAATAGAAAATGATAAAGGGGAAATCACCACAGATTCCACAGAAATTCAAATCATAATCAGAGAATATTACAAACAACTTTATACACATAAACTAGTAAACCTAAAAGAAATGAATAAATTCCTGGACACTTGTGTCCTCTCAAGAATAAACCAGGAGGAAGCCAAAACTATGAATAGACCAATAACAAGGTCTGAAGTCGAGGCATCAATTAAGAGCGTACCAGACAAAGAAAGCCCAGGTCCACATGGGTTCACAGCCGAATTTTACTAGACACGCAAAGAGGAGCTGGTACTAATCCTTCTGAAACTATTCCAAATAATCCAAAAAAAAGGGAACAGTACCCAAATCATTTTATGAGACCAACATCATCCTGATACCAAAACCCAGAAGAGACTCAACAAGAAAAGAAAACTTCAGGCCAATATCCATGAGGAACCTATGTTCATGCAAAAATCTTCCATAAAATACTCGCAAGCCGATTGCAAGAGCACATCAAAAAGCTTATTCATTATGATCAAGTAAAATTCTTCCCGGGGATGCAAGGTTGGTTCAACATACGCAAGAGTATAAACGTAATTCACCACATAAACAGAACCAAAAACAAAAACCACATGATTATCCCAATTGACGCCGAGAAGGCATTTGACAAAATGCAACAGGATTTTGTGCTAAAAACCCTCAATAAACTCGGTATTGATGGAACGTATCTCAAAGTAATGAAAGCTATTTACTACAAGCCAACAGCCAATATCATACTTAATGGGCAAGAACTGGAAGCATTTCCTTTGAAATCCGGCAATAGACAAAAATGCCCTCTCTCACCACTCCTATTCAATATAGTACTGGAATTTCTAGCCAGAGCAATCAGGCAAGAAAAAGAAATAAATGGTATTCAAATAGAAAAATTGGAAGCCAAACTGTCTCTGTTTGCAGACGACATGATAGCATACCTAGAAAACCCCATCACCTCAGCCCAAAAACTTCTGAAAGTAATAAGAAACTTAAGCAAAGTCTCAGGATATAAAATTAATGTGCAAAAATCGCAAGCATTCCTATACAACAATAACAGACTTAAAGAGAACCAAATTAAGAACAAACTGCTATTCATAATTGCTAGAAAGGGAATAAAATACCCAGGAGTACAACTTACAAGAAACGTAAGGAACCTCTTTAAGAAAATCTACAAACCACTGCTCAACGAAATAAGAGAGGACACAAACAGATGGAGAAACATTCCATGTTCATGGTTAGGAAGAATGAATATTGTGAAAATAAATATACTGCCCAAAGTAATTTATACAATCAATGCTATCCCCATCAAACTACCACTGAATTTCTTCACAGAACTGGAAAAACCACCATGAACTTCATATGGAACCAAAAGAGAGCCCACATAGCGAAGTCAATTCTAAGCAAAAAGAACACAGCGGGAGGCATCACACTACCAGACTTCAAACTATACTACAAGGCTACAGTAATCCAAAGAGTATGGTACTGGTATCAAAACAGAGATATAGACCAATGGAACCGAACAGAGGCATCAGAGGCAACACAACATATCTACAACCATATTATCTTTGATAAACCTGACAAAAACAAGCAATGGGGAAATGATTTTCTGTTTAATAAATGGTGTTGGGAGAACTGGCTAGCCATGTGCAGAAAACAGAAACTGGATCCCTTCCTGACACATTACACTAAAATTAACTCCAGATGAATTAAAGACTTAAACATAAGACCTGGCACCATAAAAACCCTAGAAGAAAATCTAGGCAAAACCATTCAGGAAATAGGAGTAGGCAAGGACTTCATGACCACAACACCAAAAGCATTGGCAACAAAAGCCAAAATGGACAAATGGAACCTAATCAAACTCCACAGCTTCTGCAGGATGAGAGAAACAGTCACTAAAGTTAATCGGCAACCAGTAGAATGGAAATAATCTTTGCAGTTTACCCATCTGACAAAGGGATGATATCCAGAATTTACAAAGAACTCAAACAGATTTACAGAAAAAAAAAAAAAAACAAGGCCATGCAATAATGGGCAAAAGATATGAACAGACACTTTACAAAAGAAGACATACATGAGGCCAACAAACACATGAAAAAATGCTCATCATCACTGATCATTAGAGAGATGCAAATCAAAACCACATTGAGATCCCATCTCATGCCAGTTAGAATGGCGATCATTAAAAAATCTGGAGACAACAGATGCTGGAAAGAATGTGGAGAAATAGGAACACTCTTACACTGTTGGTGAGAGTGTAAACTAGTTCAACCATTGTGAAAGACAGTGTGGCGATTCTTTAAGGCCTTAGAAACAGAAATTCCATTTGACCCAGCAATCCCATTACTGGGTATTTATCCAAAGGAGTATAAATCGTTCTACTATAAGGACATATGCACATGAATGTTCATTGCAGCACTGTTTATAATAGCAAAGACCTAAAAATAACAAAAATGCCCATCGATGATAGACTGAACTGGAAAAATGTGGCACACATACACCATGGAATATTATGCAGCAATCAAAAATGATGAGTTCTTGTTCTTTCTAAGGACATGGCTGAATCTGGAGAACAGCATTCTCAGCAAAATGACACAAGAACAGAAAATGAAAAACACATATTCTCACTCACAAGCAGGTGAGGAAAAATGAGAACACATGGACACAGGAAAGGGGGTACTACACACTGGCATCTTTTGGGGGGAATAGGGGAGAAACAGTCGGGGGAGAGCTGGGAAGGGATTGCCTGGGGAGAAATGCCAACTGTGAGTGAAGGGGAGCAAGGCAGCAAAACGCACTGCCATATATGTACCTATGCAACTATCTTGCACGTTCTGCACATGTATCCCAAAACCTAAAATGTAATAAAAAAATTAAAAGAAAAAGACTCCTGACAATTGACTTTGTGTGAATTATTCAATAAGGCTCTGAATGTGTGGTAGTATGGAATAGAATCCTGACGATTCCCCAGGTTTGTATCATTCAGTGAGGCACTGAATTAGTGGCCATATGAAAGAAGCTTTTGGGACTAGAGGCAAGATGGCGTCGTAGAGGCGACTCACGATTGCAGCTCTCAGTGAAGGTGCAGAGGGTGAGTCCTAGCCACATTCTCGGATGTTCCTTTTATGCCCACAGAGTGCTGAAAGTCCCAGGTGTGGTAGAGACACGGGACGCTAGAAGCTGGCTAACTCAGCTGGCTCCCGCCGCCTCTTTGGCCGGCACCGCGGCGGGACCCGGCACAGAACTCACTGGTCTGGGTGCCCTGTTAAACCGGCAATCTGAGATTTGGAAGGGCAGATTGGCATGTTTATCTGATTGAACAGGACTTGGACAATGAGCCAGACCAGGAGTTTCCTTGGAAGCGTGATCTGAGCCGGGGTAGTGGGCAGCAGCATGGGAGATTGCATGGATCCCAGTGCCCTATAGGCAGGCTACTGTGGCGCCAGTGAGAGAGTCGACCTTTCAACTTGGGGAGAGGAAGAGAGAGAGAGAGAGGACGGACTCTGAGGCAGGGAGCAGGGTGATCAGGCTCAGTGGGTCCCACACTCACGGGGACAAGCAGGGCGGCTACTGGAGATGCTTGGAGCTGAGAGTTTTGCTTCCAGCATCTAGGACGGTGCAGCCCAGTGAGGGAGGGGCATCCACCATTGCTGACGCAGTCCACCCCCACTGAAGTACCGCCCAGGACTGACGCGGCCTGCCTTTGCCGAGGTAACCTGCCATAACAGAGAGTGTCCAACAGGAGCCGGGAGCTATCCACAGCAGAAGGGAGCCCAGCAGCAACAGGGCGGACCCGCGCTAGCAGGTCAGAGCCCTGGCAGGCAAATAGTGAATAGACTGCCGCCTAGTGGGGCAGGACAGTGCAACAGATACTCATAAAGAAAGCCCCAACTCCCTGAGACAGAGCATCTAAGGGGGGGAAAAAAGGGTGGTGTTTTATGAGTTCTATTGCAGCAGACATAAACAACCTCCCAACAACGCTGAATGAACAACGGAGCTCACAGCTCAGCACTAGAGCTCCTATAAAGCACAGACTGTCTCCTCAAGCAGCTCCCTGACCCCTATATATCCAAGGAATCACCCCAGAAAAGGACTAATCAGACTGACATTTGGCTGGCATCATTCTAGAACAAGGACAGCAGAAGAAGAAATTGGTATCATCCCTCACTGTTCCGCAGCTGCTGCGGGTATAACCCAGACAAGCAGGGCCTGGAGTGGACTTCAGCACTCATACAGCAGAGGGGATAGACCATTAGAGGGAAAACTAAGTAACAGAAATACTTCATCATCAACAATCTCAGCGTCCACACAGAGACCCAATTGAAAAATCAGCAACTATTAAGACGACAGGTGGATAAATCCATAAAGATGGGAAGAAACCAGCGCAAAAAGGAGGAAAGCACCCAAAACCAAAACACCACACCTCCAAAAAAAGACCAAAACTCCTCACCAGCAAAGGAACAAAGCTGGACGGACAATGAGTGTGACGAAATGACGGAATCAGACTTCAGAAAGTGGATAATGAGAAACTTCAGGGAGCTAAAGGAACATGTACTAAACCAGTGCAAAGAAACTAAGAACCTTGAAAAAAGATTTGAAAAAAGATTCGAGGAATTGATAACAAGAATGGACAACTTAGAGAGGAATATGAATGAATTGAAGGAGCTGAAAAACACAACACGAGAACTTCGCGAAGCATGCACAAGTTTCAACAGCCGAATTGACCAAGCAGAAGAAAGAATATCAGAAGTTGAAGATCAACTCAATGAAATAAAACGAGAAACCAAGATTAAAGAAAAAAGCACAAAAAGGAATGAACAAAATCTCCAAGAAATGTGGGACTATGTGAAGAGACCCAACCTACGTTTGATAGGTGTACCAGAATGTGACGAAGAGAATGAATCCAAGCTGGAAAACACTCTTCAGGATATTATCCAGGAAAATTTCCCCAACCTAGCAAGACAGGTCAATACTCAACTCCAGGAAATATAGAGAACACCACAAAGATACTCCGCAAAAAGAGCAACCCCAAGGCACATAATCGTCAGATTCACCAGGGTTGAAATGAAAGAGAAAATACTAAGGGCAGCCAGAGAGAAAGGTCCGGTCACCCACAAAGGGAAGCCCATCAGACTCACAGCAGATCTCTCGGCAGAGACTCTACAAGCCAGAAGAGAGTGGGGGCCAATATTCAACATCCTTAAAGAAAAGAGCTTTCAACCCAGAATTTCATATCCAGCCAAACTGAGCTTCATAAGTGAAGGAAAAATAAAATCCTTCACGAACAAGCAAGTACTCAGAGATTTTGTCACCACTAGGCCTGCTTTACAAGAGCTCCTGAAAGAGGCACTACACATAGAAGGAAACAACCAGTTCCAGCCATCCTAAAAGCATACCAAATGCTAAAGACCATCAACAAAATGAAGAATGTACATGAAGCAATGGGCAAAACAGCCAGCTAGCATCAAAATGGCAGTATCAAATTCACACATAACTATATTAACCCTGAATGTAAATGGGCTAAATGCATCAATCAAAAGACACAGACTGGCAAATTGGATAAAAAACCAAAACACATCGGTGTGCTGTATCCAGGAAACCCACCTCACATGCAAAGATACACAAAGGCTCAAAATAAAAGGATGGAGGAAGATTTACCAAGCAAATGGAGAGCAAAAAAAAGCAGGAGTTGCAATTCTCATCTCTGATAAAATAGACTTTAAAGCAACAAAGATCAAAAGAGACAATGAAGGTCATTAAATAATGGTAAAAGAATCGATACAACAAGAAGAGCTAACGATTCTAAATATATATGGACCCAATGTAGGAGCACCCAGATATATAAGGCAAGTTCTTAATGACTTACAGAGAGACTTAGACTCCCACACAATAAGAGTGGGAGACTTTAACACTCCACTGTCAATAGCAGACAGATCAACCAGACAGAAAATTAACAAGGATATCCAGGACTTGAACTCAGACCTGGAACAAGCAAACCTGATAGACATTTACAGAACTCTCCACCCCAAATCCAAAGAATATACATTCGTCTCAGCACCACGTCACACCTACTCCAAAATTGAACATATAATTGGAAGTAAAGCACTCCTCAGCAAATGCAAAACAACGGAAATCATAACAAACAGTCTCTCAGACCACAGTGCAATCAAGTTGGAACTCAGAATTTAGAAAATAACTCAGAACCGCATAGCTTTATAGAAACTGAACAACTGGCTCTTGAATGTTGATTGGATAAACAATGAAATGAAGGCAGAAATAAAGAAGTTCTTTGAAACCAACGAGAATAAAGACACAACGTACCAGAATCTCCGGGACACATTTAAAGCAGTCTGTAGAGGAAAATATAAAGCAATAAGTGCCCACATGAGAACAGTGGAGAGATCCAAAATTGACACCCTATCATCAAAATTGAAAGAGCTAGAGGAGCAAGATCAAAAAAGCTCAAAACCTAGCTGAAGACAAGAAATAACTAAGATCAGAGCAGAACTGAAGGAGATAGAGACAAGAAAAACCCTTCAAAAATCAATAAATCTAAGAGCTAGTTTTTTGAAAAGATCAACAAAATAGACAGACCACTAGCCAGACTGATAAAAAAAAAGAAAAGAGAGAACAACCAAATAGATGCAATAAAAAACGATAAAGGGGAAATCACCACAGATTCCACAGATATTCAAACCATCATCAGAGAATACTACAAAAAACTCTATGCACACAAACTAGTAAATCAGGAAGAAATGGATAAATTTCTGGACGCCTGTGTCCTCCCAAGCTTAAACGAGGAGGAAGCCGAAACTATGAATAGACCAATAACAAGGTCAGAAGTTGAGGCAGCAATTAAGAGCCTACCACACAAAAAAAGCCCAGGTCCAGATTGGTTCACAGCTGAATTCTACCAGACACACAAAGAGGATCTGGTACCATTCCTTCTGAAACTATTCCTGATAATCTAAAAAGAGGGAACCCTTCCCAAATTATTTTATGAGACCAACATCATCCTGATACCAAAACCTGGCAGAGACTCAACAAGAAAAGAAAACTTCAGGCCAATATCCATGATGAACATAGATGCAAAAATCTTCAATAAAATACTGGCAAATCGATTGCAACAGCACATTAAAAAACTTATCCATCATGATCAGGTAGAATTCATCCTGAGGATGCAAGGCTGGTTCAACATACGCAAGTCTATAAATGTAATTCACCACATAAACAGAAGCAAAAACAAAAACCACATGATTATCTCAATTGATGCAGAGAAGGCATTTGACAAAATTCAACAGCCCTTTATGCTAAAAGCCCTCAATAAACTTGGTATTGATGGAACATATCTCAAAGTAATAAAAGCTATTTATGACAAACCAAAAGCCAATATCACACTTAATGGGCAAAAACTGGAAGCATTCCCTTTGAAATCCGGCACTAGACAAGGATGCCCTCTCTCACCACTTCTATTCAACATAGTACTGGAAGTTCTAGCCAGAGCAATCAGGCAAGAAAAAAAAAATCAAAGGTATTCAAATAGGAAAGGTGGAAGCCAAATTGTCTCTATTTGCAGACGACATGATAGTATCCCTGGAAGACCCCATCACCTCAGTCCAAAAGCTCCTGCAACTGATAAGCAACTTCAGCAAAGTCTCAAGATATAAAATCAATGTGCAAAAATCACAAGCATTCCTATACACAAATAACAGACTTAGAACCAATTAAGAACAAAGTGACATTCACAATTGCTACAAAGAAAATAAAATACCTAGGAATACAACTCACTAGGAATGTAAGGGACCTCTTTAAGGAAAACTACAAACAACTGCTCAATGAAATAAGAGAGGACACAAACAGATGGAGAAAGATTCCATGTTCGTGGTTAGGAAGAATCAATATTGTGAAAATGGCTATACTGCCCAAAGTAATTTACACATTCACTGCTATCCCCATCAAACTACCATTGAATTTCTTCGGAGAACTGGAAAAAACCACCATGAATTTCATATGGAACCAAAAAAGGGCTCGCATAGCCAAGTCAATTCTAAGCAAAAAGAACACAGTGGGAGGCATCACGCTACCAGACTTCAAACTATACTACAAGGCTACAGTAATCAAAACAGCATGGTACTGGTACCAAAACAGAGATATAGACCAATGGAACAGAACAGAAGCATCGGAGGCAAAACAACATATCTACAACCATATTATATTTGATAAACCAGACAAAAACAGGCAATGGGGAAAGGATTCCCTATTTAATAAGTGGTGTTGGGAAAACTGGCTAGCCATGTGCAGAAAGCAGAAACTGAACCCCTTCCTGACACCTTACACTAACATTAACTCCAGATGGATTAAAGACTTAAATGTAAGACCTGACACCATAAAAACCCTAGAAGAAAATCTAGGCAAAACCGTTCAGGACATAGGAGTAGGCAAGGACTTCATGAACAAAACACCAAAAGCGTTGGCAACAAAAGCCAAAATAGACAAATGGGACCTAATCAAACTCCACAGCTTCTGCACGCAAAAGAAACATTCACTAGAGTGAATCGGCAACCATCAAAATGGGAAAAAATCTTTGCAGTTTACACATCTGACAAAGAGCTGATATCCAGAATTTACAAAGAACTCAAACAGATTTACAGAAAGAAAACAAACAAGCCCATTCAAAAATGGGCAAAGGATATGAACAGACACTTTACAAAAGAAGACATACATGAGGCCAACAAACATATGAAAAAGTGCTCATCATCATTGGTCATTAGAGAGATGCAAATCAAAACCACATTGAGTTATCATCTCACACCAGTTAGAATGGCGATCATTAAAAAATCTGGAGACAGCAGATGCTGGAGAGGATGTGGAGAAATAGGAACACTCTTACACTGTTGGTGGGAGTGTAAATTAGTTCAACCATTGTGGAAGACAGTGTGGCGATTCCTCAGGGCCTAGAAATAGAAATTTTATTTGACCCAGCAATCCCATTACTGGGTATCTATCCAAAAGACTATAAATCGTTCTACTATAAGGACACATGCACACGAATGTTCATTGCAGCACTGTTTACAATAGCAAAGACCTTGAACCAACCCAAATGCCCATCGATGATTGACTGGACTTGGAAAATGTGGCACATATACACCATGGAATATTATGCAGCAATCAAAAATGATGAGTTTGTGTCCTTTGTAGGGACATGGATGAATCTGGAGAACATCATTCTCAGCAAACTGAAACAAGAACAGAAAAAGAAATACTGCATATACTCACTCATATGTGGGTGAGAAAAATGAGAACACATGGACACAGAGAGGTGGTCTACTATACACTGGGGACTGTTGGGGGAAATGGTGGAGGGACAGCGGTGGGGGGCTGGGGGGGATAGCCTGTGGGTGAATACGAAGTGTGGGTGAAGGGGAGGAAGGCAGCAAAACACACTGCCATGTGTGTACCTATGCAACTATCTTGCACGTTGTGCACATGTACCCCAAAACCTATAATGCAATAAAAATTAAAGAAAAAAACAATTAAAAAAAAAAAGAAAGAAGCTTTTGACTATTACTCTGGTGTCCATTATTCACAGTGGCTCTAAATTATTGATCATGTGAAATACACTCTTGAGTATTCCCCAAGTATGCATTATTCACTGATTCTCTAAGTGGCCATATAAAGTAGACTCCCGACGGTTCCCCAGTTGTGTATTATTTCATATGGGTCCTACTGATTGTCCACATAAAATAGACTTCTGACTGGTCCCCATGTGTGCATAATTCAGGGAGTCTCACTATCAGGGTTGATATGAATTAGTCTCAGTACTCCTCAGACGTGCATTATGCCCTAAGGCTTATAATGAGTGGTTATGCTAAAGAGACTCTGGACTATTCCCCAGGTGTGCATTATTCACTGAGGCTCTGAAACAGTGTTCCTATGAAATAGACACCTGACTATTCATAAGGTGTGCATTATTCAGCTTGGCTCTCAATGACTGGTCATATGAAATAGAATCCTGACTATTCCCCAGGTGTGTATCATTCAGTGAGGCTCTGAATGAATGACCATTTGAAATAGACTATTGGCTATTCCCCAAGTGTCTATGATTTACAATGGAATCCTCTGTACTCCCCAGGTGTGCATTATTCACTGAGGCTCTAAGTGAGTGGCAATATGAAATAGAATTTTGACAATTCCACAGGTGTGTATTATTCAGTGAGGCTCTGAATGGCCATATTAAAGAGATTCCTAAATATTTGCAAGAAGTTTATTACTCAGAGAGGCGTTGAATAAATGGCTATATCAATTAGACTGCTGACTACTCCACAGGACTGCATTATTCAGTGAAGCTCTGCATGAGAGGCCAGATAAAATTGTCTCCTGACAACTCCCTAGGTGTGTATTATTCACTGAGCTTCTGAATGTTTGGCCAACTGAAATGCAGTCCTGGCTATTCACTAGGTGTGTGTTTTTCACGGAGGTTCTGTATGAGTTGCCATACGAAATACATTCCTGACAATTCCCCAGGTGTCCACTAATCCCTGAGGCTCTCACTGAGTAACCATAAGAAATAGACTCCTGCCTCTACCCCATGTGTGTAGTATTCAGGGAAGCTCTGAAAGAGTATCCATATTAAATACACTCCTGTCTGTTTCAGGTGTGCATTATTCACTGAGGCTCTGAATGAGTTTCAATGTGAAATACAATCCTGACTATTCTCCAGGTCTGTTTTATTCACACGTTCTCTGAATGAGGGGCCATATAAAATAGACTCCTGACTATTTCACAGGTGTGTATTATTCACTAATGTTCTGAATGCATCAGGAATGAAAATAGAAAAATGGCTACTCCACACAAGTGTGCATTCTTCACCGATGCTCTGCATGAATGGCCATGTAAAAGAGACTCCAATATTTTTTGAGGTATGCACTATTCAATGAGGCTCTGAATGAGAGGACACTGTAAATAAACTTCTGACAATTCCTCAAACTTAGACAATTCAGGGGGCTCTGAATGAGTGGCAATATGAAATAACCTCATCAATATTTCCCTGATGTGTATTATGTACTGAGGCTCTAAAAGAGTGTCCATATGAAAGAGAAACCTCTCTATTCCCAAGGTGTGCATGATTTAGTTTGGCTCTGAATCACAGGTCATATGGATTAAGATACTGATTATTCCCCAGGCGTGTATCATTCACTGAAGCTCTGAATGTGTCCATATTATATAGAGCCTTGAATATTTTCCATGATTGCATTATTCACTGAGGCCATGAATGAAGGGTCATTTGAAATAGAATCCTCAGTACTCTCCAGGCATGCATTATTCACTGTGGCTCTGAATGAGTAAAAATATGAAATAGACTCCTGAGAATTCCACAGGTGTGTACTATTCAGTGAGGCTCTGAATGAGTGGCCATATGAAAAAGAATCCTGCCTATTCCAGACGTGTGCATTATTCAGTGTAGGTCTAAGTGAGTGACCATAAGAAATAGAATCCTGACTATTCCCCAGGTGTGCATTATTCACTGAGGTGCTAAACGAGCGGCAATATAAAATAGATTGCTGGGTACTCCCAGGTGTTCATTATTCACGAAGGGTGTAAATTAGTGGCAATGTGAAATAGAGTTCTGAATATTCCCCGTGTGTGCATTATTAAGGGAGGTTCTGAAAAAGTATCCCTATGAAATAGATTGCTGACTATTCCCCAGGTGTGGATTATTCACTTAGGCTATGCATGGGAGGCAATGTAAAATAGACTCCTGATTATTTTCCCGGTGGGTTTTATTCACACGGACACCGAATGACGGGCCGTTTGAAATAGACTCCTGTCTATTCCACAGGTGTGTATAATTCGCTGAAGGTCTCAATGTGTGGCCAAAGGAAATAGGTATCTGGCTACTCCTCCTGTGTACATTATTCAACGATGCTTTGAATGAATGGCCATATGAAAGGGACTCCAAATTTTTCTCCAGGTATGCATCATTCAATGAAGCTCTGAATGCAGGCCATATGAAATAGACTCCTTACAATTCCCCAGGTGTGTATTACTCAGTGAGACTCGGAAGGAGGGGTAATATCAAATAGACTTCTCACTATTCTACAGGTATAGGTTATTCATTGCATCTCAAAATGGGAGTCCATATTCAATAGAATCCCGACTATTCCCCATGTGTGCATTATTCAGTGAGGTGCTGAATGAGTGGCCATATGACATACCTTCCTGAGGACTCAACAAGTATTCATTGTTCACTTAGGCTTTGAATGAAGAGCAATATGAAATAGACTTCTGACTGTTTCCCATGTGTGTATAATTCACTGAGCCTCTGAATGATTGGCCTGAAGAAATAAACTCCTGGCTATTACCCAGGTGTGTATAATTCAGTGAGGCTCAAAATTAGTGGCCCTATGAAATAGACCTCTCAGGACTCCACAGGAGTGAGTTATTCAGTGAGACTCTGAAAGAGTGGCCATGTGAAATAGACTCCTGACTATTCCTCGGTGTGCATTATTCACTGAGGCTCTGAATGTGTGGCCATTGGAAATAGAATACTCACTATTCTCTAGGTGTGTACTTTTCTCTGAGTCTCTGAATGAGTGGTCATTCTAAGTAAACTCCTGATAATTCCCCAAACGTGCACTACTTTGAGAGGCTGTGAATGAGGGGCAATATTAAAAAGACCCCTCAATATTATCCTGGTGTGTATTATTCACTGAGGCACGGAAAGAGTGTTCCTATCAGACTCCTCACTATTCCCAAGGTGTGCATTATTCAGTTTGGCTCTCAATACTGGTCGTGTAAACTAAAATCCTGATTATTCCCCAGTGTGTGTCATTTACTGAGGCTCTTAATCCGTGGCCATATGAAATAGACCCTTGACTATTCCCCAGGTGTGTATTATTCACAGAGGCTTTGAATGGTCATTTGAAATAATATCCTCAGTACTCCTCAGGCATGCGTGGTTCACTGAGGCTCTGAATTAGTGGCTATATAAAATAGTCTCCTGAGTATTCCACAGGTGTGTACCATTCAGTAGGCTCTGAATAAGTGGCCATACGAAACAGAATCCTCACTATTCCAAATATGTGCATTATTCAGTGAAGGTCTAAATGAATGTCCACAAGATATAGGATCCTGACTATTTTCCTGGAGTGCATTATTCACTGAGGTGAGGAATGACTGTCCATATGAAATAGATTGCTGAGTAATCCCAAGGTATGGTATGTATTATTTACTAAGGCTTTGAATCAGTGATAATATAAAAAAAGACATCCCCGAGGTGCATATTATTTGGTGAGGCTCTGAATGAGTAGCTATATCAATTAGGCTCCTGACGATTCCACAGGAGTGAATTATTCAATGAAGCTCTGAGTTAGAGGCCAGAAGAAATTGAATCCCGATTCTTCTGCAGTCGTGTATAATTCACTGAGCCTCTAAGTGTGTGCTTAATTGAAATAGACTCCTGACTGTTCCCCAGGTGTGTCTCATAAACTGAGGTTCTGTATGAGTTTTCATATGAAATAGACTCCTGACCATTCCCCACGTGTGCACTATTTCTTGGGAGTCTCAGTGAGTGGACATAAGAAAGAGATTCCTGACTCTCCCCAAAGTGTGTATTATTCCAAAAGCCTCTGAAAGAGTGTCCATATGAAATATACTCCTGACTATTTCCCAGGTGTGCATTATTCACTAAGGCTCTGAATAAGTGGCAATATATAATAGATTCCTGACTATTCCCCAGGTGTGTATTATTCACTGAGTCTCTGAATGAGGGGCCTTATGATATAGATTCCTGAATATACCACAGTTCTGCATTATTCACTGATGTTCTGAATGTGTGGCCAAGGCAAATAGACACTTGGCCACTCCACAGGTGTGCATTCTTTTTTTTTTTTTTTTGAACATTTTATTTTTTATTTATTTTATTTATTTATTTATTTACTATTATTTGTTTTTAATTTTTATGGCATTATAGGTTTTGGGGTACATGTGCAGAACGTGCAAGATAGTTGCATAGGTACACACATCGCAGTGTGTTTTGCTGCCTTTCTCCCCTTGACCCACACTTGGCATTCATCTCCAGGCTATCCCACCCCAGCCCCCCCCCGATGTCCCTCCCCCATTCCCGCCAATAGAGCACAGTGTGTAGTAGATCCCCTCTCTGTATCCATGTGTTCTCATTTCTCTCACCCACCTATGAGTGAGTATATGCGGTATTTCTTTTTCTGTTCTTGTGTCAGTTTGCTGAGAATGATGTTCTCCAGATTCATCCATGTCCTTACAAAGGACACAAACTCATCATTTTTGATTGCTGCATAATATTCCATGGTGTATATGTGCAACATTTTCCCAGTCCAGTCCATCATCGTTGGGCATTTGGGTTGGTTCCAGTTCTTTGCTATTGTAAACATTGCAGCAATGAACATTCGTGTGCATGTGTCCTTATAGTAGAATGATTTAGTAGAACGATTTATAGTCCTTTGGATATATACCCAGTAATGGGATTGCTGGGTCAAATGGAATTTCTATTTCTAGGTCTTTGAGGAATCGCCACACTGTCTTCCACAATGATTGAACAAATTTACACTCCCACCAACAGTGTAAGAGTGTTCCTACTTCTCCACATCCTCTCCAGCATCTGCCGTCTCCAGATTTTTTAATGATCACCATTCTAACTGGCGTGAGATGATATCTCAATGTGGTTTTGATTTGCATCTCTCTAATGAACAGTGATGATGAGCATCTTTTCATGTGGTTGTTGGGCTCATGTATGTCTTCTTTTGTAAAGTGTCTGTTCATATTCTTTGCCCATTTTTGAATGGGCTTGTTTGTTTTTTTCCTGTAAATCTGTTTGAGTTCTTTGTAAATTCTGTGTATCAGCCCTTGGTCAGATGGGTAAACTGCAAAGATTTCTTCCCAGTCTGATGGTTGCCAATTCACTCTAGTGACTGTTACTTTTGTCATGCAGAAGCTGTGGAGTTTGATTAGGTCCCATTTTTTTTGGTCTATTTTGGCTTTTGTTGCCAATGCTTTTGGTGTTTTGTTCATGAAGTCCTTGCCTACTCCTATGTCCTGGATGGTTTTGCCTAGATTTTCTTCTAGGGTTTTTATGGTGTCAGTTCTTACGTTTAAGTCTTTAATGCATCTGGAGATAATTTTAGTGTAAGGTGTCAGGAAGGGGTCCAGTTTCTGCTTTCTGCACATGGCTAGCCAGTTTTTTCAACACCATTTATTAAATAGGGAATCATTTCTCCATTGCTTGTTTTTGTCTTGTTTATCAAAGATAATATGGTTGTAGATATGTTGTGTTGCCACCGATGCTTCTGTTCTGTTCCGTTGGTTTATATCTCTGTTTTGGTACCAGTACCATGCTGTTTTGATTACTGTTGCCTTGTAGTATAGTTTGAAGTCTGGTAGTGTGATGCCTCCCGCTGTGTTCTTTTTGCTTAGAATTGACTTGGCTCTGTGGGCTCTTTTTTGGTTCCATATGAAATTCATGGTGTTTTTTTTCAGTTCTGTGAAAAAATTCAATGGTAGTTTGATGGGAATAGCATTGATTGTGTAAATTACTTTGGGCAGCATAGCCATTTTCACGATATTGATTCTTCCTAACCACGAACATGGAATGTTTCTCCATCTGTTTGTGTCCTCTCTTATTTCGTTGAGCAGTGGTTTGCAGTTTTCCTTAAAGAGGTCCCTTACGTTCCTTGTGAGTTGTATTCCTAGGTATTTTATTTTCTTTGTAACTATTGTGAATGGCAGCTCGTTCTTGATTTTGTTCTCTTTAAGTCTGTTATTGGTGTACAAGAGTGCTTGTGATTTTTGCACATTCATTTTATATCCTGAGACTTTGCTGATATTGCTTATAAGTTTCAGGAGCTTTTGGTCTGAGGTGATGGGATCTTCTAGGTATACTATCATCTCTGCAAATAGAGACAATTTGGCTTCCACCTTTCCTATTTGAATACCCTTTATTTCTTTTTCTTGCCTGATTGCTCTGGCTAGAACTTCCAATACTATGTTGAAAAGGAGTGGTGAGAGAGGGTATCCTTGTCTAATGCCGGATTTCAAAGGGAATGCTTCCAGTTTTTGCCCATTAAGTATGATATTGGCTGTTGGTTTGTCATAAATAGCTTTTATTACTTTGAGATATGTTCCATCAATACCAAGTTTATTGAGGGTTTTTAGCATAAAGGGCTGTTGAATTTTGTCAAATGCCTTCTCTGTGTCAATTGAGATAATCATGTGGTTTTTTGTTTTTGCTTCTGTTTATGTGGTCAATTACATTTATAGACTTGCGTATGTTGAACCAGCCTTGCATCATCAGGATGAATCCTACTTGATCATAATGGATAAGTTTTTTAATGTGCTGTTGCAATCGGTTTGCCAATATTTTATTGAAGATTTTTGCATCTATATTCATAATGGATATTGGCCTGATGTTTTCTTTTCTTGTTGAGTCTCTGCCGGGTTTTGGTATCAGGATGATGTTGGTCTCATAAAATGATTTGGGTAGGGTTTCCTCTTTTTGAATTATCTGGAATAGTTTCAGAAAATATGGCACCAGATTATCTTTGTGTGTCTGGTAGAATTCGGCTGTGACCCCATCTGGACCTGGGCTTTTGTTGTGTGGTAGGCTCTTAATTGCTGCCTCAACTTCAGACCTTGTTATTGGTCTATTCATGGTTTCAGCTTCCTCCTGGTTTCGGCTTGGGAGGACACAGGCGTCCAGGAATTTGTCCATTTTTTCCTGGTTTACTAGTTTATGTTCACAGAGTTGTTTGCAGTATTTTCTGAAGATGGTTTGAATTTCTGTGGAATCTGCTGTGATTTCCCCATTATCGTTTTTTATTGCATCTATTTGGTTGTTTTCTCTTTTCTTTTTTATCAGTCTGGCTAGTGGTCTGTCTATTTTGTTAATATTTTCAAAAAACCAGCTCTTGGAATTTTTTGAAGGGTTTCTCTTGTCTTTATCTCCTTCAGTTCTGCTCTGATCTTAGATATTTTTTGTCTTCGGCTAGGTTTTGAGCTTTTTTGATCTTGCTCCTCTAGCTCTTTCAATTTTGAATATAGGGTGTCAATTTTGGATCTCTCCACTCTTCTCATGTGGGCACTTATTGCTTTATATTTTCCTCTACAGACTGCTTTAAATGTGTCCCAGAGATTCTGGTACATTGTGTCTTCATTCTCATTGGTTTCGAAGAACCTCTTTATTTCTGCCTTCGTTTCATTGTTTATCCAATCAACATTCAAGAGCCAGTTGTTAAGTTTCCATGAAGCTGTGTGGTTCTGAGTTATTTTCTGAATTCTGAGTTTCAACTTGATTGCACTATGGTCTGAGAGACTGTTTGTTATGATTTCAGTTGTTTTGCATTTGCTGAGGAGTGCATTACATCCAATTATGTGGTCAGTTTTGAAGTAGGTGTGATTTGGTGCTGAGATGAATGTATATTCTGTGGATATGGGGTGGAGAGTTTTGTAAATGTGTATCAGATTTGCTTGATCCAGGTCTGAGTTCAAGTCCTGGATATCCTTGTTAATTTTCTGTCTGGTTGATCTGTCTGATATTGACAGTGGAGTGTTAAAATCTCCCACTATTATTGTGTGGGAGTCTAAGTACCTTTGTAAGTCATTAAAAACTTGCCTTATATATCTGGGTGCTCCTGCATTGGGTCCATATTTATTTAGAATCATTAGCTCTTCTTGTATCGATCCTTTTACCATTATGTAATGACCTTCTTTGTCCCTTTTGATCTTTGTTGCTTTAAAGTCTATTTTATAAGAAACGAGAATTGCAACTCCTGCTTTTTTCTGCTCTCCATTTGCTTGGTAAATCTTCCTCCATCCCTTTATTTTGAGCCTTTTTGTATCCTTGTGTGTGAGGTGGGTTTCCTGGATACAGCACACCGATGGGTTTTGTTTTTTTATCCAATATGCCAGTCTGTGTCTTTTGATTGGTGCATTTAGCCCATTTACATTTAGGGTTAATATTGTTATGTGTGAATTTGATACTGCCATTTTGAAGTTAGCAGGCTGTTTTGCTCATTGGTTCATGTAGATTGTTCATTTTGTTGATGCTCTTTAGCATTTGTTATGCTTTTAGGATGGCTGGTACTGGTTGTTTTTTTCTATGTGTAGTGCCTCTTTCAGGAGCTCTTGTAAAGCAGGCCAAGTGGTGACTAAATCTCTGAGTACTTGCTTGTTCATGAAGGATTTTATTTTTCCTTCACTTATGAAGCTCAGTTTGGCTGGATATGAAATTCTGGGTTGAAAGTTATTGTCTTTAAGGATGTTGAATATTGGCCCCCACTCTCTTCTGGCTTGTAGGGTCTCTGCCGAGAGATATGCTGTGAGTCTGATGGGCTTCCCTTTGTGGGTGACCCGACCTTTCTCTCTGGCTGCCCTTAGTATTTTCTTTTTTATTTCAACCCTGGTGAATTTGATAATTATGTGCCTTGGGGTTGCTATTCTTGCGGAGTATCTTTGTGGTGTTCTCTGTATTTCCTGGAGTTGAGTATTGACATGTCTTGCTAGGTTGGGGAAATTTTCCTGGATATTATCCTGAAGAGCGTTTTCCAGCTTGGATTCATTCTCTTCATCACATTCTGGTACACCTATCAAACGTAGGTTGGGTCTCTTCACATAGTCCCACATTTCTTGGAGATTTTGTTCATTCCTTTTTGTGCTTTTTTCTTTAATCTTGGTTTCTCGTTTTATTTCATTGAGTTGATCTTCAACTTCTGATATCCTTTCTTCTGCTTGGTTAATTCGGCTGTTGAAACTTGTGCATGCTTCACGAAGTTCTCGTGTTGTGTTTTTCAGCGCCTTCAATTCATTCATATTTCTCTCTAAGTTGTTCATTCTTGTTATCATTTCCTCGAATCTTTTTTCAAGGTTCTTAGTTTCTTTGCACTTATTTAGAACATGTTCTTTTATCTCCCTGAAGTTTCTCATTATCCACTTTCTGAAGTTTGATTCCGTCATTTTGTCACACTCATTCTCTGTCTGGCTTTGCTTTTTTGCTGGTGAGGAGTTTTTGCCCTCTATAGGAGGTGAGGTGTTTTGGTTTCGGGTGTTTTCCTCTTTTTTGCACTGGTTTCTTCCCATCTTTATGGATTTATCCACCTGTCGTCTTTGTAGTTGCTGATTTTTCAATTGGGTCTGTGAGTGGACGCCCAGATTGTTGATGATGAAGTATTTCTATTACTTAGTTTTTTTTCTAATGGTCTAGCCCCTGTGCTGTACGAGTGCTGAGGTCTACTCCAGGCCCTGCTTGTCTGGGGTACACCTGTAGAAGCTGTGGAACAGTGAGGCATGCTACCAGTTTCTTCTTCTGCTATCTTTTTCCAGAATGATGACCACCAAATGTTAGTCTGATTAGTCCTTTTTTGGGGTGACTGTTTGGATATACAGGTGTCAGGGAGCTGCTTGAGGAGATGGTCTGTGCTTTATAGGAGCTCCAGTGCTAAGCTGTGAGCTTTCTTGTTCATTCAGGGATGTTGGGAGGAGATGTTTATGTCTGCTGCAACAGAACTTATAAAACCCCCTCTTTTTTTCCCCTTAGATGCTCTGTCTGAGGGAGTTGGGGCTTTCTTTGTGAGTATCTGTTGCACTTTTTTGTCCCACTACGTGGCAGTCTATTCACTATTTGCCTGCCAGGGTTCCACCCTGCTAGCATGGGTCCACCCTGCTGCTGCGGGCTCTGTTTTGCTGTGGTTCACTCTGCCCTCTTGGTGGAATCTCTGTTATGGCAGGTTGCCTCAGCAACAGCAGGCTGCATCAGCCCCGGGCAGTACTTCAGTAGGGGCGGATTTTGTTCGTAGTTGTGGACGCCTCTCCCCTACCAGGCTGCACCATCCTAGATGCCGGCCACAAAATTCTCAGCCCCAAGTACCTCCAGTCTCCGCCCTGCTTGTCCCTGTGAGGGTGGGACCCGCCGAGCTCGATCACTCAGCTTTCTGCCTCAGAGTCCATCCTCTCTCTCTTTCTCTTCCTCTCCCCAAGCTGAACGGTCGACTCTCTCACTGGCGCCCCAGTATCCTGCCGATAGGGCACTGGGATCTGTGCAATCTCCCATGCTGCTGCCCACTGCACTGGCTCAGATCACGTTTCCCAGGAATATTTTGGTCTGGCTCATTGTCCAAGTTCAATCAGATGGACATGCCAATCTGCCCTTCTAAATCTCAGGTTGCATGTTTAACAGGGCACCCAGACCAGTGAGTTATGTTCCGTGTGCCACTGTGCTGTGGCGCCGGCCCAGCCCAACTGGCCATGTGAGCCAGCTGCGCAAGCATCCTGTGTCTCTACCACACCTGGGACTTTCAACGTTCTGTGGGCAAAAAAGGACCCTCTGAGAATGCGGCTAAAACTCACCCTCTGCACCTTCACTGAGAGCTGCAATCCTGAGTCACCTCTATGACGCCATCTTGCGAAAATCTCTCAGGTATACATTATTTAATGAGGCTATGAAAAAGGGGCCATATAAAATTTACTACTTACAATTCCACATGTGTGAATCGAGGGAAGACCAATCCAGGCAATGGAAGACAAGGCAAATCCAGGCAAAAAATATTTAGGCAAGGCAAGGCAAGAAAAATTCAGGCAAGGAAAATCCAAGCAATGGTAATCCAGGTAAGGCAAGTCAAGTCAAATCTAGGCAAGTCTAATCCAGGCAAAACAAGGCAAGGCTAATCCAGGCAAGAAAAGGCAAATCCAGGCAAGGCACATCGAAACAAGGCAAGGCAGGGTAAATCCAGGCATGGCAAATCCAGGCAAGGCAAGGAAAGAAAAATCCAGGCAAGGCAAATCCAGGGAAGGCAAGGCAAGACAAATCCAGGCAACATAAATCCAGGCAAGGCAAGTAAAGGGAAATTCAGGCAAGGAAAATCCAGCCAAGCCAAGGCAAGACAAATCTAGGCAAAAAAATTCCAGGCAAGGGAAGGCAAGGCAAGGCAAATTCAGACCAAAAACTTCAGGCAAGGCAAGGCAAGGCAAATTCAGGCAATGGTAATCCAGGTAAGGCAAGGCAAAGCAAATACAGGCAAGGCTAACTTAGGCAAGGCAAGAAAAAAAATCCAGGCAATGCTAATCTAGGAAAGGCAAGGCAAGGCAAATTCCCACAAGGCAAATGCAGTCTAGGCAAGAAAATGCAAATCCAGGCAAGGCTAATCTAGGCAAGGGAAGGCAAGGCAAATCTAGTCAAGGCAAGTAAAGGCAAGGCAAATCCAGAAAAGGCTAGGCAAAGCAAATTCAGGCAAGGCAAACCCCAGGAAGGCAAGACAAGGCAAATAAAGGCAAGGCAAATCCAGGCAATGCCAATTTAGACAAGGAAAAAGAAGGAAAATTCAGAAAAGGCAAGGCAAATCTAAGCAGGGCAAGGCATAACCAGGCAAAGCAAAGTAGGGTTAATCCAATTAAGGGAAGGCAAGGCAAGTCTAGAAAAGGCAAATTTAAACAAGGCAAGGCAAATTTAGACAATGCATGGCAAATCAAGGAAAGGCAAGGCAAATCCAGGCAAGTCAAGGAAAATTCAGGCAAGGCAAGACAAATCCAGACAAGGCAAGGCAAGTCAAATTCTGGCAATGCAAGGCAGGGCAAGGCAAGGTAATGCAAAACAAGGCAAGGCAAATCCAGGCAAGGCAAGGTAAGGTAAATCCAGGCATCACAGATCCAGAAAAAGCAAGGCAAGGAAAATCTACATAAGGCAAATTCAGGCAAGAAAACACATGGCAAGTTCAGACAAGGCAATACCAGGCAAGGCAAGGCAAGACAAATTCAGACAAGTCAAATCAAATAAAAACAAGGCAATGCAAATCAAGGCAACCCAAATCGAGACAAGGCAAGGCAAATCTAGGCAAGGCAGGACAAGGCAAATCCAGGCAAGGCAAGTAAGAGAAAATGTAGGTAAGGCAAGGTAAAGCAAATGCAGGTAAGGCAAGGCAAGGCAAATCTAGGCAAGGCAAGGCAAGAAAATCCAGGCAAGGCAAATTCAGGAAAGGAAAGGCAAGACAAGGCAAATTCAGGCAAGACAAATTCATGCAAGGCAAGGTAAGGCAAATCCAGGCAAGGCAAAGCAAGGCAAATCTAGGCAAGGCAAATTCAGAAAAGGCAAGGCAAAACAAACCTATGCAAGAAAAATCCAGGCAACAAAAATTTCGGGAAGGCCAAACAAGGCAAATCCAGGCCAGGATAATCTAGGTAAGACAAGGCAAATCAAATCCATACAAGGCAAATCCAAGCAAGTCAAGGCAAGGTAAATCCAGGCAAGACAAATCCAGGGAACGCAAGCAAATCCAGGCAGGGCAAGGCAAGGCAACACAAGGCTAGACAAATTCATTAAAGGCAAGGCAAAACAAGTCAAGGCAAATCCAGGCAAGGCAAGGCAATGCAAATTCAGACAAGACAAAGCAAGAAAAATCGAGGCAAGCAAGGCAAAGCAAATCCACACAAGGCAAGGCAAAGTAATCAAATCCAGGGAAGGCAAGGCAAATCCAGGTAGGACAAGGCAAAACCAGGAAACGCAAAGTAAGGCTAATTCAGGCAACACAAAGCAAGGCAAGGCAACGCAAATCTAGGCAACGAAAATCCAGGGAAGGCAAGGCAAGGAAGGCAAATCCAGGAAACTTAATCCAGGCAAGGCAAGGCTAGGCAAATCCAGTCAATTCATATCCAAGGAAGGCAAGGCAAGGCAAATCCAGCCAAGGCAAAAGGAGAAAAATCGAGGAAAGGGAAATCTAGGCAAGACAAGGCAAGGCAAATCCTGGCAAGACAAATCCAGGCAAGTAACGACAAGAAATATCCAGGCAAAACAAATTCAGGCAAGGCGAGACAAGTCTAGGCAAGTCAAGGCAAGGGAAGACAAGAAAAGGAAAATTTAGGGAAGGCAAGGCAAATCCAAGCATGACAAGGAAAATCCAGGCAGGGCAAGGCAAAACAAGGCAATGCAAATAAGGGTTAATCCAGGCAAGGAAAGGCAAGGCAAATCTAGGCAAGGAAAGGCAAATCCAGACAATGCAAAAAATCAGAACAAGTCAAGGCAAATCCAGGCAAGGCAAGGCAAATCCAAGCAAGGCAAGGCAAATCCAGGCAAGGCAAGGTGAACCCAGACAAGGCAAAGCAAATCCAGGCAAGGCAAGACAAATCATGGCAAGGAAAGGCAAGGCAATGCAAACCAAGGCAAGGCCAATCCAGGCAAGGCAAGACAAGGCATATCCAGGCAAGGCAAGGCAAGTTAAATCCAGGCAAGGCAAATTTAGGAAAGGAAAGGCAAGACAAGCAAAATCCACGCAAGGCAAATCCAGGCAATGCAAAAGAAGGCAAATCCAGGCAGGGTAAGGCAAGGCAAGGCAAACCCAGGCAAGGCAAACCCAGGCAAGGCAGACCCAGGCCAGGCAAATTCAGGCAAGGTAAATCAAGGCAAGGCAAGGCAAGGCAAATCCAGGCAAGGCAAAACCAGGCAAGGTGAATCCAAGCAGAACCAGGAAAGGCAAATTCAGGTTATGCAAATCTGGGCAAGGCAATGCAAGGCACATCCAGGCAATTCAAATCCAGGTGAAACAAAGCAAGGCAAATACAGGCAAAGCAAATTCAAGGAAGGTAAGGCAAGGCAAATTCAGGCAAAGCAAATCCAGGCTCGGCAAATCTAGGCAAGGCCAAACAAGAAAAATTCAGGCAAGGCAAACCTATGCAAGACAAGGCAAGGAAAATCTAGGCAAGGCAAATCCAGGTAAGTCAAGGCAAGGTAAATCCCGTCAAAACAAATGCAGACATGACAAGGCAAGTCCAGGCAAGGGAAAGAAAACCCAGGTAAAGCAAAGCAAGTCGTGGAAAGGCAAGGAAAATCCAGGCAAGGAAAAAAAAAATTCAGGAAAGCAAGGCAAGTCGTGGCAAAGCGAGGCAAATCTAAGCAATGCAATGCAAATCCAGGCAGGGCAACCCAAACCCAGACAAGGCAAAGTATGGCAAATAAAGGCAAGGCAAGATAAGGCAAATCCAGCAAAAAAGGCAAGCCAAATCCAGGCAAGGCAAGGCAAATCCAGGGAAGGTGAAATAAATCCAGGCACGTGAAGGCAAACCCACGCAAGGCAAGGCAAATTCAGGCAAACCAATTCAAATCCAGGCAAGGCAAGGCAAGGCAAGCTGAGGAAAGGAAAGGAAAGGTAAATGAGAGCAAGTCAACACAAAACAAGGCATATCCAGGCAATGCAAGGCAAGGTAAATAATGGCAAAACAAATTCAGGCAAGGCAAATCCAGGCAAGGAAAATCCAGGCAAAACAAGCCAAGGCAAATTTTGGCTTGGCAAGGCAAAACAAATCCAAGCAAGGCATATCCATGCAAGGCAAGGCAAGGTAAATCCAGGCAAGGCAGTGCAAGCAAATTTAGATAAGCAAATCCAGGCAAGGTAAGGCAAGAAAATCCGGGAAAGGCAAATCCAGGCAAGGCAAGCCAAGACAAGGCAAATCCAGGTGAGTCAAATCCACACAAGTCAAATCCATGCCAAAGAACACAAGGCAAATCCAGGCAAGGCAAATCCAGTCAAGGCAAATCCAGGCATGGAAAATCCAGGCAAGGCAAATCCAGGCTAGGCAAATTCAGGCAAGGCAAATCCAGACAAGGTAAGAGAAGGCAAATCAAGGCACATCCAAGCAAGGCAAGGTAAATCAAGGCAAGGCAAGGCAAACCCAGGCAAGGCAAGAAAAACCCAGACAAGGCAGGGAAAATTCAGGCAAAGAAAGGCAAGGCAAGGCAAGGCAAGCAAGGCAAGATAATGCAAATCCAGGCAAGGCAAGGCAAGGTAACTCATATCCAGGCAAGGCAAGGCAAAGCAAATTTAGACAATAGAAGGCAAGGCAAATCCAGACAGGGAAAATACCAAGAAGGCAAAGCAAAAGCAAATCCAGACAAGGCAAATTCATGCCAAACAAATACAGGTAAGGAAAAACAAGGCAAATCCAGGTTAAGCAAATCTAAACAAGATAAGGCAAGGCAAATGCAGGCCAGTCAATGCAAGGTAAATCCAGACAATACAAATTCAGGCATTGCAAGGCAAATACACACAAGGCAAGGTAAGGCAGGACAAGGTAAAAATAACCCAGGCAAGGCAAGGCAAGGTAAGGCAAGTCCAGGCAAGACAAGGCATGGCAAATAAAGGCAAGGCAAGGCAAGGGAAACCTGAGCACAGCAAGGCAAGGCCCATCCAGGGATGACAAGGCAAATCCAGGCAAGACAAGGCAAATCTTGGCAAGGCAAGGAAAATTTAAGCAAGGCAAGTAAGGCAAATCATGGCAAGGCAAGGCAAGACAAATCCAGGCAGGACAAGGCAAATCCAGGCAAAGCAAAGCAAGGTTATTCCAGACAAGGCAAAATAAAGCAAATCCAGGGAAGCCGAGGCAAGGCAGATCCAGACAAGGCAAGGCAAATCCAGGCAACGGAAATTAAAGTTATGCAAGGCAGAGCAAATAAAGAAAAGGAATAGAAAGTCGGCATATTCTGGAAAGGCAAGGCAAAATAAATTAAGGCAAAGCAAATTTATGCAAACAAGGAAGGCAAATCCAGGCAAGGTAAAACAAGGTAAATCCAGGCAAGGCAAGGGAAGGCAAATCCAGGCAAGGCAAGGCAAGGCAAATCCAGGCAAAACAAATCCAGGCAAGGCAAGGCAAGGCAAATAAACACAATGCAAGGAAAAACCAATCCAGCCAAGGCAAATACAGGCAAAACAAGGCAAGGCGAATCCAAGCAAGGCAAATCCAGGTAAGGCAAGGCAAGGCAAGGCAAGGCAAGGCAAGGAAAACTCAGACAAGGCAAACCCAGGCAATGCAAAACAAGGCAAATCCAGGCAATGCAAACCTAGGCAAGACAAGGCAAGGCAAATCCAGGAAGGTCAAAGCAAAGCAAATCCAGGGCAAGCAAATCCAGGAAAGAAAAGGCAAATCTAGGCAAGGCAAATCAAGGCAAGACATGGCAAAACAAATCCAGGTAAAACAAAGCAAGGCAACGCAAATCCAGGAAATGCAAGGCAAGGCAAATAGAGACAAGACAAGGCAAGAAAAATCCAGGCAAAGCAAGGTAAATTCAGGCAATGCAAATCCAGGCAATTCAAATCCAGGCAAGGCAAATCAAGGCAAATGAAGGCAATGCAAATCTCGGCAAGGCAAACCAAGGCAAATCCAGGCAAAGAAAATCCAAGCAAGGCAAGACAAGGAAAATACAGGTAAGTCAAATCTAGGCAAGGCAAGGCAAGGCAAATCCAGGCAAGACAAATGCAGCCAAGGCAAGCTATGGCAAATTTAGGCAAGGCAAATCAATGCATGGCAAGGCAAGGCAAATCCAGGCATGGAAAATTCAGTCAAGGCAAAATAAGCAAATCCAAGCAAGGCAAATCCAATCAAGGCAACACAAGTCAAATTCAGGCAAGGCAAATCCAGGAAAGTCAAGTTAAGGCAATATTAGGCAAGGCAAATCAAGACAATGCAAGGCCAGGCAAATCCAGGCAATGCAAAGCCAGGCATATCCAGGCAAAGCAAATCCATGCAAGGCAAGGCAAGGCAAGGCAATTCGACACAAGGCAAGGCAAGGCAAATCCAGACAAGGCAAAACAAGGCAAATGCAGTCAAGGCTAATCTAGGCAAGGCAAGGCAAGGCAAATCTAGACAAGTCAAGGCAAGGCAAATCTAGAAAAGGTAAATCCAGGCACAGCAAGGCAAGGGAAATCTAGGCAAGGTAAGACAAAGCAAATCCAGGCAAAGCAAGGCAAAACCAGGCAAGGCAAATCCATGCAAGGCAAGGTAAGGCACAACCAAGCAAGGCAAATCAAAGAAAGGGAAGGCAAAGCAAATCCAGGCAAGGCAAATCCAGGCAAAACAAGGCAAAGTAAATTCTGGGAAGAAAAATCCATTCAGGGAAAGGCAAGGCAAATCCAGGTAAGACAAATCCAGGAAAGAAAAATTCAGGCAAGGCAAATGGAAAAAATCCATGTAAGCAATATCTAGGCAAGACAAGGCAAGGCAAATTCAGGCAAGGCAAATCCATGCAAGGCAAGGCAAGGCAAGGCAAGGCAAAATTCAGGCAAGGCAAATCCAGACAAGGCAATGCAAGGCAAATCTAGGCAAGACACATCCAGGCAAGGCAAGGCAAGGCAAATCTAAGCAATGCAGGGCAAGGCAAATCCAGAAACGGCAATTCCAGGCAAAGCAAGGCAAGGCAAATCCAGTCTAGGTGAATTGAGTCAGGTAAAGGCAAGCAAACCCAGGAAAGGCGAGGCAAGGCAAATCAAGGCAAGGCAAGGCAAATTCAGGCAACGTAAATTGAATCCAGACAAAGAAACACAAACTTATGCAAGGCGAGGCAAATTCGGACAAGGCAAAGCAAATCCAGGCAAGGCAAGGCACGGGAAAGTAAGGCAAAGCAATGAAGAAAAAATTCATTCAAGGCAAAGCAGCGCAAGGCATATCCAAGCAATACAAAACAAGGCAAATCCAAGCAAAGCAAACCCAAGCAAGGCAAGGCAAGGAAAATCCAGAAGAGTAAAAACAAGGCAAGTTTAGAAAAGCCAAGGCAAGGCAAATCAAGGCAAGGAAATGCAAGGCAAATCCAAGCAAATCCAGGCAAGGCAAATCCCAGGATGGCAAGGCAAGGCAAATTGAGGCAAGGCAAATCTAGGAAATGCAAAACAAGAAAATCCAAGCAAGGCAAATATAGGCAAGACAAATCAAGGCAAATTCAGGCAAGGTAAATACAGGAAAGACAAGACAAGACAAATTCAGGCAAGGAAAATCCAGGCAAGGCAAGAAAAGGCAAATTCAGGAAAAGAAATGCAAGGCAAATCCAGGCAAGGCAAATCGAAGCAAGGCAAGGCAAGGCAAATCCAGGCAAGGCAAATTTAGACATGGCAAATCCAGGAGAGAAAAGGTAAGGCAAATCAAGGCAATGCATAACCAGGCAAAGCAAGGCAAGCAAATCAAGGCAAGACAAACCCAGGCAAGGCAAGGCAAAGCAAATTAAGGTAAGTCAAGGCAAGGCAAATCCAGGCAAGGCAAATCAAGAAAAGGCAAGTCAAGGAAAATCTAACCATGGCAAATCCAGGCAAGGCAAGGCAAGGCAAGGCAAGGCAAATCCAGGCAAGGCAAATTGAGATGCACAAGGCAAGGCAAGACAATTCTAGGCAAAGAAATTCCAGGCAAGATAAGGCAAGCTAAAGCAACGCAATTCCAGACAGGGAAATTCCGGCCTAGGCAAGGAAAGGCAATGCAAGAAAATACCAAGCAAGACAAAAATTTCAGGCAAGGGAATTCAAGGCAAGGCAAAACAAGGCAAAAAAGGCCAATTCCAGGCAAGGCAATTTCAGCTAAGGCAAAGCAGGACAATTCCAGGCAATGCAATTCCAGTCAAGGCAAGAAAAGGCAACACAAGGCAAGGCAATTCTAGGCAAGGCAACTCAGGCGAGAAAAAGCAAAGCTAGGCAATTCGAAGCAAAGGAGTTCCAGTCCAGGCAAGGCAAGACAAGGAATTTCCACATAAGGCTATTCCAAAAAAGGCACGGCAGGGCAATTTTAGGCAAAGAAAAGCAAGACAATGCAAGGCAATTCCAGGCAAAGCAATTCCAGGTAAGGCAATGCAAGACAATTCCAGGCTAGGTAATTCCAGGCAAGACAATTCTAGGCATGGCAAGGCAAGGCAAGGGAAGGCAAGGCAAGGCAAGGCAGAGAAAGGCAATTTCAGGCAAGGTAATTTTAGGTAAGGCAACGAAAGGGAATTCCAGAGAAGGCAACTCCAGGCAATGGAAGGCAGGGCAATTGCAGGCAAGGCAATTGCCAGAGAGGCAATTCTGAAAAGATTAATGCAAGAGAAAGGAGGGAAAAGCAATCCCAGGCAAGGTAATTTCCAGTAAAACAAGGAAAGGCAATTCCAGAAAAGGCAACTCCAGACAAGGCAAGGCAAGCCAATTCCAGTCAAGGCAATACCAGGCAAGGAAAGACAATGCAGGGAAAGGCAATTCCAATCAAGGCAAGGAAATGCAAGGCTACTCCACTCAAGGCAATTCCAGGCAATGCAATGCAAGGCAAGGCAAGGCACAGACATTTCAGGCAAGGTAATTTCAGGCAAGACAAGGCAATGCAATGCAAGGCAATTTCAAGCAAGGCAATTCCAGGCAAGGCAAGAAAAGGCAAGAAATGGCAAGGCAAGGCAAGGCAGGGCAATACTAAGCAAGGCAATTCCAGCAAGGCAGGGCAAGGATATATAGGGCCATTCCAGGCAATGCTCTTTTAGGCAAGGCAAGGCAATCCAAGGCAGTTTCAGAAAAGCCAATTTTATGCATGGCAAGGCAAGGCAATTCCAGGAAATGCAAGGCGAGGCAGGGCAATTCCAGGCAGAGAAATTTCAGGCAAGGCAGGGCAATTCCAGTCAAGGCAAGGCAAAGGAAGTCAAGGCAAGGTAATTCCAGAAAAGGAAAGAAAAGGCAGGGCAATTTCAAGCAGAGCAATTTCAGGCAAGGCAAGGCAATTCCAAGCAGGGAAATTCTGGACAAGGCAAGGAAAGGCAACGCAATTTGAGGCAAGGCAATTCCAGGCAAGGAAAGGCAAGGCAAGGCAGAGAAAGGCAATTCTAGGCAAGGAAATTATGGCTAAGGCAAGGCAAGGCAATTTCAGTCAAGGCAATTCCAGTCAAGGTAAGTCAAGCAATGGAAGGCAAGGCAATTCTAGGCAAAAAAATTCCAGGAGAGGAAAGGCAAGGCAAGGCAATTTGAAACAAGGAAACTTTAATCAAGGAAAGGCAAGACAAGGCAATTTCAGGCAAGGCTATTCCAGGGAAGGCAAGGCAAGGCAATTCCAGGCAAGGAAAAGCAGGGCAAGGCAAGTCAATTTCAGGCAAGGCAATTATAAGCAAGAAAATTCTAAGCAAGGCAAGGAAAGGCAATTTCAGGCAAGGCAATTCTAGGCTAGGCAAGGCACGGCAAGGAATGCAGTGAAATTTTTTTGCAAGGCAATTCCAGACAAGACAGAACAAGGAAATGTAGGGCAATGCTATGCAAGGATCTTTTAGGCAAGGCAAGGAAACGCTAGGCAATTTCAGAAAAGTCAATTTTAGGCACAACAAGGCAACGCAAGACAAGGCAAGGCAAGGCAAAAAAAAAAAGGCAATTCCAGGCAAGGCAATTTCAGGCAAGGCACTTTCAGGCAATACAAGGCAATTCAAGGCTAGGCAATTCCAGACAAGGCAAGGCAAGGCAACCCAAGGCAAGGGAAAGCAATTCCAAGCAAGACAATACAAAGCAAGGCAATCCCATGCAGAAAAAAGCAAGGCAATGCAAGGCAATTGTGGGAAAGTCAGTTCCAGGCAAGGAAAGGTAAGGCAAATCGAGGCAAGTCAAAGCAAGGCAATTACAGGCAAGGCAATTGCGGGGAAGGCAATTCCAGGCAAGGCGATTTCAGGCAAGACAAGGCAAGGCAATTTCAGGCAAGGCAAGATAAGAAAAGGCAAGGCAATTCCAGACACGTTAATTTAAAGCAAGGCAAGAAAAGTCAATTCAAGGCAAGGAAACTTCAGGGATGTCAAGGTAAGGCAAGGCAATGCAATTCTAGGCAAGACAATTCAATGTAAGACAAGGCAATTCCAGTCAAGGAAATGTAAGGCAATGCAAGACAAGGAAATTCTAGGCAAGACAATTAAAGGTGAGGAAAGGCAAAGCAAGGCAATTCAAAACAAGGCAACTCCAGTCATGGCAAGGAAAGAAAAGGCAATTCCAGGCAAGGCAATTTCAGGGAAAGAAAAACAGGGCAATTCCAGTCAAGGAAAAGCAAAACCAGGCAAGGCAATGCAATGCAATGCAATGCAATTTTAAGCAAAGAAATACCAGGCAAGGCAAGGCAAGGCAATTCCAGACACGGTAACTCTAGGCTAAGCAAGTCAAGGCAAGAAAAGGCAGTGCAATTCTAGGTAAGGCAATTCCAGACAAGGAAGGGCAAGGCAATTTAGGGCAATGCCAGGCAAGGCTCTTTTAGGCAAGGCAAGGAAAGGCAAGGCAATTTCAGGAAAGTCAATTTTAGGCATGGCAAGGAAAGGCAAGGAGAGTCAATTCGAGGCAAGGCAATTCCAGGCAAGGTAAGGCAAAAAAATTTCAGGATAGAAAATTCCAGGTAACGCAAGGAGAAAAAGGCAATGCAAGGCAATTCCAGGCAAGAAAATTCCAGGCAAGGCAATCACATGCAAGGCAATGCAAGGCAATTCTGGAAAAGTCAATTCCAAGCAAGAAAAGACAAGCAAATTCCAGGCAAGGCAAGGCAAGGCAGTGAAATTCCAGGCAGGAAATTTTCAGACAAGGTAATGCAAGGCAGGTCAGTTCTGGGCAAAGCCAAGGCAAGGCAATTTTAGGCAGAGCAATTCCAGGCTAGGCAAAACAAGGCAACTCAAAAAATTCCCAGTAAGGCAAGGAAATACCAGGCGAGGCAAGGAAAGGCAAGGCAAAGAAAGTGAAGATAAGGCAAGGCAAGGCAAGGCAAGGCAAGGCAAGGCAAGGCAAGGCAAGGCAGGGCAGTTTCAGGCACAGCAATTTCAGGCAAGGCAAGACAAGGCAGATAGAGTCCAGGCAGGGCAATTCCAGACAATGCAAGGCAATGCAAGACAATTCTAGGCAAGGCAATATTAAGCAAGGTAAGTCAAGCCAAAGCAAGGCAATTCCAGACAGTACAATTTCAGGCTAGGCAAGGAAAGACAATGCAAGAAAATTTCCAGAAACGCAAAAATATTCCAGACAAGTGAATTCAAGGCAAGGCAAAACAAATCAAGGCAGGCCAATTTCGGGCAAGCCAATTAGGGATAAAGAAAGGGAAGGCAAATCAGGGCAATTCCAGGCAAAGCAATTCGAGGCAAGGCAAGGCAAGGCAATGCAATTCCAGGCAAGGCAAGGCAAGGGACGATAAAACAATGCCAGGCAAGGAAATTTCAGGCAAGGCAAGAAAAGGGAAGGCAAGGCAAGGCAAGGCAAGGCAATTCAATTCTAGGCAAGGCAATTGCAGGAAAGGCAATTCCAGGCAAGGCAAGGCAAGACAAGACAGATAAAGAAATTCCAGGCAAGGCAATTTTATGTAAAGGAAGCGAGGCAATTCCAGGGAAGACAATTCCAGGCAATGCCGGGCAGGGAAACTCCACCAAGACAATTGCTGGAAAGGCAATTTCAGAAAAATTAAGGCAAGAGAAGGCACGGAAATGCAATCCCGGGCAAGGCAATTTCAGGTAAGTCACGGCAAGGCAATTTCAGGGAAGGCAACTCCAGACAAGGCAAGGTAAGGCAATTCCAGGAAAGGCAAGTCCAGGCAAGGCAAAACAATGCAGGGCAAGGCAACTCCAATCAAGGCAAGGCTATTTCAGACAAGGCAATGAAAGGCAAGGCAAGGCAAAAATAATCTAGGTACAGAAATTCCAGGGAAGGCAAGGAAAGGCAAGGACATTCCAGGCAAGGCAATTTTACACCAAGAAAGGCAATGCAATGCAAGGCAACTCCAAGCAAGGATATTTCAGGAAAGGCAAGGCAAGGCAAGAAAAAGCAAGGCAAGCCAGGCAAGGCAGGGCAATTCTAAGCAAGGCAATTCCAGCAAGGCAGGGCAAGGGTATCTAGGGAAGTTCCAGACAGTGCTCTTTTAGGCAAGGCAAGGCAATCCAAGGCAATTTCAGAATAGTCGATTTTATGAATGGCAATGCAAGGCAAGGCAATTCCAGGCAAGGCAAGGCAAGGCAGGGCAATTTTAGGAAAGGCAAGGCATGTCAAAGCAAGGCAATTTCAGACAGGGCAATTCCAAGCTATGCAAGGCAAGGCAATGCAGAAAATCTTTCAGCAAGGCATGGAAATTTCAAGCAAGGCAATTTCAGCCAAGGCAAGGCAAAGCAGGGCAATTTCGGGCAAGGCAATTTTAGACAAGAAAAGTCAAGGCAATTCTAGGCAAGGCAATTCCAGGCAAGGCAAGGCAAGCCAAGGCAAGGCAATTCGAGACAGGGCAATTCCAGGCTAGGCAACACAATGAAATGAAAGAAAACTCCCGGCAAGGTATGAAAATTTTAGGCACGGAAATTTCAGGCAAGGCAAGGCATGGCAATTCCAGGCAAGATAATTTGAGGTAAGGAAAGGCAAGGCAAAGCAGGAAAATTCCAGGCAAAGCAATTCAAGGCAAGGCAAGGCAGGGAAATTTCAAGCAAGGCAATTTGAGGCAAAACAAGGAAAGGCAAAAAAGGGCAATTCCAGAAAGGCTATTTTAGGCAAGGCAAGTCAAGGCAATTAAAAGCAAGACAACTCCAGGCAAGGTAATTCCAGGCAAGGCAAGGAAATGTAATTCCAGGCAAGGCAAGGAAATGTAATTCCAGGCAAAGCAAGGCAAAGTAAGTTAGGCAATACAATTCTAGGCAAGGCAATTCCAGGCACAGCAAAGCAAGGCAATACAAGGCAATTCCAGGCAAGGTAAGGCAAGGCAGGGCAATTCCAGGCAGGACAATTTTTGGTAAGGTAAGGCAAAACAGGGCAATTCCAGGAAGGGCAATTTCAGTCACGGCAAGGCAAGGGAGCACAATTTCAGGGAGGAAAATTTTAGACAATAAAAAACAAGGCAATTCTAGGCAAGGCAACTCCAGGCAAAGCAAGGCAAGTCAATTCAAGGCAATTCCATACAGGGCAATTGCATGGTAAGCAAGGCAAAGCAATGCAAGAAAACATTCGTCAAGGCAAGTAAATTTCAGGCACAGCAATTTTAGGCAAAACAATGCATGGTAATTCCAGGCAAGGGCATTTCAGGCGGGGCAAAACAAGGCAAGGCAGGCTGAATTTAGACAAGGCAATTCAAGGTAAGGAAAAGCAAGTCAAAAGAGTGCAACTCCAGACAAGGCAATTCGAGGCAAGGCAACGCAGAAAAATTTCAAACAAGGCAATTTGAGGTATGGCAAGGCAAGGACAAAAAAAAAGCGGCAATTCCAGGCAAGCGATTTTAGGAAAAACAAGACAAGGCAATTCCAGGCAAGGCAAGGCAATTTCAGGAAAGGCAAGAAAAAACAAATCGAGGCAAGGAAATTCCAGGCAAAAAAAGGTAAGGCAAGGCAATGCAAATCTAGCCAAGGCAATTTGAGGCAAGGCAAGGTAATGTAATTCAAGGCAATTCCAGGAAAGACAATTTCTGGCAATGCAAGGCAGGGCAATAGATATGCAATTCCAGGCAATGCAAGAAAATAAAAGGCAGGAAAAGGCAATTCCAGGTAAGGCAAGGCAAGGCAACGCAAGGCAAGGCAATTATAGGCAAGGCAAGGCAATTTGAAACAAGGCAATTCCAGTCAAGGCAAGGCAGAACAGGGCAATTTTAGGCAAGGCTATTCCAGGGAAGGCAAGGCAGGGCAATTCCAGGCAAGAAAAAGCAAGTCAAGGCAAGGGAATGCAATGCAAGGCAATTCCAAGCAAGAAAATACCAGGCAAGGCAAGGCAAGTTTATTCCAGGCAAGGCAATTCTAGACAAGGCAAGGCAAGGGAAGGCAGCACAATTCTACACAAGGCAATCAGAGGAAGGGCAGGGCAAGGCAATGTAGGACAACTCCAGGCAAGGCTCTTTAGGCAAGGCAAGGCAGTGCAAGGCAATTTCAGGAAAGCCAAGTTTAGTCACAGCAAAACAAGGCAAAGAGAGGCAATTCCAGGCAAGACAATTTCAGGCAAGGAAAGGCAAGGCAATTCCAGAATAGGTAATTTCAGGTAATGCAAAACAAGGCAAGTCAAGGCAAGGAAATTCCAGGCAAGGCAATGCCATGCAAGGAAAGGCGAGGCAATGCAAGGCAATTCTGGGAAAGTTAATTCCAGGCAAGGAAAGATGAGGCAATTCCAGGCAAGGCAAGGAAGTGCGACTCATGGCAAGAAAATTTCAGGCAAGGTAATAGAAGGCAGGTGAGTTTGGGGCAAGACAATGCAAGGCAATTATACACAAGGCAATTACAGGCAAGGCAAGGCAAGGCAAGCCAAGCCAAGGCAAAACAATTCCAAGCAGTGCAATTCCAGGCTAGGCAAAGATAGGCAATGCAAAAAAATTCCAGGCAAAACAAGGTAACACCAGGCAAAAAAAGAAAAGGCATGGCAAAGAAAATCAAGACAAGAAAAGGCAAGGCAATTCCAGGCCAGGCAATTCTAGTCAAGGCAAGGCAAGGAAAGAAAAGACAAGGCAAGACAAAGCAAATACATGCAAGGCAGTTCCAGGCAAGGCAAGGCAAGGCAAGGCAAGGCAAGGCAAGGCAAGGCAAGGCAAGGCAAGGCAAGGCAAGGCAAGGCAAGGCAAGGCAAGGCAAGGCAAGGCAATTCCAGGCTAGGCAATTGCAGGAAAAGTAATTCCAGTCAAGGCAAGGCAAGGCAAGGAAATTCCAGAAGAAAAAACTCCAGGCAAGAGCAGAAAAGTCAAGACAATTTAAGGCAAGGCAAGACAAGGCAAGGCAAGGCAAGGCAAGGCAAGGCAATTCCAGACAAGAAAATTTCTGGCATGGCATGTCAATGCAAGGCAATTCCATGCAAGTAAATTCCAGGCAAGCCTAGGCAGGAAAATTGTAGGTAAGGCAAATCCAGGCAAGGCAATTCCAGGCTAGGCAATTTCAGGCAAGGCAAGACAAGAAAATTCCAGAAAAGGCAACTCCAGGCAAAAGCAGAAAAGTCAAGGCAATTCCAGGAAAATCAAGGCAAGGCAATTCCAGACAAGAAAATTGCTGGCATGGCACATCAATGCAAGGCAATTCCATGCAAGTAAATTTCAGGCAAGGCTAGGCAAGGAAATTGCACTTAAGACAAATCCAGGCAAGGCAAGGCAAAACAAGGCGATTTCAGGCAAGGCAAAACAAAACAATTCCAGGCAAGACAATGCAAGAAAAGGCAAGACAATTCCATAAAGGGTAATTCCAGGCAAGGTAAGGCAAGGCAAAGCAATTCTAGACAAGGCAATTCTAGGCGAAGAAAGGCAAGGCAAGGCAACTCAAAACAAGTCAACTCCAGTCAAGGCAAGGCAAAACAAGGCAATTCCACGCAAGTCTATTTCAGGGAAGGCAAGGCAGGGCAATTCCAGGCAAGGAAAAGCGAGGCAAGGCAAGGCAATGCAATGCAAGGCAATTCCAAGCAAAAAAATTTCAGGCAAGGCAAGGCAAGGCAATTCTAGACTATGCAAGTCTAGGCAAGAAAAAGCAGAGCAATTATAGGCAAGACAATTCCAGGCAAGGCATGGCAAGGCAATGTAGGGCAATGCCAGGCAAGGCTCTTTTAGGCAAGGCAAGGCAAGGCAATGCAAGGCAAGGAAAGGAGAGTGAATTCCAGGCAAGGCAATCCCAGGCAAGGCAAGGCAATTTCAGGCTAAGCAATTCCAAGCAACGCAAGGCAAGGCAGGACAAGGCAAGGCAAGACAATTCCAGGCAAGAAAATTCCAGGCAAGGCAATCCCATGCAAGGAAAGGCAAGGCAATACAAGGCAATTCTGGGAAAGTCAATTCCAGGCAAAACAGGTGAGGCAATTCCAGGCAACGCAAGGCAAGGCAGTGAAATTCCAGGCAGGGAAATTTCAGGCAAGGTAATGCAAGGCAGGTCAGTTCTGGGCAACACAAGACAAGGCAATTATAGGCAAGGCAATTCCAGGCAAGGAAAGGCAAGCCAAGGCCAAACAATTCAGACAGGACAATTGCAGGCTAGGCAAATCAAGGCAATGCAAAAAAATTCCAGGCAAGGCATGGTAATTCCAGGCAAGGCAAGAAAAGTCAAGGCAAAGAAAGTCAAGGCAAGGCAATGGAAAGCAATTTCAAGAAAGCCAAATCTAGGCAAGGTAATGAAAGCAAGCCAAGACAAACCAAGACAAGGCAAATTTAGGCAAGGCAGTTCCAGGCAATACAAGACAAGGCACGAGAAGCAAGGCAATTCCAGGCTAGACAATTGCAGGAAAGGCAAGGCAGCACAAGGCAATTCCAGGCAAGGCAATTCCACGTAAGGCAAGGCAGGGCAATTCTATAAAAGGAAAATCAAGGCAAGGCAAGGCAATCTCAGGCTAGGCAAGACAAGGCAATCCAGGCAAGAAAATTTCCCGCAAGACAAGTCAATGCAAGGCAATTTTAGGCAAGTAAGTTTCAGGCAAGTTTAGGCAAGGCAAGGAAGGGCAAGGCAATTTCAGGCAAAGCAAGGCAAGGCCGAGCAATTGCAGACAGGGCAATTTTAGGCAAGGCAAGAAAATGCACAGCAATTCCAGGCAGGCCAATTCCAGACAACACAAGGCAAGGCAAGACAATTCTAGGCAAGGCAATTCCAGGCAAGGCAAGGCAAGCCAAAGCAAGGCAATTCCAGACAGAAAAATTCCAGGCTAGGCAAGGAGAGGCAATGCAAGAAAATTTCCAGCAAGGCAAAATATTTCAGGCAAGGGAATTCAAGACAAGGCAAAACAAGGCAAGGCAGGCCAATTTTAGCCAAGGCAATTCGAGGTAAGAAAAGGCAAGGCAAAGCAGGGTAATTCCAGGCAAGGCAATTCGAGGCAAGGCAAGGCAGAGAAATCCCAAGCAAGGCAATTCGAGGCAAGGCAAAGAAATGTAAAAAAGGGCAATTTCAGGCAAGGCGATTTCAGGCAAGGCAATTGCCAGAAAGGCAATTCCAGGCAAGACAAGACAGGGAAAGGTATTTCCTGGCAAGACAATTTCAGCTAAGGCAAGGCAAGAAAATTCCAGGCAAGGCAATCCCATTCAAGGCAAGGCAAAGCAATTCTATGCAAGAAAAAAAAGCAAGACAATTCGAAGCAAGGCAATTTCAGTCAAGGCAAGGCAAGACAAGGCAATTCCAGGTAAAGCAACGCAAGACAATTCCAGGCAAGTCAATTCAATGCAAGGCAATTCTAGGCAAGACAAGGAAAAACAAGGCAAGACAAGGCAATTTCAGGCAAGGCAATTTTAGGCTAGGCAGGGAAAGGGAAGACAAAGCAAGGTGAGGTAATGCAATTATAGGCAAGGCAATTGCAGAAAAGGAAATTCCAGGCAAGGAAAAGCAGGACAAGGCAGAGAAAGGCAATTTCACGCATGGTAATTTTAGGTAAGGCAAGACAAGGCAATTCCAGGCAAGGCAATTTTAGGCAAGGCAAGCCAAGGGAAAGCAAGACAAGGCAATGCGGTTATAGGCAAGGCAATTGCAAGACAGGCAATTCCAGGCAAGGCAAGGCAAGACAAGGCAAAGAAAGGCAATTTTACGCATGGCAATTTTAGGTAAGGCAATACAAGGCGATTCCAGGGAAGGCAACTCCAGGCAATGCAAGGCAGGGCAATTTCAGGCAAGGCAATTTCCAGAAAGGCAATTCCAGGAAAATTAAGGCAAGAGAAGGAAGAAAAAGCAATCCCAGGCAAGGAAATTTCAGGTAAGACAAGGCAAGGAGATTCCAAGGAAGGCAACCTCAGACAATGTAAGGCAAGGTAATTCCAGGCAAGGCAAGACAATGCAAGGGAAGGCAATTTCAATCAAGCCATGGCATTGCAAGGCTATTCCAAACAAGGAAATTCCAGACAATGAATGGCAAGGCAAAGCAGAAAAATTTTAGGTAAAAATTACAGGCAAGGCAAGGCAAAACAAGGACATTACAGGCAAGGCAAGGCAAAACAAGGGCATTACAGGCAAGGCAATTTCAGGAAAGGCAAGGCAATGCAAGGCAAGGCAATTCCAAGCAAGAAAATTCCAGGCAAGGCAGGGAAAAAATAGGAAAGGCAAGGCAAGGTAAGTCAAGGCAGGGCAATTCTAAACCAGAAAATTGCAGGCAAGACGGGGCAAGTGTACATAGAGATATTCCAGGAAAGGTTCTTTTAGGGAAGGCATGGCAATGCAAGGCAATTTCAGGAATGTCCATTTTAGGCATGGAAAGGCAAGGCAAGGAAAAGCAAGACAATTACAGGCAAGGCAATTCTAGGCAAGACAATAGCAGAAAAGGCAATTCCAGACAAGGCAAGAAAATGAAAGACAAGGCAGAGAAAGGCAATTCCAGACAAGGAAAATTTAGGTAAGGCAAGGAAAGACAATTTCAGAAAAGGCAACTCCAGGCAATGAAGAGCGAGACAATTTCTGGAAGGGCAATTGCTGTAAAGGCAATTTCAGAAAAATTAAGGCAAGAGAAGGCAGAGAAAGGCAATCCCAGGCCAGGCAATCCCATGCCAGAAAAGACAAGGCAATGCAAGGCAATTGCAGAAAAGTCTATTCCAGGCAAAGAAAAAAAGGCATGGCAAATCCAGGAAAGGCAAGGCAAGGCAGTTCCAGAAAGGTAATTCCAGGCAAGGCAAGGAAATGCAACTTGAGGCAAGGCAATACCAGGGAAGGCAAGGTAAGGCAAGGCAAGGCAATGCAATTCAAGGCAAGGCAGTTCCAGGGGAGGAAAGACAAGGCAAGGTAATTCAAAACAAGGCAACTCCAGTCAAGACAAGGAAAGACAAGACAATTCCAGGCATGGCTATTTTAGGAAAGGAAAGACAGGGCAATTCCAGGCAAAAAAAGCAAGACAAGGCAAGGTAATGCAATGCAAGGCAATTCCAAGCAAGGAAACTCCAGGCAATGCAAGGCAATTCCAGGCAAGGCAATTATAGGCTAGGCAAGGCAAGGCAGGGAGAGGCATTGCAATTTCAGGCAAGTCAATTCCAGGCAAGGCAGGGCAAGGCAATTTAGGGCAATTTCAGGAAAGGCTTTTTTAGGCAAGGCAAGGTAACGAAAGACAATTTCAAAAAAGTCAATTTTAGGCACAGCAAGGCAAGAAAAGGAAAGGGAATGAAAGTCAATTTCAGGCAAGAAAATTCCAGACAGAACAAGGCAAGGCAATTTCAGGCTAGGCAATTCCGGTCAAGGCAAGGCAAGACAAAGCAATTCCATGCAAGGCTATTCCAGGGAAGGAAAGGCAGAACAATTCAAGGCAAAAAAAAAAGATAGGCAATGCAAGGCAATTCCAGGCAGGGCAATTTCAGGTAAGGCAAGGCAAGACAATTCCAGGCAAGGAATTTTTTTTAATTTAATTTTTAAAAAAATTTTTATTGCATTTTAGGATTTGGGGTACATGTGCAAAATGTGCAAGATAGTTGCATAGGTACACACATGGCAGTGTGTTTTGTTGCCTTCCTCCCCTTCACGAACATTTGGCATTTCTCCCCAGGCTATTCCTCCTTAGCTCCCCCCCCACTGTCCCACCATTCCCCACAATAGACCCCAGTGTGTTGTAGACCCCTCCTTGGGTCCATGTGTTCTCATTTTTCTCACCCACTTGAGTGAGAATATGGGGTATTTCCTTTTTTAATTTTTATTGCATTTTAGGTTTTGGGGTACATGTGCAGAACATGCAAGATAGTGGCATAGGTACACACATGACAGTGTGTTTTGCTCCCTTCCTCCCCTTCACCCACATTTGGCATTTCTCCCCAAGCTATCCCTCCCCTGCTCCCCCCCCGCTGTCCCTCGCCTATTCCTCCAAATAGACCCCAGTGTGTAGTACCCCCCTCCCTGTGTCCATGTGTTCTCGTTTTTCTCACCCTCCTATGAGTGAGAATATGCGGTATTTCCTTTTCTGTTTTTGTGTCAGTTTGCTGAGAATGATGTTCTCCAGATTCATCCATGTCCTTAGAAAGGACACAAACTCATCATTTTTGATTGCTGCATAATATTCCATGGTGTATATGTGCCACATTTTCCCAGTCCAGTCTATCATCGATGAGCATTTGGGTTGGTTCCAGGTTCTTGCTATTGTAAACAGCGTTGCAATAAAAATTCGTGTGCATGTGCCTTGAGAAATCGCCACACTGTCTTTCACAATGGCTGAACTAGTTTACACTCCCACCAAAAGTGTAAGAGTGTTCCTATTTCTCCACATCCTCTCCAGCATCTGTTGTCTCCAGATATTTTAATGATCGCCATTCTAACGGGTGTGAGATGGTATCTCAATGTGGTTTCGATTTGCATATCTCTAATGACCAGTGATGATGAGCATTTTTTCATGTGTTTGTTGGCCTCATGTATGTCTTCTTTTGTAAAGTGTCTGTTCATATCCTTTGCCCATTTTTGAAAGGGGTTGTTTGTTTTTTTCCCGTAAATCTCTTTGAGTTCTTTGTAAATTCTGGATATCAGCCCTTTATCAGATGCGTAAACTGCAAAGACTTTTTCCCATTCTGATGGCTGCCAATTCACTCAAGTGACTGTTTCTTTTGCCATGCAGAAGCTGTGGAGTTTGATCAGGTCCCATTTGTCTATTTTGGCTTTTGTTGGCAATGCTTTTGGTGTTTTGTTCATGAAGTCCTTGCCTACTCCTATGTCCTGAATGGTTTTGCCTAGATTTTCTTCTAGGGTTTTTATGGCGTCAGGTCTTATGTTTAAGTCTTTAATCCATCTGGAGTTAATTTTAGTGTAAGGTGTCAGGAAGGCGTTCAGTTTCTACTTTCTGCATATGGCTAGCCAGTTTTCCCAACACCATTTATTAAATAGGGAATCCTTTCCCCATTGCTTGTTTTTGTCTGGTTTATCAAAGATTATATAACTGTAGATATGTTGTGTTGCCTCCAATGCCTCTCTTCTGTTCCGTTTGTCTATATCTCTGTTTTGGTACCAGTACCATGCTGTTTTGATTACTGTATTGTTGTAGTATAGTTTGAAATCTGGTAGTATGATGCCTCCCGCTGTGTTCTTTTTGCTTAGAATTGACTTGGTTTTGTGGGCTCTCTTTTGGTTCCATATGAAGTTCATGGTGGTTTTTTCCAGTTCTGTGAAAAAATTCAATGGTAGTTTGATGGGGATAGCATTGATTGTGTAAATTACTTTGGGCAGTATAGCCATTTTCACAATATTGATTCTTCCGAATCACGAACATGGAATGTTTCTCCATCTGTTTGTGTCCTCTCTTATGTCATTGAGCAGTGGTTTGTAGTTTTGCTTAAAGAGGTCCCTTACATTCCTTGTGAGTTGTATTCCTAGGTATTTTATTTTTTTGTAGCAATTGTGAATGGCAGTTCGTTCTTGATTTGGTTCTCTTTAAGTCTGTTATTGGTGTATAGGAATGCTTGTGATTTTTGAACATTGATTTTACATCCTGAGACTTTGCTGAATTTGCTTATCAGTTTCAGGAGCTTTTGGGCTGAGGTGATGGGGTCTTCTAGGTATACTATCAAGTCGTCTGCAAATAGAGACAATTTGGCTTCCACCTTTCCTATTCGAATACCCTTTATTTCTTTTTCTTTCCTGATTGCTCTGGCTAGAACTTCCAGTACTATGTTGATTAGGGGTGGTGAGAGAGGGCATCCTTGTCTCGTGCCGGATTTCAAAGGGAATGCTTCCAATTTTTGCCCATTCAGTATTGGCTGTTGGTTTGTCATAAATACCTTTTATTACTTTGAGATATGTTCCATCAATACCGAGTTTATTGAGGGTTTTTAGCATAACGGGCTGTTGAATTTTGTCAAATGCCTTCTCTGCCTCAATTGAGATAATTATGTGTTGTTTGTTTTTGGTTCTGTTAATGTGGTGAATTACATTTATAGACTTGTGTATGTTGAACCAGCCTTGCATTCTTGGGATGAATTCTAGTTGGTCATGATGGATAAGTTTTTTAATGTGCTGTTGCAATCGATTTGCCAGTATTTTATTGAAGATTTTTGCATCTATGTTCATCATGGATATTTGCCTGAAGTTTTCTTTTCTTGTTAAGTCTTTGCCGGGTTTTGGTATCAGGATGATGTTGGTCTCATAAAATGATTTGGGAAGGGTTTCCTCTTTTTTAATTATTTGGAATAGTTTCAGAAGAAACAGTACCAGATCCTCTTTGTGTGTCTGGTAGAATTCGGCTGTGAACCCATCTGGACCTGGGCTTTTTTTTGTGTGGTAGGCTCTTAATTGCTGCATCAACCTCAAACAGGCAAGGGAATTTTATGCAAGGCAATTCTAGGCAAGGCAAGGCAAGGCAACGCAAGACAAATTAATGCCAGGCAAGGCAGTTCCAGGGAAGGCAATGTAATGGAAGGCAAGGCAAGGAAATGCAATTATAGTCAAGGCAATTGCAGGAAGGGCAATTCCAGGCAAGGCAAGGCATTGCAAGACAAGGTAGAGAAAGGTAATTCCAGGCAAGACAACTTTAGGTAATGCAAGGCAACTTTAGGTAAGGCAAGGCAAGGCAATTCCAAAAAAGGCAATTCCAGGCAATGAATTGCCATAATGGTAATTCCAGAAAAATTAAGGCAAGAGAAGGCAGGAAAAGGGAATCCCAGGCAAGGCAATTTTAAGTGAGGCAAGGCAAGTCAATTGCATGAAGGCAACCTCAGACAAGGCAAGACAAGGCAAGGCAAGGGAAGACAAGGCAAGGCAATTCCAGGCAAGGCAATTCTAGGCAAGACAAGGCAAGGAAAGAAAAGGCAAGACAAGGCAACGCCAAGCAAGGCAATTCCTTTCAAGGCAAGGAAAGAGAAGGCAATGAAATTCTAGGGAAAGCAATGCAAGGCAAAGCAATTTCAGGCAAAACAATTCTGTGCAATGCAAAGCAAGGCAAGGCAAAATATTCTAGGTAAGGAAATTCCAGGAAAGACAAGGACATTCCAGGCAAGTAAATTCCTGGCAAGGCAAGGCAAGGCAATGCAAGAAAATTTAAAGCAAGGAAATCTCAAGCAAGACAAGAAAAGGCAAAGCAAGGCAAGGCAAGGCAAAGCAGAGAAATTCAAAGCAAGGCAATTTCAGGTAAGGCAGGGCAAGTGTATGTAGGGTAATTCCAGGCAATGCTCTTTTAGGTAAGGCTAGCAATGCAAGGCACTTTTAGAAAAGTCAATTTTAGAAACGGCAAGGCAAGGCAAGTCAATGAAATTCCAGGAAAGGCAAGGCAAGGCAGGGCAACTCTACACAGGGCAATTTTAGGTAAGGCAAGGCAAAGCAGGGCAATTTCAGACAGGGCAATTTTGGACAAGATAAGACAAGGCAAGGCAATTCTAGGAAAGGCAATTACAGGCAAGAAAAGGCAAGCCAAAACAAGGCAATTCTAGACAGGGCCATTTCAGGCTAGACAAGGTAAGGCAATGCAAGAAAATTTCCAACAAGGCATGGAACTTGGAAGCAAGACAATTTCAGGCAAGGCAAGTCGAGGCAATTCCAGACAAGGTATTTCCAGGCAAGGCAAGGAAATGTAATTTGAGTCAAGGCAATTGCAGTCAAGGCAAGGTAAGGCAAGGCAATGAAATTCTAGGCAAAGCAATTTCAGGCAAGGCAAGGCAATGTAAGGCAAGGCAATGTAACGCAAGGTAATTTTTGGCAATTCAAGGCAGGGCATTGTCTGGCAAGGAAATTGCTGGAAAGGCAATTCCAGGCAAGGCAAGGCAAGGCAAGACAAGGCAGGGAAATGCAATTCCATGCAAGACAATTTCAGCGTAGGAAAGGCAAAACAATTCCAGACAAGGCAGTTCCAGTCAAGGCAAGACAATGCAATGCAAGGCAAGGCAATCCTAGGCAAGGCCATTTCAGGCGAGGCAAGGCAAGGCAAGGCAACCTGAAACAAGACAAATCCAGTCAAGGAAAGGCAAGACAAGGCAATTCCAGGCAAGGCTATTCCAGGGAAGGCAAGGTAGGGCAATTCCAGTAAAGAAAAAGCAAGGCAAGGCAATGTTGGGGACTGTCCTGTGTGATACTGCAAAGCAGTGTTCACTATTCAGGAGGTTGACCCCAGAAGCAGAGCCCCTTGGCAAAGGGAAGTAGAGATATGGAAGTCGAGAAAAGAATAAAAGAAGAATCTAGCTAAAAGATAACCAGACGGGCGAAACCAGATGGCCCCCTGCATTCACGAGGAACAAACTTTTCTGCTACAAGAAACTTGCTTATGACACCGAAGATATTATTATCTTCCATAGCCACCTTTCACTTAGGTGTGAATTTATTGTATAGAACTAATGATTTAGCTACTTAATTTTCTCCTTACTATGACGTCAAGCAGACCCTGAAAACTATATATTCTTAGCCCTCAGATAATAAACTTGATGAGAGAGCAATGTCTCTTCATTCCTCCTGACCCCGCTTTCTGTATCCTTTATTATTTCCAGCACACTCCCCATTCAGGTTGGAACCCTCTTGCTGGTCAAGAGTTCCTGGCAGAAGGCAAGGCAATACAATGCAAGGCAATTCCAATCAAAAAAATCCAGGCAAGGCAAGGCAAGGCAACACAATTCCATGCAAGGCAATTCTAGGCTAGGTAAGGCAAAGCAAGGCAAGAGAATGCAGTGCAATTCTAGGCAAAACAATTCCAGGGAAGGCAGGGCAAGGCAATGTAGGGCAATTCCAGGCAAGGCTCTTTTATGCAGGGCAAGGCAATGCAAGGCAACATTTTAGGAAAGTCAATTTTAGGCACAGCAAGGCAACACAAGGCAAGGCAAGGCGAAAAGAGGCAATTTCAGGAAAGGCAAGAAAAGACAATTCCAGAATAGGCAATTCCAGGCAAGGCAAGGCAACGCAACCCAAAGCAAGTCAAGGTAATTCCAAAAAAGACAATTTCAAGCAAGGCAATCTCATGCAAGAAAAGGCAAGGCAATGTAAAAAAATTCTGGGACAGTCAATTCCAGGCAAGAAAAAGCAAGTCAATTCCAGGCAAGGCAAAAAAAAAATTCATAAAATTTCAGGCAGGGAAATTTCAGGCAATGTAATGCAAGGCAGGTTAGTTCTGTGCAAGGCAAAGCAAGGCAATTATAGGCAGGGCAAATCCAGGCAAGGAAAAGAAACCAAAGCAAAACAATTCCAGGCAGGGCAATTCCAGGCTAGGCAAGGCAAGGCAAGACAAAGAAAGTCAAGAAAAGGCAAGGCAAGGCAATTCCAGGAAACACAATTACAAGCAAGACAATTTCATGCAAGGCCATACCTTGACAGGAAAGGGAAGGCAAAGCAAGGCAATTTTAAGAAAGTCAATTCCAGGCACGGAAAGAAAAGGCAATCCCAGACAAGGCAAAGAAAGGCCGTGCAATTCCAGGAAGAGAAATTTTAGGCAAGGTAATGCAAGACAGGTCAGTTCCGGGCAAGACAAAGCAAGGCAATTCCAGGCAAGAAAAAAAAGCCAAGGCAAAATAATTCCAAGGAGGGCAATTCCAAGATACACAAGGTGAGGCAACATGAAAGAATTCCAGGCAAGGCAAGTCAATGCCAGGCAAGGTAAGGCAAGGCAAAGAAAGTCAAGGGAAGAAAAGCAAGGCAATTCAAGGCAAAACAATTCCAGGCAAGGAAAGACAAGGCAAGGCAAGACAAGGAGAGACAAGGCAAATCCAGGCAAGACAAGGGAAGGCAATTCCAGGCTAGGCAATTGCAGGAAAGGCAATTTCAGGCAAGGCAAAGCAAGACAAAGCCATTTCAGGCAAGGCAATTTTACATAAGGTAAGGTAGAGCAATTCAAAAATAGGCAAATTCAGGCAAGGAAAGGCAATTTCAAACAAGACAACTTTACCCAAGGCAAAGCAAGGCAATTCCAGGCAAGGCAAGACAAGGCAAGAAAATTCCAGGAAAGGCAATTCCAGACAAGGCCAGGAAAGTCAAGGCAATTCCAGGCAAGGCAAGGCCATCCCAGGCAAGAAAACACCTGGCAAGGCAAGTCAATGTCAGGCAAGTAAATTCCAGGCAAGGCTAGGCAATATATTGCAGGCAAGGTAAATTCAGGCAAGGCAAGGCAAGGCAAAAAATTTCCAGGCAAGGCAAGACAAGGCAGGGCAATTGCAGGCAGGGCAATTTCAGGTAAGGCAAGGCAAGGCAGGGAAATTCCAGGCAGGGCAATTCCATACAACACAAGGCAAGGCAAGACAATCCTAGGCAAGACAATTCCAGGCAAGTCAAGGAAAGCCAAAGTAAGGCAATTCCAGACAGGAAAATTTTAGGCTAGGCAAGAAAAGGCAATGAAAGAAAATTTTCAGCAAGGCAAAAAATTTCAGGGAAGGGAATTTAAGGCAAGGCAAAAGAAGACAAGGCAGGCCAATTCCAGCTAAGGCAATTTTAGGTAAGGAAAGGCAAGGCAAAGCAGGGCAATTCCAGGCAAGGGAATTTGAGGCAAGGCAATTTAGGGATATTTCAAGCAAGGCAATTCGAGGCAAGGCAAGGCAAGGCCAAAAAGGGCAATTCCAGGCAAGGTGATGTCAAGCTAACCAAGGCAAGGCAATTCCAGGCAAGGCAAGACAAGACAAGGCAAGGCAATTCTAGACAAGAAAATTCCAGGCAAGACAAGGAAAGGCAATTTCAGGTAAGACATTTCTAGGCAAGGCATGGCAATGCAAGGCAAGGCAATTCCTGGCAATGGAAGGCAAGGCAATTTCGGCAAGACAGTTGTTGGAAAAGCAATTCCAGGCAAGAAATAACAAAACAAGGCAGGGTAAGGTATTTTCAGACAAGGCAATTCCAGCTAACGCAAGGCAAGGCAATTTCAGTTAAGGCAAGGCAAGGCAGAGCGAGGCAAGGCATTTTCAGGTGAGGTAATGCAATGCAAGGCAATTCAAAGCAAGACAATTCCAGTCAAGGCAAGGCAAGACAAGACAATGCCGGGCAAGGCAATTCCAGGCAAGGAAAGGCAAAAGAAGGCAAGGTGAGGCAATGAAATTCTAGGCAAGACAATTGCAGAAAAGACAATTCCAGGCAAGGAAATTTTAGGGAAGGCAAGGCAGGCATCTCCAGAAAAGCTAAATCCAGGAAATGCGAGGCAGGGCAATTTTAGGCAGGGCAATTGCCAGAAAGGCAATTCCAGGAAAATTAAGGCAAAAGAAGCCAGGAAAAGGAAATCCCTGGTAAGGCAATTCCAGGTAAGGCAAGGCAAGGCAATTCCAGGAAAGGCAACTCCTGAGAAGGCAAGGGAAGGCAAGGCAATTCCACACAAGGCAATTTCAGGAAAGGCAAGACAATGCATGGCAAGGCAATTCCAATCAAGTCACGGCAATGCAAGGCTATTCTAGACAAGCCAATTCCAAGCAATGCAAGACAAATCAAGGCAAAAAAATTTCATCTAAAACAATTTCAGGCAAGACAAGAAAAGGCAAGGCAAGGCAAGGCAAGGACATTCCAGGCAAGATAATTTCAGGCAAGGCAAGGCAATGTAATGCAAGGCAATTTTAAGCAAGGGAATTCCAGGCAAGGCAAGGCAAAGCAAAGAAAGGCAAGGCAAGGCAAAACAAGGCAAGGCAGGGCAATTCTAAACAAGGCAATTCCAGGCAAGGCAGGTCAAGGATATGTAGGGCAATTCCAGGCAAGCCTCCTTTAGGCAAGGCTAGGCAATGCAAGGCAATTTTAGGAAAGTGAATTTTAGGCATGGCACATCAAGTCAAGGCAAGGCAATTCCATGAAAGGCAAGGCAGGGTAATTCCAGGCAGGGCAATTCCAGGCAGGGAAATTTTAGACAAGGCAAGGCAAAACAAGGGAATTCTAGGCATGGTAATTTCAGGCGAGGCAAGGCAAGCCAAGGCAAGGCAATACCAGACAGGGAATTTCAGGCTAGGCAAGGCAAGGCAATGCAAGAAAATTTCCAACAAGGCATGAAAATTCCAAGCAAGGCAATTTTAGCCATGGCAAGAAAAGGCAATTCCAGACAAGGTATTTCCAGGCAAGGCAAGAAAAGGCAAATCGAGGCAAGGCAATTCCTGTCAAGGCAAGGTAAGGCAAGGCAATGCAATTCTAGGCAAAGCAATTCTAGGCATGGCAAGGCAAGGCAATGTAAGGCAAGGCAATTTCCAGCAAGGCAATTCCTGGAAATGCAAGGCAAGGCAATTCCAGGAAAGGCAATTTTTGGAAAGGCAATTCCAGGCAAAGACAGGCAAGACAAAGCAGGAAAAGGTATTTTCATGCAAGGCAATTTTAGCTAAGGCAAGGCAAGACAATTCCAAGCAAGGCAATTTCAGTCAAGGCAAGGCAAGGCAAGGCAATCCTAGGCAAGGCATTTCCAGGCAAGGAAAGGCAAGGCAAGACAATTCGAAGCAAGGCAACTCCAGTCATGGAAAGGCAAAACAAGGCAATTCCACGCAAGGCTATTCCAGGGAAGGCAAGGCAGGGCAATTCCAGGGAAAAAACTCAAGGCAAGACAAGGCAATACAATGAAAGGCCATTTCAAGAAAAGAAATTCCAGGTAAGGCAAGGCAATTCCAGGCAGAGCAATTCTAGGCTAGGCAAGGCAAGGAAAGAGAATGCAGTGTAATTCTAGGCAAGGCAATTCCAGGCAAGGCAGGGCAAGGCAATGTAGAAAAATTCTAGGCAAGGCTTTTCTAGGCAAGGCAAGGCACCGCAAGTCAATTTCTGGAAAGTCAAATTTAGATACAGCAAGGCAACACAAAGCAAGGCAAGGCAAAAAACAAACAAAACAAAAAGAAAAAAACAAGGAAATTCCAGGCAAGGCAAGGCAATTCAAGGCTAGACAATTCCAGGCGAGAAAAGGCAAGGCAACACAAGGCAAGGCAAGGCAATTTCAGGCAAGACAATTCCATGCAAGAAAAAGCAAGGCAATGCAAGGCAATTGTGGAAAAGTAAATTCCAGGCAAGGAAAGGCATGGAAAATCCAGGCAAGACAAGGCAAGACAAGGCAAGGCAATTCCAGACAGGGCAAGAAAAGGCAATTTGAGGCAATTTGAAGCAAGGCAATTTCAGGGAAGGCAAGGTAAGGCAAGACAATGCAATTCAAGGCAAGGCAATTCCAGGTGAGGAAAGGCAAGGCAAGGCAATTCGAAACAAAGCAACTCCAGGCAAGGCAAGGCAAGGCAAGGCAAGACAAGGCAATTTCACGCATGGCTACTCCAGGGAAGGCAAGACAGGCAAAGAAAAGCAAGACAAGGCAAGGCAATGCAATGCAAGGCAATTCCAAGCAAGAAAATTTCAGGCAAAGCAAGGCAAGGCAATTCCAGACAAGGCAATTTTAGGCTAGGCAAGGGAAGGCAAGCAAAGCATCGCAATTTTAGGCAAGTCAATTCCAGGAAAAACAGGGAAAGGCAATGTAGGGTAATCCCAAGCAAGGCTCTTTTAGGCAAGGCAAGTCAAAGCAAGGCAGTTTCAGGAAAGTCAATTTTAGGCAAGGCAAGAAAATGCAAAAAGAGTCAATTTCAAGGAAGACAATTCCAGGCAAGGCAGGCAAGGAGAGTCAATTCCAGGCAAGGCAATTTCAGGCTGCGCAATTCCAGGCAATGCAAGGCAAAGCAAGGCAAGGCAAGGCAATTCCAGTCAAGGCAAGGCAAGACAAGGCAATTTCACGCAAGTCTATTTCAGGGAAGGCAAGGAAAGACAATTCCAGGCAAGGCAATTCCAGATAATGCAATTTTAGGTAAGGCAAGGCAAAGTAATTCCGGAAAAGACAACTCCAGGCAATGCAAGGAAGGGCAATTCCAGGCAGGGCATTTGCCAGAAAGGCAATTCCAGGAACATTAAGGCAAGAGAAGGCAGGGAACGGCAGAAAAGGCAATTCCAGGTAAGGCAATTTTCTCAGGAAAGGCAATTCCAGGTAAGGCAAGGCAAGGAAATTTCAGGAAAGGCAACTCCAGACAAGGCAAGGCAAGGCAATTACAGGCAAGGCAATTTCAGGCAAGAAAAGAAAACGCAGGGCAAGGCAATTTCAATCAAGGCAAGGCAAGGCAAGGCTATTTCAGACAAGGCAATTCAAATCAAAACAGGGTAAGGCAAGGCAATGCAACTCTCGGCAAGGCACTCCAAGCAAGGCAAGGCAACGCTAGGCAAGGCAACTTTAGGCAAGGCAATTCCTGGCAATTCCAGGCAAGGCAATTCCAGGCAAGGCGATTTCCAGAAAGGCAATTCCAGGCAAGGCAAGGCAAGACAAGGCAGGGAAATGTATTTCCAGGCAAGGCAATTCCAGCTAATGCAAGGCAAGACAATTCCAGGCAAGGCAATTTTAGTAAAGACAAGGCAAGGCAATGCAAGGCAAGGAAATCCTAGGCAAGGCAATTTCAGGCGACAAAAGGCAAGGCAAGACAATTCGAAGCAAGGCAATTCCAGTCAAGACAAGGCAATTCCACGATAGACTATACCAGGGAAGGCAAGGCATTGCAATTTCAGGCAAGGAAAAGCAAGGCAATGCCAGAAAATTCCAGGGAAGGCAAGGCAAGACAATTCCAGGCAGGGCAATTCCAGGAAAGGCAATTCTAGACAAGGCAAGGCAAGGCAAGACAAGGCAATGCCAGGCAAGGCAAGGGAAGGCAAGGCAAGGTAATGCAATTCTAAGTAAGGCAATTGCAGGAAAGGCAATTCCAGGCAAGACAAGGTAAGAAAAAGCAGGGAAAGTTATTTCCAGGCAAGGCAAATTCAGCTAAGGCAAGGCAAGACAATTCCAGTCAAGGCAAGGCAAGACAATGCAAGGCAAGGCAATTCTAGGCAAGGCAATTGCAGGCAAGGAAAGGCAAAGAAAGGCAATTCGAAGTAAGACAACTACAGTCAAGGCAAGACAAGACAAGGCAATTCCAGGCAAGGCTATTTCAGGGAAGGAAAGGCAGGGCAATTCAATGCAAGGAAAAGCAAGACAATGAAAGTTAATTCCAGGCAAGAAAGTTCCAGGTAAGACAAGGCAATTCCAGGCAAGGCATTTCAAGGCAAGGCAAAGAAAGAAAATGCAAAGCAAGGCAATGCAGGGCAATTCTACGCAAGGCAATTTCAGACAAGGCAGGGCACGGGTATGTAGGGCTATTTCAGGCAAGACTTTTAGACAAGGCAAGGCAAGGCAAGACAATTCCAGGAAAGGAAAGGCAAGGCAGGGAAATTCTAGGCAGGTCAATTTCTGGCAATGCAAGGCAAGGCAGGGCCATTCCAGGCAGGGCAATTCCAGACAAGGCAAAGCAAGGCAATTCTAGGCAAGGCAATTCCAGGCAAGGCAAGCAATCCAAGGCAAGGCAATTCCAGACAGGGAAACTCCAGGCTAGCAAGGCAAAACAATGGAAGAAAATTTTCAGCAAGGCATAAAAATTCCAAGCAAGGCAATTTCAGGGAAGGCAAGGCAAGGGAGTTCCAAGCAAGGCAATTCCAGGCAATGCAAAGCCAGACAAGGCAGGGGAATTTTAGACAAGACAATTCCAGGCAAGTCAAGGCATGACCATTTTAGGCAAGGCAAACAAGGCACGGCAGGCCAATTCCAGGCAAGGTTATTCCAGGTAAGGAAAGGCAAGGCAAAGCAGGGAAATTTTAGGCAAAGAAATTCGAGGCAAGGCAAGGCAGGGAAATTCCAAGCAAGGCATTTCGAGGCAAGGCAAGAAAAGGCAAAAAAAGGACAATTCCAGGCAGGGCGATTTCAGGCAAGGCAAGACAAGGCAATTAAACGCAAGACAACTCCAGACAAGGTAATTCCAGACAAGGCAAGGAAAGGCAATTCCAGGCGAGGAAAAGTAAGAGAGGCAATGCAATTCTAGGCAAGGAAATTCCAGGCAAGGCAAGGCAAGGCAACACAAGGCAATTCCAAACAAGGCAAGACAAGGCAGGGAAAGTTCAGGCAGGGAAATTTTAGGAAAGGAAAGGCAAGGAAGGAAAATTTTTAGCAAGGCAATTGGAGGCAGGGCAAGGCAGGAAAATTTCAAGCAAGGCAATTCGAGGCAAGGCAAGGCAAGACCAAAAAGGACAATTCCAGGCAGGGCGATTTCAGGCAAGGCAAAACAATTCCACGCAAGGCAAGACAAGACAAGGCAGGGTAATTCCAGACAAGGTAGTTTCAGGAAAGGCAAAAAAAAAAAAGGCAATTCAAAGCAAGAAAAGTACAGGCAAGTCAGAGTAAGGCAAGGCAATGCAATTCTAAGCAAGGCATTTTCAGGAAGGATAAGGTAATGTAAGGCAAGGCAATTCCTGTCAATGCAAGGCAGGGCAATTCCAGGTAAGACAATTGCCAAAAAGGCAAGAAAATTTCAGCTAAGGCAAGGCAAGACAATTCCAGGTAAGGCAATGCAAGGCAATGCATGGAAAGAAAATTCTAGGCAAGGCAATTCCAGGAGAGGCAAGGCAAGGCAACGTAGGGCAATTCCAGGCAAGCGTCTTTTAGGCAAGGCAATTCCAGGCAAGGCAAGGCAATCCCAGACAAGAAAATTGTATGCAAAGCAAGGAAAGGCAATTCCAGGCAAGGCACTTCCAGGCAAGGCAAGGCAAGTAAATTCCAGGCAAGACAACTTCATACAAGGCAATCACATGCAAGGAAAGGCAAGACAATGCAAGGCAATTCCGGGAAAGTCAATTTCAGGCAAGGAAAGGCAAGGCAATTCCAGGCGAGGCAAGGCACAGCACTACAATTCCAGGTAGAAAAATTTCAGGCAACGTAATGCAAGGCAGGTCAGTTTCTGGCAAGACAAGGCAAGGAAATTATAGAAAATGCAATTCCAGGCAAGGCAAGGCAAGCCAAGGCAAAGAAAAATCCAGGCAGGGCAATTCCAGGCTAGCAAAAGCAAGGCAACGCAAAAAAAAAAAAATTCAGGCAAGGCAAGACATTTCCAGGCAAGGCAAAAAAAAAAAAAAAAAGGCAAGGCAAAGAAAGTCAAGGCAAAAAAGGGCAATGCAATTTCAGACAAGACAATTCTAGGCAAGACAAGGCAAAGAAAGGCAAGGATAGACAAGACAAGGGAAGACAAGGCAAATCCAGGCAAGGCAGTTCTAGGCAAGGCAAGGCAAGGCAATTACAGGCTAGGCAATTGCAGGAAAGGTAATTTCAGGCAAGGCAAGGCAAGACAAGACAATTCCAGGCAAGGCAATTCCACATAAGGCGACGCAGGGCAATTCCAGGCAGGGCAACTCTAGGCAAGTCAAGGCAAGGAAATTCCAAGATAGGCTATTCCAGGCATGGTAAGACAAGGCAAGGCAAGGCAATTCCAGGAAAGGCAATTTCAAGCAAGGCCAGGAAAGTCAAGGCAATTCCACGCAAGGCAAGACAAGTCAAGGTAAGGCAAGGCAAGCAATTCCAGACAAGAAAATTCCTGGCAAGGCAAGTCAATGCAAAGCAATTCCAGGCAAGTAAATTCCAGGCAAGGCTAGGCAAAGATACTGCAGGTAAGGCAAATCCAGGTAAGGCAAAGCAAGGAAATTCCAGGCAAGGCAATCCAAGTAAGGACAATTGCAGGCAGGAAAATTTCAGGCAAGGCAAGACAAGGCAGGGCAATTCCAGGCAGGGCAATTAGACAATTCAAGGCAAGGCAATTCCAGGCAAGGCAAGACAAGCCAAAGCAAGGCAATTTCAAACACAGCAATTCCAGGCTAGGCAAGAAAAGGCAATGCAAAAAAATATCAAGAAAGGCAAAAAAGATTCAGGCAAGGGAATTCAAGGCAAGGGAATTTAAGGTAAGGCAAACCAAAACAAGGCAGGCCAATTCCAGACAAGGCAATTCGAGACAAGGCAAGGCAATTCCAGGGAAGACAACTGCATTCAATGAAAGGAAGGGCAATTCCAGGGAAGGCAATTACCAAAAAGGCAATTCCAGGAAAAATTAAGGCAACAGAAGTCAGGGAAAGGGAATCCCAGGCAAGGCAATTCCAGTTAAGGCAAGGCAAGGCAATTCCAGGAAAGGCCACTCCAGACAAGGCAAAAAAAGGCAATGCAATGCAATTCGAGGCAAGGCAAGGCAAGTCAAAAAAGGGTAATTCCAGGCAAGGCAATTTCATGCAAGGAAAAGCAACGGAATTTCAGGCAAGGCAAGACAATACAAGGCAAGGCAATTCCAGACAAGAACATTTCTGGCAAGACAAAGAAAAGCAATTCCAGGCAAGGCACAGAAAGGCAAGGCAATGCAATTCTAGGCAAGGCAATTCCAGGCAAGGCAATTCCAGGTAAGCCAAGGCAATGCAAGGCAGGGGAATTTCAGGCAAGGCAATTTCTGGCAATGCAAGACAAGGCAATTCCAGGCAAGGCAAGGCAAGACAAGGTAGTGAAAAGTATTTTCAGGCATGGCAATTCCAGCTAAGGCAACGCAAGACAACTCCAGGCAAGGAAATTCCAGTCAAGGCAAGGAAAGGCAATTTTAGGCAAGGAAATTCCAGGCAATGAAAGGCAAGGCAATGCAATTCCAAACAAGGCTATTCCAGGGAATGCAAGTCGGGGCAATTCCAGGCAAGAAAAAGAAAGGCAATGCAAGGCAATTCTAGCAAGGCAAGGCAAGTCAAGACAAGGCAATGCTAGGCAAGGCAATTCTAGCAAGGCAAGGCAAGTCAAGACAAGGCAATGCTAGGCAAGGCAATTCTAGCAAGGCAAGGCAAGGCAAAACAAGACAAGGCAATGTCAGGCAAGGCAATTCCAGGCAAGGCAATGCCAGACAAGGCAAGGCAAGAAAAGGCAAGACAAGGCAATGCCATTCTAGGCAAGGCAATTGCAGGAAGGCAATTCCAGGCAAGACAAAGCAAGACAGGCAGAGAAAGGCAATTCCAGGCAAGGCAATTTTAGGTAAGGCAAGGCAAGGCAATTCCAGGGTGGGCAACTGCATTCAATGCAAGGCAGCGCAATTCCAGGGAAGGCAATTGCCAAAAAGGTAATTCCAGAAAAATTAAGGCAAGAGAAGGCAGGGAAAGGCAACTCCAGGCAAGGCAACTTCAGGTAAGGCAAGACAAGGCAATTCCAGAGAAGGCCACTCCAGACAAGGCAAGGAAAGGCAATGCAATGCAAGGCAATTACAAGCAAGAACATTCCAGGCAAGACAAGGCAATTTCAGGCAAGGTACTTCTAGGCGAGGCAAGGCAAAGGCAAGGGAAGGCAGTGCAATTCTAGGCAAGGCAACTAGAGGCAAGGTAGGGAAAGGCAATGTAGGGCAATTCTAGGCAAGGCTCTTTTACACAAGGCAAGGCAATGCAAGGCAATTTCAGAAATGTCAATTTTAGGCACGACAAGGCAAGGCAAGTCAAGAGAAGGCAAAAAAAAGAAAATCAATTCCAGGCAAGGTAATTCCAGGCAACGCAAGGCAAGGCAATTCCAGGCTAGGAAATTCCAGGCAATGCAAGGCAAGGCAAGGCAAGGCAAGGCAACCCAAGGCAAGGCAAAGCAATTTCAGGCAAGACAATTCCAGGCAAGGCAATCTCATGCAAGAAAACGCAAGGAAATGTAAGGCAATTGTGAGAAAGTCAGTTCCAGTCAAGGAAAGTCTTGGCAAATCTAGGCAAGGCAATGGCAGGAAAGACAATTACAGGCAAGGCTATTTCAGGCAAGGAAAGACAAGGCAATTCCATTCAAGGCAAGGCAAGACAAGGCAAAGTAATTCCAGACAAAGCAAGGAAAGGCAATTCGAGGCAAGGCAATTCCAGGGAAGGCAAGGGAAGGCAAGGCAATGTAATGCAAGACAATTCCAGTCAAGGCAAGGTAAGGCAAAGCCAGGCAAGGTTATTCTAGGCAAATCAATTTCAGGTGAAGAAAGGCGAGACAAGGCAATTCTAAACAAGGCAACTGCAGTCAAGACACAGCAAGAAAAGGCAATTCCAGGCACGTTATTTCAGAAACGGCAAGGCAGGACAATTCCAGGCAAGGAAAAGCAAGGCAAGGCAAGGCAAGGTGAGGCAAGGCAAGGCAAGTTGAGGCAAGGAAAAGGAAGGCAAGGTAAGGCAATTCCAAGCAAGAAAATTTCAGACAAGGCAAGGCAAGGCAATTTCAGGCAAGGCAATTCTAGGCTGGGAAAGGCAAGGCAAGGGAAGGCAGCGCAATTCTAGGCAAGGCAATTTTAGGCAAGCCAGGGCAAGGCAATGTAGGGCTTTCTAGGAGAGGCTCTTTTAGCCAAGACAAGGTAACATGAGGCAATTTTAGGAAAGTCAATTTTAGTCATGGCAAGGCAACACAAGGCAAGGCAAAAAGAGGCAATTCCAGGCAAGACAAATTTAGGTAAGGCAAGGCAACCTAATTCCAAAGAAGGCAACTCCAGGCAATGCAAAGCATGGCAATTCCAGGCAAGGCAATTGCCAGAAAGGCAATTCCAGGAAAAATAAGACAAGACAAGGCCGAAAAAGGCAACCTCAGGCAAGGAAAATCCAGGTAGGTCAAGGTAAGGCAATTCCATGGAAGGCAATTCAAGACATGGCAAGGCAAGGAAATTCTAGGCAAGGCAATTCCAGGCAAGGGAAGACAACGCAAGGAAAGGCAATTTCAATCAAGGCAAATCAAGGCTATCCCAGGTAATGCAAGGCAAAGCAAGGCAAAAAAATTCCAGGTAAGGAAATTCCAGGCAAGGCAAGGACATTACAGGCAAGACAATTTCAGGCAAGGCAAGGCAATGCAATGCAAGGTAATTCCAAGCAAGTAAATTCCAGGCAACCAAGGCAAGACAAGGCAAGGCAAAGCAAGGCAAGGCAGGAAAAATTAAAGCAAGGAAATTCCAGGCAAGGCAGAGCAAGGGTATGTAGCGCAATTCCAGGCAAGGCTCTTTTAAGCAAGGCAAGGCAATGCAAGGCAACTTCAGAAAAGTCAATTTAAGGCACGGCAGGGCAAGGCAAGGCAAGGCAATCCCAGAAAACGAAAGGCAAGCCATGGCAACTGCAGGCAGGAAAATTTTAGGCAAGGCAAGGTAGGCCAGGGAAATTCCAGACAAGGCAAGGCAAGGCAAGGCAATTCCAGGCAAGGCAAGGCAATGCAAAAAAAAAAAGGCAAGTCCAGGTAAGGCAATTTTTGGCAATGCAAGGCAGAACAATTCCAGGCAAGGCAATTGACAGAAATGCAATGCCAGGCAAGGCAAAGCAAGACAAGACAGGAAAAGGCAATTCAAGGAAAGGTGATTCCAGCTAAGGCAAGGCAAGAAAATTCCAGACAAGGCAATTCTAGGAAAGGCAACTCCAGGCAAGGCAAGGCAAGGCAAGGCAATTCAAAACAAGGCAACTTCATTCAAGGCAATTCCAGGCAAGGCAAGGCAGGGCAACTCCAGGCAAGAATAATCAAGGCAAGGCAAAAAAATGCAATGCAAGGCAATTCCAAACAATGAAATTCCAGGCAAGGCAAGGCAATTTCAGACAAGGCAATTCTCGGATAAGCAATTCAAATCAAGGAAAGACAGCGCAATTCTAGGCAAGGCAATTCCAGGCAAGGCAGGGCAAGGCAATGTAGGGCAATTCTAAGAAGGCCCTTTTAGGCAAGGCAAGGCAATGCAAGGATATTTCAGGAAAGTAAATTTTAGGCATGGCAAAACGATGCAAGGCAAGGCAGGGAAATTCCTGGCAAAACAAGACCAGGCAATTCCAGGATAGGCAATTCCAGGCAAGGCAAGGCAAGGCAACCCAAGGCAATGCAAGGCAATTCCAGAAAAGACAATTCCAGGCAAGGCAATCCAGTGAAAGAAAAGGCAAGACAATAAAAGGCAATTGCGGGAAAGTAAATTCCATGCAAAAAAGGCAAGGAAAATTCAAAAAAGGCAAAACAAGACAATATCAGGTAAGGCAACTGCAGGATAGGCAATTACAGGCAAGGCAATTCGAGGCAAGGCAAGGCAGAAAAATTCGAATCAGAGCAATTCAAGGCAAGGCAAGGCAAAAAAAGCAATTACAGGTAAGGCTATTTCAGGCAAGGCAAGGCAAGGTAAGGCAATTCCAGGCAAGGTAAGACAAGGCAATGCAAGGCAATTCCAGGCAAGGCAAGAAAAGGCAAGGCAATGCAATTCTAGGCAAGGCAATTAAAGGCAAGGCCATTTAAGGCAAGGCAATTTCTGGCAAGACAATTGTTGGAAAGGCAATTCCAGGAAAGTCAAGGCAAGCCAAGGCAAGGAAATACCAGACAGGGCAATTTCAGGCTAGGCAAGGCAAGGTAATGCAAGAAAATTTCAGCAAGGCACGGAATTTCTAAGCAAGGCAATTTCAGGCAACTTCAGGCAAGGCAATTCCAGGCAAGGCAAAACAAGGCAAGGCAAGCAAATTTCAGGCAAGGTAATTTGAGGTAAGTAAAGGCAAGGCAAAGCAGAGCAATTCCAGGAAAAGCAATTTGAGGTGAGGTAAAATAAGGCAGGAAAATTCCAAGCAGGGCAATTTGAGGCAAGGCAAGGCGAGGCATAAAAGGGCAATTCCAGGCAAGGCGATTTCAGGCGAGGAAAGTCAAGGCAATTAAAGTCAAGACAACTCCAGACAAGGTAATTCCAGGCAGGGCAAGGAAAGTCAATTCCAGGCAAGGCAAGGCAGGGTAAGGCAATGAAATTCTAGGCAAGGCAATTTCATGCAAGGAAAGGCAAGGTAAAACAAGACAATTCCATGCAAGGCAAGGCAATTCAAGGCAAAGCAATTTCAGGTAGGGCAATTTTAGACAAAATAAGGCAAGGGAGTTCTAGGCAAGGCGATTCCAGGCAAGGCAAGGCAAGCAAAGGCAAGACAATTCCAGACAGAGCAATTCCACGCTAGGCAAGGCAAGGCAATAAAAGAAAACTCCCAGCAAGGCAAGAAAATTTCAGGCATGGCAATTTCAGGCAAGGCAAGGCATGGCAACTCCAGGCAAAGGCATTCCAGGCAAGGCAAGCCAATTGCAGGCAAGGTAATAAGGTAATTTGAGGTAAGAAAAGGCAAAAAATAGCACAGCAATTCCAGGCAAAGCAATTCGAGGCAGGGCAAGGCAGGAAAATTTTAAGCAAGGCAATTCAAGGCAAGGCAAGGTGAGGCACAAAACAGCAATTCCAGGCAAGGCGATTTCAGGCAAGGCAAGTCAAGGCAATTAAAGGCAAGACAACTCCAGCCAAGGTAATTCCAGGCAGGGCAAGGAAAGGCAATTCCAGGAAAAGCAAGGTAGGGTAAGGCAATGCAATTCTAGGCAAGGCATTTCCAGGCAAGGAAAGGCAAAGAAAAACAAGGCAATTTCAGGCAAGGCAAGGCAAGGCAAGGCAAGGCAAGACAAGACAAGGCAGGAAAATTCCAGGCAGGGCAATTTTAGGCAAGGCAGGGTAAGGCAAAACAGGGTAATTCTAGGCACGGCAATTTCAGACAAGGTAAGGCAAGGGAGTTCTAGGCAAGGCAACTCCAGGCAAGGCAAGGCAATTCCAGACAGGGCAATTCCATGCTAGGCAAGGCAAGGCAATACAAGAAAACTCCCAGCAAGGCAAGAAAATTTTAGGCATGGCAATTTCAGGTAAGGCAAGGCAGAACAACTCCAGGCAAGGGCATTCCAGGCAAGACAAAACAAGTCAAGACAGGCCAACTTCAGGCAAGGCAATTCGAGGTAAAGTAAGGCAAGGCAAAGCAGGGCAACTCAAGACAACGCAATTCGAGGCAAGGCAAGGCAGGAAAATTCCAAACAAGGCAATCTAAGGCAATGCAATGCATGGCAAAAAAGACCAATTCCAGGCAAGGCGATTTCAGGCAAAGCAAGGCAAGGTAAGGCAGCACAATTCTAGGCAAGGAAATTCCAGAAATGTAGGGCAAATCTAGGCAAGGCTCTCTTAGGCAAGGCAAGGCAACACAAGGCAATTTCAGGAAAGTCAATTTTAGGCATGGCACAGCAAGGCAAGGCAAGGCAAAAAGAAGCAATTTCAGGCAAGTCACTTCCAAGCAAGGCAAGGCAATTCCAGGCAACGCAAGGGAAGGCAAGGCAGTTCCAGGCAAGACAACTCCAGGCAAGGCAATCCCATGTAAGGAAAGCAAGGCAATGCAAGGCAATTCTGGAAAAGTCAATTCCATGCAAGGCAAGGCAGTTCCAGGCAAGGCAAGGCAAGGCAAGGCAAGGTAGTGCAATTCCAGGCAAAATATTCCGGCAAGGTAATAAAAGGGAGGTCGGTTCTGGGCAAGAAAAGGCAAGGCAGTTTGCTGAGAATGATGTTCTCCAGATTCATCCATGTCCCTACAAAGAAAAAGAAATACCGCATATACTCACTCATAGGTGGGTGAGAAAAATGAGAACACATGGACACAGAGAGGCGGTCTACTATACACTGGGGACTGTTGGGGGAAATGGGGGAGGGACAGCGGGGGGGGGCTGGGGGGATAGCCTGGGGATGAATACCAAGTGTGGGTAAGGGGGAGGAAGGCAGCAAAACACACTGCCATGTGTGTACCTATGCAATTATCTTGCACGTTCTGCACATGTACCCCAAAACCTATAATGCAATAAAAATTAAAATAAAATAAAATAAAATAAAATAAAATAAAAAGAAAAGGCAAGGCAATTATAGGCAAAGCAATTCCAGGTAAGGCAAGGAAAGACAAGGCAAAACAATTCCAGGCAGGGCAATTTCAGGCTAGGAAAAGAAAGGCAGTACAAAAAAAAATTCAGGCAAGTCAAAAATAAAATAAAATGAAAAACAAGGCAAGAAAATGCAAGGCAAAGAAAGTCAAGGCAAGAAAATACGAGGAAATTCTAGGCTAGGCAATTCTAGGCAAGGCAAGGTAAGGCTAGGCAAGGCAAGGTAAGGCAAGGCAAGGCAGAAAAAGGAAAGAAAAGAAAAGGAAAGGAAAGAAAAGGAAAGATGAGGAAAATCCAGAAAAAACAAGGCAAGGCAATTCCAGCCTTGGGAATTGCAGAAAAGTCAATTTCAGGTAAGGTAAGTCAAGAGAAGACAATTCCAGGCAAGGCAATTAAACGTAAGGCAAGGCAGAAAAATTTTAGGAATGGGAAATTCAGGCAAGGAAAGCCAAGGCAATTTCAGGCAAGACAAACCCGGGCAAAACAAGGTTAGGCAATTACAGGCAAGGCAAGGCAATTCCAGAAAAGGCAACTCCAGGAAAGGCAAGGAAAGTCAAGACAATTCCAGGCAAGGCAAGACAAGGCAAGGCAAGGCAAAGTAATTCCAGGCAAGAAAATTCCTGGCAAGGCAAGTCAATGCAAAGCAATTCCAGAGAATTAAATCCCAGGCAAGGATATTCAAGGAAATTGTAGGCAAGGCAAGGCAAGGTAAGTCAGGGCAATTGTAGTCAGGGCAATTTTAGGCAAGGCAGGGCAAGGGAGGGCAATTCCAGGCAGGGAAATACCAGACAACACAAGGCAAGGCAAGACAATTCTAGGCAAGGCAATTCCAGGCAAGGAAAGGCAAGCTAAATCAAGGCAGTTTCAGACAGGGCAATTTCAGACTAGGTAAGGAAAGAAAATGCAAGAAAATTCCCAGGAAGGCAAAAATTTTCAGGCAAGGGAATTTAAGGCAAGACAAAACAAGGCTAGGCCCACCAATTCCCAGAAAGGCACTTCGAGGTAAGGAAAGGCAAGGCAAAGCAGGGCAATTCCAGGCAAGGCAATTCGAGGCAAGGCAAGGCACAGAAATTGCTTTTTTGTTAATTTTTAAAATTTTTATTGCATTATAGGTTTTGGGGTACATGTGCAGAACGTGCAAGGTAGTTGCATAGGTACACACATGGCAGTGTGTTTTGTTGCCTTCCTCCCCTTCACACACACTTGGCATTTATCCTCAGGCTAACCCTCCCCAGCCCCCCCCACTGAACCTCCCCCATTCCTCCCAATAGACCCCAGTGTGTAGTAGACCCCCTCCATGTGTCCAAGTGTTCTCATTTTTCTCACCCGCCTATGAGTGAGAATATGCGGTATTTCTTTTTCTGTTCTTGTGTCAGGTTGCTGAGAATGATGTTCTCCAGATTCATATATGTCCTTACAAATAACACAAACTCATCATTTTTTTTTAAATTTTTATTGCATTATAGGTTTCGGGTACATGTGCAGAACGTGCAAGATAGTTGCATAGGTACACACATGGCAGTGTTTTTTTTTAATTTTTATTGCATTATAGGTTTTGGGGTACATGTGTAGAACGTGCAAAATAGTTGCATAGGTACACACATGGCAGTGTGTTTTGCTGCCTTCCTCCCCCTCACACACACTTGGCATTCATCCCCAGGCTATTCCTCCCCAGCCCCCCAGCTGTCCCTCCCCCATTCGCCCAATAGACCCCAGTGTATAGTAGACCACCTCTCTGTGTCCATGTGTTCTCATTTTTCTCACCCACCTATGAGTGAGTATATGTGGTATTTCTTTTTCTCTTCTTCTGTCAGGTTGCTGAGAATGATGTTCTCCAGATTCATCCAGGTTCTTACAAAGAACACAAACTCATCATTTTTGATTGCTGCATAATATTCCATGGTGTATATGTGCCATATTTTCCCAGTCCAGTCTATCATCGATGGGCATTTGGGTTGGTTCCAGGTCTTTGCTATTGTGAACAGTGCTGCAATGAACATTCGTGTGCATGTGTCCTTATAGTAGAACGATTTATAGTCCTTTGGATATATACCCAGTAATGGGATTGCTGGGTCAAATGGAATTTCTATTTCTAGGTCCCTGAGGAATCGCCACACTGTCGTCCACAATGGTTGAACTAATTGACACTCCCACCAAGAGTGTAAGAGTGTTCCTATTTCTCCACATCCTCTCCAGCATCTGCTGTCTCCAGATTTTTTAATGATCGCCATTCTAACTGGCGTGAGATGGTATCTCAATGTGGTTTTGATTTGCATCTCTCTAATGACCAGTGATGATGAGCACTTTTTCATGTGTTTGTTGGCCTCATGTATGTCTTCTTTTGTAAAGTGTCTATTCATATCCTTTGCAGATTTCTGAATGGGCTTGTTTGTTTTTTTTTCCTGTAAATCTGTTTGAGTTCTTTGTAAATTCTGGATATCAGCCCTTTGTCAGATGTGTAAACTGCAAAGATTTTTTCCCATTCTGATGGTTGCCGATTCCCTCAAGTGACTGTTTCTTTTGCCATGCAGAAACTGTGGAGTTTGATTAGGTCCCATTTGTCTATTTTGGCTTTTGTTGCCAATGCTTTTGGTGTTTTGTTCATGAAGTCCTTGCCTACTCCTATGTCCTGAATGGTTTTGGCTAGATTTTCTTCTAGGGTTTTTACGGTGTCAGGTCTTACATTTAAGTGTTTAATCCCTCTGGAGTTAATTTTAGTGTAAGGTGTCAGGAAGGGGTCCAGTTTCTGCTTTCTGCACATGGCTACCCAGTTTTCCCAACACCATTTATTAAACAGGGAATCCTTTCCCTATTGCCTGTTTTTGTCTGGTTTATCAAAGATAATATGATTGTAGATATGTTGTGTTGCCTCCGATGCTTCTGTTCTGTTCCATTGGTCTATATCTCTGTTTTGGTACCAGTACCATGCTGTTTTGATTACTGTAGCCTTGTAGTATAGTTTGAAGTCTGGTAGCGTGATGCCTCCCGCTGTGTTCTTTTTGCTGAGAATTGACTTGGCTATGCGGGCTCTTTTTTGGTTCCATATGAAATTCATGGTGGTTTTTTCCAGTTCTCTGAAGAAATTCAATGGTTGTTTGATGGGGATAGCATTGAATGTGTAAATTACTTTGGGCAGTATAGCCATTTTCACGATATTGATTCTTCCTAACCACGAACATGGAATGTTTCTCCATCTGTTTGTGTCCTCCCTTATTTCGTTGAGCAGTGGTTTGTAGTTTTCCTTAAAGAGGTCCCTTACATCCCTTTTGAGTTGTATTCCTAGTTATTTTATTTTCTTTGTAGCAATTGTGAATGGCAGTTCGTTCTTGATTTGGTTCTCTTTAAGTCCGTTATTGGTGTATAGGAATGCTTGTGATTTTTGAACATGGATTTTATATCCTGAGACTTTGCTGAAGTTGCTTATCAGTTTCAGGAGCTTTTGGGCTGAGGTGATGGGTCTTCTAGATATACTATCATGTCGTCTGCAAATAGAGACAATTTGGCTTTCACCTTTCCTATTTGAATACCCTTTATGTCTTTTTCTTGCCTGATTGCTCTGGCTAGAGCTTCCAGTACTATGTTGAATAGGAGTGGTGAGAGAGGGCATCCTTGTCTAGTACCAGATTTCAAAGGGAATGCTTCCAGTTTTAGCCCATTCAGTATGATACTGGCTGTTGGTTTGTCATAAATAGCTTTTATTCCTTTGAGATATGTTTCATCAATACCAAGTTCATTGAGGGCTTTTAGCATAAAGGGCTGTTGAATTTTGTCAAATGCCTTCTTTGCGTCAATTGAGATAATCATGTGGTTTTTGTTTTTGCTTCTGTTTATGTGGTGAATTACATTTATAGACTTGCGTATGTTGAACCAACCTTGCATCCCCGGGATGAATCCTACTTGATCATGATGGATAAGTTTTTTAATGTGCTGTTGCAATCGGTTTGCCAGTATTTTATTGCAGATTTTTGCATCTGTGTTCATCATGGGTATTGGCCTGAAGTTTTCTTTTCTTGTTGAGTCTCTTCCGGGTTTTGGTATCAGGATGATGTTGGTCTCATAAAATGATTTGGGAAGGGTTCTCTCATTTTGAATTATTTGGAATAGTTTCAGGAGGAATGGTACTAGATCCTCTTTCTGTGTCTGGTAGAATTCGGCTGTGAACCTATCTGGACCTGGGCTTTTTTTGTGTGGTAGGTTCTTAGTTGCTGCCTCAACTTCAGACCTTGTTATTGTTCTATTCATAGTTTCGGCTTCCTCCTGGTTTAGGCTTGGGAGGACACAGGCGTCCAGGAATTTATCCATTTCTTCCTAGTTTACTAGTTTATGTGCATAGAGTTGTTTGTAGTATTCTCTGATGATGGTTTGAATTTCTGTGGAATCTGTGGTGATTTCCGCTTTGTCGTTTTTTATTGCATCTACTTGGTTGTTCTCTCTTTTCTTTTTTCTCATTCTGGCTTGTGGTCTGTCTATTTTGTTGATCTTTTCGAAAATCCAGCTGTTGGATTTATTGATTTTTTTGAAGGGTTTTTCTTGTCTCTATCTCCTTCAGTTCTGCTCTGATCTTAGTTATTTCTTGTCTTCGACTAGGTTTTGAGCTTTTTTGATCTTGCTCCTCTAGCTCTTTCAATTTTGACGATAGGGTGTCCATTTTGAATCTTGCCACTCTTCGCATGTGGGCACTTATTGCTGTATGTTTTTCTCTACAGACTGCTTTAAATGTGTCCCAGAGAATCTGGTATGTTGTGTTTTCTTTCCCGTTGGTTTCAAAAATCTTTTTTATTTCTGCCTTCATTTCATTGTTTTCCCAAACAACATTCAAAAGCCAGTTGTTCAGTTTCCACGAGGTTGTGCGGTTCTCAGTTATTTTCTGAATTCTGAGTTCCAACTTGATTGCACTATGGTCTGAGAGACTGTTATGATTACATTGGTTTTGCATTTGCTGAGGAGTGCTTTACTTCCAATTATGTGGTCAATTTTGGAGTAGGTGTGATGTGGTGCTGAGAAGAATGTATATTCTGTGGATTTGGGTTGGAGAGTTCTGTTAATATCTATGAGGTTTGCTTGTTCCAGGTCTGAGTTCAAGTCCTTGATATCCTTGTTAATTTTCTGTCTGGTTGATCTGTCTGCTATTGACAGTGGAGTGTTAAAGTCTCCCACTATTATTGTTTGGGAGTCTAAGTCTCTTTTTAAGTCATTAAGAACTTGCCTTATATATGTGGGTGCCCCGGAATTGGGTTCATATATATTTAGAATCGTTAGCTCTTCTTGTTGTATCGATACTTTCACCATTATTTAGTGACCTTCTTTGTCCCTTTTGATCTTTGTTGCTTTAAAGTCTATTTACCAGAGACGAGAATTGCAACTCCTGCTTTTTTTTGCTCTCCATTTGCTTGGTAAATCTTTCTCTATCCCTTTACTTTGAGCCTTTTTGTATTCTTGCATGTGAGGTGGGTTTTCTGGATACAGCACACCGACATGTTTTTGCTTTTTATCCAATTTGCCAGTTTGTGTCTTTTGATTGGTGCATTTAGCCCATTTACATTTAGGGTTAATATTGTTATGCGTGAATTTGATAGTGCCATTTGATGCTAGCTGGCTGTTTTGCCCATTGGTTCATGTAGATTCTTCATTTTGTTGATGTTCTTTAGCGTTTGGTATGCTTTTAAGTTGGCTGGTACTGGTTGTTTCTTTCTATGTGTAGTGCCTCTTTCAGGAGCTCTTGTAAAGCAGGCCTAGTGGTGACAAAATGTCTGAGTACTTGCTTGTTCATGAAGGATTTTATTTTTCCTTCACTTTTGAAGCTCAGTTTGGCTGGATATAAAATTCTGGGTTGAAAGTTCTTTTTTTTAAGGATGTTTAATATTCGCCCCCACTCTCTTCTGGCTTGTAGAGTCCCTGCTGAGAGATCTGCTGTGAGTCTGATGGGCTTCCCTTTGTGGGTGACTCGACCTTTCTCTCTGGCTGCCCTTAGTATTTTCTCCTTCATTTCAACCCTGGTGAATCTGACGATTATATTCCTTGGGGTTGCTCTTCTTGCAGGATATTTTTGTGGTGTTCTCTGTATTTCCTGGAGTCGAGTATTGACCTGTCTTGCTGGGTTGGGAAAATTTTGCTGGATAATATCTTGAAGAGTGTGTTCCAGCTTGGATATATTCTCTTAATCACATTCTGGTACACCTATCAAACGTAGGTTTGGTCTCTTCACATAGTGTCACATTTCTTGGAGATTTTGTTCATTCCTTTTTGTGCTTTTTTAAAATCTTGGTTTCTCGTTTTATTTCATTGAGTTGATCTTCGACTTCTGATACTCTTTCTTCTGCTTGGTCAATTCGGCTGTTGAAACTTGTGCATGCTTCCCAAAGTTCTCGTGTTTTGTTTTTCAGCTCCTTCAAATCATTCATATTCCTCTCTAAGTTGTCCATTCTTTTTATCATTTTCTTGAATCTTTTTCAAATCTATTTTCAAGGTTCTTAGTTTCTTTGCGTTGATTTAGAACATATTCTTGTAGCTCACTGATGTTTCTCATTATTCACTTTCTGAAGTCTGATTCCATCATTTCGTCACACTCATTCTCCATCCAGCTTTGTTCCCTTGCTGGTGAGGAGTTATGGTCCTTTGTAGGAGGTGAAGTGTCTTGGTTTCGGGTGTTTTCCTTCTATTGGTGTTGGTTTCTTTCCGTCTTTATGGATTTATCCACCTGTCGTCTTAGTAGTGGCTGATTTTTCAATTGAGTCTTTGTGTGGACACTCAGATTTTTGATGATGAGGTATTTCTGTTACTTAGTTTTTCTTCTAATGGTCTAGCCCCTCTGCTGTACGAGTGCTGAGGTCCACTCCAGGCCCTGCTTGTCTGGGGGACACCTGTAGCAGCTGTGGAGCAGTGAGGGATGCTACCTGTTTCTTCTTCTGCTCTCTCTGTTTCAGAATGATGCCTGCCAAATGTCAGCCTAATTAGTCTTTTTTTGGGGTGATGACTCTTTGGATAAACAGAGGTCAGGGAGCTGCTTGAGGAGACGGTCTGTGCTTTATAGGAGCTCCAGTACTGAGCTGTGGGCTTTGTTGTTCATTTAGCATTGTTGGGAGGATGTGTTTATGTCTGCTGCAACAGAACTCATGAAACCCCCCCTTTTTTTTTCTTTTAGATGTTCTGTCTCAGGGAGTTGGGGCTTTCTTTATGAGTATCTGTTGCACTGTCCTGCCCAGCTAGGTGGCAGTCTATTCACTTTTTTTGCTGAAGCTCCACCCTGCTAGCATGGGTCCACCCTGTTTCTGCGGGGCTTTGTTCTGCTGTGGCTTGCTCCGCCCTGCTGGCAAAGTCACTCTGTTATGGCAGGTTGCCTTGGCAACAGCAGGCTGCGTCAGCCCTGGGCGGTACTTCTGTAGTGGGGGATTGTGTCAGTAGTGGCGGACGCCCCTCCTGCACCGGGCTGCACCATCCTAGATGCCGGCAGCAAAACTCTCAGCCCCAAGCGCCTCCAACCGCTGCCCTGCTTGTCCCAGTCAGGGTGGGACCCGCTGAGCCTGAACACCCAGCTTTCTGCCTTAGAGTTTGTCCTCTCTCTCTCTCTTCCTCTCCCCAAGCTGAACGGTTTACTCTCTCACTGGCGCCCCAGTAGCCTGCTGATAGGGCACTGGGATCCCTGCGATCTCTTGTGCTGCTGCCCACTTCACTGGCTCAGATCACGTTTCCCAGGAATTTCCTGGTCTAGCTCATTGTCCAAGTCCCATTTAATCAGATGAACATGCCAACCTGCCCTTCCAAATCTCAGATTGCCAGTTTAACAGGGCACCCGGACCAGTGAGTTTTGTGCCCGGTGCCACTGCACTACAGAACTGGCTGAAGCAGCCACGTGAGCCGGCTGTGCTAGCGTCCTGTGCCTCTCTGACACCTGGGACTTTCAACGTTCTGTGGGCAAAAATGATCTGTCCAAGAATGCGGCTAGGACTCACCCTCTGCGCCTTCACTGAGAGCTGCAATAAGGAGTCGCCTCCATGAAGCCATCTTGGAAGTCTATCACTCCTCTAAGGTTTCTATCGTGTCAGGCCTTATGTTTAAGTCTTTAATCCATCTGGAGTTAATTTCACTTCATTGTTTATCCAATCGACATTCAAGAGCCAGTTGTTCAGTTTCCATGAAGTTGTGTGGTTCTGAGTTATTTTCTGAATTCTGAGTTCCAACTTGATTGCATTATGGTCTGAGAGACTGTTTGTTATAATTTCAGTTGTTTTGCGTTTGCTGAGGAGTGCTTTACTTTTAATTATGTGGTCAATTTTGGAGTAGTTGTAATGTGGTGCTGAGAAGAATGTATAATCTGTGGATTTCGGGAGAAGAGTTCTGTAAATGTCTATTAGGTTTGCTTGTTCCAGTTCTGAGTTCAAGTCCTTGATATCCTTATTAATTTTCTGTCTGGTTGATCTGTCTGCTATTGACAGTGGAGTGTTAAAGTCTCCCACTATTACTGTGTGGGAGTCTAAGTCTCTTTGTAAGTCATTAAGAACTTGCCTTATATATCTGGGTGCTCCCACATTGGGTCTATATACATTAAAAATGGTTAGCTCTTCTTGTTGTATCGATCCTTTTACCATTATGTAATAACCTTCATTGTCCCTTTTGATCTTTATTAATTTAAAGTCTATTTTATCAGAGAAGAAAATTGCAACTCCTGCTCTTTTTTGCTCTCCATTTGCTTGCTTAATCTTTTTCCATCCCTTTATTTTGAGCCTTTGTGTATATTTGCGTGTAAGGTGGGTTTCCTGAATACAGCACACCGATGGGTAATGGATTTTTATTCAATTTGCCAGTCTGTGTCTTTTGATTGGTTCATTTAGCCCATTTACTTTTAGGGCTAATATAGTTATGTGTGGATTTGATACTGCCATTTTGATGCTAGCTGGTTGTTTTGGGCATGGGGGTATGTAGATTCTTCATTTTGTTGATGCTCTTTAGCATTTGGTATGCTTTTAGGATGGCTGGTACTGGTTGTTTCTTTCTGGTTTAGTGCCTCTTTCAGGAGCTCTTGGAAAGCAGGCCTAGTGGTGACAAAATCTCTGAGTACTTGCTTGTTCATGAAGGATTTTATTTTCCTTCACTAATGAAGCTCAGTTTGGCTGGATATGAAATTCTGACTTGAAAGTTCTTTTCTGGAAGAGACTCACAAGATGGCGTCGTAGAAGCAACTCAGGATCACAGCTCTCAGTGAAGGCGCATAGGGTGAGTCCTAGCCCCATTCTCGGATGGACTTTTTTGCCCAGAGAGCGTTGAAAGTCCCAGGTGTGGGAGAAACACGGGACTTTAGAAAAGCCAGCTAATGCAGCTGGCTCGTGTGGCCACATCAGCCGGCGCCACAGCGGGACCTAGCACGGAACTCACTGGTCTGGGTGCCCTGTTAAACCAGCAATCTGAGATTTAAAAGGGCAGAATGGTATGTCCAACTGATTGAATGGGACTTGGACAGTGAGCCAGACCAGGAGTTTCCTGGGAAGCATGATCTGAGCTGGTGAAGTGGGCAGTGGCATGGGAGATTGCATGGATCCCAGTGCCCTATCAGCAGGCTACTGGGGTGCCAGTGAGAGAGTCGACCTTTCAGCTTGTGGAGAGGGAGAGAGAGAGAGAGAGAGAGGACGGACTCTGAGGCAGGGAGCAAGGTGATTGGGCTCGACGGGTCCCACCCTCACGGGGACAAGCAGGGTGGCGACTGGAGGTGCTTGGGGCTGAGAGTTTTGCTGCCGGCATCTAGGACGGTACAGTCCAGTGAGAAAGGGGCGTCCACCATTGCTGACGCAATCCGTTCCTACTGAAGTACTGCCAAGGGCTGATGCAGCCTGCCATTGCTGAGGAAACCTGCCATAACAGAGAGACTCCCAGCAGCAACAGGGCAGACTTGCACTAGCAGGTCAGAGCCCCGGCAGGCAAATAGTGAATAGACTGCCGCCTAGTGGGGCAGGACAGTGCAACAGATACTCATAAAGAAAGCCCCAACTCCCTGAGACATAGAATCTAAGGCGGGGGGAAAGGGTGGAGTTTTATGAGTTCAATAGCAGCAGACATAACCAACTTTCCAACAATGCTGAATGAACAACGGAGCTCACAGCGCAGCACTGGAGCTCCTATAAAGCACAGACTGTCTCCTCAAGCAGCTCCCTGACCCCTGTATATTAAAGGAGTCACCCCAGAAAAGGACTAATCAGACTGACATTTGGCTGACATTATTTTGGAACAAGGGTAGCAGAAGAAGAAACTGGTATCATCCCTCACTGTTCTGCAGCTGCTGCAGGTATACCCCAGACAAGCAGGGCCTGGAGTGGACCTCAGCACTCATACAGCAGAGAGGATAGATCATTAGAGAAAAAACTAAGTAACAGAAATACTTCATTATCAACCATCTCAGTGTCCACACAGAAACCCAATTGAAAAATCAGCCACTACTAAGACGACAGGTGTATAAACCCATAAAGATGGGAAGAAACCAGCGCAAAACGGAGGAAAGAACCCGAAACCAAAACATCTCACCTCCAAAAAAGGACCAAAACTCCTCACCAGCAAGGGAACAAAGCTGGATGGAGAATGAATGTGACAAAATGACGGAATCAGACTTCAGAAAGTGGATAATGAGAAACTTCAGTGAGCTAAAGGAACATGTTCTAAAGCAGTGCAAAGAAACTAAGAACCTTGAAAAAAGATTTGAAAAAAGATTCGAGGAATTGATAACGAGAATGGACAACTTAGAGAGGAATATGAATGAATTAAAGGAGCTGAAAAACAAAACACGAGAACTTCGCGAAGCATGCACAAGTTTCAACAGCCGAATTGACGAAGCAGAAGAAAGAATATCAGAAGTTGAAGATCAATTCAACGAAATAAAACGAGAAACCAAGATTAAAGAAAAAAGCACAAAAAGGAATGAACAAAATCTCCAAGAAATGTGGGACTATGTGAAGAGACCCAACCTACGTTTGATAGGCATACCAGAATGTGATGAAGAGAATGAATCCAAGCTGGAAAACACTCTTCAGGATATTATCCAGGAAAATTTCCCCAACCTAGCAAGACAGGTAAATACTCAACTCCAGGAAATACAGAGAACACCACAAAGATACTCTGCAAAAGGAGAAACCCCAAGGCACATAATCGTCAGATTCACCAGGGTTGAATTGAAAGAGAAAATACTAAGGACAGCCAGAGAGAAAGGTCGGGTCACCCACAAAGGGTAGCCCATCAGACTCACAGCAGATCTCTCGGCAGAGACTCTACAAGCCAGAAGAGAGTGGGGGCCAATATTCAACATCCTTAAGGAAAAGAGCTTTCAACTCAGAATTTCATATCCAGCAAAACTGAGCTTCATAAGTGAAGGAAAAATAAAATCCTTCACGAAAAAACAAGTACTCAGATATTTTGTCACCACTAGGCCAGCTTTACAAGAGCGCCTGAAAGAGGCACTACACATAGAAAGAAACAACCAGTTCCAGCCATCCTAAAAGCACACCAAATGCTAAAGACCATCAAGAAAATGAAGAATTTACATGAACCAACGGGCAAAACAGCCAGTTAGCATCAAAATGGCAGTATCAAATTCACACATAACAATGTTAACCCTGAATGTAAATGGGCTAACTGCACCAATCAAAAGACACAAACTGGCAAATTGGATAAAAAAACAAAACCCATCGGTGTGCTGTATCCAGGAAACCCATCTCAAATGCAAAGATACAAAAAGGCTCAAAATAAAGGGATGGAGGAAGATTTACGAAGTAAATGGATTGCAAAAAAAAGCAGGAGTTGTAATTCTCGTCTCTGACAAAATAGACTTTAAAGCAACAAAGATCAAAAGGGACGAAGAAGGTCATTACATAATGGTAAAAGGATCGATACAACAAGAAGAGCTAACGATTCTAAATATATATGGACCCAATGTAGTAGCACCCAGATATATAAGGCAAGTTCTTAATGACTTACAAAGAGACTTAGACTCCCACACAATAATAGTGGGAGACTTCAACACTCCTCTGTCAATAGCAGACAGATCAACCAGACAGAAAATGAACAAGGATATCCAGAACTTGAACTCAGACCTGAAACAAGCAAACCTGATAGACATTTACAGAATTCTCCACCCCAAATCCACAGAATATACATTTTTCTCAGAACCACATCACACCTACTCCAAAATTGACCACATAGTTGGAAGTAAAGCACTCCTCAGAAAATGCAAAACAACTGAAATCATAACAAAAATTCTCTCAGACCATAGTGCAATCAAGTTGGAACTCAGAATTCAGAAAATAACTCAGAACCGCACAGCTTCATGGAAACTGAACAACTGGCTCTTGAATGTTGATTAGATAAACAATGAAATGAAGGCAGAAATAAAGAAGTTCTTTGAAACCACCGAGAATGAAGACAAAACGTACCAAAATCTCTGGGACACATTTAAAGCAGTCTGTAGAGGAAAATATATAGCAATAAGTGCCCACATGAGAAGAGTGGAGAGATCCAAAATTGACACCCTATCGTCAAAATTGAAAGAGCTAGAGGAGCAAGATCAAAAAAGCTCAAAACCTAGCCGAAGACAAGAAATAACTAAGATCAGAGCAGAATTGAAGGAGATAGAGACAAGAAAAACCCTTCAAAAAATCAATAAATCTAAGAGCTGGTTTTTCGAAAAGATCAACAAAATAGACTGACCAGTAGCCACACTGATAAAAAAAGAAGAGAGAGAACAACCAAATAGATGCAATAGAAAACGATAAAGGGGAAATCACCACAGATTCCACAGAAATTCAAACCATCATCAGAGAATACTACAAACAACTCTATGCACATAAACTAGTAAACTAGGAAGAAATGGATAAATTCCTGGACGCCTGTGTCCTCCCAAGCCTAAAACAGGAGGAAGCCAAAACTATGAATAGACCAATAACAATGTCTGAATTTGAGGCAGCCATTAAGAGTCTACCACACGAAAAAAGCCGAGGTACAGATGGGTTCACAGCTGAATTCTACCAGACACACAAAGAGGATCTGGTACCATTCCTTCTGAAACTATTCCAAATAATCCAAAAAGAGGGAACCCTTCCCAAATCATTTTATGAAATCAACATCATCCTGATACCAAAACCTGACAGAGACTCAACAAGAAAAGAAAACTTCAGGGCAATATCCATGATGAACATAGATGCAAAAATCTTCAATAAAATACTGGCAAACCGATTGCAACAGCACATTAAAAAACTTATCCGTCATGATCAGGTAGGATTCATCCCGGGGACGCAAGGCTTGTTCAACATACGCAAGTCTAGAAATGTAATTCACCACATAAACAGAAGCAAAAACAAAAACCACATGATTATCTCAATTGACGCAGAGAAGGCATTTGACAAAATTCAACAGCCCTTTATGCTAAAAACCCTCAATAAACTTGGTATTGATGAAACATATCTCAAAGCAATAAAAGCTATTTGCGACAAACCAACAGCCAATATCATACTTAATGGGCAAAAACTGGAAGCATTCCCTTTGAAATCCAGCAGTAGAAAAGGATGCCCTCTCTCACCACTTCTATTCAACATAGTACTGGAAGTTCTAGCCAGAGCAATCAGGCAAGAGAAAGAAATAAAAGGTATTCAAATAGGAAAGGTGGAAGCCAAATTGTCTCTATTTGCAGACGACATGATGGTATACCTAGAAGACCCCATCACCTCAGCCCAAAGGTCCTGCAACTGATAAGCAACTTCAGCAGTCTCAGGATATAAAATCAATGTTCAAAAATCACAAGCATTCCTATACACCAATAAAAGACTTAAAGAGAACCAAATTAAGAACGAACTGCCATTCACAATTGCTACAAAGAAAATAAAATAGCTAGGAATACAACTCACTAGGAATGTAAGGGACCTCTTTAAGGAAAACTACAAACAACTGCTCAACGAAATAAGAGAGGACACAAACAGATGGAGAAACATTCCATGTTCGTGGTTAGGAAAAATCAATATCATGAAAATGGCTATACTGCCCAAAGTAATTTACACAATCAATGCTATCCCCATCAAACTACCATTGAATTTCTTCACAGAACTGGAAAAAAACACCATGAATTTTATTTGGAACCAAAAAAGAGCCCGCATAGACAAGTCAATTCTAAGCAAAAAGAACACAGCGGGAGGCATCACGCTAAAAGACTTCAAACTATACTACAAGGCTACAGTAATCAAAACAGCATGGTACTGGTACCAAAACAGAGATATAGACCAATGGAACAGAACAGAGGCATCGGAGGGAAAACAACATATCTACAACCATATTATCTTTGATAAACCAGACAAAAACAGGCAATGGGGAAAGGATTCCCTATTTAATAAATGGTGTTGGGAAAACTGGCTAGCCATGTGCAGAAAGCAGAAACTGGACCCCTTCCTGACACCTTACACTAAAATTAACTCCAGATGGATTAAAGACTTAAATGTAAGACCTGAAACCATAAAAACCCTAGAAGAAAATCTAGGCAAAACCGTTCAGGACATAGGAGTAGGCAAGGACTTCATGAACAAAACACCAAAAGCATTGGCAACAAAAGCCAAAATAGACAAATGGGACCTAATCAAACTCCACAGCTTCTGCACGGCAAAAGAAACAGTCACTAGAGTGAATCGACAACCATCAGAATGGGAAAAAATCTTTGCTGTTTACGCATCAGACAAAGGGCTGATATCCAGAATTTACAAAGAACTCAAACAGATTTACAGAAAAAAACAAACAAGCCCATTCAAAAATGGGCAAAGGATATGAACAGAAACTTTACAAAAGAAGACATACATGAGGCCAACAAACATATGAAAAAGTGCTCATCATCATTGGTCATGAGAGAGATGCAAATCAAAACCACATTGAGATATCATCTCACACCAGTTAGAATGGCGATCATCAAAAAATCTGGAGACAGCAGATGCTGGAGAGGATGTGGAGAAATAGGGACACTCTTACACTGTTGGTAGGAGTGTAAATTAGTTCAACCATTGTGGAAGACAGTGTGGCGATTCCTCAGGGACTTAGAAATAGAAATTCCATTTGACCCAGCAATCCCATTACTGGGTATCTATCCAAAAGGGTGTGAATCGTACTACTATAAGGACACATGCACACGAATGTTCATTGCAGCACTGTTTACAATAGCAAAGACCTGGAACCAACGCAAATGCCCATCGATGATAGACTGGACTGGGAAAATGTGGCACATATACACCATGGAATATTATGCAGCAATCAGAAATGATGAGTTTGTGTCCTTTGTAGGGACATGGATGAATCTGGAGAACATCATTCTCAGCAAACTGACACAAGAACAGAAAAAGAAATACCGCATATACTCACTCATAGGCGGGTGAGAAAAATGAGAACACATGGACACAGAGAGGCGGTCTACTATACACTGGGGACTGTTGGGGGAAATGGGGGAGGGACAGCGGGGTGATCCTGGGGGGATAGCCTGGGGATGAACACCAAGTGTGGGTAAGGGGGAGGAAGGCAGCAAAACACACTGCCATGTGTGTACCTATGCAATTATCTTGCAGGTTCTGCACATGTACCCCAAAACCTATAATGCAATAAAAATTAAAAAAAAAATCTGGAGACAGCAGATGCTGGAGAGGATGTGGAGAAATAGGAACACTCTTACACTGTTGGTGGGAGTGTAAATTAGTTCAACCATTGTGGAAGACAGTGTGGCGATTCATCAGGGACCTAGAAATAGAAATTCCATTTGACCCAGAAATCCCATTACTGGGTATCTATCCAAAGGACTATAAATCGTTCTACTATAAGGACACATGCACACGAATGTTCATTGCAGCACTGTTTACAATAGCAAAGACCTGGAACCAACCCAAATGCCCAACGATGATAGACTGGACTGGGAAAATGTGGCACATATACACCATGGAATATTATGCAGCAATCAAAAATGATGAGTTTGTTTCCTTTGTAAGGACATGGATGAATCTGGAGAACATCATTCTCAGCAAACTGACACAAGAATAGAAAAAGAAATACCGCATATACTCACTCATATGTGGGTGAGAAAAATGAGAACACATGGACACAGAGAGGCGGTCTACTATACATTGGGGACTGTTGGGGGGAATGGGGGAGGGACAGCAGGGGGGGCTGGGGGGGATTGCCTGGGGATGAATACCAAGTGTGGGTGAAGGGGAGGAAAGCAGCAAAGCACACTGCCATGTGTGTACCTATGCAACTATCTTGCACGTTCTGCACATGTACCCCCAAACCTATAATGCAATAAAAATTAAAAAAAAAAAAGAAATACATTCCTGAGTATTCCCAAGGTGTGTGTTATTCACTGAAGTTCTGTATAAGTTGCCATGTAAAAAAGGCTCTGGACAATTTCCCCGGTGTACACTACTCCCTGAGGCTCTCACTGAGTGGCCTTATGAAATAGACTCTGCACTCTACCATATGTGTGTTTTATTCAGAAAGACTCTAAAAGAATGCCCATATAAAATACACTCCTGTCTGCTCCCCATGGGTGTATTCCTCACTGAGACTCTGAATGAGTTTCAATATGAAATACACTCCTGACTATTCTCCAGGTGTGTTTTATTCACATGGTCATTGAGAGAGGGTCCGTATGAAATAGAATCCTGAGGATTCTACAGGTGTGTATTATTCACTGATGATCTGAATGTGTCGCCAAAGAAAATAGACACATGGCTATTCCACAGTGCACATTCTTCAATGGGGCTCTCAATGAATTGCCATGTGAAAGAGACTCCAAAATTTTTCCAAGTATACATTATTCAATGAGGCTCTGAATGAGAGGACACTGTAAGTAACCTCCTGACAATTTTCCAAACTTGCACTATTTGGAGGGCTCTGAATGAGTGGCAATATGAAATAAACTAGTCAATATTCCCCTAGTGTGTATTATACACTGAGGCCCTAAAAGAGTGTTCATATGAAAGAGAAACCTAACTGTTCCCAACGTGTGCATTATTCAGTTTGGCTCTGAATCACAGGTCATATGGAATAAGATACCGATTATTCCCCAGGCGTGTATCACTCACTAAGACTGTGAATGAGTGGCCATATAATATGGAGCCTTGAATATTCCCCTTGTGTGTATTATTCACTGAGGTTCTGAAAGAGGGGTCATTTAAAATAGAATACTCTGTTCTCCCCAGGCGTGCATTATTCACTGCAGCTCTGAATGAGAGGAAATATAAAATAGACTCCTGACTATTCTACAGGTGTGTACCATTTGTTAAGGCTTGAATGAGTGGCCATATGAAAGACAATCCTAACTATTCCAAACGTGTGCATTATGCACTGAAAGTCTAAATGAGTGACCATGAGAAATAGATTCCTGACTACTCCCCCACGTGTGCATTATTCACTGGGGTGCTGAATGAGAGGCCATATAAAATATATTGCTGAGTACTCCACAGGTATGCATTATTTAGGGAGGATGTGAAGCAGCGGCCATGCAAAATAGACTTCTGAATATCCCCCATGTGTGCATTATTAAGGGAGGATCTGAAAAAGTATCCCTTTGCAATAGATTGCTGACTATTTCCCAGGTGGATTATTCACTGAGGCGATGAATGGGAGGCAATGTAAAACAGACTCCTGATTATTTTCCAGGTGGGTTTTATTCACACGAACTCTGAATGATGGGCCATGTGAAATAGACTCCTGTCTATTCCACAGGTGTGTATGATTCGTTGAGGTTCTCAATGTGTGGCCAAAGGAAATAGACACCTGGCTACTCCACATGTGTACATTATACACTGACGCTCTGAATGAATGGCCATATGAAACAGACTTCAAATTTTTCTCCAGGTATGCATTATTCAATGACGCTCTGAATGCAGGCTATACAATATAGATTCCAGAAAATTTCCCAGGGGTGTGTTACTCAGTGAAACTCGGAATGAGAGGCGATATGAAATAGACTCCTCACTATTCTACAGGTATATGTTATTCAGTGATTCTCAAAATGGGTGTCCATGTTAAATAGAATCCAGACTATTCTCCACGTGTGTATCATTAAGTGAGGTACTGAATGAGTGGCCATATGACATATGTTCCTGAGAACTCAGCAGGTGTTCATTGTTCACTTAGGCTTTGAATGAGGGGCAATATGAAGCAGACTCCTGACTATTTCCCAGGTGTGTATACATCACTGACCATCTGAATGATTGGCCTGAAGAAATAAAATCCTGACTACTACCAGGTGTGTATTATTCAGTAAGGCTCAAAATGAGTGGCCATATAAAATAGACCTTTCAGTACCACACAGGGGTGAGTTATTCAGTGAGACTCTGAAAGAATGGGCATAAGAAATAGACTCCTGACCATTCCTCAGGTGTGCCTCGTTCACTGAGGCTCTGAATGTGTGAAAGTTGGAAATAGAATTCTCACTATTCATTAGGTGTGTATTTTTCAGAGTCTCTGTAGGAGTGGCCATTGTAAATAAACTCCTGACAATTCCCGAAATGTGCACTACTTTGAGAGTCTGTGAATGAGGGGCAATATGAAAAAGACTCCTCAGTATTCCCCTGGTGTGTATGATTCACTGAGGCACTGAAAGAGAGTTCCTACCAGACTCCTCATTATTCACAAGGTGTGCATTCTTCAGTTTGGCTTCCAATACTGGTCATATAAAATAGAATCCTGATTATTCCCCAAGTGTCTACCATTCACTGAGGCTCTGAATGAGTAGCCATATGAAATAGATACTTGACTATTCCCCAGGCGTGCATTATTCACTGAGGCTTTGAATGAAGGGTCATTTGAAATAAAATCCTCAGTACGTCACAAGCATGAAAGATTAACTAAGGCTCTGAATGAGCGGCTATATAAAATAGCCTTCTGATTATTTCACAGGTGTGTATCATTCAGTGAGGCTCTGAATGAGTGGCCATATAAAAAAGAATCCTCACGATTCTAAATGTGTGCATTATTCAGTGAAGGTCTGAATGACTGTCCATAATAAATAGGATCCTGACCAGAATTTACAAAGAACTCAAACAGATTTACAGGAAAAAAAAAACAAGCCCATTCAAAAATGGGCAAAGGATATGAACAGACACTTTACAAAAGAAGACATACATGAGGCCAACAAACATATGAAAAAATGCTCATCATCACTGGTCATTAGAGAGATGCAAATCAAAACCACATTGAGATACCATCTCACGCCAGTTAGAATGGTGATCATTAAAAAATCTGGAGACAGCAGATGCTGGAGAGGTTGTGGAGAAATAGGAACACTCTTACACTGTTGGTGGGAGTGTAAATTAGTTCAACCATTGTGGAAGACAGTGTGGCGATTCCTCAGGAACCTAGAAATAGAAATTCCATTTGACACAGCAATCCCATTACTGGCTATCTATCCAAAGGACTATAAATCGTTCTACTATAAGGACACATGCACACGAATGTTCATTGCAGCACTGTTTACAATAGTAAAGAACTGGAACCCACCCAAATGCCCAACGATGATAGACTGGACTGGGAAAATGTGGCACATATACACTATGGAATATTATGCAGCAATCAAAAATGATGAGTTTGTGTCCTTTGTAAGGACATGGATGAATCTGGAGAACATCATTCTCAGCAAACTGACACAAGAACAGAAAAAGAAATACTGCATATACTCACTCATAGGCGGGTGAGAAAAATGAGAACACATGGACACAGAGAGGCGGTCTACTATACACTGGGGTCTATTGGGGGGAATGGGGGAGGGACAGCGGGGGGAGCTGGGGAGGGATAGCCTGGTGATGAATGCCAAGTGTGGGTGAAGGCGAGGAAGGCAGCATAACACACTGCCACGTGTGTACCTATGCAACTATCTTGCACCTTCTGCACATGCACCCCAAAACCTATAATGCAATAAAAATTAAAAAAATAAACAAATAAATAAAAATAAATAAATAGGATCCTGACTATTCCCCTGGTGTGCATTATTCACTGAGGTGAGGAATGAGTGGCCATATGAAATAGATTGCTGAGTACTCCCCAGATATGGTATGCATTATTTAGTAATCCGTTAAATCAGTGGTAATATGAAATAGACACCTAAATATACCTGAGGTTCATATTATTCAGAGACTCTGAATGAGTAGCTCTATCAATTAGGCTCCTGACTATTCCACAGGAGTGCATTATTCAACGAAGCTGTGAGTGAGAGGCCACATGAAATTGACTCCTGATCCTTTTCCAGTTGTGTATAATTCACTGAGACTCTTAGTGTGTTCTGAATTGAAATACACTCCTGACTATTCCCAAGGTGTGTCTTATTCACTGAGCTTCTGTATGAGTTGCCATATGAAATAGATACCTGACAATTCCCCAAATGTCCATTATTCACTGGGAGTCTCAGGGAGTGGCCATAAGAAACAGATTTCTGACTCTCCCCAATATATGTATTATTCAGGGAGGATCTGAAGGAGTGTCCATATGAAATAGACTCCTGACTCTTTCCCAGGTGTGCATAATTCACTGAGGCTCTGAATAAGTGGCAATATATGATAGATTCCTGACTATTCCCCCGGTGTGTATTATTAACCCAGGTGCTGAATAAGGGACCTTATGAAATAGGCTCCAGACTATACAACAGGTGTGTATTATTCACTGATGTTCTGAATGTGTGGCCAAAGCAAATAGACACCTGGCCACTCTACAGGTGTGCATTCTTTACTGATGCTCTGAATAAATGATCATATGAAAGAGACTCCTAATTTTTCTTCAGGAATACATTATTCAATGAGGCTCTGAAGGAGGGGCCATACAAAATTTACTCCTTAAAATTCCGCATGTGTTAATTTTTTTGTTAGACTCAGAAAGGGGGTCGATAGAAAGTAGACTCCTCAGGATTCCAAGGCATATATAGTTCAGCAAGGCTCATAATCGCTGTTCATATTAAATAGAATTCCGGCTATTCCCCACGTGTGTATCATTCAGTGAGGTGTTGAATGAGTGGCCATATGAAATCGACTCCTGAGTACCCAACAGCTCTGCATTGTTTGGTGAGGCTTTGAATGAAAGGGTCTATGTAATAGACTCCTGAGTATTTCCAAGGTGTGTATTATCTACAGAGGCTCTGAAGGAGTGTTCATATAACATAGTCTCCTGATTACTGACCAGATGTGCATTACTAAATGAGGCTCTTAATCAATGGTCATATGAAATAAAATCCTGACTATTTCCCAGGTGTGCATCATTCAGTAATGCTCTGATTGAGTGGCCATATGTCATGGACTCTGACTATTCCCCAGGTGTGTATTATTGAGTGGGTTTCTGAATGAGTGACCATATAAAATATGCTTCTGACTATAGCCTTTTGACTATTCCTCAGGTGTGCATTATACACTGAGCCACTGGGTGAACGGTCATATAAAATAGACTCCAGACTATTCCCAAGGTGTTCATTATTCAGTGATTCTCTCAATAACTGTATATATGAAATAGACTTTTGAGTATTCCTCAGGTATATATGATTCTTCACTGAGGCTCTGAATAAGGAGCCATGTAAAATACACTCCTGACTTTTACAGAGGTGTGTATTATTCAGTGTGGTTTCAAATGAGTGGCCATAGAAATGAGACTCCTGAATACTCCCCAGGTGTGCAATTTTAGGATGAGCTCTTAATGAGTGGCCATACGAAATAGAATTCTGACTTTCCCACAGGAGTATATTATTCAGTGAGGCTCTGAATGTGTGGTTATATGAAACAGACTCTGACTACTCTACAGGTGTTCCTTATTCAGTGAGGCTCTGAATGTGTGGTTATATAAAATAGACTTCTGACTACTCTACAGGTGTTTCTTATTCAGTGAAGGTCTGAATGAGAAGCCATATGAAATAGCATCCTGACTATTCCCCAGGTATGCATTATTCACTGAGGCTCTGAAAGTTTGGCCATATGAAGTAGTCTTCTGACTAGTCCACACGTGTGTATTATTTAATGAGGCCTTGTGTTATGACCATATAAAATAGACTCCTGACTATTCCCAGGTGTGTATTATTGACTGAGACTCTGAATAAATAAATGTGCATATGGAATAGACTACTGACTATTCCACAATTGTGCATTGCTCACTCAGGCTTTGATTTTGTGGCCATATAAAATAGACTAGTGTCTATTCCCCAGGTGTGCATTATTTACTGAAGCTGCAAATGATTGGCTATATAAAGTACACTCCTAACTCTTCCCCAGGAGTGTATTACTCAGTGAGGCTCTGCATGAGTGGTCATATGAAATAGGATGCTCACTATCCCCCATGTTGGTATTATTCAGTGAATCCCGAATGAGTGGCTGTATGAAATAGACTGCTGAGTACTGTACATTTGTGCATTACTCACTGAGACTATGAGTGAGTGGCCATATGAAAGGGAATTCTGACTATTGCACAGCTGTGCATTATTCACTGAGGCTCTGAATGAATGTTCATATGACATAGCCTCCTGATTATTTCCCAAGTGTGCATTATTCAATGAGGCTCTTAATCAATGGTCATATGAAATAGAATCCTGACTATTTCCCAGGTGTGCATCATTTAGTAATGCTCTGAGTGGCCATATGACATAGATTCTGACTATTCCCCAGGTGTGTATTATTCAGTGAGTTTTTTAATAAATGGTCACATGAAATAGACTCCTATTTCCCAGGTGTGTATTACTTACTAAGTGTATGGATGAGTGGCTACATAAGCGAGCCTCCTGACTCTTATTCATGTGTTCATTTTCCACTGAGGCACTGAATGAACCATCACCTCAAATAGACTCCAGACTATTTCGCAGATGTGCATTATTCCATGAGTCTCTGAATGAGTGGCTATGTGAAATAGACTCCTGAGTATTTCCCAGGTATGTATGATTCACTGAGGCTCTGAATGAATGTCCATGTGAAATACACTCCTGACTTTACTATAGATGTGTATTACTCAATGAGGCTCTTAATAAATGGCCATAGGAAAAAGACTCTTGAACACACCCAGGAGTAAATTTTTAAGTTGGGCTCCGAAAGAGTGGCTTTATAAAATATATCCTGACTTTCTCCCAGGTGTGTATTATTCGGTGAGGCTTTGAATGTGTAGCTATATAAAATAGATTTCTGACTTTTCTACAGGTGTCCTTTACTCAGTGAAGCTCTGATTTAGAGGCCTATGTAATAGTGTCCTGAGTATTCTCCTGTATGCACAATACACTGAAGCTCTGAACGTTTGGCCATACCAAGCAGCCTTCCAACTATTCCACAGGTGTGTATTATTTAATGAGGCTTTGATTTAGGGACAAAATGAAATAGATTTCTGACTATTTCTCAGGTGTGTATTATTGACTGAGACTGATTAAGTGGGCATAAGGAATAGACTCCTCACTGTTCCAAAGTTGTGCATTACTCACTCAGGCATTGATTTTTGTGGCCATATAAAATAGACTAGAGTCTATTTCCCAGATGTGCATTATTCACTGAGGCTCTAAATGAGTGGCTATATGAAGTAGACTCTTAACTCTACCCCAGGTGTGTATTACTGAATGAGACTCTAAATAAGTATGCATAAGAAAGAGACTCCTGACTAGAGGCAAGATGGCGTCGTAGAGGTGACTCAGGAATGCAGCTCTCAGTGAAGGCGCAGAGGGTGAGTCCTAGTCGCATTCTCGGATGTTCCTTTTATGCCCCCAGAGAGTTGAAAGTCCCAGGTGTGAGAGAGACACGGGACGCTAGCAGCCGGCTAATGCAGCCGGCTCCCGCCGCATCTTCCGCAGCGGGACCCGGCGCCAAACTCACTGGTCTGGGTGCCCTGTTAAACCGGCAATCTGAGATTTGGAAGGGCAGATTGGCATGTTCATCTGATTGAACGGGACTTGGACAATGAGCCAGACCAGGAGTTTCCTTGGAAGCGTGATCTGAGCTGGGGTAGTGGGCAGTGGAACGGAAGATTGCACGAATCCCAGTGCCCTATCGGCAGGATACTAGGGCGCCAGTGAAAGAGTCGACCTTTCAGCTTGGGGAGAGGAAGAGAGAGAGAGAGGACGGACTCTGAGGCAGGGAGCAGGGTGATCAGGCTCGGCGGGTCCCACGCTCACGGGGACAAGCAGGGCGGCGACTGGAGATGCTTGGGGCTGAGAGTTTTGCTGCCAGCATCTAGGACGGTGCAGCCCAGTGAGGAAGGGGCATCCAACATTGCTGACGCAGTCCACCCCCACTGAAGTACCGCCCAGGACTGACGCAGCCTGCCATTACCAAGGCAACCTGCCATAACAGAGAGTCTCCACCAGGAGCCGAGAGCGCTCCACAGCAGAAGGGAACCCAGCAGCAACAGGCTGCCCCGCGCTAGCAGGTCAGAGCCCCGGCAGGCAAATAGTGAATAGACTGCCACCTAGTGGGGCAGGACAGTGCAACAGATACTCATAAAGAAAGCCCCAACTCCCTGAGACAGAGCATCTAAGGGGGGTAAAAAAAGGGTGGTGTTTTATGAGTTCTATTGCAGCAGACATAAACAATCTCCCAACAATGCTGAATGAACAACGGAGCTCACAGCTCAGCACTAGAGCTCCTATAAAGCACAGACTGTCCCCTGAAGCAGCTAACTGACCCCTGTATATCCAAGGAGTCACCCCAGGAAAGGACTAATCAGACTGACATTTGGCTGGCATCATTATGGAAAAAGGACAGCAGAAGAAGAAATTGGTATCATCCCTCACTGTTCCGCAGCTGCTGCAGGTATACTCCAGACAAGCCGGGTCTGGAGTGGACCTCAGCACTCATACAGCAGAGGGGATAGACCATTAGAGGGAAAACTAAGTAACAGAAATACTTCATCATCAACAATCTCAGCATCCACACAGAGACCCAATTGAAAAATCAGCAACTATTAAGACGACAGGTGGATAAATCCATAAAGATGGAAAGAAACCAGCGCAAAAAAAAGGAAAGCACCCGAAACCAAAACACCTCACCGCCAACAAAAAAAACCAAAACTCCTCACCAGCAAGGGAACAAAGCTGGACGGAGAATGAATGTGACGAAATGATAGAATCAGACTTCAGAAAGTGGATAATGAGAAACTTCAGTGAGCTAAAGGAACATGAACTAAACCAGTGCAAAGAAACTAAGAACCTTGAAAAAAGATTTGAAAAAAGATTCGAGGAATTGATAACGAGAATGGACAACTTAGAGAGGAATATGAATGAATTGAAGGAGCTGAAAAGCACAACACGAGAACTTCGCGAAGCATGCACAAGTTTCAACAGCCGAATTGACCAAGCAGAAGAAAGAATATCAGAAGTTGAAGATCAACTCAATGAAATAAAACGAGAAACCAAGATTAAAGAAAAAGGTACAAAAAGGAATGAACAAAATCTCCAAGAAATGTGGGACTATGTGAAGAAACCCAACCTACGTTTGATAGGTGTACCAGAATGTGACGAAGAGAATGAATCCAAGCTGGAAAACACACTTCAGGATATTATCCAGGAAAATTTCCCCAACCTAGCATAACAGGTCAATACTCAATTCCAGGAAATACAGAGAACACCACAAAGATACTCCGCAAGAAGAGCAACCTCAAGGCACATAATCGTCAGATTCACCAGGGTTGAAACGCAGGAGAAAATACTAAGGGCAGCCAGAGAGAAAGGTCGGGTCACCCACAAAGGGAAGCCCATCAGACTCACAGCAGATCTCTCGGCAGAGACTCTACAAGCCAGAAGAGAGTGGGGGCCAATATTCAACATCCTTAAAGAAAAGAACTTTCAACCCAGAATTTCATATCCAGCCAAACTGAGCTTCATAAGTGGAGGAAAAACAAAATCCTTCACGAACAAGCAAGTACTCAGGAATTTTGTCACTACTAGGCCTGCTTTACAAGAGCTCCTGAAAGAGGCACTGCACATAGAAAGAAACAACCAGTTCCAGCCATCTTAAAAGCATACCAAATGCTAAAGACCATCAACAAAATGAAGAATGTACATGAACCAATGGGCAAAACAGCCAGCTAGCATCAAAATGGCAGTATCAAATTCACACATAACAATATTAACCCTGAATGTAAATGGGATAAATGCACCAATCAAAAGACACTGACTGGCAAATTGGATAAAAAACCAAAACCCATCAGTGTGCTGTATCCAGGAAACCCAACTCACACGCAAGGATACACAAAGGCTCAAAATAAAAGGATGGAGGAAGATTTACCAAGCAAATGGAGAGCGAAAAAAAGCAGGAGTTGCAATTCTCATCTCTGATAAAATAGACTTTAAAGCAACAAAGATCAAAAGAGACAAAAAAGGTAATTACATAATGGTGAAAGGATTGATACAACAAGAAGAGATAACGATTCTAAATATATATGGACCCAATAAAGGAGCACCGGGATATATAAGGCAAGTTCTTAATGACTTACAAAGAGACTTAGACTCCTACACAATAATAGTGGGAGACTTTAACACTCCACTGTCAATAGCAGACAGATCAACCAGACAGAAAATTAACAAGGATATCCAGGACTTGAAATCAGACCTGGAACAAGCAAACCTGATAGACATTTACAGAACTCTCCACCCCAAATCCACAGAATATACATTCTTCTCAGCACCACATCACACCTACTCCAAAATTGACCACATAATTGGAAGTAAAGCATTCCTCAGCAAATGCAAAACAACTGAAATCATAACAAACAGTCTCTCAGACCACAGTGCAATCAAGTTGGAACTCAGAATTCAGAAAATAACTCAGAACCGCATAGCTTCATGGAAACTGAACAACTGTCTCTTGAATGTTGATTGGATAAACAATAAAATGAAGGCAGAAATAAAAAAGTTCTTTGAAACCAACGAGAATGAAGACACAACGTACCAGACTCTCTGGGACACATTTAAAGCAGTGTGTAGAGGAAAATATATAGCAATAAGTGCCCACATGAGAAGAGTGGAGCGATCCAAAATTGACACCCTATCGTCAAAATTGAAAGAGCTAGAGGAGCAAAACAAAAAAGCTCAAAACCTAGCTGAAGTCAAGAAATAACTAAGATCAGAGCAGAACTGAAGGAGATAAAGACAAGAAAAACCCTTCAAAAAATCAATAAATCTAAGAGCTGGTTTTTTGAAAAGATCAACAAAATAGACAGACCACTTGCCAGACTGATAAAAAAGAAAGGAGAGACAAACCAAATAGATGCAATAAAAAACGATAAAGGGGAAATCACCACAGATTCCACAGAAATTCAAACCATCATCAGAGAATACTACAAACAACTCTATGCACATAAACTAGTAAATCAGGAAGAAATGGATAAATTCCTGGACGCCTGTGTCCTCCCAAGCCTAAACCAGGAGGAAGCCAAAACTATGAATAGACCAATAACAAGATCAAAAGTTGTGGCAGTAATTAGGAGCCAACCATACAAAAAAAGCCCAGGTCCAGATGGGTTCACAGCTGAATTCTACCAGACACACAAAGAGGATCTGGTACCATTTCTTCTGAAACTATTCCAAATAATCCAAAAAGAGGGAACCGTTCCCAAATCATTTTATGAGACCAACATCATCCTGATACCAAAACCTGGCAGAGACTCAACAAGAAAAGAAAACTTTAGGCCAATATCCATGATGAACATAGATGCAAAAATCTTCAATAAAATACTGGCAAATCGATTGCAACAGCACATTAAAAAACTTATCCATCATGATCAAGTAGGATTCACCCCGGGGATGCAAGGCTGGTTCAACATACGCAAGTCTATAAATGTAATTCACCACATAAACAGAAGCAAAAACAGAAACCACATGATTATCTCAATTGACACAGAGAAGGCATTTGACAAAATTCAACAGCCCTTTATGCTAAAAACCCTCAATAAACGTGGTATTGATGGAACATATCTCAAAGTAATGAAAGCTATTTATGACAAACCAACAGCCAATATCATACTTAATGGGCAAAAACTGGAAGCATTCCCTTTGAAATCCGGCACTAGAGAAGGATGCCCTCTCTCACCACTTCTATTCAACATAGTACTGGAAGTTCTAGCCAGAGCAATCAGGCAAGTAAAAGAAATAAAGGGTATTCAAATAGGAAAGGTGGAAGTCAAATTGTCTCTATTGGCAGACGACATGATAGTATACCTAGAAGACCCCATCACCTCAGCCCAAAAGCTCCTGCAACTGATAAGCAACTTCAGCAAAGTCTCAGGATATAAAATCAATGTTCAAAAAATCACAAGCATTCCTATACACCAAAAACAAACGTAAAGAGAAACAAATTAAGAATGAACCGCCATTCACAATTGCTACAAAGAAAATAAAATACCTAGGAATACAACTCACTAGGAATGTAAGGGAACTCTTTAAGGAAAACTACAAACAACCGCTCAACGAAATAAGAGAGGACACAAACAGATGGAGAAACATTCCATGTTCATGGTTAGGAAGAATCAATATTGTGAAAATGGCTATACTGCCCAAAGTAATTTACACATTCAGTGCTATCCCCATCAAACTACCATTGAATTTCTTTACAGAACTGGAAAAAACCACCATGAATTTCATATGGAACCAAAAAAAGCCCGCATAGCCAAGTCAATTCTAAGCAAAAAGAACACAGCGGGAGGCATCACGCCACCAGACTTCAAACTATAGAACAAGGCTACAGTAATCAAAACAGCATGGTACTGGTACCAAAACAGAGATATAGACCAATGGAACAGAACAGAAACATCGGAGGCAACACAACATATCTACAACCATATCATCTTTGATAAATCAGACAAAAACAAGCAATGGGGAAAGGATTCCCTATTTAATAAATGGTGTTGGGAAAACTGGCTAGCCATGTGCAGAAAGCAGAAACTGGACCCCTTCCTGACACCTTACACTAAAATTAACTCCAGATGGATTAAAGACTTAAACATAAGACCTGACACCATAAAAACCCTAGAAGAAAATCTAGGCAAAACCGTTCAGGACATAGGAGTAGGCAAGGACTTCATGAACAAAACACCAAAAGCATTGGCAACAAAAGCCAAAATAGACAAATGGGACCTAATCAAACTCCACAGCTTCTGCACGGCAAAAGAAACAGTCACTAGAGTGAATCGACAACCATCAGAATGGGAAAAAATCTTTGCTGTTTACGCATCGGACAAAGGGCTGATATCCAGAATTTACAAAGAACTCAAACAGATTTACAGAAAAAAAAAAAAACAAGCCCATTCAAAAATGGGCAAAGGATATGAAAAGAAACTTTACAAAAGAAGACATACATGAGGCCAACAAACATATGAAAAAGTGCTCATCATCATTGGTCATTAGAGAGATGCAAATCAAAACCACATTGAGATATCATCTCACACCAGTTAGAGTGGAGATCATTAAAAGATCTGGAGACAGCAGATGCTGGAGAGGATGTGGAGAAATAGAACACTCTTACACTGTTGGTGGGAGTGTAAATTAGTTCAACCATTGTGGAAAACAGTGTGGTGATTCCCCAGGAACCTCGAAATAGAAATTGCATTTGACCCAGCCATCCCATTACTGGGTATCTATCCAAAAGACTATAAATCATTCTACTATAAGGACACATGCACACGAATGTTCATTGCAGCACTGTTTACAATAGCAAAGACCTGGAACCAACCCAAATGCCCATCGATGATAGGCTGGACTGGGAAAATGTGGCACATATACACCATGGAATATTATGCAGCAATCAAAAATGATGAGTTTGTGTCCTTTGTAGGGACATGGATGAATCTGGAGAACATCATTCTCAGCAAACTGACACAAGAACAGACAAAGAAATACTGCATATACTCACTCATAGGTGAGTGAGAAAAATGAGAACACATGAACACAGAGAGACGGTCTACTATACACCAGGGACTGTTGGGGGAAATGGGGGAGGGACAACGGGGGCGCTGTGGGGATAGCCTGGGGATGAATACCAAGTGTGGGTGAAGGGGAGGAAGGCAGCAAAACACACTGCTATGTGTGTACCTATGCAACTATCTTGCACGTTGTGCACATGTACCCGAAAACCTATAATGCAATAAAAATTTAAAAAAAGAAAAAGAGTCTCCTGACTGTTCCCCAGGTGTGCATTATTTACAGAGACTCTGAATGTGTAGCCATTTGATGTAGACTCTTGACTATTTCCCAGGATTGTATTATTCACTGAGGCCTTGAATGAGTGGCCATATAAAAGAGATTCCTGACTATTCCAGATATAAATATATTATTCACTGAAACACTGAATGGGTGGCCATATGAAATAGACTCTATTTTACTGCACAGGTTTGCGTTATTCATTGTTACCCTAAATGAATCACCATATGAAATAGACTAGTGATTATTCCCCACATGTGCATTATTCAGAGAGGTTCTCTATGAATGCCCATATTAAATAGTCTCCTGACTGTCACCCAGGTGTGTATCATTCAGAATGATGCTTAATTTGTGGCAATTTTAAATAGGGTCCTGACTACTCCACAGGTGTTCATTATTCACTGAAGCTCTGATAGGCCATATGAAATAGACTCTTGACTATTTCCCCATTGTGCATTTTTTAGTAAGATTCTGAATGAGTTTCCATATGAAATAGAATCCTGTCGATTCTCCACGTATGTATCATTCAGTCAGATACTTAATCAGTGGTCATATGAAAGGGGCTTCTGACTATTACCGTGGTGTGCATTATTCACTGAGGCTCTGAGTGGCCATATACAATAGACTTCTAATATTTACTAAGTATTCCCTATGTGTGCAATATTCACTGATTTTATGAGTGGCCCTATGAAAGAGACTCCTGACTATTTTTCAGTTTTTTATTACTTATTGGGGGCCCTAGTGAGTGACCCTATATAATAGACTTCTAATTATTCCAAAGGCGTTTATTATTCAGAAAATCTCAGAATGGGGGCGATAAGAATTGGTCTTCGCAGTACTCCACAGACATGCGTTATTCACTGAGGCTCATAATGAGTGGTCATATTAAAGAGAATCCTGACTATTCCCAACGTGTGTATCATTCAGTGAGGCTCTGAATAATTCGCCATATGAAAAAGACACCTGAGTACTGAACAGGTGTGAATTATTCACTCAGAATCTGAATGAGTGGCCATTTGAAACACACTCGACTTTTTCCCAGGTGTGTGCTATTTAGTGAGGCTCAAAATGAGTGGCCATATGAAACAGACCCTGCAGTACTCGACAGACATGCATTATTCACTGAGGGGCTGAATGAGTGGGCATAAGCAATAGAATCCTGATTATTCCCCAGGTGTGCATTATTCACTGAGGTTCTGTATATGTGGCCATTTGGAATAGATTCCTCACCATTTCCTAGGTCTGTGTTATTCACAGAGTCTCTGAATGCATTGTCATTCCAAATACACTCTTGAGAATTCTCCAGCTGTGCATGATTTCGTGAGGCTGGGAATGAGTGGCCACATGAAATAGACTCCTCAATCTTCCCCATGTGTGCTTTATTCTCTGAGGCTCTGAAAGAGTGAGCAAATGAAATAGATTCCTGACTATTCCACAGGTATAAATTATTCACTGAGGCTGTCAGTGAGTGTTAATATAAAACTGTCCTGAGTATTACCCAGGTGTGTGTCACTCAGTGAGGCACTGAGTGTCCATATAAAATAGACTCTTGAATATTCCCCGAGTGTGTATTATTCACTGAAGCTCTGAATGAGCGGCCATATGAAATAGATTCCTGACTATTCCACAAATGCATATTATCCACTGAGGCTATAAATGAGTGTCCAAATGAAATAGACTCCTGGCTACTCCAAAGGTGTGCATTGAGGCTCTGAATGAATGTCCATCGAAAATAGTCTCCAAATTATTCTCCAGGTGTGTCTTATTCAGTGAGGCTCAGAATAAGTGGCCATATTAATTAGATTCCTTACTGTCCCACAGTTGTGTATTATTCAGTGTGGCTCTGAATATGTGGCTACATGAAATAAACTTCTGAGTATTTCACATTATTCAGTGACACTCCGAATGAGAGGTCACATGAAGAGGACTCCTGACTCTTCCAGAGGTGTGCATTATTCAGTGAGACACTCTAACTGAGGGGATAAAACAGAATCCTATTTCCCCAGGTGGGTACATTTAGTGAGGCTCTCAATGAGTGGCCAAATGAAAGAGACTTCTGACTATTCCGCAGGTGTTCATTATTCCCTGAGGCTGGGAAAGAGTGGCCATATGAAATAGACTACTGACAATTTTTCAGGTATGTAATATTCAGTGAGATTCTGAATGAGTTTCCATATGAAATAGTCTCCTATTACCTGGTGTGCATTGTTTAGTGAGGATCCGAATGAGGGGCCATAAGAAATAGACTCCAGACTATATCACAAGTGTGTAACATTCAGTGAGGCTGTGAAAGAGTAGCCATATGAAACGGACTCCTTATTACTCCACGTGTGTGTTATTCACTGATTGTCTGAATGTGTAGCCATATGACATAAACTTCTAATTATTCTCCATGTGTGCATTATTCAAACACGTTCTGTATGAGTGTCCATACCAAATATACTTCTGACACTCCCCCAGGTGTGTATTATTCAGTAAGGCCCAAAATGAGATATCATATGACACAGACACATCATTCAAGGAGGCATGTAATTTGTGGCTATCTTAAACAGCATCCTGACTACTCCAAACGGGTTCATTATTCACTGAATCTCCAAATGAGAGGCCATATAAAATAGACTTTTGACTATTGTCCCGTTGAGAATTATTAAATAAGGCTCTGAATGTGTGGTAGTATGGAATAGAATCCTCATGATTCCCCAGGTGTGTATCATTCAGTGAGAGCCATATGAAAGAGGCTCCTGACTATTACCCTGGTGTTCATTATTCACTGTGGCTCTGAGTTATTTGCCATGTGAAATAGACTGTTGAATATTCCCCAAGTCTGCATTATTCACTTATTCTCTGAGTGGCCATATAAAATAGACTCCTGACTATTCCTGAATTGTGTATTATTCCGTGGGGGTCCTACTGAGTGACCATATGAAATATACTTCTGGCTGTTCCCCATGTGTGCATTATTCAGGGAGTCTCAGAATCGAGGGTGACATAAATTTTTCTCCTCAGTACTCTACAGATGTGCATTATTCACTGAGGCTCCTGAGTGGTTATGTTAAACAGACTCCTGATTATTTCCCAGGTGTGCATTATTCACTGAGGCTCTGAAACAGTGTCCCTAGGAAAGAGACACCTGACTATTCCAAAGGTGTGCATTATTTAGCTTGGCTCACAATGACTGGTCATATGAAATAGAATCTTGACTATTCCCCAGGTGTGTATTATTCAGTGAGGCTCTGAATGAGAGACCATTGACTATTTTCCAAGTGTCTATTATTTACAATACAATCCTCAGTACTCCCCAGGTGTGCACTATTAACTGAGGCTTCAAATGAATGCAACATGAAATAGACTCTTGAGAATTTCACAGGTGTTTATCATTCATTGAGCCTCTGAATGAGTGGCAATATGAAAGAGAATTTCACTTATCCAGCAGTGTGCATTACTCCATGAAATTCTGAATTAGTGACCATATGACTATTCCACAGGTGTGTACCATTCAGTGAGGAACTGAGTGGCCATATTAAAGAGATTCCTGAATATCTACAAGGAGCGTATTACTCAGAGAGGCTCTGAATGAATGGCCATATCAATTAGGCTACTGACTACTCCACAGGACTGCATTATTCAATGAAGCTTTGCATGAGAGGCCAGATAAAATTGTCTCCTGACAATTCCCTAGGTGTGTATAATTCACTGAGCTTCTAAATATGTGACCTATTAAAATGCACTCCTGACTATAACCCAGGTGTGTGTTATTCACTGAGTTTTTGTATGAGTTGCTATATGAAATAGGATCCTTCAATTCATTCATATTCCTCTCTAAGTTGTCCATTCTTGTTATCAATTCCTCGAATCTTTTTTCAAATCTTCTTTCAAGGTTCTTGGTTTCTTTGCACTGGTTTAGAACATGTTCTTTTAGCTCCATGAAGTTTCTCATTATCCACTTTCTGAAGTCTGATCCCGTCATTTCATCACACTCATTCTCAGTCCAGCTTTGTTCCCTTGCTGGTGAGGAGTTTTGGTCCTTTTTGGAGGTGAGGTGTTTTGGTTTCGGGTGTTTTCCTCCTTTTTGCGCTGGTTTCTTCCCATCTTTATGGATTTATCCGCCTGTCGTCTTAGTAGTTGCTGATTGTTCAATTGGGTCTCTGTGTGGACGCTGAGATTGCTGATGATGAAGTATTTCTGTTACTTAGTTTTCCTTCTAATGGTCTAGTCCCTCTGCTGTATGAGTGCTGAGGTCCACTCCAGGCCCTGCTTGTCTGGGTTATACCTGTAGCAGCTGCGGAACAGTGAGGGATGATACCAGTTTCTTCTTCTGCTGTCTTTGTTCCAGAATGATGTCTGCCAAATGTCAGTCTAATTATTTATTTTTTTGGGTGACTCTTTGGATATACAGGGGACAGGGAGCTGCTTAACGAGATGGTCTGTGCTTTACAGGAGCTCCAGTGCTGAGCTGTGAGCTCCGTTGTTCATTCAGGGTTGCTGGGAGGTTGTTTATGTCTGCTGCAATAGAATTCATAAAACACCACCCTATTTTTTTCTTTTTTTATATTTATTATTATTATTGTTTTATTATTTTTTTCTTAATTTTTATTGCATTATAGGTTTGGGGGTACATGTGCAGAACGAGCAAGATAGTTGCATAGGTACACACACGGCAGTGTGCTTTGCTGCTTTCCTCCCCTTAACACACACTTGGTATTCATCCCCAGGCTATCCCCCCCAGCCCCTCTCGCTGTCCCTCCCCCATTCCCCCCAACAGTCCCCAGTGTATAGTAGACTGCCTCTCTGTGTCCACGTGTTCTCATTTTTCTCACCCACCTATGAGTGAGTATATGCAGTATTTCTTTTTCTGTTCTTGTGTCAGTTTGCTGAGAATGATGTTCTCCAGATTCATCCATGTCCTTACAAAGGACACAAACTCATCATTTTTCATTGCTGCATAACATTCCATGGTGTATATGTGCCACATTTTCCCAGTCCAGTCTATCATCGATGGGCATTTGGGTTGGTTCCAGGTCTTTGCTATTGTAAACAGTGCTGCAATGAACATTCGTGTGCATGTGTCCTTATAGTAGAACGATTTATAGTCCTTTGGAGAGATACCCAGTAATGGGATTGCTGGGTCAAATGGAATTTCTATTTCTAGGTCCCGGAGGAATCGTCACACTGTCTTCCACAAAGTTTGAACTAATTGACACTCCCACCAAGAGTGTAAGAGTGTTCCTATTTCTCCACATCCTCTCCAGCATCTGCTGTCTCCAGAATTTTTAATGATCGCCATTCTAACTGGTGTGAGATGGTATCTCAATGTGGTTTTGATTCGCATCTCTCTAATGACCAATGACAATGAGCACTTTTTCATATGTTTGCTGGCCTCATGTATGTCTGCTTTCATAAAGTTTCTGTTCATATCATTTGCCCATTTTTGAATGGGCTTGTTTGTTTTTTTCCTGTAAATCTCTTTGAGTTCTTTGTAAATTCTGGATATCAGCCCTTTGTCAGATGCGTAAACTGCAAAGATTTTTTCCCATTCTGATGGTTGCCGATTCATTCTAGTGACTGTTTGTTTTGCCGTGCAGAAGCTGTGGAGTTTGGTTAGGTCCCATTTGTCTATTTTGGTTTTGTTGCCAATGCTTTTGGTGTTTTGTTCATGAAGTCCTTGCCTACTCCTATGTCCTGAATGGTTTTGCTAGATTTTCTTCTAGGGTTGTTATGGTGTCAGGTCTTACGTTTAAGTCTTTAATCCATCTGGAGTTAATTTTAGTGTAAGGTGTCAGGAAGGGGTCCAGTTTCTGCTTTCTGCACATGGCTAGCCAGTTTTCACAACACCATTTATTAAATAGGGAATCCTTTCCCCATTGCCAGTTTTTGTCTGGTTTATCAAAGATAATATGGTTGTAGATGTGTTGTGTTGCCTCCGATGCCTCTGTTCTGTTCCATTGGTCTATATCTCTGTTTTGGTACCAGTACCATGCTGTTTTGATTACTGTAGCCTTGTAGTATAGTTTGAAGTCTTTTAGCGTGATGCCTCCCGCTGTGTTCTTTTTGCTTAGAATTGACTTGGCTATGCGGGCTCTTTTTTGGTTCCATATGAAATTCATGGTGGCTTTTTCCAGTTCTGTGAAGAAATTCAATGGTAGTTTGATGGGGATAGCATTGATTGTGTAAATTACTTTGGGCAGTATAGCCATTTTCATGATATTGATTCTTCCTAACCATGAACATGGAATGTTTCTCCATCTGTTTGTGTCCTCTCTTATTTCGTTGAGCAGTTGTTTGTAGTTTTGCTTAAAGAGGTCCCTTACATTCCTAGTGAGTTGTATTCCTAGGTATTTTATTTTCTTTGTAGCAATTGTGAATGGCAGTTCGTTCTTGATTTGGTTCTCTTTAACTCTGTTATTGGTGTATAGGAATGCTTGTGATTTTTGAACATTGATTTTATATCCTGAGACTTTGCTGAATTTGCTTATCAGTTGCAGGAGCTTTTGGGCTGAGGTGATGGGGTCTTCTACGTATACTATCATGTCGTCTGCAAATAGAGACAATTTGGCTTCCACCTTTCCTATTTGAATACAGTTTATTTCTTTTTCTTCCCTGATTGCTCTGGCTAGAACTTCCAGTACTATGTTGACTAGAAGTGGTGAGAGAGGGCATCCTTGTCTAGTGCCAGATTTCAAAGGGAATGCTTCCATTTTTTGCCCATTAAGTATGATATTGGCTGTTGGTTTGTCATAAATAGCTTTTATTACTTTGAGATATGTTCCATCAATACCAAGTTTATTGAGGGTTTTTAGCATAAAGAGCTGTTGAATTTTGTCAAATGCCTTCTCTGCATCAATTGAGATAATCATGTGGTTTTTGTTTTTGCTTCTGTTTATGTGGTGAATTACATTTATAGACTTGCGTATGTTGAACCAGCCTTGCATCCCCGGGATGAATTCTACTTGATCATGATGGATAAGTTTTTTAATGTGCTGTTGCAATCGGTTTCCCAGTATTTTATTGAAGATTTTTGCATCTATGTTCATCATGGATATTGGCCTGAAGTTTTCTTTTCTTGTTGAGTCTCTGCCAGGATTTGGTATCACGATGATGTTGGTCTTATAAAATGATTTGGGAAATGTTCCCTCTTTTTGGATTATTTGGAATAGTTTCAGAAGGAATGGTACCAGATCCTCTTTGTGTGTCTGGTAGAATTCGACTGTGAACCCATCTGGACCTGGGCTATTTTTGTGTGGTAGGCTCTTAATTGCTGCCTCAACTCCAGACCTTTTTATTGGTCTATTCATAGTTTCGGCTTCCTCCTGGTTTAGGCTTGGGAGGACACAGGCGTCCAGGAATTTATCCATTTCTTCCTGATTTACTGGTTTATGTGCATAGAGTTGTTTGTAGTATTCTCTGATGATGTTTTGATTTTCTGTGGAATCTGTGGTGATTTTCCCTTTATCGTTATTTATTGCATCTATTTGGTTGTTCTCTCTCTTCTTTTTTATCAGTCTGGCTACTGCTCTGTCTATTTTGTTGATCTTTTTGAACAACCAGCTCTTAGAGTTATTGATTTTTTGAAGGGTTTTTCTTGTCTCTATCTCCTTCAGTTCTGCTCTGATCTTAGTTATTTCTTGTCTTCGGCTAGGTTTTTAGCTTTTTTGATCTTGCACCTCTAACTCTTTCAATTTTGACGATAGGGTGTCAATTTTGGATCTCTCCACTCTTCTCATGTGGGCACTTATTGCTATATATTTTCCTCTACAGACTGCTTTAAATGTGTCCCAGAGAGTCTGGTACGTTGTGTCTTCATTCTCGTTGGTTTCAAAAACTTCTTTATTTCTGCCTTCATTTCATTGTTTATCCAATCAACATTCGAGAGCCAATTGTTCAGTTTTTATGAAGCTGTGCCGTTCTGAGTCATTTTCTGAATTCTGAGTTCCAACTTGATTGCACTATGGTCTGAGAGACTGTTTGTTATGATTTCAGTTGTTTTGCATTTGCTGAGGAGTGCTTTACTTCCAATTATGTGGTCAATTTTGGAGTAGGTGTGATGTGGTGCTGAGAAGAATGTATATTCTGTGCATTTGGGGTGGAGAGTTCTGTAAATGTCTATCAGGTTTGCTTGTTCCAGGTCTGAGTTCAAGTCCTGGATATCCTTGTTAATTTTCTGTCTGGTTGATCTGTCTGCTATTGACAGTGGAGTGTTAAAGTCTCCCACTATTATTGTGTGGGGGTCTAAGTCCCTTTGTAAGTCTTTAAGAACTTGCCTTATATATCTGGGTGCTCCTACATTGGGTCCATATATATTTAGAATCGTTATCTCTTCTTGTTGTATCGATCCTTTTACCATTATGTAATGACCTTCTTTGTCCCTTTTGACCTTTGTTACTTTAAAGTCTATTTTATCAGAGACGACAATTGCAAGTCCTGCTTTTTTTGCTCTCCATTTGCTTGGTAAATCTTCCTCCATCCCTTTATTTTGAGCCTTTGTGTATCTTTTCATGTGTGGTGGGTTTCCTGGATACAGCACACCGATGGGTTTTGGTTTTTTATCCAATTTTCCAGTCTGTGTCTTTTGATTGGTGCATTTAGCCCATTTACATTCAGGGTTAATATTGTTATGTGTGAATTTGATACTGCCATTTTGGTGCTAGCTGGCTGTTTTGCCCGTTGGTTCATGTACATTCTTCATTTTGTTGATGGTCTTTATCATTTGGTATGCTTTTAGGATCGCTGGAACTGGTTGTTTCTTTCTATGTGCAGTGCCTCTTTCAGGAGCTCTTGTAAAGCAGGCCTAGTGGTGACAAAATCTCTGAGTACTTGCTTGTTCGTGAAGGATTTTATTTTTCCTTCACTTATGAAGCTCAGTTTTGCTGGATATGACATTCTGGGTTGAAAGCTCTTTTCTTTAAGGATGTTGAATATTGGCCCCCACTCTCTTCTGACTTGTAGAGTCTCTGCCGAGAGATCTGCTTTGAGTCTGAATGGCTTCCCTTTGTGGCTGACCCTACCTTTCTCTCTGGCTGCCCTTAGTATTTTCTCCTTCGTTTCAACCCTGGTGAATCTGACGATTATGTGCCTTGGGGTTGCTCTTCTTGCAGAGTATCCTTGTGGTGTTCTCTGTATTTCCTGGAGTTGAGTGTTGACCTGTCTTGCTAGGTTGGGGAAATTTTCCTGGATAATATCCTGAAGAGTGTTTTCCAGCCTGGATTCATTATCTTCATCACATTCTGGTACACCTATCAAACGTAGGTTGGGTCTCTTCACATAGTTCCACATTTCTTGGAGATTTTGTTCATTCCTTTTTGTGCTTTTTTATTTAATGTTGGTTTCTCGTTTTATTTCATTGAGTTGATCTTCAACTTCTGATATTCTTTCTTCTGCTTGGTCAATTCGGCTGTTGAAACTTGTGCATGCTTCGCGAAGTTCTCGTGTTGTGTTTTTCCGCTCCTTCAATTCATTCATGTTCCTCTCTAAGTTGTCCATTCTCGTTATCATTTCCTCGAATTTTTTTCAAATCTTTTTTCAATGTTCTTAGTGTCTTTGCACTGGTTTAGAACATGTTCCTTTAGCTCACTGAAGTTTCTCATTATCCACTTTCTGAAGTCTGATTCCATCATTTCATCACATTTCTTCTCCATCCAGCTTGGTTCCCTTGCTGGTGAGGAGTTTTGGTCCTTTTTTGGAGGTGAGGTGTTTTGGATTCGGGTGCTTTCCTCTTTTTGCGCTGGTTTTTTCCCATCTTTATGGATTTATCCGCCTGTCGTCTTAGTAGTGGCTGATTTTTCAATTGGGTCTTTGTGTGGACACTGAGATTGTTGATGATGAAGTATTTCTGTTACTTAGTTTTCCCTCTAATGATGTATCTTCTCTGCTGTATGAGTGCTGAGGTCCACTCCAGGCCCTGCATGTCTGGGGTATACCTGCAGCAGCTGCAGAACAGTGAGGGATGATATCAGTTTCTTTTTCTGCTGCCCTTGTTCCAGAATGATGCCAGCCAAATGTCAGTCTGATTAGTCCTTTTCTGGGGTGACTCCTTGGATATACAGGGGTCAGGGAGCTGCTTGAGGAGACAGTCTGTGCTTTATAGGAGCTCCAGTGCTGAGCTCTGAGCTCTGTTGTTCATTCAGCGTTGTTGGGAGGTTATGTCTGCTGCAATAGAACTCATAAAACACCACTCTTTTTTTTTTCACCCTTAGATGCTCTGTCTCAGGGAGTTGGGGCTTTCTTTATGAGTATCTGTTGCACTGTCCCGCCCCACTAGGTGGCTGTCTATTCACTATTTGCCTGCCGGGGCTCTGACCTGCTAACGCGGGTCCGCCCTGTTGCTGCCTGGGGGACTCTCTCTGTTATGGCAGGGTGCCTCGGCAATGGCAGGCTGCGTCAGTCCTTGGCGGTACTTAAGTGGGGGTGCACTTCATCAGCAATGGTGGACGCCCCTCCCTGACCGAGCTGCACCGTCCTAAATGCCGGCAACAAAACTCTCAGCCCCAAGCACCTCCAGTTGCTGCCCTGCTGTCCCTGTGGGCGTGGGACCCGCCAAGCCCGATCACCCAGCTCCCTGCCTCAGAGTCCGTCCTCTCTCTCTCTCTCTTCCTCTCCCCAAGCTGAACGGTCGACTCTCTCACTGGTGCCCCAGGAGCCTGCTGATAGGGCACTGGGATCCATGGGATCTCCCATGCCACTGCCCACTACCCCAGCTCAGATCAGGCTTCCCAGGAAACTCCTGGTCTGGCTCATTGTCCAAGTCCCATTCAATCAGATGGACATGCCAATCTGCCCTTCCAAATCTTAGATTGCCGGTTTAACAGGGCACCCAGACCAGTGAGTTCCACACCCGGTCCTGCTGCGGCCGGGGCCAAAGAGGCGGCGGGAGCCGGTTGCGTTAGCCGGCTGCTAGCGTCCCGTGTCTCTCCCACACCTGGGACTTTCAACGTTCTGTGGGCATAAAAGGAACATCCGAGAATGTGGCTAGGACTCACCCTCTGCGCCTTCACTGAGAGCTGCAATCCTGAGTCACCTCTATGACGCCATCTTGCCTCCTCCTCTAAAGTCAACAGCACCCTTTTTTTCTCCTAGACGCTCTGTCTCAGGAAGTCGGGGCTTTATTTATGAGTATCTGTTGCACTGTCCTGCCCACGAGGAGGCAGTCTATTCACTATTGGAACTTTGTGAAGCATACACAAGTTTCCACAGCCAAATTGACCAAGCAGAAGAAAGAATATCAGAACTTGAAGATCAACTCAATGAAATAAAACGAGAAACCAAGATTAAAGAAAAAAGTGCAAAAAGGAAAGAACAAAATCTCCAAGAAATGTGGGACTATGTGAAGAGACCCAACCTATGTTTGATAGGTGTAACAGAATGTGATGAAGAGAATGAATCCAAGCTGGAAAACACTCTTCAGGATATTAAACAGGAAAATTTCCCCAACCTAGCAAGACAGGTCAATACTCAACTCCAGGAAATACAGAGAACACCACAAAGATACTCCACAAGAAGAACAACACAAAGGCACATAATCGTCAGAGTCACCAGGGTTGAAATGAAGGAGAAAATACTAAGGGCAGCCAGAGAGAAAGGTCGGGTCACCCACAAAGGGAAGCCCTTCAGACTCACAGCAGATCTCTCGGCAGAGACTTTACAAGCCAGAAGAAAGTGGGGGCCAATATTCAACATCCTTAAAGAAAAGACCTTTCAACCCAGAATTTCATATCAAGCCAAACTGAGCTTCATAAGTGAAGGAAAAATAAAATCCTTCATGAACAAGCAAGTACTCAGAGATTTTGTCAGCACTAGGCCTGCTTTACAAGAGCTCCTGAAAGAGGCACTACACATGGAAAGAAACAACCAGTACCAGCCATCCTAAAAGCATACCAAATGCTAAAGACCATAAACAAAATGAAGAATGTACATGAACCAATGAGCAAAACAGCCAGCTAGCATCAAAAAGGCAGTATCAAATTCACACATAACAATATTAACCCTAAATGTAAATGGGCTGAATGCATCAATCCAAAGACACAGACTGGCAAATTGGATAAAAAACCAAAACCCATCAGTGTGCTGTATCCAGGAAACCCACCTCACATGCAAAGACAAACAAAGGCTCAAAATAAAAAAATGGAGGAAGATTTACCACGCAAATGGAGAGCAAAAAAAGGCAGGAGTTGTAATTCTCGTCTCTGATAAAATAGACTTTAAAACAAAAAAGATCAAAAGGGACAAATAAGGTCATTACATAATGGTAAAACGATTGATGCAACAAGAAGAGCTAACGATTGTAAATATATATGGACCCAATGTAGGAGCACCCAGATATATAAGGCAAGTTCTTAATGACTTACAAAGAGACTTAGACTCCCACACAATAATAGTGGAAGACTTTAACACTCCAATGTCAATAGCAGACAGATCAACCAGACATAAAATTAACAAGGATATCCAGGACTTGAACTCAGACCTGGAACAAGCAACCTGATAGCCATTTTCAGAACTCTCCACCCGAAATCCACAGAATACACACTCTTCTCAGCACCACATCACACCTACTCCAAAATTGACCACATAATTGGAAGTCAAGCACTCCTCAGCCAATGCAAAACAACGAAAATTATAACAGTCTCTCAGACCATAGTGCAACCAAGTTGGAACTCAGAATTCAGAAAATAACTCAGAACCGCACAGCTTCATGGAAACTGAACAAGTGTCTCTTGAATGTTGATTGGATAAACAATGAAATGAAGGCAGAAATAAAGAAGTTCTTTGAAACCACCAAGAATGAAGACACAATGTACCAGAATCACTGGGACACATTTAAAGCAGTCTGTAGAGGAAAATATATAGCAATAATGCCCACATGAGAACAGTGGAGAGATACAAAATTGACACCCTATCGTCAAAATTGAAAGAGCTAGAGGAGCAAGATCAAAAAACTCAAAACCTAGCTGAAGACAAGAAATAACTAAGATCAGAGCAGAACTGAAGGAGGTAGAAACAAGAAAAATCCTTCAAAAATCAGTAAATCTAAGAGCTGGTTTTTGGAAAAGATCAACAAAATAGACAGACCAGTAGCCAGACTGAAAAAAAAGAAAAGAGAGAACAACAAAATAGATGCAATAAAAAACGATACAGGGGAAATCACCACAGATTCCACAGAAATTCAAACCATCATCAGAGAATACTACAAACAACTCTATGCACATAAGCTAGTAAATCAGGAAGAAATGGATAAATTCCTGGACGCCTGTGTCCTCCCAAGCCTAAACCAGGAGGAAGCCGAAACTATGAATAGACCAATAAGAAGGCCTGAAGTTGAGGCAACCATTAAGAGCCTACCACACACAAAAAAGCTCAGGTCCAGATGGGTTCACAGCTGAATTCTACCAGACACACAAAGAAGATCTGGTACCATTCCTTCTGAAACTATTCCAAATAATCCAAAAAGAGGGAACCCTTCCCAAATCATTTTATGAGACCAACATCATCCTGATACCAAAACCTGACAGAGACTCAACAAGAAAAGAAAACTTCAGGACAATATCCATGATGAACATAGATGCAAAAATCTTCAATAAAATACTGGGAAACCGATTGCAACAGCACATTAAAAAACTTATCCATCATGATCAAGTTGGATTCATCGCAGGGATTCATGGCTGGTTCAACATACGCAAGTGTATAAATGTAATTCACCACATAAACAGAAGAAAAATCATAAACCACATGATTATCTCAATTGACACAGAGAAGGCATTTGACAAAATTCAACAGCCCTTTATGCTAAAAACCCTCAATAAACTTTGTATTGATGGAACATATCTCAAAGTAATAAAAGCTATTTATGACAAACCAACAGCCAACATCATACTTAATGGGCAAAAACGGGAAGGATTCCCTTTGAAATCCGGCACTAGACAAAGATGCCCTCTCTCACCACTCCTATTCAACATAGTACTGGAACTTCTATCCAGAGCAATCAGGCACGAAAAAGAAATAAACGTATTCACATAGGAAAGGTGGAAGCCAAATTGTCTCTATTTACAGACGACCAGATAGTATACCCAGAAGACCCCATCACCTCAGCCCAAAAGCTCCTGCAACTGATAAGCAACTTCAGCAAAATCTCAGGATTTAAAATCAATGTGCAAAAATCACAAGCATTCCTATACACCAATAAATGATTTAAAGAGAACCAAATCAAGAACGAACTGCCATTCAGAATTGCTACAAAGAAAATAAAATACCTAGGAATACAACTCACTAGGAATATAAGGGACCTCTTTAAGGAAAACTACAAACCACTGCTCAACGAAATAAGAGAGGACAAAAACAGATGGAGAAACTTTCCATGTTCATGGTTAGGAAGAATAAATATCGTGAAAATGACTATACTGCCCAAAGTAATTTACACAATCAGTGCTATCCCCATCAAACTACCATTGAATTTCTTCACAGAACTGGAAAAAACCGCCATGAATTTCATATGGAACCAAAAAAGAGCCCGCATAGCCAAGTCAATTCTAAGCAAAAGGAACACTACCAGACTTCAAACTATACTACAAGGCAACAGTAATCCAAACAGCATGATTGGTACCAAAAGAGAGACATAGACCAATGGAACAGAACAGAAGCATCGGAGGCAACACAACCTATCTACAACCATATTATCTTTGATAAACCAGACAAAAACAAGCAATGGGGAAAGGATTCCCTATTTAATAAATGGTGTTGGAAAAACAGGCTAGCCATGTGCAGCAAGCAGAAACTGGACCCCTTTCTGACACCTTACACTAAAATTTACTCCAGATGGATTAAAGACTTAAACGTAAGACCTGACACCATAAAAACCCTAGAAGAAAATCATAGCAAAGCCATTCAGGACATAGGAGTAGGCAAGGACTTCATGAACAAAACACCAAAAGCATTGCCAACAAAAGCCAAAATAGACAAATGGGACCTAATCAAACTTCACAGCTTCTTCACCGCAAAGGAAAATGTCACTAGAGTGAATTGGCAACCATCAGAATGGGAAAAAATCTTTGCAGTTTACACATCTGACAAAGGGCTGATATCCAGAATTTACAAAGAACTCAAAGAGATTTACAGGAAAAAAAAAAACAAACAATCCCATTCAAACATGGGCAAAGGATATGAACAGACACTTTATAAAAGAAGACATACATGAGGCGAAAAAACCTATGAAAAAATGCTCATCATCACTGGTCATTAAAGAAATGCAAATCAAAACCACATTGAGATACCATCTCACGCCCGTTAGAATGGCGATCATTAAAAAATCTGGAGACAGCAGATGCTGGAGAGGATGTGGAGAAATAGGAACACTCTTACACTGTTGGTGGGAGTGTAAATTTGTTCAACCATTTTGGACGACAGTGTGGTGATTCCTCAGGGACCTAGATATAGAATTTCCATTTGACCCAGCAATCCCATTACTGGGTATCTATCCAAAGGACTATAAATCGTTCTGCTATAAGGACACATGCACACGAATGTTCATTGCAGCACTGTTTACAATAGCAAAGACCTGGAACCAACCCAAATGCCCAACGATGATAGACTGGACTGGGAAAATGTGGCACATATACACCATGGAATATTATGCAGCAATCAAAAATGATGAGTTTGTGTCCTTTGTAGGGACATGGATGAATCTGGAGAACATTATTCTCAGCAAACTGACACAAGAACAGAAAAAGAAATACCGCATATACTCACTCATAGGTGGGTGAGAAAAATGAGAACACGTGGACACAGAGAGGTGGTCTACTATACACTGGGGACTTTTGGGGGGAATGGGGGAGGGACAGCAGGGGGGCTCTCGGGGATAGCCTGGGGATGAATACCAAGTGTGGGTGAAGGGGAGGAAAGCAGCAAAGCACACTGCCGTGTGTGTAACTATGCAACTATCTTGCACGTTATGCACATGTACCCCCAAACCTATAATGCAATAAAAATTAAAAAAAAAAAAATTTAAATAAAAATAAAATAAAATAAAAATAAAACAAACAAACAAACAAAATGATGAGTTTGTGTTTTTTGTAAGGACATGGATGAATCTGGAGAACATCATTCTCAGCAAACTGACACAAGAACAGAAAAAGAAATACCGCATCTACTCACTCATAGGTGGGTGAGAAAAATTAGAACACATGGACACAGAGAGGCAGTCTACTATACACTGGGGTCTATTGGGGGGAATGGGGGAGGGACAGCGGGGGGGCGGGAGAGGGATAGCCTGGGGATGAATGCCCAGTGTTGGTGAAGGGGAGGATATCAGCAAAACACACTGCCATGTGTGTACCTATGGAACTAACTTGCACGTTCTGCACATGTACCCCAAAACCTATGATTCAATATATATTTTTTTTAAGGAAGAAATACACTCCTGATGTTTTCATAGGTTTGTGTTATTCTGTGAATCTCTGAATGAGTGTCCATAAAATAGAACCTCCTGAATGCTCCTCAGGCGGTCGTTTTTACATTCCGCTCTAAATGAGTGGCTACACGAAAGAATTTTAACTTTTCCCGAGGTGTATGTTATTTAGTTAGGCCCGGAATATGTTGGTATATAAAATAGAATTCTGACTATAATATAGGTGTTTCTTATTCAAGGAAACTCTGAAATTGATGCCACATGTAATAGCGTCCTGAGTGTTTCCCAGGTATGTATTATTCACTGAGGCTCTGAAACTTTGGCCATATGAAATTGTTCCTTGACTTGTCCACAGGCATGTATTATTGACTCTGACTCTAAATATTTTGACATGAAAATAGAGAAGGGACTATTCCAAAGTTGTGTATTCCTCACTCAGGCATTGATTTTGTTACCATATCAAATAGTCTAGTATCTATTCCACACTTGTGTATTATTCCCTGAGGCTGTAAATGAGAAGCTATATAAAGTAGACTCCTAACACTTCCCTAGGTGTGCCTTACTCAGTGAGGCTCATTTTGTGTGACCGTATGAAACAGGATGCTGCTATATTAAATATTTGTATTGTTTAGTGAATTACTGAATGAGTATCTATATGAAATAGACTGCTGAGTATTTTACATTTGTGCATTTTTCACAGAGGTTACGAGTCAGTGGCCATATAAATTGGAAACCGGACTAATCCACACGTGCATATAGTCTACTGAGGTTATGAATGAGTGTCCTAATAAAATAGACTCCTGGCTACTCCATAGGTGTACATTATTTACCAAGGCTCTGAATGAAAGTCCATCGAAGATAGACTCCAAATTATTCTCCAGGTGTGTATTATTCAGTGAGGCTCAGAAGATGTGGCCATATTAATTAGATTCCTTAGAACATAAAAGGCCTGTTTGTTTCACAGTGGCTCTGAATATGAGTCTACATAAAATAGACTAATGACTACATCACATTATTCAGTGACACTCCAAATTAGAGGCCACATGAAAAAATCTCCTGACTATTCCACAGGTGTGCATTATTTAGTGAGACTCTGATAGAAGGGATATAGGTAAATCCTGACAATTTCCCCAGGTGTGTACACTTAGTGAGGCTCTTAACGAGTGGCCATAGGAAAGAGTCTCCTGACTATTCCACAGTGTGCTTTATTGAAGGAGACTCTGAATGTGGGGATAATGGAAAATTTTGACTATTTCTTCAGATGTGTACACTAAGTGAGGCTCTTAGAAAGTGGCCATAGGGAAGAGACTTCTGACTATTCCACAGGTGTGCATTATTTAGTGACTCTCTGAATTTCTGGCCATAAAATATATACTCCAGTTTATATCACAAGTGTGAAATATTCATTGAGGCTGTGAAATTGGGTCCATAAGAAACAGACTTCTAATATAAATTGGAATCTGTTCTAATCCACATGTGCATATTATCCACTGAGGTTATGAATCAGCATCTTAATAAAATAGAGTTCTGGCTACTCCACAGGTGTACATTATGTACCAAGGCTCTGAATGAATGTCCATCAAAAATAGACTCCAAATTATTCTCCAGGTGTGTATTATTCAGTGAGAATCAGAAAATGTGGCCATATTAATTAGATTCCTTACAACATAAAGGGCCTGTTTTATTCACTGTGGCTCTGAATATGTGTCTACATGAAATAGACTCCTGACTACATCACATTATTCAGTGAAACTCCGAATTAGAGGCCACATGAAAAAGTCTCCTGACTATTCCACAGGTGTGCATTATTTAGTGAGACTCTGAATGAAGGGATATAGGTAAATCTGTACTATTTCCCCAGGTGTGTACACTGAGTGAGGCTCCTAATGAGTGGCCATAGAAAAGAGTCTCCTGACTATTCCACAGGTGTGCATTATTGAGTTAGACTCTGAATGAGGGGATAATGGTAAATCCTGACTATTTTTCCAGGTTTGTACACTTAGTGAGGCTCTTAACGAGTGGCCATAGGAAGGAGACTTCTGACTATTCCACAGTTTTGCATTATTTAGTGATTCTCTGAATTAGTGGCCATAAAAAATAGACTCCAGACTATATCACAAGTGTGTAATATTCAGTGAGGCTGTGAGAGAGGGGCCATAAGAAACAGACTTCTAATATATATTGGAATCCGGTCTAATCCACATGTGCATAATATCCACTGAGGTTATGAATGAGTGTCTTAATAAAATAGATTCCTGGATACTCCACAAGTGTACATTATTTACCGAGGCTCTGAATGAAAGTCCATCGAAGATAGACTCCAAATTATTCTCCAGGTGTGTATTATTCAGTGAGGATCAGAAGATGTGGCCATATTAGTTAGATTCCTTACAACATAAAGGGCCTCTTTTATTCACTGTGGCTCTGAATATGTGTCTACATGAAATAGACTCCTGAATACATCACATTATTCAGTGACACTTCGAATGAGAGGCCACATGAAAAAGTCTCCTGACTATTCCACAGGTGTGCATTATTTAGTGAGACTCTGAATGAAGGGATATAGGTAATTCCTGACTATTTCCCCAGGAGTGTACCCTTGGGGGCTCTTAACGAGTGGCCATAGGAAAGAGTCTCCTATTACAAAGGTGTGCATTATTGAGTGAGACTCTGAATGAGGGGATAATGGTAAATTCTATTTCCCCAGGTGTGTACAATTAGTGAGGCTCTTAATGAGTGGCCATAGGAAAGTGACTTCTGACTATTAAGCAGGTGTGCATTACTTAGTGATTCTCTGAATGAGTGGCCATAAAAAATAGACTCCAGACTATATCACAAGTGTGTAATATTCAGTGAGGCTGTGAGAGAGGGGCCATAAGAAACAGACTTCTAATTACTCCACATGTGCATTATTCACAGTTTATCTGAATGAGTAGCCATATGACATAGACTCCTCATTATTATCCATGTGTGCATTAATCAAACAAGCTCGGTATGAGTGTCCATACCAAATAGACTCCTGACACCGCCTGAGGTGTGTATTACTCAGTGATACACAAAATTAGAGTTCATATGAAATAGTCTCCTGATTAACATACCGTTGCGTATCATTCAGCAAGGCACTTATTTCGAGGCTATGTTAAACAGTGTGCTAATTACTCCATAGAAGTTCACTGTTCACTGAAACTTTGAATGATAGACCATATAAAATAGACCCCTTACTATTGCTCCATTGTTAATTATTCAATAAGGTTCTAAATGAGTGGTAGTATCAAATAGAATCCTGAGGATTCTTCAGTTATATATCACTCAGTGAGGCAGAAAATGACTGTCCATATAAAAAATGCTCGACTATTACCCTGGTTTGCATTATTCACTGAGGCTCTAAATGAGTGGCTACATGAAGTAGACTCTTAAATCTTCCTTTGTTGTGTATTATTGTATGAGTCTCTGACTAAGTGGGCATAAAAAATAGACTCAGGTGTATTGCCCATGTGTACACTATGTACAGAGACTTGAATTTGTAGCCATTTGAAGAAGACACTTGACTATTTTTGAGAAGAGTATTCTTCACAGAGGCCCTGAATGAGTGGCCATGTGAAAGAGATTCCTGACTGATCAGATGTACATATTATTCACTAAAATACTGAAAGAGTGGCCTTATGAATTAGAACCCGTTTTACTCAACAGGTGTGTGTTATTTTTTGGTTCTCCAAACTAATCACCATATGAATCAGACTAGTGATTATTCCCCACATATGTAGTATTGGAAACGGTTTTGTATGAGTGTCTATGTCAAATAGTCTCCTGACACTGACACATGTGTGTATCATTTAGGGAGCTGCTTAATTTGGGCCTACCTAAAATAGGTTCCTGACTACTCACAGCTGTTTTTTATGCACTGAAGCTCCAAATGACAGGCCATATGATATAGACTCCTTAGTATTGCTCTATTGTGCATTATTCGGTAATGACGTGATTGAGTGTCCATATGACTTGGACACCGATTATTCCCAAGGTGTGTATTCTTCAGTGAGTTCCTGAACCAGTGATCACATAACATAAACCTTTGGCTCTATCGTCTTGGCTATTTTTCAGTTCTACCTTGTCCACTGATTCGCTGGGTGAAGTCATATCAAATAGTCTCCAGACTACTCCTTAGCTGTGCATTATTCAGTGAGTCTCTGAATAAGTGGCTCTATATAATATAATCCTGAGTATTTTTCAGATATATATGATTCCTCACTGAGATTCTGAATAAGTGCCTGTGTGAAATACACTCCTGACATTCTCATAGGTCTGTATTATTCTGTAAAGCTCTGAATGAGTGGCCATAAAATAGAGCCTCCTGAATGCTCCTCAGGCATTCATTTTTACATTCGGCTCTAAATGAGTGGCTATATGAAAGAAAATTTTAACTTTTTCCAAGGTGTATGTTATTCAGTTAGGCCCTTAATATGTTGGTATAGGAAATAGAATTCTGACTACAATAGAGGTGTTTCTTATTCAAGGAATCTCTTAAATTGATGCCACATGTAATACCGTCCTGAGTGTTTCCCAGGTATGTATTATTCACTGAGGCTCTGAAACTTTGGCCATATAAAAATGTTTCATGAATGGTCCACAGGCATGTATTTTTGACTCTGATTCTAAATATTTGGGCATGTAAAATGGAGAAAAGACTATTCCAAAGTTGTGTATTCCTCACTCAGGCTTTGATTTTGTGGCAATATCAAATAGTCTAGTGTCTATTCCACACTTGCACATTATTCCCTGAGGCTGTAAATGAGAGGCTATATAAAGTAGACTCCTAACACTTCCCTAGGTGTACCTTTCTCACTGAGGCTGATTTTGTGTGACCATACGAAACAGGATGCTGCTATATTAAATATTTGTATTATTTAGTGAATTACTGAATGAGTGACTATATGAAATAGACTGCTGAGTACTTTACATTTGTGCATTTTTCACTGAGGTTATGAGTCATTGGCCATAAAAATTGGAATCTGGACTAATCCACAACTGCATATTGTCCACAGAGGTTAAGAATGAGTGTCCTAAAAATATAGACTCCTGGTTACTCCACAGGTGTACATTATTTACCAAGGCTCTGAATGAATGTCCATCTAAAATAGACTCCAAATTATTCTCCAGGTGTGTGCTATTCAGTGAGGCTCAGAAGATGTAGCCATGTTAATTAGATTCCTTAGAACATAAAAAGCCTGTTTGATTCACTGTGGCTCTGAGTATGTGTCTACATGAAATAGACTACTGACTACATTACATTATTCAGTGACACTACAAATTTGAGGCCACATGAAAAAGTCTCCTGACTATTACACAGGTGTGCATTATTTAGTGAGACTCTGAATGAAGGAATATAGGTAAATCCTGACTATTTCCCCAGGTGTGTACACTTAGTGAGGCTCTTAATGAGTGGCCATAGGAAAGAGTCTCCTGACTATTCCACAGGTGTGCATTATTGAGTGACAATCTGAATGAGGGGATAATGGTAAATCATGACTATATCCCCCGGTGTGTACACGTAGTGAGGCTCTTAACGAGTGGCCATAGGAAAGAGTCTCCTGACTATTCCACAGGTATGCATTATTGAGTGAGACTCTGAATGAGGGGATAATGGTAAATCCTGGCTATTTCCCCAGGTGTGTACACATAGTAAGGCTCTTAAGGAGTGGCCATAGGAAAGAGACTTCTGACTATTCCACAGGTGTGCATTATTTAGAGATTCTCTGAATGAGTGGCCATAAAAATTAGACTCCAGGCTATATCACAAGTGTGTAATATTCAGTGAGGCTGTGAAAGTGGAGCCATATGAAACAGACTTTTAATTACTTTACATGTGCATTATTCACAGTTTGTCTGAATGAGTAGCCATATGACATAAACTCCTCATTATTATCCATGTGTGCATTAATCAAACAGTCTCTGTTTGAGTGTCCATACCAAATAGACTCCTGACACTGCCCGAGGTGTGTATTACTCAGCGATTCACAAAATTAAATTTCATATAAAACAGCCTCCTGATTATCATACCGGTGCATATCATTCAGTAAGGCACTTAATTGGTGGCTATTTTAAACAGCATCCTGATTACTCCATAGAAGTTCACTGTTCACTGAAACTTTGAATGATAGACCATAGAAAATAGACACCTGACTATTGCTCCATTGTGAATTAATTAATAAGGTTCTAAATAAGTGGTAGTATCAAATAGAATCCTGAGGATTCTTCAGTTATATATCACTTAGTGAGGCATAAAATGACTGTCCATATAAAAAATGCTCGACTATTACCCTGGTGTGCATTCTTCACTGAGGCTCTAAATGAGTGTCTACATGATGTAGACTCTTAAATCCTCCGTTGTTGTGTATTATTGTATGAGTCTCTGACTAAGTGGCCATAAAAAGGAGACTCAGTTGTATTGGCCATGTGTTCATTATGTACAGAGACTTTGAATGTGTAGCCATTTGAAGTAGACACTTGACTATTTTTGAGAAGAGTATTCTTCACAGAGGCCCTGAACGAGTGGCCATGTGAAAGAGATTCCTGACTGATCAGATATACATATTATTCACTAAAACACTTAAAGAGTGGCTTTATGACTTAGAACCCATTTTACTCAACAGGTGTATGTTATTTTTTGATTCTTTAAACTAATCACCATATGAAACAGAATAGTGATTATTTTTTACATGTGCAGTATTGAAACGGTTTTGTATGGGTGTCTATGTCAAAGAGTCTCTTGACTCTGACACATGTGTGTATGATTCAGAAAGCTGCTTAATTTGGGGCTACCTTAAATAGGGTCCTAACTACTCCACAGCTGTTTTTTATGCTGAAGCTCCGGATGACAGGCCATGTGAAATAGACTCCTTAGTATTGCCCCATTGTGCATTATTCGGTAATGCTCTGATTGAGTGTCCATATGACTTGGACACTGACTATTCCCAAGGTGTCTATTCTTCAGTGAGATTCTGAACGAGTTACCACATAACATAAACCGTTCAGTCTATTCTCTTGACTATTTTTAAGTTCTGCATAGTCCACCGAGTCGCTAGGTGAAGAGCCATATCAAATTGTCTCCAGACTATTCTTTAGCTGTGCATTATTCAGTGAGTCTCTGAATAAGTGGCTCTATATAACATAATCCTGAGTATTTTTCAGATATATATGATTCCTCACTGAGGATCTGAATAAATGTCCGTGTGAAATACACTCCTGACCTTTTCATAGGTCTGTATTATTCTGTGAAGCTCTGAATGTGTGGCCAAAATATAGAGCCTTTTGAATGCTCCTCAGAAGTGCGTTTTTACATTGGGCTCTTAATGAGTGGCTATACGAAAGAGAATTTTAACTTTTCCCAAGGTGTATGCTATTCAGTTATGCCTCGAATATGTTGGTATAGGAAATAGAATTCTGACTACAATACAGGTGTTTCTTATTCAAGGAATCTCTGAAATTGATGCCACATGTAATACCGTCCTGAGTGTTTCCCAGGTATGTATTATTCACTGAGGCTCTGAAACTTTGGCCATATGAAATTGTTTCCTGACTTGTCCACAGGCATGTATAATTGACTCTGACTCTAAATATTTGGGAATGTAAAATAGAGAAGGGACTATTCCAAAGTTGTGTATTCCTCACTCAGGCTTTGATTTTGTGGCCATATCAAATAGTCTATTTTCTATTCCACACTTGTGCATTATTCCCTGAGGCTATAAATGAGAGGCTATATAAAATAGACTCCTACCACTTCCCTAGGTGTGCCTTACTCAGTGAGGCTCATTTTGTGTGACCATATGAAACAGGATGCTGCTATATTAAATATTTGTATTATTTAGTGAATTACTGAATGAGTGTCTATATAAAATATACAGCTGAGTACTATACATTTGTGCATTTTTCACTGAGGTTACGAGTCATTGGCCATATAAATTGTAATCTGGACTAATCCACATGTGCATATTAACCACTGAGGTTAGGAATGAGTGTCCTAATAAAATAGACTCCTGGCTACTCCACAGGTGTACATTATTTACCAAGGCTCTGAATGAATGTCCATCGAAAATAGACTCCAAATTATTCTCCAGGTGTGTATTATTCAGTGTGGCTCAGAAGATGTGGCCTGATTAATTAGATTCCTTAGAACATAAAGGGCCTGTTTGATTCACTGTGGCTCTGAATATGTGTCTACATGAAATAGACTCCGGATGACATCACATTATTCAGTGACACTCCGAATTAGATGCCACATGAAAAAGTCTCCTGACTATTCCACAGGTGTGCATTATTTAGTGAGACTCTGAATGAAGGGATATAGTTAAATCCTGACTATCTTCCCAGGTGCATACACTTAGTGAGGCTCTCAATGAGTGGCCATAGAAAAGAGTCTCCTGACTGTTACAAAGGTGTCCATTATTGAGTGAGACTCTAAATGAGGGGTTAATGATAAATCCTGACAATTTCCCCAGGTGTGTACACTTAGTGAGGCTCTTAATGAGTGGCCATAGGAAAGATACTTCTTACTATTCTACAGTTGTGCATTATTTAGTGATTCTCTGATTGGTGGCCATAAAAAAATACACTCCAGGCTATATCACAAGTGTGAAATATTCATTGAGGCTCTTAAAGTGGGTCCATAAGAATCAGACTTCTAATATAAATTGGAATCCTGTCTAATCCACATATGCATAATATCCACTGAGGTTATGAATGAGTGTCTTAATTAAATAGACTCCTGGCTACTCCACAAGTGTACATTATTTACCGAGGCTCTGAATGAAAGTCCATCGAAGATAGACTCCATATTATGCTCCAGGTGTGTATTATTCAGTGAGGACCAGAAGATGTGGCCATATTAATTAGATTCCTTACAACATAAAGGGCCTGTTTTATTCACTGTGGCTCTGAATATGCGTCTTCATGAAATAGACTCCTGACTACATCATATTATTTAGTGACACTCCGAATTAGAGGCCACATGAAAAAGTCTCCTGACTATTTCACAGGTTTTTATTATTTAGTGAGGCTCTGAATGAAGGGATATAGGGAAATCCTGACTATTTCCCCGGGTGTGTACACTTAGTGAGGCTCTTAACGAGTGGCCATAGGAAAGAGTCTTCCTGACTATTCCACAGGTGTGCATTATTAGGTGAGACTCTGAATGACGGGATAATGGTAAATTCTATTTCCCCAGGTGTGTACACTTAGTGAGAATCTTAACAAGTGGCCATAGGAATGAGACATTTTACTATGAAGCAGGTGTGCATTATTTAGTGATTCTCTGAATGAGTGGTCATAAAAAATAGACTCCAGACTATATCACAATTGTGTAGTATTCAGTGAGGCTCTGAAAGTGAGGCCATATGAAACAGGCTTCTAATTACTCTACATGTGCATTATTCACAGTTTGTCTGAATGAGTGGCCATATGACATAGACTCCTCATTATTATCCATGTGTGCATTAATCAAACAGGCTCTGTTTGAGTGTCCATACCTAATAGACTCCTGACACTGCCCAAGGTGTGTATTACTCAGCGATACACAAAATTAGAGTTCATATAAAATAGCCTCCTCATTATCATACCGGTGCGTATCATTGAGCAAGGCACCTAATTCGTGGCTTTGTTAAACAGCGTCCTGATTACTCCATAGAAGTTCACTGTTCACTGAAACTTTGAATGATAGACCATAGAAAATAGACACCTGACTATTGCTCCATTGTGAATTATTCAATAAGGTTCTAAATGAGTGGTAGTATCAAATAGAATTCTGAGGATTCTTCAGTTATATATCACTCAGTGAGTCAGAAAGTGACTGTCCATATAAAAAATGCTCGACTATTGCCCTGGTGTGCATTATTCACTGAGGCTCTAAATGAGTGGCTACATGAAGTAGACTCTTAAGTCTTCCTTTGTTGTGTATTATTGTTTGAGTCTCTGATTAAGTGGGCATAAAAAAGAGACTCAGGTGTATTGTCCATGTGTTCATTATGTACAGAGAATTTGAATGTGTAGCCATTTGAAGTAGACACTTGACTATTTTTAAGAAGAGTATTCTTCACAGAGGCCCTGAATGAGTGGCCATGTGAAAGAGATTCCTGACTGATCAGATATACATATTATTTACTAAAACGCTGACAGAGTGGACTTATGACTTAGAACCCATTTTACTCAACAGGTGTGTGTTATTTATTCATTCTCCAAACTAATCACCATATGAAATAGACTAGTGATTATTCCCACATGTGCAGTATTCAGAACGGTTTTGTATGAGTGTCTATGTCAAATAGTCTCCTGACTCTGACACATGTGTGTATCATTCAGGGAGCTGCTTAATTTGGGTCTACTTTAAATAGGGTCCTGACTACTCCACAGCTTAAACAGCTGTGAAGTAGTTATGCACTGAATCTCCGAATGACAGGCCATATGAAATAGACTCTTTAGTATTGCCCCATTGTGCATTATTCAGTAATGCTCTGATTGAGTGTCCATATGGCTTGGACACTGACTATTTTCAAGGTGTGTATTCTTCAGTGAGATTCTGAATGAGTGACCACATAACATAAACCCTTGACTCTATCCTTTTGACTATTTTTCAGTTCTGCATTGTCCACTGAGTCGCTGGGTGAAGAGTCATATCAAATAGTCTCCAGACTATTCCTTAGCTGTGCATTATTCAGTGAGTCTTTGAATAAGTGGCTCTATATAATATAATCCTGAGTATTTTCCAGATATATATGATTCCTCACTGAGGTTCTGAATAAGTGTCCGTGTGAAATACACTCCTGACGTTTTCATAGGTCTGTATTATTCTGTGAAGCTCTGAATGAGTGGCCATAAAATAGTGCCTCCTGAATGCTCCTCACGGGTGCGTTTTTATATTCGGCTCTTAATGAGTGGCTATACAAAACAGAATTTTAACTTTTCCCAAGATGTATGTTATTCAGTTATTCCCTGAATATGTTGGTATAGAAAATAGAATTCTGACTACAATACAGGTGTTTCTTATTCAAGGAAGCTCTGAAATTGATGCCACATGTAATACCATCCTGAGTGTTTCCCAGGTATGTATTATTCACTGAGGCTCTGAAACTTTGGCCATATGAAATTGTTTCCTGACTGGTCCACAGGCATGTATTATTGACTCTGACTCTAAATATTTGGGAATGTAAAATAGAAAAGGGACTATTCCAAAGTTGTGTATTCCTCACTATGGCTTTGACTTTTTGGCCATATCAAATAGTCTAGTGTCTATTCCACACTTGTGCATTATTCCCTGAGGCTGTAAATGAGAGGCTATATAAAGTAGACTCCTAACACTTCTCTAGGTGTGCCTTACTCAGTGAGGCTCATTTTGTGTGACCATATGAAACAGGATGCTGCTATATTAAATATTTGTATTATTTAGTGAATTACTGAATGAGTGTCTAGATAAAATAGACTGCTGAGAACTTTACATTTGTGCATTTTTCACTGAGGTTACGAGCCACTGGTGATATAAATTGGAATTTGGACTAATCAACATGTGCATATTACCCACTAAGGTTATGAATGAATGTCCTAATAAAATAGACTCCTGGCTACTCCACAGGTGTACATTATTTACCAAGTCTGTGAATGAATGTCCATCGAAAATAGACTCCAAATTATTCTCCGGGTGTGTATTATTCAGTGTTGCTCAGAAGATGCGGCCATATTAATTAGATTCCTTAGAACATAAAGGGCCAGTTTGATTCACTGTGGCTCTGAATATGAGTCTACATAAAATAGACTCCTGACTACATCCCATTATTCAGTGACACTCCAAATTAGAGGCCACATAAAAAAGTCTCCTGACTATTCCACAGGTGTGCATTTTTTAGTGAGTCTCTGAATGAAGGGATATATGTAAATCCTGACTATTTCCCCAGGTGTGTACACTTAGTGAGGCTCTTAACGCGTGGCCATAGGAAAGAGTCTCCTGACTATTCCACAGGTGTGCATTATTGAGTGAGACTGAATGAGGGGATAATCGTTAATCCTGACTATTTCCCCAGGTGTGTACACTTAGTGATGCTCTTAACAAGTGGCCATAGGCAAGAGACTTCTGACTATTCCACAGGTGTGCATTATTTATTAATTTTCTGAATTGGTGGCCATAAAAAATAGGCTCCAGGCTATATCACAAGTCTGAAATATTCATTGAGGCTGTGAAAGTGGGTCCATAAGAATCAGACTTGTAATATAAATTGGAATCCGCTCTAATCCACATGTGCATATTATCCACTGAGTGTATGAATGAGTGTCTTAATAAAATAGACTCCTGGCTACTCCACAGGTTTGCATTATTTACCGAGGCTCTGAATGAATGTCCATTGAAAATAGACTCCAAATTATTCTCCAGGTGTGTATTATTCAGTGAGGATCACAAGATTTGGCCATATAAATTAGATTTCTTAGAACATAAAGGGTCTGTTTGATTCACTGTGGCTCTGAATATGTGTCTACATGAAATAAACTCCTGACTACATCACATTATTCTGTGACACTCCGAATTAGAGGCCAAATGAAAAAGTCTCCTGATTATTCCGCATGTGTGCATTATTTAGTGAGACTCTGAATGAAGGGATATAGTTAAATCCTATTTTCCCAGGTGTGTACACTTTGTGAGGCTCTTAACGAGTGGCCATAGGAAAGATTCTCCTGACAATTACACAGGTGTGCATTATTTAGTGATTCTATGAATGAGTGCCCATAAAAAATAGACTCCAATCTATATCACAAGTGTGTAATACTCAGTGAGGCTGTGAAAGAGGGTCCATAAGAATCAGACTCCTAATTACTTCACATGTGCATTATTCACAGTTTGTCTGAGTAGCCATATGACATAGACTCCTCATTATTATCCAGGTGTGCATTAATCAAAGAATCTCTGTTTGAGTGTCCATATCAAATAGACTCCTGTCAATGACCCAGGTGCGTATTACTCAACGATAAACAAAATTAGAGTTCGCATGGAATAGATGCCAGTCTCTCACCCAGGTTTGTATCATTCAGGAAGCCACGTAATTCATGGCTATCTTAAACAGCTTTCTTATTAATCCATAAAAGTTTATTATTCACTGAAACTTTGAGTGATAGACCATATAAAATACACACCTGACTATTGCTGCATTGTGTAATATTCAATAAGGTGCTAAATGTGTGGTAGTATCAAATAGAATCGTTAGGATCCTTCAGGTGTATATCACTCAGTGAGGCACAAAATGAGCGGCCATTTGAAAATGCTCGACTAATACCGAGGTGTGCATCATTCATTGAGGCTCTAAATAAGTGGCTACATGAAGTAGACTCTTAAATCTTCCCTTGTTGTGTATTATTGAAGGAGTCTATGACTACGTGGGCATAAAAAAAGAGAATCAGGTGTATTGCCTAGGTGTTCATTACTTACAGAGACTCTGAATGTGTAGGCATTTGGAGTAGACCCTTGACTGTTTCTGAAGAAAGAATTATTCCCAGAGGCCCAGAACGAGTGACCATGTGAAAGAGATTCCTGACTTATCAGATATACATGTTAATCACTAAAACACTAAACAGTGGCCTTATGAAAAAGACCGCATTTTACTCCACAAATGCACCTTATTTTTTGACTCTCCAAAAGAACCTCCATATGAAATAGACTAGTCATTATTCCCCACATGTGTAATATTCAAAGAGTTTCTTTATGTGTGTCCATATCAAATAGTCTCCTGACTCTCACACATGTGTGTATCATTCACGCAGCTGCTTTATTTCTGGCTACCTACAATAGAGTTCTTTCTCCTACACAGCTGTTTATTACACACTGAAGCTCTGAATGAGAGGCCATATGAAATAGACTCCTTATTATTGCCCCATTGTGCATTATTCTGTAATGCTGTGATTGAGTGGCTATATGATCTGAACTCTGACTATTCCCAAATGTGTGTTCTTCAGTCAGTTTCTGAAGGACTGACCACATAAAATAGACTCTTTACTCTGTCCTCTTGACTATTTCTCAGCTCTGCATTTTCCACTGAGTCGCTGGGTGAACGGTCATATCAAATAGTCTGCAGATAATTCTCCAGGTGTGCGTTATTCAGTTAATCTCTTAATAAGTGGCTATATATAATAGAATCCTGAGTATTTTCCAGATATATATAATTCTTCACTGAGGAAGTGAATAAGTGGCCATCTCAAGTACACTCCTGACATTTCCTCATGTCTGTATTATTCTGTGAGGCTCTGAATGAGTGGCCATATAATAGAGGCTCCTATATACTACTCAGGCATGAGATTTTACATTCGGCTGTAAATGAGTGGCTATACAAAATAGAATCCTGACTTTCCCAAGGTGTCTGTTATTCAGTTAGGCTCTGAGTATGTGGCTATATGAAATAGAATTCTGACTACAATACAGGTGTTCTTTGCTCAATGAACCTCTGAAGAAATGCCACATATAATACCGTCCAGAGTATTCCTCAGGTATTTATTATTCACTGAGGCTCTGAAACTTTGGCCATATGAAATGGATTCCTGACTAGTCTACAGGCGTGTATTATTGACTCTGACTTTAAATATTTGGGTATATGGAATAGACTAGTGACTATTCCAAAGTTGTGTAATACTGACTCAGGCTTGGATTTTGTGGCCATATAAAGTAGACTAGAGTCTATTCCACACGTGTGCATTATTCCCTAAGGCTGTAAATGAGAGGCTATATAAAGTACACTCCTAACACTTCTCCAGGTGTGTGTCACTCAGTGAGACTCTTTTTGTATGAACATATGAAACAGGAGGCTGTCTGTCTAAAAATAATTTTATTACTCAGTGAATCTCTAAATGAGTGACTACATGAAATAGACTGCTGAGTACTTTATATCTGTGCATTATTCATTGAGGTTACAAATCAGTGGCTATATAAAACGGAATCCTGACTAATCCACATGTGCATATTATCGACTGAGGCTATGAATATGTGTCTAAATGAAATAGACTCCTGGCTACTCCACAGGTGTGCATTATTTACCGAGGCTCTAAATGAATGTCCATCGAAAATAGACTCCAAGTCATTCTCCAGGTGTGTATTATTCAGTGAGCCTCAGAAGATGTGGCCATACTAACTAGATTTCTTACTCTATCAAGGGTCTGTCTTATGCACTGAGGCTCTGAATATGTGTCTACATGAAAGAGTCTCCTGACTACACCACATTTTTCAATGACACATTGAATGAGAGGCCACATGAAAAAGTCTCCTGACTATTCCACTATTTATATCTGTGCATTATTTAGTGAGACTCTGAATGAGGAGATACAAGTAAATCCTGACTATTTATCCAGGTGTGTACATTTAGTGAGGCTCTCAAAGGGTAGCCATAGGAAAGATACTTCTGACTATTCCACAGGTATGAATTATTCAGTTATTCTCTAAATGAGTGGCCATAAAATATAGACTCCAGAGTATATCACAAGTGTGTAATATTCAGTGAGGCTGTGAAAGAGGGGCCATATGAAACAGAATTCTAATGACTCCACATGTGCATTATTCACTGTTTGCTGAATGAGTAGCTGTATGACATAGACTCCTCATTATTCTCGATGTGTACATTATTTCAACAGGTTAGGTATGAGTGTCCATACCAAATAGACTCCTGAAACTTCACCAGGTGTGTATTACCCTGCGTTATACAAAATTAAAGTTCATATGAAATGGACTCCTGACTAACACCCAGGGGTTTATTATTCAGGAAGTCACTTAATTCATGGCTATCTTAAACAGTGTCCTAATTACTCCATAGAAGCTCATTATTCATTGAACCTTTGAATGAGAGACCATAGAAAATAGACCGCTGATCATTGCTCCTTTGTGAATTTTTCAATAAGGTTCTAAATGAGTGATAGAATGAAATAGAATCCGGAGAATTCCCCAGGTGTGTATCTTTCAGGGAGCACAGAATGAGTGGCCATAGAAAAAATACTTAACTATTACTCTGGTGTGGATTATTCACTGAGGATCTAAATGAGTGGCTCCATGAAGTAGACACTTAACCCTTCCCCAGGTGTTTATTATGGAATGAGACTCTGACACAGTGGTCATAAAAAAGAGACTCAGGTGTATTGCACAGGTGTTCATTACTTACAGAGACTCTGAAAGTGTAGGCATTTGAAGTAGACCCTTGACTGTTTCTGAGGGGAATATTATCCACAGAGGCCCAAAACGAGTGGCCATGTGAAAGAGATTGCTGACTTATCAGATATACATATTATTCAATAAAACAGTGAAATAGTGGCCTTATGAAATAGAACGCATTTTTCTCCACAGGAGCGTGTTATTTTTTGACTCTCCAAACGAACCACCATATGAAATAGACTAGTGAATATTCCCCACATGTGCAATATTCGAAGAGCTTCTGTATGAGTGTCCATATCAAATAGTCACCTGACTCTCACACATGTGTGTACCATTCACGCAGCTTCTTGATTTGTGGCTACATTCAATAGGGACATTCATCCTCAAAAGCTGTTTATTACACACTGAAGCTCTGAATGAGAGGCCATATGAAATAGACTCCTTACTATTGCCCCATTGTGCATTATTTGGTAATGTTGTGATTGAGTGGCCATATGACTTGGACACTGACTATTCCCAAGGTGTGTATTCTTCAGTCAGTTTCTGAACACCTGACCACACAAAATAGAATCCTGACTCTGTTTTCTTGACTATTTCTCAGCTCTGCATTTTCCAGTGAGTCACTGGGTGAATTGTCATATCAAATAGTCTCCAGACAATTCTCCAGGTGTGCGTTATTCAGTGAGTCCTTTAATAAATGGCTATATATAATAGAATCCTGAGTATTTCCCAGATACATATGATTCTTCACTGAGGAACTGAATAAGTGGCCATCTCAAGTACACTTCTGACATTTCCATATGTCTGTATTATTTTGTGAGGCTCTGAATGAGTGGCCATAAAATAGAGGCTCCTATATACTACTCAGGTGTGATATTTTACATTCGTCTGTAAATGATTGGCTATACAAAATAGAATCCTGAATTTCCCAAAGTGTCTGTTATTCAGTTAGGCTCTGAGTATGTGGCTATATGAAATAGAATTCTGACTACAATACAGGTGTTCTTTACTCAATGAAACTCTGAAGAAATGCCACATGTAATAGCGTCTAGAGTATTCCTCAGGTATTTATTATTCACTGAGGCTCTGAAACTTTGGCCATATGAAATGGATTCCTGACTAGTCTACAGGTGTGTATTATTGGCTCTGACTCTAAATATTTGGGCATATGAAATAGACTAGTGACTATTTCAAAGTTGTGTATTACTGACTCAGGCTTTGATTTTGTGGCCATATAAAGTAGACTAGTGTCTATTCCACACGTGTGCATTATTCCTTTAGGCTGTAAATGAGAGGCTATGTAAAGTACACTTTTAACATTTCTAAAGGTGTGCGACACTCAGTGAGACTCTTTTTGTATGACCATATGAAATAGGAGGCTGTCTGTCTCAAATAATTTTATTATTCAGTGAATCCCTAAATGAGTGGCTATATGAAATAGACTGCTGATTACTTTATATCTGTGCATTATTAATTGAGGTTATGAATCAGTGGTTATATAAAATGGAATCCTGACTAATCCACATGTGCATATTATCCACTGAGGCTATGAATGTGTGTCCAAATTAAATAGACTCCTGGCTACTCCACAGGTGTGCATTATTTACCGAGGCTCTGAATGAATGTCCATCGAAAATAGATTCCAAGTTATTCACCAGGTGTGTATTATTCAGTGAGCCTCAGAAGATATGGCCATACAAATTAGATTTCTTACTATATCAAGGCTCGGTCTTATGCACTGAGGCTCTGAATATCTGTCTACATGAAAGAGTCTCCTGACTAAACCACATTTTTCAATGACACATTGAATGAGAAACCACATGTAAAAGTCTCCTGACTATTCCACAGATGTGCATTCTTTAGTGAGACTCTGAATGAGAAGATACCAGTAAATCCTCACTATTTATCCACCTGTGTACACTAAGTGAGGCTCTCAACGGGTAGCCATAGGATAGAAACTTCTCTCTATTCCACAGGTGTGAAGTATTCAGTGATTATCTGAATGAGTGGCCATAAAATATAGACTCCAGACTATATCACACGTGTGTAATATTCAGTGAGGCTGTGAAAGAGGCGCCATATGAAAAAGAATTCTAATAATTTCATATGTGCATTACTCACTGTCTGAATGAGTAGCCATATGATATAGACTCCTCATTATTCTCCCTGTGTGCATTATTCCAACAGGTTCGGTATGATTGTCCATACCAAATAGACTCCTGAAACTCCCTCAGGTGTGTATTTCTCAGCTTTACACAGAATTAGAGTTCATATGAAATAGATTCCTGACTACCACGCATGTGTGCATCATTCAGGAAGACACTTAATACATGGCTATCTTAAACAGTGTCCTTATTACTCCATAGAAGTTCATTATTCACTGAAACTTTGAATGAGAGGGCATATAAAATAGACACCTGACTATTGCCCCAGTGTGAATTATTCAATATGGTTCTAAATGAGTGGTAGTCTGAAATAGAATCCTGACAATTCCCCAGGTGTGTATCATTCAGGGAGGCACAGAAGGAGTGGCCATATAAAAAATGCTCAATTATAACACTTGTGTGGATTATTCACTGAGGACCTAAATGAGTGGCTACATGAAGTAGACCCTTAACTCTTCCCCACGTGTGTATTATTGAATGAGATTCTAACTAAGTGGGCATAAAAAACAGACTCACGTATATTGCCCAGGTGTTCATTACTTACAGAGACTCTGAATGTGTAGGCATTTGAAGTAGACCCTTGAATGCTTCTGAGGGGTGTATTATTCACAGAGGCCCAGAATGAGTGGCCATGTGAAAGAGATTCCTTACTTATTAGATATACATGTTATTCAATAAAACACTGAAAGAGTGGCCTTATAAAATTGACCGCATTTTACTCCACAGGTGCGCGTTATTTTTTGACTCTCCAAACGAACCACCATATGAAATAGACTAGTGATTATTCCCCACATGTGCAATATTCGAAGAGGTTCTGTATGAGTGTCCATATCAAATAGTCTCCTGACTCTCACACATATGTGTATAATTCACATAGCTGCTTCATTTGGGGCTACATTCAATAGGGTCCTCCCTCCTCCACAGCTGTCTATTATGCACTGAAGCTCTGAATGAGAGGCCATATGAAAGAGACTCCTTAGTATTTCCCCATTCTGCATTATTCAGTAATGCTGTGATTGAGTGGCCATATGACCTGGACTCTGACTATTCCCAAGGTGTGTATCCTTCAGTCAGATTCTGAACGAGTGACCACATAAAATAGACTCCTCACTCTGTCCACTTGACTATTTTTCAGCTCTGCATTTTCCACTGAGTTGCTGAATGAATGGTCTTATCAAATACTCTCCAGACAATTCTCCAGGTATGCATTATTCAGTGAGTCTCTTAGTAAGTGGCTATATATAATAGAACCCTGAGTATTTTCCAGATATATATAATTCTTCACTGAGGAACTGAATAAGTGGCCATGTCAAGTACACTCCTGACATTTGCATACGTCTGTATTATTCTGTGAGGCTCTGAATGAGTGGCCATATAATAGAGACCCCTATATACTACTCAGGCATGAGATTTACATACGGCTGTTAATGAGTGGCTATAGGAAACAGAATCCTGGAGACCCGGCAAGATGGCGTCATAGAAGCGACTCAGGATTGCAGCTCTCAGTGACGGCACAGAGGGTGAGTCCTAGCCGCATTCTCGGATGGACTTTTCTAGCCCACAGAGCGTTGAAAGTCCCACAGGACGCTAGTAAAGTAAAACCGGCTAACGCAGCCTTCTGGCGCGGCCGCTTTGGCCGGCGCCGCTTGGGCCGGCGCCGCAGCAGGACCCGGCACGGAACTCACTGGTCTGGGCGCCCTGTTAAACCGGCAATCTGAGAGTTTGAAGGGCAGATTGGCGCGTCCATTTGATTGAACGGGACTTGGACAGTGAGCCAGACCAGGAGTATTCTGGGAGTTTCCTGGGAAGCGTGATCTGAGCCGGTGAAGTGGGCAGCGGCACGGGAGATCGCACGGATCCCAGTGCCCTATCGGCAGGCTCCTGGGGCGCCAGTGAGAGAGTCGATCTTTAAGCTCACGGAGAGGGAGGGAGAGAGAGAGAAAGGATGGACTCTGAGGCAGGGAGCTGGGTAATCGGGCTCAGCGGGTCACACCCTCACAGGGACAAGCAGGGCAATGACTGGAGACGCTTGGCGCTGAGAGTTTTGCTGCCAGCATCTAGGACGGTGCAGCCCGGTGAGGGAGGGGCGTCCACCACCGCTGACACAATCCGCCCCTATTGAAGTACCGCCCAGGGCCGAAGCAGCCTGCCGTTGCCGAGGCAACCTGCCATAACAGAGAGACTCCCAGGAGACGGGAGCTCTCCACAGCAGAATGGAGCCCAGCAGCAACAGGGCAGAACCTCCCTAGCAGGTCAGAGCCCCGGCAGGCAAATAGTGAATAGACTGCCACCTAGCGGGGCAGGACAGTGCAACAGATACTCATAAAGAAAGCCCCAACTCCCTGAAACAGTGCATATAAGGGGGGAAAATAAAAGGGTGGTGTTTTATGAGTTCTATTGTAGCAGACATAAACAACCTCCCAACAACCCTGAATGAACAACGGAGCTCACAGCTCAGCACTGGAGCTACTATAAAGCACAAACCGTCTCCTTAAGCAGCTCCCTGACCCCTGAATATCCAAAGAGTCACCGCAAAAAAAAAGGACTAATCAGACTGACATGTGGCGGGCATCATTCTGGAACAAAGACAGCAGAAGAAGAAACTGGTATCATCGCTCACTCTCCCACAGCTGCTACAGGTATACTCCAGACAAACGGGGACTGGAGTGGACTTCAGCACTCATACAGCAGAGGGGCTAGACCACTAGAAGGAAAACTAAGTAACAGAAATACTTCATCATCAACAATCTCAGCATCCACACAGAGACCCAATTGAAAAATCAGCAACTACAAAGACGACAGGCGGATAAATCCATAAAGATGGGAAGAAACCAGCGCAAAAAGGAGGAAAACACCTGAAACCAAAACACCTCACCTCCTACAAAGTACCAAAACTCCTCACCAGCAAGGGAACAAAGCTGGACAGAGAATGAGTGTGACGAAATGACGTAATCAGACTTCAGAAAGTGGATAATGAGAAACTTCATTGAGCTAAAAGAACATTTTCTAAATCAGTGCAAAGAAACTAAGAACCTTGAAAAAAGATTTGAAAAAAAATTCGAGGAATTGATAACAAGAATGGAAAACTTAGAGAGGAATATGAATGAATTGAAGGAGCTGAAAAACACAACACAAGAACTTCGTGAAGCATGCACAAGTTTCAACAGCCGAATTGACCAAGCAGAAGAAAGAATATCAGAAATTGAAGATCAACTCAATGAAATAAAACGTGAAACCCAGATTAAAGATAAAAGCACAAAAAGGAATGAACAAAATTTCCAAGAAATGTGGGACTAAGTGAAGAGACCCAACCTACGTTTGATAGGTGTACCAGAATGTGATCAAGAGAATGAATCTAAGCTGGAAAACACTCTTCAGGATATTATCCAGGAAAATTTCCCCAACCTAGCAAGACAGGTCAATACTGAACTCCAGGAAATACAGAGAACACCACAAAGATATTCCACAAGAAGAGCAACCCCAAGGCACATAATCGTCAGATTCACCAGGGTTGAAACGAAGGAGAAAATACTAAGGGCAGCCAGAGAGAAAGGTCGGGTCACCCACAAAGGGAAGCCCATCAGACTCACAGCAGATCTCTCGGCAGAGACTCTACAAGCCAGAAGAGAGTGGGGGCCAATATTCAACATCCTTAAAGAAAAGAGCTTTCAACACAGAATTTCATATCCAGCCAAACTGAGCTTCATAAGTGAAGGAAAAATAAAATCCTTCACGAACAAGCAAGTACTCAGAGATTTTGTCACCACTAGGCCTGCTTTACAAGAGCTCCTGAAAGAGGCACTACACATAGAAAGAAACAACCAGTTCCAGCCATCCTAAAAGCATACCAAATGCTAAAGACCATCAACAAAATGAAGAATGTACATGAACCAATGGGCAAAAAAGCCAGATAGCATCAAAATGGCAGTATCAAATTCACACATAACAATATTAACCCTGAATGTAAATGGGCTAAATGCACCAATCAAAAGACACAGACTGGCAAATTGGATAAAAAACCAAAACCCATCAGTGTGCTGTATCCAGGAAACCCACCTCACACACAAAGATACACAAAGGCTCAAAATAAAAGGATGGAGGAAGATTTACCAAGCAAATGGAGAGCAAAAAAAAGCAGGAGTTGCAATTCTCATCTCTGATAAAATAGACTTTAAAGCAACAAAGATCAAAAGGGACAAAGAAGGTCACTACATAATGGTAAAAGGATCAATACAACAAGAAGAGCTAACGATTCTAAATATATATGGACCCAATGTAGGAGCACCCAGATATATAAGGCAAGTTCTTAATGACTTACAAAGAGACTTAGACTCCCACACAATAATAGTGGGAGACTTTAACACTCCACTGTCAATAGCAGACAGATCAACCAGACAGAAAATTAACAAGGATATCCAGGACTTGAACTCAGACCTGGAACAAGCAAACCTGATAGACATTTACAGAACACTACACCCCAAATCCACAGAATATACATTCTTCTCAGCACCACATCACACCTACTCCAAAATTGACCACATAATTGGAAGTAAAGCACTCCTCAGCAAATGCAAAACAACGGAAATCATAACAAACAGTCTCTCAGACCATAGTGCAATCAAGTTGGAACTCAGAATTCAGAAAATAACTCAGAACTGCACAGCTTCATGGAAACTGAACAACTGGCTCTTGAATGTTGATTGGATAAACAATGAAACGAAGCCAGAAATAAAGAAGTTCTTTGAAACCAACGAGAATGAAGACAAAACGTACCAGAATCTCTGGGACACATTTAAAGCAGTCTGTAGAGGAAAATATATAGCAATAAGTGCCCTCATGAGAAAAGTGGAGAGATCCAAAATTGACACCCTATCGTCAAAATTGAAAGAGCTAGAGGAGCAAAATCAAAAAAAGCTCAAAACCTAGCCGAAGGCAAGAAATAACTAAGATCAGAGCAGAACTGAAGGAGATAGAGACAAGAAAAACCCTTCAATAAATCAACAAATCTAAGAGCTGGTTTTTTGAAAAGATCAACAAAATAGACAGACCACTAGCCAGACTGATAAAAAAGAAAAGAGAGAACAACCAAATAGATGCAATAAAAAACGATAAAGGGGAAATCACCAGAGATTCCACAGAAATTCAAACCATCATCAGAGAATACTACAAACAACTCTATGCACACAAACTAGTAAATCAGGAAGAAATGGATAAATTCCTGGATGCCTGTGTCCTCCCGAGCCTAAACCAGGAGGAAGCCGAAACTATGAATAGACCAATAACAAGGTCAGAAGTTGAGGCAGCAATTAAGAGCCTACCACACACAAAAAGCCCAGGTCCAGATGGGTTCACAGCTGAATTCTACCAGACACACAGAGAGGATCTGGTACCATTCCTTCTGAAACTATTCCAAATAATCCAAAAAGAGGGAACCCTTCCCAAATCATTTTATGAGACCAACATCATCCTGATACCAAAACCTGGCAGAGACTCAACAAGAAAAGAAAACTTCAGGCCAATATCCATGATGAACATAGATGCAAAAATCTTCAATAAAATACTGGCAAATCGATTGCAACAGCACATTAAAAAACTTATCCATCATGATCAAGTAGGATTCATCCCGGGCATGCAAGGCTGGTTCAACATACGCAAGTCTATAAATGTAATTCACCACATAAACAGAAGCAAAAACAGAAACCACATGATTATCTCAATTGACGCAGAGAAGGCATTTGACAAAATTCAACAGCCCTTTATGCTAAAATCCCTCAATAAACTTGGTATTGATGGAACATATCTCAAAGTAATAAAAGCTATTTACGACAAACCAACAGCCAATATCATACTTAATGGGCAAAAACTGGAAGCATTCCCTTTGAAATCCGGCACTAGACAAGGATGCCCTCTCTCACCACTTCTATTCAACATAGTACTGGAAGTTCTAGCCAGAGAAATCAGGCAAGAAAAAGAAATAAAGGGTATTCAAATAGGAAAGGTGGAAGCCAAATTGTCTCTATTTGCAGACGACATGATAGTATACCTAGAAGACCCCATCACCTCAGCCCAAAAGCTCCTGCAACTGATAAGCAACTTCAGCAAAGTCTCAGGTTATAAAATCAATGTGCAAAAATCACAAGCATTCCTATACACCAATAACAGACTTAAAGAGAACCAAATTAAGAACGAACTGCCATTCACAATCGCTACAAAGAAAATAAAATACCTAGGAACACAACTTACTAGGAATGTAAGGGACCTCTTTAAGGAAAACTACAAACACCTGCTCAATGAAATAAGAGAGGACACAAACAGATGGAGAAACATTCCATGTTCGTGGTTAGGAAGAATCAATATTGTGAAAATGGCTATACTGCCCAAAGTAATTTACACATTCAATGCTATCCCCATCAAACTACCATTGAATTTCTTCTTAGAACTGGAAAAAAAACACCATGAATTTCATATGGAACCAAAAAAGGGCCCGCATAGCCAAGTCAATTCTAAGCAAAAAGAACACAGCGGGAGGCATCACGCTACCAGACTTCAAACTATACTACAAGGCTACAGTAATCAAAACAGCATGGTACTGGTACCAAAACAGAGATATAGACCAATGGAACAGAACAGAAACATCGGAGGCAACACAACGTATCTACAACCATATCATCTTTGATAAACCAGACAAAAACAGGCAATGGGGAAAGGATTCCCTATTTAATAAATGGTGTTGGGAAAACTGGCTAGCCATGTGCAGAAAGCAGAATCTGGACCCCTTCCTGACACCTTACACTAAAATTAACTCCAGATGGATTAAAGACTTAAATGTAAGACCTGACACCATAAAAACCCTAGAAGAAAATCTAGGCAAAACCGTTCAGGACATAGGAGTAGGCAAGGACTTCATGAACAAAACACCAAAAGCATTGGCAACAAAAGCCAAAATAGACAAATGGGACCTAATCAAACTCCACAGCTTCTGCACAGCAAAACAAACAGTCACTAGAGTGAATCGACAGCCATCAGAATGGGAAAAAATATTTGCAGTTTACGCATCAAACAAAGGGCTGATATCCAGAATTTACAAAGAACTCAAACAGATTTACAGAAATAAAACAAACAAGCCCATTCAAAAATGGGCAAAGGATATGAACAGAAACTTTACAAAAGAAGACATACATGAGGCCAACAAACATATGAAAAAGTGCTCATCATCATTGGTCATTAGAGAGATGCAAATCAAAACCACATTGAGATATCATCTCACACCAGTTAGAATGCGATTATTAAAAAATCTGGAGACAGCAGATGCTGGAGAGGATGTGGAGAAATAGGAACACTCTTACACTGTTGGTGGGAGTGCAAATTAGTTCAACCATTGTGGAAGACAGTGTGGCGATTCCTCAGGGACCTAGAAATAGAAATTCCATTTGACCCAGCAATCCCATTACTGGGTATCTATCCAAAAGACTGTGAATCTTTCTACTATAAGGACACATGCACACGAATGTTCATTGCAGCACTGTTTACAATAGCAAAGACCTGGAACCAACCCAAATGCCCATCGATGATAGACTGGACTGGGAAAATGTGGCACATATACACCATGGAATATTATGCAGCAATCAGAAATGATGAGTTTGTGTCCTTTGTAGGGACATGGATGAATCTGGAGAACATCATTCTCAGCAAACTGACACAAGAACAGAAAAAGAAATACCGCATATACTCACTCATAGACGGGTGAGAAAAATGAGAACACATAGACTCAGAGAGGCGGTCTACTATACACTGGGGACTGTTGGGGGAAATGGGGGAGGGACAGCGGGGGGGGCTTAGGGGGATAGCCTGGGGATGAATACCAAGTGTGGGTGAGGGGGAGGAAGGCACCAAAACACACTGCCATGTGTGTACCTATGCAATTATCTTGCACGTTCTGCACATGTACGCCAAACCTATAAGGCAATAAAATTTTTAAAAAAAAAAAAAAGAAGAGAGATACACACACACACACACACACAAAAAAAAAAAAAAGGAAACAGAATCCTGACTTTCCCAATGTGTCTTTTATTCATTAGGCTCTGAATATGTGGCTATATGAAATAAAATTCTGACTACAGTACAGGTGTTCTTTACTCAATGAACGTCTGAAGAAATGCCACATGTAACAGCGTCCAGATTATTCCTCAGGTATTTAATATTCACTGAGGCTCTGAAACTTTGGCCATATGAAATTGTTTCCTGACTAGTCTACAGGCGTGTATTATTGCCTCTGACTCTAAATATTTGGGAATATATAACAGACTAGTGACTATTCCAATGTTGTGCATTACTGACACAGGGTTTAATTTTGTTGCCATATAAAACAGACTAGTGTCTATTCCACACATGTGCATTATTACTTTAGGCTGTAAATGAAAGGCTATGTAAAGTACACTGCTAACACTTCCCCAGCTGTGTACACTTAGTGAGGCTCTTAACAAGTGGCCAGAGGAAAGGGTCTCCAGACTATTCCACAGGGGTGCATTATATAGTGAGTCTCTAAATGAGGGGATAAAGAAAATTCCTGACTATTTCTCCAGGTGTGTACACTTAGTGAGGCTCTTTTTTTTTTTTTTTTTTAATTTTTTTTTTTTTTATTGCATTATAGGTTTGGGGGTACATGTGCAGAACGAGCAAGATAGTTGCATAGGTACACACATGGCAGTGTGCTTTGCTGCTTTCCTCCCCTTCACCCACACTTGGTATTCATCCCCAGGCTATCCCCCCCAGCCCCCCCCTGCTGTCCCTCCCCCATTCCCCCCAACAGTCCCCAGTGTATAGTAGACCGCCTCTCTGTGTCCACATGTTCTCATTTTTCTCACCCACCTATGAGCGAGTATATGCGGTATTTCTTTTTCTGTTCTTGTGTCAGTTTGCTGAGAATGATGTTCTCCAGATTCATCCATGTCCCTACAAAGGACACAAACTCATCATTTTTGATTGCTGCATAATATTCCATGGTGTATATGTGCCACATTTTCCCAGTCCAGTCTATCATCGTTGGGCATTTGGGTTGGTTCCAGGTCTTTGCTATTGTAAACAGTGCTGCAATGAACATTCGTGTGCATGTGTCCTTATAGTAGAACGATTTATAATCCTTTGGATAGATACCCAGTAATGGGATTGCTGGGTCAAATGGAATTTCTATTTCTAGGTCCCTGAGGAATCGCCACACTGTCTTCCACAATGGTTGAACTAATTTACACTCCCACCAACAGTGTAAGAGTGTTCCTATTTCTCCACATCCTCTCCAGCATCTGCTGTCTCCAGATTTTTTAATGATCGCCATTCTAACTGGTGTGAGATGGTATCTCAATGTGGTTTTGATTTGCATCTCTCTAATGACCAATGACGATGAGCACTTTTTCATATGTTTGCTGGCCTCATGTATGTCTGCTTTCGTAAAGTTTCTGTTCATATCCTTTGCCCATTTTTGAATGGGCTTGTTTGTTTTTTTCCTGTAAATCTGTTTGAGTTCTTTGTAAATTCTGGATATCAGCCCTTTGTCGGATGCGTAAACTGCAAAGATTTTTTCCCATTCTGATGGTTGCCGATTCACTCTAGTGACTGTTTGTTTTGCTGTGCAGAAGCTGTGGAGTTTGATTAGGTCCCATTTGTCTACTTTGGCTTTTGTTGCCAATGCTTTGGGAGTTTTGTTCATGAAGTCCTTGCCTACTCCTATGTCCTGAATGGTTTTGCCTAGATTTTCTTCTAGGGTTTTTATGGTGTCGGGTCTTACGTTTAAGTCTTTAATCCATCTGGAGTTAATTTTAGTGTAAGGTGTCAGGAAGGGGTCCAATTTCTGCTTTCTGCACATGGCTAGCCAGTTTTCCCAACACCATTTATTAAATAGGGAATCCTTTCCCCATTGCCTGTTTTTGTCTGGTTTATCAAAGATAATATGGTTGTAGATGTGTTGTGTTGCCTCCGATGCCTCTGTTCTGTTCCATTGGTCTATATCTCTGTTTTGGTACCAGTACCATGCTGTTTTGATTACTGTAGCCTTGTAGTATAGTTTGAAGTCTGGTAGCGTGATGCCTCCCGCTGTGTTCTTTTTGCTTAGAATTGACTTGGCTATGCGGGCTCTTTTTTGGTTCCATATGAAATTCATGGTGGTTTTTTCCAGTTCTGTGAAGAAATTCAATGGTAGTTTGATGGGGATAGCATTGATTGTGTAAATTACTTTGGGCAGTATAGCCATTTTCACGATATTGATTCTTCCTAACCACGAACATGGAATGTTTCTCCATCTGTTTGTGTCCTCTCTTATTTCATTGAGCAGTTGTTTGTAGTTTTCCTTAAAGAGGTCCCTTACATTCCTAGTGAGTTGTATTCCTAGGTATTTTATTTTCTTTGTAGCAATTGTGAATGGCAGTTCGTTCTTGATTTGGTTCTCTTTAAGTCTGTTATTGGTGTATAGGAATGCTTGTGATTTTTGCACATTGATTTTATATCCTGAGACTTTGCTGAAGTTGCTTATCAGTTGCAGGAGCTTTTGGGCTGAGGTGATGGGGTCTTCTAGGTATACTATCATGTCGTCTGCAAATAGAGACAATTTGGCTTCCACCTTTCCTATTTGAATACCCTTTATTTCTTTTTCTTGCCTGATTGCTCTGGCTAGAACTTCCAGTACTATGTTGAATAGAAGTGGTGAGAGAGGGCATCCTTGTCTAGTGCCAGATTTCAAAGGGAATGCTTCCAGTTTTTGCCCATTAAGTATGATATTGGCTGTTGGTTTGTCATAAATAGCTTTTATTACTTTGAGATATGTTCCATCAATACCAAGTTTATTGAGGGTTTTTAGCATAAAGGGCTGTTGAATTTTGTCAAATGCCTTCTCTGCATCAATTGAGATAATCATGTGGTTTTTGTTTTTGCTTCTGTTTATGTGGTGAATTACATTTATAGACTTGCGTATGTTGAACCAGCCTTGCATCCCCGGGATAAATCCTACTTGATCATGATGGATAAGTTTTTTAATGTGCTGTTGCAATCGGTTTGCCAGTATTTTATTGAAGATTTTTGCATCTATGTTCATCATGGATATTGGCCTGAAGTTTTCTTTTCTTGTTGAGTCTCTGCCAGGTTTTGGTATCAGGATGATGTTGGTCTCATAAAATGATTTGGGAAGGGTTCCCTCTTTTTGGATTATTTGGAATAGTTTCAGAAGGAATGGTACCAGATCCTCTTTGTGTGTCTGGTAGAATTCGGCTGTGAACCCATCTGGACCTGGGCTTTTTTTGTGTGGTAGGCTCTTAATTGCTGCCTCAACTTCAGACCTTGTTATTGGTCTATTCATAGTTTCGGCTTCCTCCTGGTTTAGGCTTGGGAGGACACAGGCGTCCAGGAATTTATCCATTTCTTCCTGATTTACTGGTTTATGTGCATAGAGTTGTTTGTAGTATTCTCTGATGATGGTTTGAATTTCTGTGGAATCTGTGGTGATTTCCCCTTTATCGTTTTTTATTGCATCTATTTGGTTGTTCTCTCTCTTCTTTTTTATCAGTCTGGCTAGTGGTCTGTCTATTTTGTTGATCTTTTCGAAAAACCAGCTCTTAGATTTATTGATTTTTTGAAGGGTTTTTCTTGTCTCTATCTCCTTCAGTTCTGCTCTGATCTTAGTTATTTCTTGTCTTCGGCTAGGTTTTGAGCTTTTTTGATCTTGCTCCTCTAGCTCTTTCAATTTTGACGATAGGGTGTCAATTTTGGATCTCTCCACTCTTCTCATGTGGGCACTTATTGCTATATATTTTCCTCTACAGACTGCTTTAAATGTGTCCCAGAGATTCTGGTACGTTGTGTCTTCATTCTCATTGGTTTCAAAGAACTTCTTTATTTCTGCCTTCATTTCGTTGTTTATCCAATCAACATTCAAGAGCCAATTGTTCAGTTTCCATGAAGCTGTGCGGTTCTGAGTTATTTTCTGAATTCTGAGTTCCAACTTGATTGCACTATGGTCTGAGAGACTGTTTGTTATGATTTCAGTTGTTTTGCATTTGCTGAGGAGTGCTTTACTTCCAATTATGTGGTCTATTTTGGAGTAGGTGTGATGTGGTGCTGAGAAGAATGTATATTCTGTGGATTTGGGGTGGAGAGTTCTGTAAATGTCTATCAGGTTTGCTTGTTCCAGGTCTGAGTTCAAGTCCTGGATATCCTTGTTAATTTTCTGTCTGGTTGATCTGTCTGCTATTGACAGTGGAGTGTTAAAGTCTCCCACTATTATTGTGTGGGAGTCTAAGTCCCTTTGTAAGTCATTAAGAACTTGCCTTATATATCTGGGTGCTCCTACATTGGGTCCATATATATTTAGAATCGTTACCTCTTCTTGTTGTATCGATCCTTTTACCATTATGTAATGACCTTCTTTGTCCCTTTTGATCTTTGTTACTTTAAAGTCTATTTTATCAGAGATGAGAATTGCAACTCCTGCTTTTTTTTGCTCTCCATTTGCTTGGTAAATCTTCCTCCATCCCTTTATTTTGAGCCTTTGTGTATCTTTGCATGTGAGGTGGGTTTCCTGGATACAGCACACCGATGGGTTTTGGTTTTTTATCCAATTTGCCAGTCTGTGTCTTTTGATTGGTGCATTTCGCCCATTTACATTCAGGGTTAATATTGTTATGTGTGAATTTGATACTGCCATTTTGATGCTAGCTGGCTGTTTTGCCCGTTGGTTCATGTACATTCTTCATTTTGTTGATGGTCTTTAGCATTTGGTATGCTTTTAGGATGGCTGGAACTGGTTGTTTCTTTCTATGTGTAGTGCCTCTTTCAGGGGCTCTTGTAAAGCAGGCCTAGTGGTGACAAAATCTCTGAGTACTTGCTTGTTCGTGAAGGATTTTATTTTTCCTTCACTTATGAAGCTCAGTTTCGCTGGATATGAAATTCTGGGTTGAAAGCTCTTTTCTTTAAGGATGTTGAATATTGGCCCCCACTCTCTTCTGGCTTGTAGAGTCTCTGCTGAGAGATCTGCTGTGAGTCTGATGGGCTTCCCTTTGTGGGTGACCCGACCTTTCTCTCTGGCTGCCCTTAGTATTTTCTCCTTCGTTTCAACCCTGGTGAATCTGACGATTATGTGCCTTGGGGTTGCTCTTCTTGCAGAGTATCTTTGTGGTGTTCTCTGTATTTCCTGGAGTTGAGTATTGACCTGTCTTGCTAGGTTGGGGAAATTTTCCTGGATAATATCCTGAAGAGTGTTTTCCAGCTTGGATTCATTCTCTTCGTCACATTCTGGTACACCTATCAAACGTAGGTTGGGTCTCTTCACATAGTCCCACATTTCTTGGAGATTTTGTTCATTCCTTTTTGTGCTTTTTTCTTTAATCTTGGTTTCTCGTTTTATTTCATTGAGTTGATCTTCAACTTCTGATATTCTTTCTTCTGCTTGGTCAATTCGGCTGTTGATACTTGTGCATGCTTCGCGAAGTTCTCGTGTTGAGTTTTTCAGCTCCTTCAATTCATTCATATTCCTCTCTAAGTTGTCCATTCTCGTTATCAATTCCTCGAATCTTTTTTCAAATCTTTTTTCAAGGTTCTTAGTTTCTTTGCACTGGTTTAGAACATGTTCCTTTAGCTCACTGAAGTTTCTCATTATCCACTTTCTGAAGTCTGATTCCGTCATTTCGTCACATTTATTCTCCGTCCAGCTTTGTTCCCTTGCTGGTGAGGAGTTTTGGTCCTTTTTTGGAGGTGAGGTGTTTTGGTTTCGGGTGCTTTCCTCCTTTTTGCGCTGGTTTCTTCCCATCTTTATGGATTTATCCGCCTGTTGTCTTAGTAGTGGCTGATTTTTCAATTGGGTCTCTGTGTGGACACTGAGATTGTTGATGATGAAGTATTTCTGTTACTTAGTTTTCCCTCTAATGATCTATCCTCTCTGCTGTATGAGTGCTGAGGTCCACTCCAGGCCCTGCTTGTCTGGGGTATACCTGCAGCAGCTGCAGAACAGTGAGGGATGATATCAGTTTCTTTTTCTGCTGCCCTTGTTCCAGAATGATGCCAGCCAAATGTCAGTCTGATTAGTCCTTTTCTGGGGTGACTCCTTGGATATACAGAGGTCAGGGAGCTGCTTGAGGAGACAGTCTGTGCTTTATAGGAGCTCCAGTGCTGAGCTGTGAGCTCCGTTGTTCATTCAGGGTTGTTGGGAGGTTATGTCTGCTGCAATAGAACTCATAAAACACCACTCTTTTTTTTTTTTTTTTTCACCCTTAGATGCTCTGTCTCAGGGAGTTGGGGCTTTCTTTATGAGTATCTGTTGCACTGTCCTGCCCCACTAGGTGGCAGTCTATTCACTATTTGCCTGCCGGGGCTCTGACCTCCTAAGGCGGGTCCGCCCTGTTGCGGCCCGGCGGACTCTCTCTGTTATGGCAGGTTGCCTCGGCAACGGCAGGCTGCGTCAGTCCTGGGCGGTACTTAAGTGGGGGTGCACTTTGTCAGGAATGGTGGACGCCCCTCCCTGACCGGGCTGCACCGTCCTAAATGCCGGCAACAAAACTCTCAGCCCCAAGCGCCTCCAGTCGCCGCCCTGCTTGTCCCCGTGAGCGTGGGACCCGCCGAGCCCGATCACCCTGCTCCCTGCCTCAGAGTCCGTCCTCTCTCTCTCTCTCTCTTCCTCTCCCCAAGCTGAAAGGTCGACTCTCTCACTGGCGCCCCAGGAGCCTGCCGATAGGGCACTGGGATCCGTGCGATCTCCCGTGCCGCTGCCCACTACCCCGGCTCAGATCACGCTTCCCAGGAAACTCCTGGTCTGGCTCATTGTCCAAGTCCTGTTCAATCAGATGGACATGCCAATCTGCCCTTCCAAATCTCAGATTGCCGGTTTAACAGGGCACCCATACCAGTGAGTTCCGCGCCGGGTCCCGCTGCGGCGCCGGCCGAAGAGGCGGCGGGAGCCGGTTGCGTTAGCCGGCTGCTAGCATCCCGTGTCTCTCCCACACCTGGGACTTTCAACGCTCTGTGGGCATAAAAGGAACATCCGAGAATGCGGCTAGGACTCACCCTCTGCGCCTTCACCGAGAGCTGCAATCCTGAGTCACCTCTACGACGCCATCTTGCCTCCCTCCCTTAGTGAGGCTCTTAACGAGTGGTCATAGGAAAGAGATTTCTGACTATTTCACAAGTGTGCATTATTTAGTGATTCTCTGAATGAGTGGCCATCGAAAATAGAATCCAGACTATATCACAAGTGTGTAATATTCAGTGAGGCTGTGAAAGAGGGGCCATATGAAACAGACTTCTAATTACTCCACATGTGCATTTCTCATAGTTTGTCTGAATGAGTAGAAGTATGACATAGACTCCTCATTATTATCCATGTGTGCATTAATGAAACAGGCTCTGTTTGAATGTCCATACAAAATAGACTCCGGACACTGCCCCAGGTGTGTATTACACAGGGATACACAAAATTAGAGTTCATATGAAATAGATTCCTGACTATCACACAGGTGCATATCTTTCAACAAGGCAATTAATTCGTGGCTATGTTAAACAGCATCCTGATTACACCATAGAAGCTTACTATTCACTGAAACTTTGAATGATAGACCATATAAAATAGACACCGAACTATCGCTCCATTGTGAATTATTCAATACGGTTCAAAATAAGTGGTAGTATCAAATAGAATCCTGAGGATTCTTCAGGTGTATATCACTCAGTGAGGCACAAAATGAGAGGCCATGTAAAAAATGCTCGACTATTACCCTGGTGTGCATTATTCACTGAGGCTCTAAATGAGTGGCTGCATAAAGTAGACTCTTAAATCGTCCTTTGTTGTGTATTATTGAATGAGATTCTGACTACAAGGGCATAAAAAAGAGACTCAGGTGTATTGCCCAGGTAATTATTATATACAGAGACTTTGAATTTGTAGTCATTTGAAGTAGACCCTTGACTATTTTTGAGGGGAGTATTCTTCACAGTGGCCCTGAACGAGTGGCCATGTGAAAGAGATTCCTGACTGATCAGATATACATATTATTCACTAAAACACTGAAGAAGTGGCCTTCTGAAATAGATCCCATTTTACTCAACAGGTGTGCCTTATTTTTTGATTCTCCAAACTAGTCACCATATGAATCAGACTGGTTATTATTTTCCACACGTGCAGTATTCAAAAAGGTTCTGCATGAGTGTCTATGTCAAATAGACTGCTGACTATGACACATGCGTGTATCGTTCAGGGAGCTGCTTAATTTGGGGCTTCCTTAAATAGGGTCCTGACTACTCCACAGCTGTTTATTATGCACTGAAGCTCCGAATGACAAGCCATATGAAATAGACTCCTTACTATTGCCCCATTGTGCATTATTCAGTAATGCTCTGATTGAGTGTCCATATGATTTGGACACTGATTATTCCCAAGGTGTGTATCTTTCAGTGACATTCTGAACGAGTGTCCACATAACATAAACTTTTGCCTCTATCCTCTTGACTATTTTTCAGTTCTGCATTGTCCACTGAGTCGCTGGGTGAAGAGTCATATCAAATAGTCTCCAGACTATTCCTTAGCTGTGCATTATTCAGTGAGTCTCTGAATAAATGGCTATATATAATATAATCCTGAGTATTTTCCAGATATATATGATTCCTCACTGAGGTTCTGAAGAAGTGGCCATGTGCAATACAGTCCTGACGTTTTCATAGGTCTGTATTATTCTGTGAAGCTCTGAATGAGTGACCATAAAATATAGCGTCCTGAATGCTCCTCAGGCGTGCGTTTTTACATTCGGCTCTAAATGAGTGGCTATATGAAATTGAATCTTAACATTTCTCAAGGTGTATGTTATTCAGTTAGGTTCTGAATATGTGGCTATAGGAAATAGAATTCTGACTACAATTGAGGTGTTACTTATTCAAAAAGCTCTGAAATGGATGCCACATGTAATAGCGTCCTGAGTATTTCCCAGATATGTATTATTTACTGAGGCTCTGAAACTTTGGCCACATGAAATTGTTTTCTGAGTTGTCCACAGGCGTGTATTATTGACTCTTACTCTAAATATTTGGCCATAAAATAGGCAAGTGACTATTCCAAAGTTTTGTATTACTCACTCAGGCTTTGATTTTGTGGCCATATGAAATAGTCTAATGTCTATTCCACATGTGTGCATTATTCCCTGAGGCTGTAAATGAGAGGCTCTATAAAGTAGACTCCTAACACTTCGCTAGGTTTGCCTTACTCAGTGGGGCTCATTTTGTGTGACCATATAAAACAGGATGCTGCTATATTAAATATTTGTATTATTTGGTGAATCTCTGAATTAGTGTATATATAAAATAGACTGCTGGGTAGTTTACATTTGTGCATTTTTCACTGAGGTTACGAGTAAGTGGCCATATAAATTGGAATCCGGACTAATCCACATGTGTATATTATCCATTGAGTCTATGAATGAGTGTCCTAATAAAATAGACTCCTGGCTACTTCACAGGTGTACATTATTTACCAAAGCTCCGAATGAATGTCCATTGAAAATAGACACCAAGTTATTCTCCAGGTGTATATTATTTAGTGAGCCTCAGAAAATGTGGCCATATTACTTAGATTCCTTACAACATAAAGGGTCTGTTTTATTCACTGTGGCTCTGAATGTGTGTCTACATGAAATAGACTCCTTACTACATCACATTATTCTGTGACACTCCGAATTAGAGGCCACATAAAAATGTCTCCTTATATTCCAGAGGTGTACATTATTTAATGAGACTCTGAATGAAGGGATATAGGTAAATACTGATTATTTCCCCAGGTGTGTACACTTAGTGAGGCTCTTAATGAGTGGCCGTAGGAAAGAGACTTCTGACTATTCTGCAGGTGTGCATTATTTAGGGATTCTCTGAATGAGTGGCCATATAAAATAGACTCCAGACTATATCACAAGTGTGTCATACTCAGTGAGGCTGTGAAAGTGGGTCCATAAGAATCAGACACCTATTTACTTTACACGTGCATTATTCACAGTTTGTCTGAATGAGTAGCAGTATGGCATAAACTCCTCAATATTTTACATGTGTGCATTAATGAAACAGGTTCTGCTTGAGTGTCCATACCAAATAGTCTCCTGAAACTGCCCCAGGTGTGTATTACTCAATGATAGACAAAATTAGAGTTCATATGAAATAGACGCCAGGCTATTATCCAGGTGTGTATCATTCAAGAAGGCACTTAATTCGTGGCTATCTTAAACAGCATCCTGATTACTCCATAGAAGTTTACCATTCACTGAATCTTTGAGTGATAGACCATATAAAATAGACACCTGACTACTGCTCCATTGTGAATGATTCAATAATGTGCTAAATGCGTGGTAGTATCAAATAGAATTTTTAGGATTCTTGAGGTGTATTTCACTCAGTCAGGCACAAAACGATTGGCCAAATAAAAAATCCTCGACTATTACCCACGTATGCATTATTCACTGAGGTTCTAACTGAGTGTCTACATGAAGTAGACTCTTAACTCTTCCCCAGGTGTGTATTATTGAATGAGACTCGGACTAAGTGGGCATAAAAAAGAGACTTAGGTGTACTGCCCAGGTTTTTGTTACCTACAGAGTCTCTGAATATGTAGCCATTTAAAGTAGACACTTGTCTATTTTTGAGAGGAGTATTCTTCACAGAGGCCCTGAACGAGTGGCCATGTGAAAGAGATTCCTTACTTTTCAGATATCGATATTATTCACTAAAACACTGAAAGAGTGGCCTTCTGAAATAGAACTCATTTTACTCCACAGGTGTGCATAAGTTTTTGATTCACCAAACGAAACACCATTTGAAACAGACAAATGATTATTCCCCACATGTGCAGTATTCGAAAAGGCTTTTATTTTGCGGCCATATAAACTAGATTAGTGTCTATTCCACACGTGTGCATTATTTCCTGACTCTGTAAATTAAAGGCTTTATAAAGTAGACTCCTAACACTTCCCCTGGTGTGCATTACTCAGTGAGGCTCTTTTTGTTTAACCATATGAAACACGATGCTGTCTATCTCAAATATTTGTATTATTCAGTGAATCTCTGAATGAGGGTCTATATGAAATAGACTGCTCAGTATTTTAAATTTTTGCATTTTTCACTGAGGTTATGAGTCATTGGCCATATAAAATGGAATCCTAACTAATCCACACGTGCATATTATCCACTGAGGCTGTAAATGAATGTCCTAATAAAATAGACTCCTGGATACTGCACAGGTGTACATCATTTTCGGAGGCTCTGAATATATTTCCATCAAAAATAGACACCAAATTATTCCCCAGGTGTGTATTATTCAGTGAGGCTCAGAATATGTTTCCATATCAATTAGATTACTTACTATATCAAGTCTCTGGCTTATTCACTGAAGCTCTGAATATGTGTCTACATGAAATAGACTCCTGACTACACCACATTATTCAGTGACACTCCAAATTAGAGGCCACATGAAAAAGTCTCCTGACTATTCCCCAGGTGTTCATTATTTAGTGAGACTCTAAATGAGGGGATAATGGTAAATCCTATTTCCTCAGGTGTGTACACTTAATGAGGCTCTTAACGAGTGGCCATAGGAAAGAGACTTCTGACTATTTTGCTGGTGTGCATTATTTAGTGATTCTCTGAATGGTTGGCCATAAAATATAGACTCCAGACTATATCACACGTGTGTAATATTCAGTGAGGCTGTGAAAGAGGGTCCATAAGAATCAGACTCCTAATTAATTTACATGTGCATTATTCACGGTTTGTCTGAATGAGTAGCTGTATGACATAGATTCCTCATTATTATCCATGTGTGCATTAATCAAACAGGCGCTGTTTGAGTGTCCATACCAAATAGAGTCCTGACAATGACCAAGGTGTGTATTACTCAATGATACACAAAATTAGAGTTCGCATTAAATAGACACCAGTCTATTACCCAGGTTTGTATCATTCAGGAAGCCACTTAATTCGTGGCTATCTTAAACAGCGTCCTGATAACTCCATAGAAGTTTATTATTCACTGCAACTTTGAGTGATAGACCATAAAAAATACACACCTGACTATTGCTGCATTGTGAAATATTCAATAAGGTGCTAAATGTGTGGTAGTATCAAATAGAATCCTTAGGATCCTTCAGGGGTATATCACTCAGTAAGGCACAAAATTAGTGGCCATTAAAAAATGCTCGACTATTTCACTGGTGTGCATTATTTATTGAGGCTCTAAATGAGTGGGTACATGAAGTATAGTATTAAGTCATCGTTTCTTGTGTATTATTGATGGAGTCTATGACTATGTGGGCATAAAAAAGACTCAGGTTTATTGCCTAGGTGTTCATTTCATATAGAGATTTTGAATGTGTAGCCATTTGAAGTAGACCCATGACAATTTTTGAGGGGAGTATTCTTCACAGAGGCCCTGAACAAGTGGCTATGTGAAAGAGATTCCTCACTTATCAGATATACATATTATTCACTAAAACAGTGAAAGAGTGGCCTTATGAAATAGAACCCATTTTACTCAACAAGTGTGCATTATTTTTTGATTTACCAAATTAAACTCCATAGGAAACAGACTAGTGATTATTCCCCAAATGTGCAGTATTCGAAAAGGTTCTGTATGAGTGTCTATGTCAAAGACACTCCTGATTCTGACACATGTGTGTATCATTCACGCAGCTGCTTAATTTGGGTCTACCTTAAATAGGGTCCTGACTACTCCACAGCTGTTTTTATTTTTTATTTATTTATTTATTTATTTATTTATTTATTTATTTTTTTAAATTTTTATTGCATTATAGGTTTTGGGGTACATGTGCAGAACGTGCAAGATAGTTGCATAGGTACACACATGGCAGTGTGTTTTGCTGCCTTCCTCCCCCTCACCCACACTTGGTATTCATCCCCAGGCTATCCCCCCAGCCCCCCCCACTGTCCCTCCCCCATTTCCCCCAACAGTCCCCAGTGTATAGTAGACCGCCTCTCTGTGTCCATGTGTTCTCATTTTTCTCACCCACCTATGAGTGAGTATATGCGGTATTTCTTTTTCTGTTCTTGTGTCAGTTTGCTGAGAATGATGTTCTCCAGATTCATCCATGTCCTTACAAAGGACACAAACTCATCAATTTTGATTGCTGCATAATATTCCATGGTGTATATGTGCCACATTTTTCCAGTCCAGTCTATCATCGATGGGCATTTGGGTTGGTTCCAGGTCTTTCTATTGTAAACAGTGCTGCAATGAACATTCGTGTGCATGTGTCCTTATAGTAGAACGATTTATATTCTTTTGGATAGATACCCAGTAATGGGATTGCTGGGTCAAATGGAATTTCTATTTCTAGGTCCCTGAGGAATCGCCACACTGTCTTCCACAATGGTTGAACTAATTTACACTCCCACCAACAGTGTAAGAGTGTTCCTATTTCTCCACATCCTCTCCAGCATCTGCTGTCTCCAGATTTTTTAATAATCGCATTCTAACTGGTGTGAGATGATATCTCAATGTGGTTTTGATTTGCATCTCTCTAATGACCAATGATGATGAGCACTTTTTCATATGTTTGTTGGCCTTATGTATGTCTTTTTTTGTAAAGTTTCTGTTCATATCCTTTGCCCATTTTTGAATGGGCTTGTTTGTTTTTTTTCTGTAAATCTGTTTGAGTCCTTTGTAAATTCTGGATATCAGCCCTTTGTCAGATGTGTAAACTGCAAAGATTTTTTTCCATTCTGATGGTTGCCGATTCACTCTAGTGTCTGTTTCTTTTGCCGTGGAGAAGCTGTGGAGTTTGATTAGGTCCCATTTGTCTATTTTGGCTTTTGTTGCCAATGATTTTGGTGTTTTGTTCATGAACTCCTTGCCTACTCCTATGTCCTGAACGGTTTTGCCTAGATTTTCTTCTAGGGTTGTTATGGTGTCAGGTCTTACGTTTAAGTCTTTAATCCATCTGGAGTTAATTTTAGTGTAGGTGTCAGAAAGGGGTCCAGTTTCTGCTTTCTGCACATGGCTAGCCAGTTTTCCCAACACCATTTATTAAATAGGGAATCCTTTCCCCATTGCCTGTTTTTGTCTGGTTTATCAAATATAATATGGTTGTAGATATGTTGTGTTGCCTCCGAGGCTTCTGTTCTGTTCCATTGGTCTATATCTCTATTTTGGTACCAGTACCATGCTGTTTTGATTACTGTAGCCTTGTAGTATAGTTTGAAGTCTGGTAGCGTGATGCCTCCCGCTGTGTTCTTTTTGCTTAGAATTGACTTGGCTATGCGGGCTCTTTTTTGGTTCCATATGAAATTCATCGTGGTTTTTTCCAGTTCTGTGAAGAAATTCAATGGTAGTTTGATGGGGATAGCATTGATTGTGTAAATTACTTTGGGCAGTATAGCCATTTTCACAATATTGATTCTTCCTAACCATGAACATGGAATGTTTCTCCATCTGTTTGTGTCCTCTCTTATTTCGTTGAGCAGTTGACACTTGACTATTTTTGAGAAGAGTATTCTTCACAGAGGCCCTGAACGAATGGCCATGTGAAAGAGATTCCTGACTGATCAGATATACATATTATTCACTAAAACACTGAAAAGGTGGCCTTATGAATTAGAATTCATTTTACTCAACAGTTGTGTGTTATTTTTTGATTCTCCAAACTAATCAGCATATGAAACAGACTAGTGATTATTCCCCACATGTGCAGTATTCGAAACGGTTTTGTATGAGTGTCTATGTCAAATAGTCTCCTGACTCTGACACATGTGTGTATCATTCAGGGAGCTGCTTAATTCGGGGCTACCTTAAATAGGGTCCTGAATACTCCACAGCTTAAACTGCTGTGAAGTATTTTATGCACATAATCTCCGAATGACAGGCCATATGCAATAGATTCCTTAGTATTGCCCCATTGTGCATTATTCGGTAATGCTCTGATTGAGTGTCCATATGACTTGGACACTGATTATTCCCAAGGTGTGTATTCTTCAGTGAGATTCTGAACAAGTGACCACATAGTCTAAACCCTTGACTCTATCCTCTTGGCTATTTTTCAGTTCTGCATTTTCCACTGAGTCGCTTCGTGAAGCGTCATATCTAGTAGTCTTCTGACTATTCCTTAGCTGTGCATTATTCAGTGAGTCTCTGAATAAGTGGCTCTATATAATATAATCTTGAGTATTTTTCAGATATATATGATTCCTCACTGCGATTCTGAATAAGTGTCCATGTGAAATATACTCCTGACGTTTTCATAGGTTTGTATCATTCTGTGAAGCTCTGAATGAGTGGCCATAAAATAGAGCCTTCTGAATGCTCCTCAGTCGTATGTTTTTACATTTAGCTCTTAATGAGTGGCTATACATAAGAGAATTTTAACTTTTCCCAAGGTGTATGTTATTCAGATAGGCCCTGAATATGTTGGTATATGAAATAGTATTCTGACTACAATAGAGGTGTTTCTTATTCAAGGAAGCTCTGAAATTGATGCCACATGTAACACCGTCCTGAGTGTTTCCCACGTATGTATTATTCACTGAGGCTCTGAAACTTTGGCCATATGAATTTGTTTCCTGACTTGTCCAAAGGCGTGTATTACAGACTCTGACTCTAAATATTTGGGCATGAAAAATAGAGAAGAGACTATTCCAAAGTTGTGTATTCCTAACTCAGGCTTTGATTTTGTGGCCATATCAAATAGTCTAGTGTCTATTTCACAATTGTGCATTATTCCCTGAGGCTGTAAATGAGAGGCTATCTAAAGTAGACTCCTAACACTTCCCCTGGTGTGCCTTACACATGGAGGCTCATTTTTTTGACCATATGAAGCAGGATGCTGCTATATTAAATATTTGCATTATTTAGTGAATTACTGAATGAGTGTCTATATAAAATAGATTGCTGAGTATTTGACATTTGTGCATTTTTTCACAGAACTTAAGAGTGAGTGGCCATAAAAATTGGAATCTGCACTAATCCACACGTGCATATTGTCCACTGTGGTTATGAATGAGTGTCCTGAAAATATAAACAACTGGCTACTCCACAGGTGTACATTATTTACCAAGGCTCTGAATAAATGTCCATCGAAAATGAACTCCAAATTATTCTCCAGGTGTGTATTATTCAGTGATGCTCAGAAGATGTGGCCATATTAATTAGATTTCTTAGAACATAATGGGCCTGTTTGATTCACTGTGGCTCTGAGTATGAGTCTACATGAAATAGACTCCTGACTACATCACATTATTCAGTGACACTCCGAATTAGAGGCCACATGAAAAAGTCTCCTGACTATTCCACAGGTGTGCATTATTTAGTAAGACTCTAAATGAAGCAGTATAGGTAAATCCTGACTATTTCCCCAGGTGCGTACACTTAGTCAGGCTCTTAATGAGTGGCCATAGGAAAGAGTCTCCTGACTATTCCACAGGTGTGCCTTATTGAGTTAGACTCTGAATGAGGGGATAATGGTAATTCCTGACTATTTCCCCAGGTGTGTACACTTAGTGAGGCTCTTAACGAGTGCCCATAGGAAAGAGACTTCTGACTATTCAACAGCTGTGCATTATTTAGTGATTCTCTGAATTGGTGGCCATAAAAAATAGACTCCAGGCTATATTAAAAGTGTGAAATATTCATTGAGGCTGTGAAAGTGGGTTCATAAGAATCAGACTTCTAATATAAATTGGAATTCGTTCTAATCCACATGTTCATATTATCCACTGAGCCTATGAATGAGTGTCTTAATAAAAAAGACTCCTGGCTACTCCACAGGTGTACATTATTTACCGAGGCTCTGAATGAATGTCCATCGAAAATAGACTCCAAATTATTCTCCAGGTTTGTATTATTCAGTGAGGATCAGAAGATGTGGCCATATTAATTAGATTCCTTACAACATAAATGGCCTGTTTTATTCACTGTGGCTCTGAATATGTGTCTACATGAAATAGAGTCCTGACTACATCACATTATTCAGTGACATTCCGAATTAGAGACCACATGAAAAAGTCTCCTGACTATTTCACAGGTGTGCATTATTTAGTGAGAATCTAAATGAAGGGATATAGGTAAATCCTGACTATTTCTCCTGGTGTGTACACTTAGTGAGGCTCTTAACGAGTGGCCATAGGAATGAGTCTCCTGAGTATTCCACAGGTGTGCATTATTGAGTGAGACTCTGAATGAGGAGATAATGGTGAATCCTGACCATTTCCCAAGGTGTGTACACTCAATAAGGCTCTTAACGAGTGGCCATAGGAAAGAGACTTCTGACTATTAATCAGGTATGCATTATTTAGTGATTCTCTGAATGAGTGGCCATAAAAAATAGACTCCAAACTATATCACAAGTGTGTAATATTCAGTGAGGCTGTGAAAGCGGGTCCATATGAAACAGACTTCTAATTACTCCACATGTGCATTATTCACAGTTTGAATGAGTAGCCATATGACATAGACTCCTCATTATTATCCATGTGTGCATTAATCAAACAGGCTCTCTTTGAGTGTCCATACCAAATAGACTCGTGACACTGCCTGAGGTGTATTACTCAGTGATACACAAAATTAGAGTTCACATAAAATAGTCTCCTGATTATCATACCGGTGCCTATCATTCAGCAAGGCACTTAATTTGTGGCTATGTTAAACAGCGTCCTGATTACTCCATAGAAGTTCACTGTTCACTGATACTCTGAATGGTAGACCATATAAAATAGACACCTGACTATTGCTCCATTGTGAATTATTCAAGGAGGTTCTAAATGAGTGGTAGTATCAAATAGAATTCTGAGGATTTTTCAGTTATATATCACTCAGTGAGGCATAAAATGACTGTCCATATAAAAAATGCTCAACTATTACCCTGCTGTGCATTATTCACTGAGGCTCTAAATGAGTGGCTACATGAAGTGGCTCTTAAATCTTCCTTTGTTGTGTCTTATTGTATGAATCTCTGACTAAGTGGGCATAAAAAAGAGACTCAGCTGTATTGCCCATGTGTTCATTTCATACAGAGACTTTGAATGTGTAGCCATTTGAAGTAGACACTTGACTATTTTTGAGAAGAGTATTCTTCACAGAGGCCCTGAACGAGTGGCTATGTGAAAGAGATTCCTGACTGATCAGATATACATATTATTCACTAAAACTCTGAAAGGGTGGCCTTATGAATTAGAACCCATTTTACTCAACAGGTGTGTGTTATTTTTTGATTCCCCAAACTAATCACCATATGAAACAGACTAGTGATTATTCCCCACATGTGCAGTATTTGAAACGGTTTTTTAATGAACGTCTATATCAAATAGTCTCCTGACTCTGACACATATGTGTATAATTCAGGGAGCTGCTTAATTTAAGGCTACCTTAAATAGAATCCTGACTACTCCACAGCTGTTTTTTATGCACTGAAGCTCTGAATGAAAGGCCATATGAAATAGACTTTTTAGTATTGCCCCATTGTGCATTATTCGATAATGCTCTGATTGAGTGTCCATATGATTTGGACACTGATTATTCCCAAGGTGTGTATTCTTCAGTGAGATTCTGAACGAGTGACCACATAACATAAGCCCTTGACTCTATCCTCTTGACTATTTTTTCAGTTCTTCATTGTCCACTGAGTCGCTGTGTGAAGAGTCATATCAATTAGTCTCCAGACAATTCCTTAGCTGTGCATTATTCTGTGAGTCTCTGAATAAGTGGCTCTATACAATATAATCCTAAGTATTTTTCAGATATATTTGTTTCCTCACTGAGGATCTGAATAAGTGTCCATGTGAAATACACTCCTGTCGTTTTCATAGGTTTGTATTATTCTGTGAAGCTCTGAATAAGTGGCCATAAAATAGAGCCTCCTGAATACTCTTCAGGCGTGCATATTTACATTCGGCTCTAAATGAGTGGCTATACGAAAGAGAATTTTAACTTTCCCCAAGGTGTATGTTATTCAGTTATGCCTTGAATATGTTAGTATAGGAAATAGAATTTTGACTACAATAGAGGTGTTTCTTATTCAAGAAAGCTCTGAAATTGATGCCACATGTAATAGAATCCTGAGTGTTTCCCAGGTATGTATTATTCACTGAGGCTCTGAAACTTTGGCCATATGAAATTGTTTCCTGACTTGTCCACAGGTGTGTATTATTGACTCTGACTCTAAATATTTGGGCATGTAATATAGAGAAGGGACTATTCCAAAGTTGTGTATTCCTCACTCAGGCTTTGATTTTGTGGCCATATCAAATAGTCTATTGTCTATTCCACACTTCTGCATTATTCCCTGAGGTGGTTAATGAGAGTTTATATAAAGTAGACTCCTAACCCTTCCCTAGGTGTGCCTTACTCAGTGAGGCTCATTTTGTGTGACCATATGAAACAGGATGCTGCTATATTAAATATTTGTATTATTTAGTGAGTTACTGAATGAGTGTCTATATGAAATAGACTGCTGAGTACTTTACATTTGTGCATTTTTCACTGAGGTTAAGAGTCAGTGGCCATATAAATTGGAACCTGGACTAATCCACACGTGCACATTATCCACTGCGGTTATGAAGGAGTGTCCTAATAAAATAGACTCCTGTCTACTTCACAGGTGTACGTTATTTACCAAGGCTCTTAATGAATGTCCATCAAAAATAGACTCCAAATTATTCTCCAGGTGTGTATTATTCAGTGTGGTTCAGAAGATGTGGCCATATTAATAAGATCCCTTAGAATATAAAGAACCTGTTTGAGAGGGAGGGAAGAAAGGAAGGAAAGGAAGGGAAGGGAGGGAGGGAGGGAGGAGGGGAAAAAAGAAAGAAAAACTATGAGAGATTTGCTTAAGGCATAAAACTGTCCTCAAAGAGCCTAATCTCCACTTTTCCAAGAATGGGAAATAAACTACATAATAGAAGAAGACTGAGTCAATAATAATAATAATAATTTTTTGAGAGGAGACAAGATGGCGTCGTAGAGGCGACTCAGGATTGCAGCTCTCAGTGAAGGTGCAGAGGGTGAGTCCTAGCCGCATTCTCGAATGTTCCTTTTATGCCCACAGAGCGTTGAAAGTCCCAGGTGTGGGAGAGACACAAGACACTAGCAGCCGGCTAACGCAGCCGGCTCCCGCCGCCTCTTCGACCGGCGCCGCAGTGGGACCTGGTGCGGAACTCACTGGTCTGGGTGCCCTGTTAAACCAGCAATCTGGGATTTGGAAGGGCAGATTGGCATGTTCATCTGATTGAACGGGACTTGGACAATGAGCCAGACCAGGAGTTTCCTGGGAAGCGTGATCTGAGCTGGGGTAGTGGGCAGTGGCATGGGAGATCGCATGGATCCCAGCACCCTATTGGCAGGCTACTGGGGCGCCAGTGACAGAGTCGACATTTCAGCTTGGGGAGAGGAAGAGAGAGAGAGAGAGGACGGACTCTGAGGCAGGGAGCTGGGTGATCGGGCTCGGCGGGTCCCATGCTCACGGGGACAAGCAGGGAGGAGACTGGAGGTGCTTGGGGCTGAGAGTTTTGCTGCCGGCACCTAGGATGGTGCAGCCTGGTGAGGGAGGGGCGTCCACCATTGCTGATGCAGTCCACCCCCACTGAAATACCGCCCAGGACCGACACAGCCCACCGTTGCCGAGGCAACCTGCCATAACAGAAAGACTCCGTACTCCACAGCAGAAGGGAGACCAGTAGCAAAAGGGCGGACCCGTGCTAGCAGGTCAGAGCCCCGGCAGGCAAATAGTAAATAGACTGCCGCCTAGTGGGGCAGGACAGTGCAACAGATACTCATAAAGAAAGCCCCAACTCCCTGAGACAGAGCATCTAAGGGGGGGAAAAACAGGTGGTGTTTTATGAGTTCTATTGCAGCAGACATAAACAACCTCCCAACAACCCTGAATGAACAACGGAGCTCACAGCTCAACACTGGAGCTCCTATAAAGCACAGACTGTCTCCTCAAGCAGCTCACTGACCCCTGTATATCCAAGGAGTCACCCCAGAAAAGAACTAATCAGACTGACATTTGGCTGGCATTATTCTGGAACAAGGAAAGCAGAAGAAGAAACTGGTATCATCCCTCACTGTTCCGCAGCTGCTGCAGGTATACTCCAGACAAGCAGGGCCTGGAGTAGACCTCAGCACTCATACAGCAGAGAGGATAGACCATTAGAGGAAATACTAAGTAACAGAAATACTTCATCATCAACAATCTCAGCATCCACACAGAGACCCAATTGAAAAATGAGCAACTACTAAGACGACAGGTGGATAAATCCATAAAGATGGGAAGGAACCAGCGCAAAAAGGAGGAAGGCACCTGAAACCAAACACTTCACCTCCAAAAAAGGACCAAAACTCCTCACCAGCAAGAGAACAAAGGTGGACGGAGAATGAATGTGATGAAATGAGGGAATCAGACTTCAGAAAGTGTATAATGAGAAACTTCAGTGAGCTAAAGGAACATGTACTAAACCAGTGCAAAGAAACTAAGAACCTTGAAAAAAGATTTGAAAAAAGATTCGAGGAATTGATAACAAGAATGGGCAACTTAGAGAGGAATATGAATAAATCGAAGGAGCTGAAAAACACAACACGAAAACTTCGCAAAGCATGCACGAGTTTCAACAGCCGAATTGAGAAAGCAGAAGAAATAATATCAGAAGTTGAAGATCAACTCAATGAAATAAAACGAGAAACCAAGATTAAAGAAAAAAGTACAAAAAGGAATGAACAAAATCTCCAAGAAATGTGGGACTATGTGAAGAGACCAAACCTACGTTTGATAGGTGTACCAGAATGTGACGAAGAGAATGAATCCAAGCTGGAAAACACTCTTCTGGATATTATCCAGGAAAATTTCCCCAACGTAGCAAGACAGGTCAATACTCAACTCCAGGAAATACAGAGAACCCCACAAAGATAATCCGCAAGAAGAGCAACCCCAAGGCACATAATCATCAGATTCACCGGGGTTGAAATGAAGGAGAAAATAAAAAGGGCAGTCAGAGAGAAAGGTCAGGTCACCCACAAAGGGAAGCCCATCAGACTCACAGCAGATCTCTCAGCAGAGACTCTACAAGCCAGAAGAGAGTGGGGGCCAATATTCAACATCCTTAAAGAAAAGAGCTTTCAACCCAGAATTTCATATGCAGCCAAACTGAGCTTCATAAGTGAAGGAAAAATAAAATTCTTCACGAACAAGCAAGTACTCAGAGATTTTGTCACCACTAGGCCTGCTTTACAAGAGCTCCTGAAAGAGGCACTACATATAGAAAGAAACAACCAGTTCCAGCCATCTCATCAGCATACCAAATGCTAAAGACCATCAACAAAATGAAGAATGTACATGAACCAATGGGCAAAACAGCCAGATAGCATCAAAATGGCAGTATCAAATTCACACATAACAATATTAACCCTGAATGTAAATGGGCTAAATGCACCAATCAAAAGACACAGGCTGGCAAATTGGATAAAAAAACAAAACCCATCGGTGTGCTGTATCCAGGAAACCCACCTCACACGCAAAGATACACAAAGGCTCAAAATAAAGGGATGGAGGAAGATTTACCAAGCAAATGGAGAGCAAAAAAAAGCAGGAGTTGCAATTCTCATCTCTGATAAAATAGACTTTAAAGCAACAAAGATAAAAAGGGACAAAGAAGGTCTTTACATAATGGTAAAAGGATCGATACAACAAGAAGAGATAACGATTCTAAATATATATGGGCCCAATGTAGGAGCACCCAGATATATAAGGCAAGTTCTTAATGACTTACAAAGAGAATTAGACTCCCACACAATAATAGTGGGAGACTTTAACACTCCACTGTCAATAGCAGACAGATCAACCAGACAGAAAATTAACAAGGATATCCAGGACTTGAACTCAGACCTGGAACAAGCAAACCTGATAGACATTTACAGAACTCTCCACCCCAAATCCACAGAATATACATTCTTCTCAGCACCACATCACACCTACTCCAAAATTGACCACATAATTCCCACCAGTTAGAATGGCGATCATTAAAAAATCTGAAGACAGCAGATGCTGGAGAGGATGTGGAGAAATAGGAACACGCTTACACTGTTGGTGGGAGTGTAAATTAGTTTAACCATTGTGGAAGACAGTGTGGCGATTCCTCAGGGACCTAGAAATAGAAATTCCATTTGACCCAGCAATCCCATTACTGTGTATCTATCCAAAAGACTGTAAATCGTTCTACTATAAGGACACATACACACGAATGTTCATTGCAGCACTGTTTACAATAGCAAAGACCTGTAACCAAACCAAATGCCCATCGATGATAGACTCACTTGGAAAATGTGGCACATATACACCATGGAATATTATGCAGCAATCAAAAATGATGAGTTTGTGTCCTTTGTAAGGACATGGATGAATCTGGAGAACATCATTCTCAGCAAACTGACACAAGAACAGAAAAAGAAATACTGCATATACTCAGTTATAGGTGGGTGAGAAAAATGAGAACAAATGGACATAAAGAGGCGGTCTACTATACACTGGGGAGTGTTGGGGGAAATGGGGGACACTGAGTTTATGAGTGAGTGTCTTAATAAAATAGACTCCTGGCTACTGCACAGGTGTACATTATTTACCAAGGCTCTGAATGAATGTCCATCAAAAATAGACTCCAATTTATTCTCCAGTTGTGTATTATTCAGTGATGATCAGAAGATATGGCTATATTAATTATGTTCCTTACAACATAAAGGGCCTGTTTGATTCACTGTGGCTCTGAATATGTGTCTACATGAAATAGACTCCTGACTACATCACATAATTCAGTGACACTCCGAAGTAGAGGCAACATGAAATAGTCTCCTGGCTATTCCACAGGTGTGCATTTTTTAGTGAGACTCTGAATGAAGCGATATAGGTAAATCCTGCCTATTTTTCCAGGTGTGTACACTTAGTGTTGCTCTTAACGAGTGGCCATAGGAAAGAGTCTCCTGACTATTACACACGTGTGCATTATTGAGTGAGACTCTGAATGAAAGGATAATGGTAAATCCTGACTATTTCCCCAGGTGTGTACACTTAGGGAGGCTCTTAACGAGTGGCCATAGGAAAGAGAATTCTGACTATTAAGCAGGTGTGCATTATTTAGTGATTCTCTGAATGAGTGGCCATAAAAAATAGACTCCAGACTATATCACAAGTGTGTAATATTCAGTGAGGCTGTGAAAGAGTGGCCATATGAAACAGACTTCTATTTACTCCACATGTGCATTATTCACAGTTTGTCTGAATGAGTAGACATATGACATAGACTCCTCATTATTGTCCATGTGTGCATTAATCAAACAGGCTCTTTGTGAGTGTCCATACCAAATAGACTCCTGACACTGCCCGAGTTGTTTATTACTCAGCAATACACAAAATTAGAGTTCATATGAAATAGCCTCCTGATTATCATACCGGTGCATATCATTCAGCAAGGCACTTAATTCGTGGCTATGTTAAACAGCGTCCTGATTACTACATAGAAGTTCACTGTTCATTGAAACTTTGAATGTAGACCATATAAAATATACACCTGACTATTGCTCCATTGTGATTTATTCAAGGAGTTTCTAAATGAGTGGTAGTGTCTAATAGAATCCTGAGAATTCTTCAGTTATATATCACTCAGTGAGGCATAAAATGTCTGTCCATATAAAAAATGCTCGACTATTACCCTGGTGTGCATTATTCACTGAGGCTCTAAATGAGTGGCTACATGAAGTAGACTCTTAAATCTTCCTTTGTTGTGTCTTATTGAATGCATCTCTGACTAAGTGGTCATAAAAAAGAGACTCAGCTGTATTGCCCATGTGTTCATTTCATACAGAGACTTTGAATGTGTAGCCATATGAAGTAGACACTTGACTAATTTTGAGAAGAGTATTCTTCACAGGGGCCCTGAACGATTGGTTATGTGAAAGAGATTCCTGACTGATAAGATTCACATATTATTCACTAAAACACTGAAAGAGTGGCCTTATGAATTAGAACCCATTTTACTCAACAGGTGTGTGTTATTTTTTGATTCTCCAAACTAATCACCATATGAAAGATACTAGTGATTATTTCCCACATGTGCAGTATTAGAAACGGTTTTGTATGAGTGTCTATGTCGAATAGTCTCCTGACTCCGACACATGTGTGTATTATTCAGGGAGCTGCCTAATTTAGGGCTACCTTAAATAGTGTCCTGACTACTCCCCAGCTTAAACAGCTGTGAAGTAGTTTGTGCACTGAAGCTCCAAATGACAGGACATATGATAGAGACTCCTTACTATTGCCCCATTGTGCATTATTCGGTAATGCTGTGATTGAGTGTCCATATGACTTGGACACTGATTATTCCCTAGGTGTGTATTCTTCAGTGTTATCCTGAAGGAGTGATCACATAACATAAAACTTTGACTCTATCTTCTTGGCTATTTTTCAGTTCTGCATTGTCCACTGAGTCGCTGGGTGAAGAGTCATATCAAATAGTCTCCAGACTATTCCTTAGCTGTGCATTATTCAGTAAGTCTCTGAATAAGTGGCTCTATATAATATAATCCTGAGTATTTTTCAGATATATATGATTCCTCACTGAGGTTCTGAATAAGTTTTCGTGTGAAATACACTCCTGATGTTTTCATAGGTCTGTATTATTCTGTGAAGCTCTGAATTAGTGGCCATAAAATAGAGCCTCCTGAATACTCCTCAGGCATGCGTTTTTACATTAAGCTTTAAATTAGTGGCTATACCAAGAGAATTTTAACTTTTCCCAAACTGTATGTTATTCAGTTATGCCCTGAATATGTTGCTATAGGAAATAGAATTCTGACTACAATAGAGTTGTTCCTTATTCAAGGAATATCTAAAATTGATGCCACATGTAATACTCTACTGAGTGTTTTTCAGGTATGTATTATTCACTAAATCTCTGAAACTTTGGCTATATGAAATTGTTTCCTGACTTGTCCACAGGCGTGTATTATTGACTCTGACTCTAAATATTTGGGCATGTAAAATAGAGAAAGGACTATTCCAAAGTTTTGTATTCCTCACTCAGGCTTTGATTTTCTGGCCATATCAAATAGTCTAGTGTCTATTCCACACTTGTGTATTATTCCCTGAGGCTGTAAATGAGAGGCTATATAAAGTAGACTCCTAACACTTCCCTAGGTGTGCCTTACTCAGTGAGGCTCATTTTGTATGACCATATGAAACAGGATGGTGCTATATTAAATATTTGTACTATTAAGTGAATTACTGAATGAGTGTCTATATGAAGTAGACTGCTAAGTACTTTACATTTGTGCATTTTTCATTGCGGTTATTAGTCAGTGGCCATATAAATTGGAATATGGACTAACCCACACGTGCATATTATCCACTGAGTTTATGAATGAGTATCCTAATAAAATAGACTCCTGGCTACTCCACAGGTGTACATTATTTACCAAGGCTCTGAATGAATGTCCCTCGAAATTAGACTCCAAATTATTCTCCAGGTGTGTAATATTCAGCGAGGCTCATAAGATGTGACCATATTAATTAGATTCCTTAGAACATAAAGGGTCTGTTTGATTCACTGTGGCTCTGAATATGAGTCTACATGAAATAGACACCTGACTACATCACGTTATTCAGTGACAATCCGAATTAGAGGCCACATGAAAAATTATCCTGTCTATTCCACAGGTGTGCATTATTTAGTGAGACTCTGAATGAAGGGATAATGGTAAATCCTGAATATTTCCCCAGGTGCTTACACTTGGTGAGTGTCTTAACGAGTGGCCATAGGAAAAAGTCTCCTGACTATTCCACAGGTGTGCATTATTGAGTGAGACTCTGAATGAGGGGATAATGGTAAATCCTGACTATTTCTGTAGGTGTGCAGACTCAGTGAGGCTATTAACGAGAGGCCATAGGAAAGAGACTTCTGACTATTCCACAGGTGTGCATTATTTAGTGATTCTCTGAATTGGTGGCCATAAAAAATAGACTCCAGGGTATATCACATTTATGAAATATTCATTGAGGCTGTGAAAGTGGGTCCATAAGAATCAGACTTCTAATTACTTTACATGTGCATTATTCATTGCTTGTCTGAATGAGTAGCCATATGACATAGACTCCTCATTATTATACATGTGTGCATTAATCAAACAGGTTCTGTTTGAGTGTCCATACCAAATAGACTCCTGAAACTGCCCCAGGTGTGTATTACTCCATGATACACAAAATTAGAGTTCATATGAAATAGATGCCAGGCGATTACAGAGGTTTGTATCATTAAGGAATTCACTTAATTCTTGGCTATCTTAAACAGCGTCCTGATTACTCCATAGAAGTTTATTATTCACTGAAACTTTGAGGGTAGACCATATAAAATAGACACCTCACTATTGCTCCATTGTGTATTATTCAATAAGGTGCTAAATGCATGGTAGTATCAAATAGAATCCTTAGAATTCTTCAGGTGTATATCACTAAGTGAGGCACAAAATGAGTGTCCATATAAAAAATGCTCGACTAATACCGTGGTGTGCATTATTCACTGAGGCTCTAAATGAGTGGCTACATGAGGTAGACTTTTAACTTTTCCCCAGGTGTGTATTAATGAATGAGACTCTGACTAAGTGGGCATAAAAAAGAGACGTAGGTGTATTGCTTAGGTTTTCATTACCTACAGAGTCTCTGAATGGGTAGCCATTTAAAGTAGACACTTGACTATTTTTGAGGGGAGTATTCTTCACAGAGGCCCTGATTCAGTGGACATGTGAAACATATTCTTTACTTTCCAGATATACATATTATTCACTAAAACACTGAAAGAGTGTTCTTTTGAAATAGAACCCATTTTACTCCACAGGTGTGCATAAGTTTTTGATTCACCGAACGAAACACCATATGAAACAGACAAGTGATTATTCCCCACATGTGCAGTATTCGAAAAGGCTTTGATTTTGCGGCCATATAAAATAGACTAGTGTCTATTTCACACGTGTACATTACTTCCTGATTCTGTAAATTAAAGGCTATATAAAGAAGACTCCTAACACTTCCTCTGGTGTGCATTACTCAGTGAGGCTCTTTTTGTTTAACCATATGAAACAGGATGCTGTCTATCTCATATATTTGTATTATTCAGTGAATCTCTGGATGAGTGTCTGTATGAAATAGAATTCTAAGTATTTTACATTTTTGCATTTTTCACTGAGGTTATGAGTCAGTGGCCATATTAAATGGAATCCTGACTAATCCACACGTGCATATTATCCACTGAAGTTATGAATGAGTGTCCTAATAAATTAGACTCCTGGCCAATTTACAGGTGTACATCATTTTCCGAGGCTCTGAATATATGTCCATCGAAAATATACTCCAAATTATTCCCCAGGTGTGTATTATTCAGTGAGGTTCAGAAACTGTTTCCATATCAATTAGATTCCTTACTATATCAAGTGTCTGTCTTATTCACTGAAGCTCTGAATATGTGTCTACATGAAATAGACTCCTGATTACACCACATTATTCAGTGACACTCCATATTAGAGGCCACATGAAAAAGTCTCCTGACTATTCCACAGGTATGCATTATTGAGTGAGACTCTAAATGAAGAGACACAGGTAAATCCTGAATCTTTCCGCAGGTGTGTACACTTCCTGAGGCTTTTAACGAGTGGCCATAGGAGAGAGTCTCCTGACTATTCCACAGGTGTGCATTACTGAGTGAGACTCTGAATGAGGGGATAATGGTAAATCCTATTTCCCATTTGTGTACACTTTGTGAGGCTCTTAACGAGTGGCCATAGGAAAGAGACTTCTGACTATTCTGCAGGTGTGCATTATTTAGTGATTCTTTGAATGAGTGGCAATAAAATGTAGAATCCAGACTATATCACAAGTGTATAATATGCAGTGAGGCTGTGAAAGAGGGGCCATATAAAGCAGACTTCTAATTACTCCACATGTGCATTATTCACCGTTTGTCTGAATGAGTAGCCATATGATATGGACTCCTCATTATTATATATGTATGCATTAATCAAACAGGCTCTGTTTGAATGTCCATACCAAATAGACTCCTGACACTGCCCCAGGTGTGTATTACTCAGCGATACACAAAATTAATATGAAATAGACTCCTGACAATAACACAGGTGTGTATCATTCAGCAAGGCACTTAAATTGTGGCTATGTTAAACAGCGTTCTGATTACTCCATAGAAGTTTACTATTCACTGAAACTTTGAAGGATAGACCATATAAAATAGACACCTGACTATTGCTCCATTGTGAATTATTCAATAAGGTTCTAAATGAGTGATAGTATCAAATAGAATCCTGAGGATTTTTCAGTTATATATCACTCAGTGAGGCATACAATGACTGTCCATATAAAAGATGCTCGACTATTACCCTGGTGTGTATTATTCACTTAGGCTCTAAATGAGTGGCTACATAAAGTAGACTCTTAAATCTTTTTTTGTTGTGTATTATTGTATGAGTTTCTGACTAAGTGTGCATGAGAAAAGACTCAGATGTATTGCCCAGGTGTTCTATACGTACGGAGATGTTGAATGTTTAACCATTTGAAGTAGACACGACTATTTTTGAGAAGAGTATTCTTCACAGAGGCCCTGAATGAGTGGCCATGAGAAAGTGATTCCTGACTTATCAAATATACATATTATTCACTAAAACTCTGAAAGAGTGGCCTTATGAAATAGAACACATTTTCCTCAACAGGTGTGCGTAATTTCTTGATTCTCCAAACTAATCACCATATGAAACAGACTACTGATTATTCCCAAAATGTGCAGTTTTCGAAAAGGTTTTGTATGAGTGTCTATGTCAAATAGTCTCCTGACTCTGACACGTGTGTATCATTCACGGAGTTGTTTTATTTGCACTGAAATAATTTGCATTTGCAATAATTTTCACTTTATTATGCTGTGAAGGTCCGATTTTGCACTTCATTATGCACTGAAGCTCCAACTGACAGGCCATATGAAATAGACTCTTTACTATTGCCCCATTGTGCATTATTTGGTAATGCTGTGATTGAGTGTCCATATGACTTGGACACTGATTATTCCCAAGGTGTGTATTCTTCCGTGAGATTCTGAACGAGTGACCACATAACATAATTTTTTTACTCTATCCTCTTGAATATTTTTCAGTTCTGCATTGTCCACACTGTCGTTGGGTGAAGAGTCATATCAAATAGTCTTCAGACTATTCCTTAGCTGTGCATTATTCAGTGAGTCTCTGAATACGTGGCTCTATCTAATATAATCCTGAGTATTTTCTAGATATATATGATTCCTCACTGAGGTTCTGAATAAGTGTCCATGTGAAATACACTCCTGACGTTTTCATAGGTCTGTATTATTCTGTGAAGCTCTGAATGTGTGGCCATAAAATAGAGCCTCCTGAATGCTCCTCAGGCGTGCGTTTATACATTCGACTATAAATGAGTAGCTATACGAAATAGAATTTGAGCATTTCCCATGATGTATGTTATTCTGTTAGTCCCTGAATATGTTGGTATAGGAAAAAGAATTCTGACTACAATAGAGGTGTTTCTTATGAAAGGAAGTTCTGAAATTGATGCCACATGTGATACACTCCTGAGTGTTTCCCAAATATGTATTATTCACTGAGGCTCTGAAACTTTAGCCATATGAAATTGTTTCTGGACTTGTCCACAAGCGTGTATTATTGACTCTGACTCTAAATATTTGGGCATGTAATATAGAGAAGGGACTATTCCAAAGTATTGTATTCCTCACTCAGGCTTTGATTTTGTGGCCATATCAAAGAGTCTAGTGTCTATTCCACACTTGTGGATTATTCCCTGAGGCTGTAAATGAGAGGCTATATAAAGTAGACTCCTAACACTTCCCTAGGTGTGCCTTACTCAGTGAGGCTCATTTTGTGTGACCATATGAAACAGGATGCTGTTATATTAAATTTGTGTATTATTTAGTGAATTACTGAATGAGTGTCTATATGAAATAGACTGCTGAGTACTTTACATTTGTGCATTTTTCACTGAGGTTATGAGTCTGTGGTCATATAACTTGGAATCCAGACTAATCCACACGTGCATATTATATACTGAGGTTATGAATGAGTGTCCTAATAAAATTGACTCCTGGCTACTCCACAAGTGTACATTATTTACTGAGGCTCTGAATGAATGTCCTTCAAAAGTAGACTCCAAATTATTCTCCAGGTGTGTATTATTCAGTGAGACTCAGAAGATGTGGCCATATTAATTAGATTCCTTACAACATAAAGGGCTTGTTTTATTCACTGTGGCTCTGAATATGTGTCTACATTAAATAGACTCCTGACTACATCACATTATATGGTAACACTTTGAAGTAGAGGCCACATGAAAAAGTCTCCTGACTATTCCACAGGTGTGCATTGTTGAGTGAGACTCTGAATGAAAGGATATAGGTAAATCCTGACTATTTCCCCAGGTGTGTACACTTAGTGAGGCTCTTTACTAGTGGCCATAGGAAAGTGTCTCCTGACTATTCCACAGGTGTGCATTATTTAGTGAAACTCTGAATGAGGGGATAAAGGTAAATCCTATTTCCCCAGGTGTGTACACTTAATGAGGCTCTTAACCAGTGGCCATAGGAAAGAGACTTCTGACTATTCCGCAGGTGTGCATTATTTAGTGATTCTCTGAATAAGTGGCCATAAAAAATAGACTCCAGACTATGTCACAGGTGCGTAATATTCAGGGAGGCTGTGAAAGTGTGTCCATAAGAATCAGACTTCTAATTACTTTACATGTGCATTATTCACTGTTTGTTTGAACGAATAGCCATATGACATAGGCTCCACATTATTATACATGTGTGCATTAATCAAACAGTCTCTGTTTGAGTGTCCATACCAAATAGACTCCTGACACTGCCCCAGGTGTCTATTACTCAAAGATACACAAAATTAGAGTTCATATGAAATAGACGCCAGGTTATTACCCAGGTGTGTTTCTTTCAGGAAGGCACTTAATTCATGGCTATTTTCAACAGTGTCCTCATTACTCCATAGAATTTTATTATTCACTGAATCTTTGAGTGATAAACCATATAAAATAGACGCCTGACTATTGCTCCATTGTGAATTATTCAATAAGGTGCTAAATGCGTAGTACTATCAAATAAAATCCTTAGGATTCTTCAAAAGTATATCAGTCAGTGATGCACAAAATGAGTGGCCATATAAAAAATTCTCGACTAATATCCTGGTGTGCATTATTCACTGAGGCTCTAAATCAGTGGCTACATGAAGTAGACTCTTAAATCCTCCTTTGTTGCATATTACTGAATGTGTCTCTGACTAAGTGGGCATAAAAAAGAGACTCAGGTGTATTGCCCAGATGTTGATTACCTACAGAGTCTCTGAATATGTAGCCATTTTAAGTAGACCCTTGACTATTTTTGAGGGGAGTATTCTTCACAGAGGCCCTGAACGAGTGGCCATGTGAAAGAGATTCCTTACTTTTCAGATATACATATTATTCTCTAAAACACTGAAAGAGTGGCCTCCTGAATTAGAACCCATATTACTCCACAGGTGTGCATAAGTTTTGATTCACCAAATAAAACACCATATAAAACAGACAAGTGATTATTCCCCACATGTGCAGTATTCGAAAAGGCTTTGATTTTGTGGCCATATAAAATAGACTAGTGTCTATTCCACACGTGTTCATTATTTCCTGATTCTCTAAATTATAGGCTCTATAAAGTAGACTCCTAACACTTACCCTGATGTGCATTACACAGGGTGGCTCTTTTTGTTTAACCATATGAAACAGGATGCTGTCTATCTCAAATATTGTATTATTCAGTGAATCTCTGAATGAGTGTCTGTATAAAACAGACTTCTAAGTATTTTACATTTTTGCATTTATCACTGAGGTTATGAGTCAGTGGCCATATAAATTTTAATCCAGACTAATCCACACCTGCATATTATCCACTGAGGCTATAAATGAGTGTCCTAATAAAATAGACTCCTGGCTACTCCACAGGTGTACATTATTTACCGAGGCTCTGAATGACTGTCCATCGAAAATAGACTCCAAATTATTCTCCAGGTGTGTATTATTCAGCGAGGCTCAGAAGACGTGGCCATAGTAATTAGATTCCTTACAACATATAGGGCCTGTTTTATTCACTGTTGCTCTGAATATATGTCTACATGAAATAGACTTCTGACTCCATCACATGATTCAGTGACACTCCGAATTAGAGGCCACATAAAAAAGTCTCCTGACTATTCCACAGGTGTGTATTATTGAGTGAGACTCTGAATGACGGGATATAGGTTAATCCTGACTATTTCTCCAGGTGTGTACACTTAGTGCGGCTCATAAGGAGTGGCCATAGGAAAGAGACTTCTGACTATCCTGCAGGTGTGCATTATTTAGTGATTCTCTGAATAGGGGCCATAAAAAATAGACTCCAGACTATATCACAAGTGTTTAATATTCAGTGAGGTTGTGAAAGAGGGGCCATAAGAATCAGACTTCGTATTACCTAACATGTGCATTATTCACTGTTTGTCAGAATGAGTAGCCGTATGACATAGACTCATCATTATTATACATGTGTGCATTAATCAAACAGGTTCTGTTTGAGTGTCCATACCAAATAGATTCCTGACACTGCCCCAGGGGTGTATTACTCAACGATACACAAAATTAGAATTCATATGAAATAGACTCCTGACTATCACACAGGTGCCTATCATTCAACAAGGTACTTAATTAGTGGCTATGTTAAACAGCGTCCTGATTACTCCATAGAAGTTTACTATTCACTGAAACTTTGAATGGTAGACCATATAAAATAGACACCAGACTATTGCTCCATTGTTAATTATTCAGTAGTGTTCTAAATGAGTGGTAGAATCAAATAGAATCCTGAGGATTCTTCAGGTGTATATCACTTAGTGAGGCACAAAATGAGTGGCAATATAAAAAATGCTCGACTATTACCGTGCTGTGCATTATTCACTTAGGCGCTAAATGAGTTGCTAAATAAAGTAGACTCTTGAATCTTCCTTTGTTGTGTATTATTGAGTGAGTGTATGACTACGTGGGCATAAAAAAGAGACTCAGGTGTATTGCCCAGGTGTTCAATACGTACAGAGACTTTGAATGTGTATCCATTTGAAGTTGACCCTTGACTATTTTTGAGGGGAGTATAATTCACAGAGGCCACGAATGAGTGGCCATTTTGAAGAGATTCGAGACTTATCAGATATACATATTATTCACTAAAACACTGAAAGAGTGGCTTTATGAAATAGAACCCATTTTGCTCAACAGGTGTGCGTTATTTTTTTGATTCTGCAAACTAATTACCATAAGAAACAGACTAGTAATTATTCCCCACATGTGCAGTATTCGACACGGTTCTGTATGAGTGTCTGTTTCAAACAGTTTTCTGACTCTGACACATGTGTGTATCATTCAAGGAGCTGCTTAATTTGGGGCTACCTTAAATAGGGTCCTGACTACTCCACAGGTGTTTATTATGCACTGGAGATCCGAATGACAGGCCATATGAAATAGACTCCTTACTATTGCCCCATTGGCCATTATTCAGTAATGCTGTGATTAAGTGTCCATATGACTTGGACACTGACTATTCCCAAGGTGTGTATTCTTCAGTGAGATTATGAAGGAGTGACCACATAACCTAAACCCATGACACAATCCTCTTGACTATTATTCAGTTCTGCATTGTCCACTGAGTCGCTGGGTGTAGAGTCATGTCAAATAGCCTTCACACTATTTTTTAGCTGTGCATTATGCAGTGAGTCTCTGAATAAGTGTCTCTATATAATATAATCCTGAATATTTTCCAGATATATATGATTCCTCACTGAGGTTTTGAATAATTGGCTGTGTGAAATACACTCCTGATGTTTTCATAGATCTGTATTATTCTGTGAAACTCTGAACGAGTGGCCATAAAATAGAGCCTCCTGAATGCTCCTCAGGTGTGCGTTTTTACATTCAGCTCTAAATAAGTGGATATACGACATAGAATTTTAACTTTTTTCAAGATGTATCGTATTCAGTTAGGCTTTGAATATGTGGCTATAAAAATAGAATTCTGACTACAATAGAAATTTTTTATATTCAAAGATTCTCTGAAATTGATGCCACATGTAATAGTGTCCTGAGTATGTCCCAGGTATGTATTATTCACTGAGGCTCTGAAACTTTGGCCATATGAAATTATTTTCTGACTTGTCCACAGGCATGTATTATTGACTCTGACTCTAAATATATTGACTCTGGCCATATAAATTGTTATCCGGACTAATCCATACGTGCATATTATCCACGGAGGTTATGAATGAGTGTCCTAATAAAATAGACTCCTGGCTACTCCACAGGTGTACATTATTTACCAAGGCTGTGAATGAATGTCCAACGAAAATAGACTCCAAATTATTCTCCAGGTGTGTATTATTCAGTGAGGCTCAGAAGATGTGGCCATATTAATTTGATTCCTTAGAACATAAAGGGTCTGTTTGATTCACTGTGGCTCTGAATATGAGTCTACGTGAAATAGACTCCTGGCTACATCACATTATTCAGTGACACTCCGAATTAGAGGCCACATGAAAAAGTCTGCTGACTATTCCACAGGTGTGCATTATTTAGTCAGACTCTGAATGGATATAGTTAAATCCTATTTTCCCAGGTGTGTACACTGAGTGAGGCTCCTAATGAGTGGCCATAGGAAAGAGTCACCTGACTATTCCACAGGTGTGCATTATTGAGTGAGACTCTGAATGAGGGAATAAACTTAAATCCTGACTATTTTCCCAGGTGTGTACACTTTGTGAGGCTCTTAACGAGTGGCCATAGGAAAGAGACTTCTGACTATTCCGCCAGTGTGCATTATTTAGTGATTCTCTGAATGAGTGGCCATAAAAAATAGACTCCAGACTATATCACAAATGTGTAATATTCAGTGAGGCAGTATAAGAGGGTCCATATGAAACAGACTTCTAATTACTCCATATGTGCATTATTCACAGTTTGTCTGAATGAGTAGCCGTATGACATAGACTCCTCATTATTATACATATGTGCATTAATCAAACAAGTTCTGTTTGAGTGTTCATACCAAATTGACTCCTGACCCTGCCCCAGTTGTGTGTTACTCATCAATACACAAAGTTAGATTTCATATGAAATAGACTCCTGATTATCACCCAGGTGTTTATCATTCAGAAAAACCCTTAATTAGTGGCTATCTTAAAGTGCGTCCTGATTACTCCATAGAAGTTCAATATTCACTGAAACTGTGAATGATAGACCATATAAAATAGACACCTGACTATTTCTACATTGTGAAATATTCAATACTGTTCTAAATGAGTGGTAGTTTCAAATAGAATCCTGAGGATTCTTCATGTGTATATCACTCAGTGAGGCCCAAAATGAGTGGCCATATAAAAAATTCTCGACTATTACCCTGGTGTGCATTATTCACTGAGGATATAAATGAGTGGCTACATGAAGTAGACTCTTAACTTTTCCCAAGGTGTGTATTATTGAATGAGACTCTTATTAAGTGATCATAAAAAAAAGACTCAGGTGTATTGCCAAGGTGTTCATTACTTACAGAGACTCTGAATGTGTAGGCATTTGAAGTAGGTCCTTGACTGTTTCTGAGGGGATTACTATTTACACAGGCCCAGAACGAGTGGCCATGTGAAAGAGATTCCTGACTTATCAGATATACATATTATTTACTAAAGCATTGAAAGAGTGGCCTTATGAAACAAAACCCATTTTACTCCACAGGTGTGCGTTATTTTTTATTCTCCAAACGAATCACCACATGAAACAGACTTTTGATTATTCACCACAGGTGCAGTATTAGAAAAGGTTCTCTATGTCTATATCAAATAGTCTCATGACTCTGACACATGTGTGTATCATTCACGAAGCTGCTTAATTTGGGGCTACCTTAAATAGGGTCTTGACTACTCCACAGATCTTTATTATGCACTGAAGCTCTGAGTGAGAGTCCATATAAAATAGACTCCTTACTATTTCCCCTTTGTGTATTATACCGTAATGCTGTGATTGTGTGGCCATATGACTTGGAAGCTTACTATACCAAAGTGTATATTCTTCAGTGAGATTCTGAACGAGTGACCACATAACATAAACTTCTGACTCTATCATCTTGACTACTTTTCTGTTCTGCATTGTCCACTGAGTCGCTGGGTGTAGGGTCATCTCAAATAGTCTTTAGACTATTCCTTATGTGTGCATTATTCAGTGAGTCTCTTAGTAAGTGGCTATATATAATATAATCCTGACCCTTTTCCATATATATATGATTCTTCACTGAGGTTCTGAATAAGTGGCTATTTGAAATACACTGCTGACGTTTCCATAGGTCTGTATAATTCTGTGAAGCTCTGAATGAGTGGCAATAAAATAGACTCCTGAATACTCCTCAGACGTGCGTTTTTACATTCTGCTCTAAAGGAGTGGCTATTCGAAATAGAATCCTGACTATTTCCAAGGTGTATGTTATTTAGTTAGGCTCTGAATATGTGGCTATATGAAATAGAATTCTGGCTACAATACAGGTGTTTATTATTCAATGAAGTTCTGAAATTGATGCCACATGTAATAGCGTCCTGAGTATTTCTGAAGTACGTATTATTCACTGAGGATCTGAAACTTTGGCCATATGAAATTGTTCTCTGACTAGTCTACAGGCGTGTATTTTTGACTCTGACTCTAAATATTTCGGCATATGGAATAGACTAGTGACTATTCCAAAGCTGTGTATTATTGACTCAGGCTTTGATTTTGTGGCCATATAAAATAGACTAGTGTCTATTCCACACGTGTGTATTATTCCCTTAGGCTGTAAATGAGAGGCTATATAAAGTAGACTTTTATCACTTCCCCAGGTGTGCATTACTCAGTGAGGCTCTTTTTGTGTGACCATATGAAACAGGATGTTGTCTATCTTAAATATTTGTATTATTCACTGAATCTCTGAATGAGTGTTTATATGAAATAGACTGCTGAGTACTTTACATTTGTGCATTTTTCATTGAGGTTACGAGTCAGTGGCCATATAAAATGGAATCCTGACTATTCCACACGTGCATATTATCCACTGAGGCTCTGAATGAGTGTCCTAATAAAATAGACTTTTGGCTACTCCACAGGTGTACATTATTTACCGAGGCTCTGAATGAATGCCCATTGAAAATAGACTCAAAATTATTCTCCAGGTGTGTATTATACAGCGAGACTCAGAAGATGTGGCCATATTAATTAGATTCCTTACTATATCAAGGGCCTGTCTTATTCACTGAGGCTCTGAATGTGTGTCCACCTGAAATAGACTCCTGACTACACCACATTATTCAGTGACACTCCGAATTAGAGGCCACATGAAAAAGTCTCCTGACTGTTCCACAGGTGTGCCTTATTTAGTGAGAATGTGAATGAGGGGATAAAGGTAAATCCTGACTATTTCCCCAGGTGTGTACACTTAGTGAGGCTCTTAACGAGTGGCCATAGGAAAGAGACATCTGACTATTCAGCAGGTGTGCATTATTTAGTGATTCTTTGAATGAGTGGCCATAAAAAATAGAATCCAGACTATATCACAAGTGTGTAATATTCAGTGAGGCTGTGAAGGATTCTCTTTATACCCCCTTTCTCCTGTGTGTATCACCTCTCTCCTGTTTGTATTCTCCTCTCTCTTGTGTGTAACCTCCTCTCTCCTCTGTGTATGCCCTTTTTTCTTTGTGTGTCCCCCTTACCTGTGTGTATACTCCTTTTTCCTGTGTATCCCACTTTCTCCATTTTTCCTGTGTTTATGCCCCTCTCTCCTGTGTGTATCCTCCTCCCTCCTGTTCATATCACCACTCTCCTGTGTATCTCCCCTTCTCTCCTGTGTATATTCTTCTGTCTCCTGTGTGTATCCTGCTCTCTTTTGTGTGTAAACTCCTCTATCCTGTGTGTATCCTCCTCTCTCCTGTGTATCCCCGTCTTCTGTGTGTATTTTTTTCTCTACCTTGTGTATCTTTCTCTCTCCTGTGTGTATCCCCCACTCCTGTTTGTATCCTTTACTCTCCTGTGTGTATTACCCTGTTTCCTGTGTGAATCCAACTCTCCTTTATGTATCCCCCTCTCTCCTGTGTGTATGCACCTCTCCTGTGTGTATCCTCCTCTCTCCTGTTTGTATCCTCCTCTCTCCTTTGTGTATTCTCCTCTCTCCTGTGTGTATCTTCCTATATTTTTGTGTATCCCTCCTCTTTCCCTTGTGTTTCCCCACACTCTCCTGTGTGTAACACCTTTCGCTTCTGTTTGTATCCTCCCTTTCTTCTGTGGTTATCCCCCTCTCTCCTGTGTGTATACCCTTTCTCCTGTTTGTATCCTCCACTCTCCTGTGTGTATCTTCCTCTCTCCTGTGTGTACTCCTCTCTCACCTGTGTGTATCCCCCTCTCCTGTGTGCATCCTCCTCTCTCTTTTGTTTATTCCCCTTTCTCCTTTGTGTATCCCCCTTTTCTGTGTGTATGCCCCTCTCTACTTTGTGTATCCTTCTGTCTCCTCTGTGTATCCTTTTCCCTTTTGTGTTTATCCTCTCTCCTGTGTGTATCTTCCTTTCTCCTATGTATCTTCCTCTTTCCTGTGTGTATCTTTCTCTCTCCTCTGTGTATCCTCCTCTCTCCTGTGTGTATGATATTCTCTCCTGTGTGTATCTTTCCTCATCCCTCTGTGTATCCCCATCTCTCCTGTGTGTATCACCCTTTCTTATGTGTGTATCTTCCTCTCTTTTGTGTTTATCCCCCTTCTCCGTTGTGTATTTTCCACTCTATTGTTTCTATCCTCCTCTCTCCTGTGTGTACGCCCCTCTCTCTTGTGTGTATCCCCCTCTTCTGCGTGTATTCTTCTCTCACCGGTGTGTATCCCCTTTTATCCTGTGTGTATCACCCTCTCCTGTATGCCCCTCTCTCTTGTGTGTATCCCCATCTCCTGTGTGTATTTCCCTCTCTCTTGTGTATCATTTTCTCTGTTCCGTGTATCTACTCCGTCCTGTGTGTATCCCCATCTTCTTTGTGTATCCTTATCTCTCCTGTGTGTATCCTTCTCTCTCCTGTGTGTATCCTCCTTTCTTTTGTGTGTATCACCCCTCTTCTGTGTATATGACCCTCTCTCCTGTATGTATCCCCCTCTCTCCTGTGTGCATTCCCCTCTCTTTTGTGTGTATCCACTATCTCCTATGTGTATCCTCCTTTTTTTGTGTATCCTCTTCTTTTTTGTGTGTATCCCCCTCTCCTGTGTGTATCCCCTACTCTCCTGTGTGTATCCTCCTCTCTCCTGTGTGTTTCCTTCTCTCTCCTGTGTGTATCCTTCTCTCTCATGTGTGCATCCTCCTCTCTCTGGCGTGTATCCTTCTCTCTTCTGTCCGTATCCTCCTCTCTTTTTGTGTACCCTCTTCCCTCCTGTATTTATCCTTCTGCCCCGTGTGTATGCCCTTCTATCCTGTGTGTATGCCCCACTCACTTGTGTGTATCTCCCTTTCTCCTGTGTGTATTCCCCCTCTCTCCTGTGTGTATTCTCTTTTCTCCTGTGTTTATGCCCCTCTGTTCTGTGTGTATCCCCCTCTCCTGTGTGGATCCCCCTTTCTCCTGTGTGCATCTTCCCCAATTCTGTGTGTATCCCCCTCTCTACTGTATGTTTCTCCCTCTCCTTTGTGTATCCTCCTCTCTCCTGGGTTTATCCTCCTCTCTTTTGTGCGTATCCTCCTCTCTGCAATTTTTATCCTCCTCTCTCCTGTGTGTATCCTTCTCTCCCTGTGTGTATCCTCCTCTCTCCTGTGTGTATTTCCCTCTATCCTGTGTGTATGTCGCACTCTCCTGTTTGTATCTTCCTCTCTCCTGTGTGTTTTCCCTCTCTTCTGGGTGTATCCTCCTCTCTTCTGTGTGTATCCTCTTCTCTCTTGTGTGTATCCTCCTCTCTCCTGTGTGTATCCCTTTACCCCTTTGTGTATCCCCATTTCTCCTGGGTGTATCTCCCTCTCTCCTATGTGTATCCTTCTTTCTCCTGTGTGTATCCTCCTTGCACCTTTGTGTATCCTCCTTCCTCTTGTTTGTATTTTTTTCTCTCCTGTGTGTATCCTCCTCTCTGCTGTGTCTATCCTTCTCTCCCCTGTGTGTACTCTCCTCTCTCCTGTGTGTATCTTCCTTTCTTCTGTGTGTATCTTCTTCTCTCCTATGTGTATACCCCTCTCTCCTGTGTGTATCCCCCACTCTACTGTGTGTATTCTCCTCTATCCTTTGTGTATCCTCCTCTCTCCTGTGTGTATTCCCCACCCTCCTGTGTGTATCCTTCTCTTTTGTGTGTATTCTTTCCTTTCCTGTGTGTATCTCCCTTTCTTCTGTGTGTATCCCCCTCTCCTGTATGTTCCCCCCTGTCTCTTTTGTGTATGCTCCTCTCTCCTATGTGTATCCTCCTCTCTCCTGTGTGTATCTTCCTCTCTCCTGTGTGTTTCCCCCTATCTTCTGTGTGTATCCTCCTCTCTCCTGGATGTATCCTCCTCTCTTTTGTGCGTATCTTCCTCTCTGCTGTTTGTATTCTTCTCTCTCCTTTGTGTATCCCTTTCGCCCTGTGTGTATCCCCCTCTCTCCAGTGTGTATTTCCCTCCATCCTGTGTGTATGTCGCACTCTCTTGTTTGTATTTTCCTCTCTCCTGTGTGTTTTCCCCTCTCTTCTGGGTGTATCCTCCTCTCTCCTGTGTGCATTTTCTTCTCTCTTGTGTGTATTCTCCTCTCTCCTGTGTGTATCCCTTTCCCCCTGTGTGTATCCCCATTTCTCCTGGGTGTATCCCCCTCTCTCCTGTGTACATCCTCCTCTCTCCTGTGTGTATCCTCCTTTCACCTGTGTGTATCCTCCTCTCTTCTGTTTGTATTTTTTTCTCTCCTGTGTGTATCCTCCTCTCCGGTAGGTCTATCCTCTCCCCTGTGTGTATCCTCCTATCTCCTGTGTGTATCTTCCTCTCTTCTGTGTGTATCTTCTTCTCTCCTGTGTGTATACACCCTCTCTCCTGTGTGTATCCCCCTCTCTATTGTGTGTATCCTCCTCTCTCCTGTGTGTATCCTCCTCTCTCCTGTATTTATTCTTTTCTCACTGTGTGTATCCCCTTCTCTGCTATGTATATCCCCTTCCCTCCTATGTTTATGACCCACTCTCCTGTGTGCATCCCCCTCTGTCCTGTGTGTATCCTCCTCTATTTTGTGTGTATACCCCTCTCTCCTGTGTGTATTCCCCTCTCCTTTGTGTATCCATCTCTCTCCTGTGTGTATCCCACCGTCTCCAGTGCTTATCCCCCTCGACTGTGTGTATCCCCCTCTCTCTTGTGCGTTTCCTTCTCTTCTTTGTGTATCTTTTTCTCTGCAGTGTGTAGCCTCCTCTCTCCTGTATGTATCCTCCTCTCTTCTTTGTGCACCCCCCTCTCTCCTGTGTGTATCCCACCGTCTCCAGTGTTTATGCCCCTCGCCTGTGTGGATCACTCTCTCTCGTGTGTTTTCCCCTCTTTTTTTTGTATTCTCCTCTCTCCTGTGTGTAGCCTTTTCTCTCCTGTCTGTATCCTCCTTTCTCCTATGTGCTCTTTTCTATCTTGTGTGTATTCTTCTCTCTCCTGTGTGTATCATCCTCTCTCATGTGTATATCCTCCTCTCTTTTGTGTGTATCCTCCTCTCTCCTGTGTGTATCCCCCTCTCTACTGTGTGTATCTTCCTCCCTTCTGTGTGTATGCCGCACTCTACTGTTTGTATCCTTCTTTTCCCTGTGTGTATCCCCATCTCTCCTTTGTGTATTCTTTCTCCTGTGGGTATACCTCTCTCTCTTGTGTGTATTCCCCTCTTTCCTATGTGTATCCCCCTCTCCTCTGTGGATCCCCCTTTCTCCGGTGTGCATTCCCCCCACTTCTGTGTGTATCCCTCTCGCCTGTGTATATCCCCGTCTCTACTGTGTTTGTCCCCCTCTAATTTGTGTATCCTCCTTTCTCATGTATGTATTCTCCTTTCTCCTGTGTGTATCCTCCTGTCTGCTGTTTGTATCCTTTACTCTCCTGTGTTACCCCTCGCCCTGTGTGTATCCCCCTCTCTCCTGTGTGTATCCTCCTCTCTTCTGTGTGTATCCTCCTCTCTCCTGTGTGTATCTTCCTCTCTCTTGTGTGTATCCTCCTCTCTCCTGTGTGTATCCCCCTACCCCTGTGTGTATCCCCATTCCTCCTGTGTGTATCCCCCTCTTTTTTCTGTATCTTACTTTCTCCTGTGTGTATCCTTCTTTAACCTGTTTGTATCCTTCTTTCACCCGTTTGTATTCTTCTCTCTTCTGTTTGTATTATTTTTCTCTTTTGTGTGTATCCTCTTCTCTCCTGTGTGTATCCGTCTCTCCCCTGTGTGTAACCTCCTCTCTCCTGTGTGCATCTTCCTCTCTTCTGTGTGTATCTTTTGCTCTTCTGTGTGTATACACCCTCTCTACCCTGTGTATCCCCCTCTCTATTGTGTGTATTCTCCTCTATCCTGTGTGTATCCTCCTCTCTTCTGTGTGTATGCCCCTCTCTCCTGTGGGTATCCCCCTCTTTTCTGTGTATCCTGTCTTTCCTGTGTGTATCCCCCATTCTCCTGTGTGTATCTTCCTCTCCTGTGTGTATGCCCATGTCTTTTTTTGTGTATGCTCCTCTCTCCTATGTGTATTTTCCTCTCTCCTGTGTGTATCTTTTTCCCTCCAGTGTGTATGCCCCTCCACATGTGTGTATCCCCCACTCTCCTGTGTTTTTTTCCCTCTCTCCTGTGTGTATTCTTCTCTCTGCTGTGTGTATTTTATTTTCATTTGTGTGGATCATTCTCTCTCCTGTGTGTATCCTCCTCTCTTGTGTGTATCCTCCTCTCTTGTGTGTATCTTCCACTATCCAGTGTGTATTTCCCCTCTCTCCTGTGTGTATCCTCTTGTCTCCTGTGTGTATCCTACTCTATCCAGTGTGTATTTTCTTATCTCCTGTGTGCATCCCCCTCTCTTCTGTGTGTATCCCCCTCTCTCCTGTGTGTATCTTCCTCAATTCTGTGTATATTCTCGTCTCCCCTGTGTGTATGTCACTCTCTTATGTGTGTATCCCCCTCTCCTGTGTGCATTCTCCTCTCTACTCTGTGTATCCTCCTTTCTCCTGTGTGTACCCTCCTCTCTCCTATGTGTATCCTTTTCTATTCTTTGTGTATCCCCCTCTCCTGTGTGTATTGTTCTCTCTCCTATGTTTATCTTCGTCTCTCCTGTGTGTATCATCCTCTTTTGTGTGAATCTTTCACTCTCCTGTGTGCATCTTCCTTTCTCCTGTGTGTATCTTCCTCTCTTCTGTGTGTATCCCCCTCTCCTGCGTGTATACCCCCTCTTTCCTGTGTGTATCCTTCTCTCTCCTGCGTGTATCATCCTCTATTTTGTCTGTATCCTTCAGTCTTTTGTGTGTATCCTCCTCTCTCTTATATTTATTCTTCTCTTCCTGTGTGTATCCTTCTCTCTCCTGTGTGTATTACCTTCCCTTTTTTGTGTATGCCCCACTCTCGTGTGGGTATCCCCTCTCTCCTGTGTGTATCCCCCCTCTCTCCTGTGTGTATCCTCTTCTATTTTTTGTTTATACCCCTCTCTTCTGTGTATATTCTTCTCTTTTTTTGTGTATCGCCCTCTCTTTTGTGTATCACACCGTCTCCTGTGTGTATCCCCCTCGCCTGTATGTATCCCCCTCTCTCTTGTTTGTTTCCCTCTCTTCTTCGTTTATACTCCTCACTCCTGTGTGTAGCCTTCTCTCTCCTGCGTGTATCCTCCTCTCTACTGTGTATATCCCCCTCCCTCTTGTGTGTATGCCGCACTCTCCTGTTTGTATCCCCCTATTTCCTGTGTGTACTCCCCACTATTCTTTCTGTATCACATCGTCTCCTGTGTGTATCCCCCTCGCATGTGTGTATCCCCCACTCTCTTGTGTGTTTCCCTCTCTTCTTTGTGTATATTCCTCTCTCCTGTGTGTAGCCTTTTCTCTCCTGTGTGTATCCTTCTCTCTCCTGTGTGTATCCTTCTCCCTTTTGTGTGTATGCCGCACTCTCCTATTTGTATCCCTTTTTCTCCTGTGTATACCCCTCTCTCCTTTGTGTATTATCATCTCTCCTGTATGTATGCCCTCTCTGTTGTGTGCATTCCCCTCTTTCCTGTGTGTATCACCCTCTCTCCTGTGTGTATTTCCTTGTCTCTTGTGTGTACCCAACTCTCCTCTGTTTACCCTCCTCTCTCCTGTGTGTATGCCTTTCTCCTATGTGTATCCTCCTCTCTCCTGTGTGTATCGTCCTCTCTCCTGTGTGTATCCTCCTTTCTCCTGTGTGTATCTTTTTCTCTCCTGTGTGTATTCCTTTTTCTCCTGTGTGTATCACACCTCTCCTTTGTGTATCTTCCTCTCTCCTGTGTGTATTTTTCTGTCTCCTGTGTGTATCCTTCTCTCTTTTGTGTGTATCCTCCTTTCTCCTGTGTGTACCTTCCTCTCTTCTGTGTGTATCACCCCTCTCCTGTGTGTATCCCAATCTCTCCTGTGTGTATTTTTCTGTCTCCTGTGTGTATCCTTCTCTCTTTTGTGTGTATCCTCCTCTCTCCTGTGTGTATCCTAATCTCCTGTGTGTATCTTCCTCTCTCCTGTGTGTATTCTCCTCTCTCCTGTGTGTATCCTATCATCTTCTGTATGTATCCTCTTCTCTCCTGTGTGTATCCCTGCTCTCTCCTGTGTGTATCCCCCCTCTCTCCTGTGTGTATCCCCCTCTCTCCTGTGTGTATTCCCTCTCTACTGGGTGTATCCTCTGCCCTGCTGTGTGTATCCTTCTCTCTCCTGAGTGTACGCCCTTCTCTCCCGTGTGCATCCCCGTCTCCTGTGTGTATTCTTATCTCTCCTGTGTGTATCCTCTTTTCTCCTGTGTGTATCACCCTCTCCAGTGTGTATGCCCCTCTCTTCTGTGTGTTCCCCATCTCCTGTGTGTATCTTCCTCTCTCCTGTGTGTATCCTCCCCTCTCCTGTGTGTATCCCCCTTTCCTCTGTGTGTATCCCCTTTTCTGTGTGCATGCTCCTTTCTACTTTGTGTATCCCACTCTCCTGTGTGTATCCTCCTCTCTCCTGTGTGGTTCCTTTTCTATCCTGTGTGTATCCCCCTTTCTCCTGTGTGTATCACCACTCTCCTGTGTGTATCCTTCTCTCTCCTGTGTGTATCCTTCTCTCATTTGTGTGTATCTTCCTCTCTCCAGTGTGTACTCTTCTTTCTCCTGTGTGTATCACTCCTCTCCTGTGTGTATCCTTCTCTCTCCTGTGTGTATGCTTCGGTCTCCGGTGTGTATCCTTCTCTATTTTGTGTGTATCCTTCTCTCTCCTGTGTGTATTCTCCTCTCTCCTGTGCGTAATATAATTTTCTGTGTGTATCTTCCTCTCTCCTGTGTGTATCCTGCTATCTCCTATGTGTATCCTCCTCTCTCCTGTGTGTATTCCTCCTCTCTCTGGGATGTATTCCTCTTCTCTCTTGTGTGTATCTTTCCTCTCTCCGTGTGTATCCCCCCTCTCTTCTATGTGTACCCTCCACTCTTCTGTGGGTATCCCCTCTCTCCTCTGTGTATTCTCCTCTCTGCTATGTGTATTTTTTCTCTCCTGTGTGTATCTTACGCCCCTCTCTCCTGTGTGTATTTCTTTCTCCTATATGTATTCTACACTCTCCTGTGTGTATCCCACTTTCTCTTGTGTGTATTCTCCTTTCCTCTGTGTTACCTTTTCTCTCCTGTGCGTAACCTTCTCGCTTTTCGGTATATCACCCCCTCTCTTGTGTGTATCCCCCTCTTTTTTGTGTACCCTCTTTTCTTTTTTTTTTTTTTTTATTGCATTATAGGTTTGGGGATACATGTGCAGAACGAGCAAGATAGTTGCATAGGTACACACATGGCAGTGTGCTTTGCTGCTTTCCTCCCCTTCACCCACACTTGGTATTCATCCCCAGGCTATCCCCCCCAGCCCCCCCCCGCTGTCCCTCCCCCATTCCCCCCAACAGTCCCCAGTGTATAGTAGACCGCCTCTCTGTGTCCACACGTTCTCATTTTTCTCACCCACCTATGAGCGAGTATATGCGGTATTTCTTTTTCTGTTCTTGTGTCAGTTTGCTGAGAATGATGTTCTCCAGATTCATCCATGTCCCTACAAAGGACACAAACTCATCATTTTTGATTGCTGCATAATATTCCATGGTGTATATGTGCCACATTTTCCCAGTCCAGTCTATCATCGTTGGGCATTTGGGTTGGTTCCAGGTCTTTGCTATTGTAAACAGTGCTGCAATGAACATTCGTGTGCATGTGTCCTTATAGTAGAACGATTTATAATCCTTTGGATAGATACCCAGTAATGGGATTGCTGGGTCAAATGGAATTTCTATTTCTAGGTCCCTGAGGAATCGCCACACTGTCTTCCACAATGGTTGAACTAATTTACACTCCCACCAACAGTGTAAGAGTGTTCCTATTTCTCCACATCCTCTCCAGCACCTGCTGTCTCCAGATTTTTTAATGATCGCCATTCTAACTGGTGTGAGATGGTATCTCAATGTGGTTTTGATTTGCATCTCTCTAATGACCAATGACGATGAGCACTTTTTCATATGTTTGCTGGCCTCATGTATGTCTGCTTTCGTAAAGTTTCTGTTCATATCCTTTGCCCATTTTTGAATGGGCTTGTTTGTTTTTTTCCTGTAAATCTGTTTGAGTTCTTTGTAAATTCTGGATATCAGCCCTTTGTCGGATGCGTAAACTGCAAAGATTTTTTCCCATTCTGATGGTTGCCGATTCACTCTAGTGACTGTTTGTTTTGCTGTGCAGAAGCTGTGGAGTTTGATTAGGTCCCATTTGTCTATTTTGGCTTTTGTTGCCAATGCTTTGGGAGTTTTGTTCATGAAGTCCTTGCCTACTCCTATGTCCTGAATGGTTTTGCCTAGATTTTCTTCTAGGGTTTTTATGGTGTCAGGTCTTACATTTAAGTCTTTAATCCATCTGGAGTTAATTTTAGTGTAAGGTGTCAGGAAGGGGTCCAATTTCTGCTTTCTGCACATGGCTAGCCAGTTTTCCCAACACCATTTATTAAATAGGGAATCCTTTCCCCATTGCCTGTTTTTGTCTGGTTTATCAAAGATAATATGGTTGTAGATGTGTTGTGTTGCCTCCGATGCCTCTGTTCTGTTCCATTGGTCTATATCTCTGTTTTGGTACCAGTACCATGCTGTTTTGATTACTGTAGCCTTGTAGTATAGTTTGAAGTCTGGTAGCGTGATGCCTCCCGCTGTGTTCTTTTTGCTTAGAATTGACTTGGCTATGCGGGCTCTTTTTTGGTTCCATATGAAATTCATGGTGGTTTTTTCCAGTTCTGTGAAGAAATTCAATGGTAGTTTGATGGGGATAGCATTGATTGTGTAAATTACTTTGGGCAGTATAGCCATTTTCACGATATTGATTCTTCCTAACCACGAACATGGAATGTTTCTCCATCTGTTTGTGTCCTCTCTTATTTCATTGAGCAGTTGTTTGTAGTTTTCCTTAAAGAGGTCCCTTACATTCCTAGTGAGTTGTATTCCTAGGTATTTTATTTTCTTTGTAGCAATTGTGAATGGCAGTTCGTTCTTGATTTGGTTCTCTTTAAGTCTGTTATTGGTGTATAGGAATGCTTGTGATTTTTGCACATTGATTTTATATCCTGAGACTTTGCTGAAGTTGCTTATCAGTTGCAGGAGCTTTTGGGCTGAGGTGATGGGGTCTTCTAGGTATACTATCATGTCGTCTGCAAATAGAGACAATTTGGCTTCCACCTTTCCTATTTGAATACCCTTTATTTCTTTTTCTTGCCTGATTGCTCTGGCTAGAACTTCCAGTACTATGTTGAATAGAAGTGGTGAGAGAGGGCATCCTTGTCTAGTGCCAGATTTCAAAGGGAATGCTTCCAGTTTTTGCCCATTAAGTATGATATTGGCTGTTGGTTTGTCATAAATAGCTTTTATTACTTTGAGATATGTTCCATCAATACCAAGTTTATTGAGGGTTTTTAGCATAAAGGGCTGTTGAATTTTGTCAAATGCCTTCTCTGCATCAATTGAGATAATCATGTGGTTTTTGTTTTTGCTTCTGTTTATGTGGTGAATTACATTTATAGACTTGCGTATGTTGAACCAGCCTTGCATCCCCGGGATAAATCCTACTTGATCATGATGGATAAGTTTTTTAATGTGCTGTTGCAATCGGTTTGCCAGTATTTTATTGAAGATTTTTGCATCTATGTTCATCATGGATATTGGCCTGAAGTTTTCTTTTCTTGTTGAGTCTCTGCCAGGTTTTGGTATCAGGATGATGTTGGTCTCATAAAATGATTTGGGAAGGGTTCCCTCTTTTTGGATTATTTGGAATAGTTTCAGAAGGAATGGTACCAGATCCTCTTTGTGTGTCTGGTAGAATTCGGCTGTGAACCCATCTGGACTTGGGCTTTTTTTGTGTGGTAGGCTCTTAATTGCTGCCTCAACTTCAGACCTTGTTATTGGTCTATTCATAGTTTCGGCTTCCTCCTGGTTTAGGCTTGGGAGGACACAGGCATCCAGGAATTTATCCATTTCTTCCTGATTTACTGGTTTATGTGCATAGAGTTGTTTGTAGTATTCTCTGATGATGGTTTGAATTTCTGTGGAATCTGTGGTGATTTCCCCTTTATCGTTTTTTATTGCATCTATTTGGTTGTTCTCTCTCTTCTTTTTTATCAGTCTGGCTAGTGGTCTGTCTATTTTGTTGATCTTTTCGAGAAACCAGCTCTTAGATTTATTGATTTTTTGAAGGGTTTTTCTTGTCTCTATCTCCTTCACTTCTGCTCTGATCTTAGTTATTTCTTGTCTTCGGCTAGGTTTTGAGCTTTTTTGATCTTGCTCCTCTAGCTCTTTCAATTTTGACGATAGGGTGTCAATTTTGGATCTCTCCACTCTTCTCATGTGGGCACTTATTGCTATATATTTTCCTCTACAGACTGCTTTAAATGTGTCCCAGAGATTCTGGTACGTTGTGTCTTCATTCTCATTGGTTTCAAAGAACTTCTTTATTTCTGCCTTCATTTCATTGTTTATCCAATCAACATTCAAGAGCCAATTGTTCAGTTTCCATGAAGCTGTGCGGTTCTGAGTTATTTTCTGAATTCTGAGTTCCAACTTGATTGCACTATGGTCTGAGAGACTGTTTGTTATGATTTCAGTTGTTTTGCACTTGCTGAGGAGTGCTTTACTTCCAATTATGTGGTCAATTTTGGAGTAGGTGTGATGTGGTGCTGAGAAGAATGTATATTCTGTGGATTTGGGGTGGAGAGTTCTGTAAATGTCTATCAGGTTTGCTTGTTCCAGGTCTGAGTTCAAGTCCTGGATATCCTTGTTAATTTTCTGTCTGGTTGATCTGTCTGCTATTGACAGTGGAGTGTTAAAGTCTCCCACTATTATTGTGTGGGAGTCTAAGTCCCTTTGTAAGTCATTAAGAACTTGCCTTATATATCTGGGTGCTCCTACATTGGGTCCATATATATTTAGAATCGTTATCTCTTCTTGTTGTATCGATCCTTTTACCATTATGTAATGACCTTCTTTGTCCCTTTTGATCTTTGTTACTTTAAAGTCTATTTTATCAGAGATGAGAATTGCAACTCCTGCTTTTTTTTGCTCTCCATTTGCTTGGTAAATCTTCCTCCATCCCTTTATTTTGAGCCTTTGTGTATCTTTGCATGTGAGGTGGGTTTCCTGGATACAGCACACCGATGGGTTTTGGTTTTTTATCCAATTTTCCAGTCTGTGTCTTTTGATTGGTGCATTTAGCCCATTTACATTCAGGGTTAATATTGTTATGTGTGAATTTGATACTGCCATTTTGATGCTAGCTGGCTGTTTTGCCTGTTGGTTCATGTACATTCTTCATTTCGTTGATGGTCTTTAGCATTTGGTATGCTTTTAGGATGGCTGGAACTGGTTGTTTCTTTCTATGTGTAGTGCCTCTTTCAGGAGTTCTTGTAAAGCAGGCCTAGTGGTGACAAAATCTCTGAGTACTTGCTTGTTCGTGAAGGATTTTATTTTTCCTTCACTTATGAAGCTCAGTTTCGCTGGATATGAAATTCTGGGTTGAAAGCTCTTTTCTTTAAGGATGTTGAATATTGGCCCCCACTCTCTTCTGGCTTGTAGAGTCTCTGCTGAGAGATCTGCTGTGAGTCTGATGGGCTTCCCTTTGTGGGTGACCCGACCTTTCTCTCTGGCTGCCCTTAGTATTTTCTCCTTCGTTTCAACCCTGGTGAATCTGACGATTATGTGCCTTGGGGTTGCTCTTCTTGCAGAGTATCTTTGTGGTGTTCTCTGTATTTCCTGGAGTTGAGTATTGACCTGTCTTGCTAGGTTGGGGAAATTTTCCTGGATAATATCCTGAAGAGTGTTTTCCAGCTTGGATTCATTCTCTTCGTCACATTCTGGTACACCTATCAAACGTAGGTTGGGTCTCTTCACATAGTCCCACATTTCTTGGAGATTTTGTTCATTCCTTTTTGTGCTTTTTTCTTTAATCTTGGTTTCTCGTTTTATTTCATTGAGTTGATCTTCAACTTCTGATATTCTTTCTTCTGCTTGTTCAATTCTGCTGTTGATACTTGTGCATGCTTCGCGAAGTTCTCGTGTTGAGTTTTTCAGCTCCTTCAATTCATTCATATTCCTCTCTAAGTTGTCCATTCTCGTTATCAATTCCTCGAATCTTTTTTCAAATCTTTTTTCAAGGTTCTTAGTTTCTTTGCACTGGTTTAGAACATGTTCCTTTAGCTCACTGAAGTTTCTCATTATCCACTTTCTGAAGTCTGATTCCGTCATTTCGTCACATTCATTCTCCGTCCAGCTTTGTTCCCTTGCTGGTGAGGAGTTTTGGTCCTTTTTTGGAGGTGAGGTGTTTTGGTTTCGGGTGCTTTCCTCCTTTTTGCGCTGGTTTCTTCCCATCTTTATGGATTTATCCGCCTGTTGTCTTAGTAGTGGCTGATTTTTCAATTGGGTCTCTGTGTGGACACTGAGATTGTTGATGATGAAGTATTTCTGTTACTTAGTTTTCCCTCTAATGATCTATCCTCTCTGCTGTATGAGTGCTGAGGTCCACTCTAGGCCCTGCTTGTCTGGGGTATACCTGCAGCAGCTGCAGAACAGTGAGGGATGATATCAGTTTCTTTTTCTGCTGCCCTTGTTCCAGAATGATGCCAGCCAAATGTCAGTCTGATTAGTCCTTTTCTGGGGTGACTCCTTGGATATACAGAGGTCAGGGAGCTGCTTGAGGAGACAGTCTGTGCTTTATAGGAGCTCCAGTGCTGAGCTGTGAGCTCCGTTGTTCATTCAGGGTTGTTGGGAGGTTATGTCTGCTGCAATAGAACTCATAAAACACCACTCTCTTTTTTTTTTTTTTTTTTTCACCCTTAGATGCTGTGTCTCAGGGAGTTGGGGCTTTCTTTATGAGTATCTGTTGCACTGTCCTGCCCCACTAGGTGGCAGTCTATTCACTATTTGCCTGCCGGGGCTCTGACCTCCTAAGGCGGGTCCGCCCTGTTGCGGCCCGGCGGACTCTCTCTGTTATGGCAGGTTGCCTCGGCAACGGCAGACTGCGTCAGTCCTGGGCGGTACTTAAGTGGGGGTGCACTTTGTCAGGAATGGTGGACGCCCCTCCCTGACCGGGCTGCACCGTCCTAAATGCCGGCAACAATACTCTCAGCCCCAAGCGCCTCCAGTCGCCGCCCTGCTTGTCCCTGTGAGCGTGGGACCCGCCGAGCCCGATCACCCTGCTCCCTGCCTCAGAATCCGTCCTCTCTCTCTCTCTCTCTTCCTCTCCCCAAGCTGAAAGGTTGACTCTCTCACTGGCGCCCCAGGAGCCTGCCGATAGGGCACTGGGATCCGTGCGATCTCCCGTGCCGCTGCCCACTACCCCGGCTCAGATCACGCTTCCCAGGAAACTCCTGGTCTGGCTCATTGTCCAAGTCCTGTTCAATCAGATGGACATGCCAATCTGCCCTTCCAAATCTCAGACTGCCGGTTTAACAGGGCACCCAGACCAGTGAGTTCCGCGCCGGGTCCCCCTGCGGCGCCGGCCGAAGAGGCGGCGGGAGCCGGTTGCGTTAGCCGGCTGCTAGCGTCCCGTGTCTCTCCCACACCTGGGACTTTCAACGCTCTGTGGGCATAAAAGGAACATCCGAGAATGCGGCTAGGACTCACCCTCTGCGCCTTCACCGAGAGCTGCAATCCTGAGTCACCTCTACGACGCCATCTTGCCTCCCTCCGTGTACCCTCTTTTCTCCTTTGTGTATCTTCCTCTCTCCTCTGTGTACCCTTTGCTTTCTTCTGTGTATCACCCCTCTTCTGTGTGTATCACACTCTCTTCTGTGTTTATCTTTCTTTCCTGTGTTTATCCTCCTCTCACCTCTGTGTATCCTTCTCTCTCCTGTGTGTATACTCCTCTCACCTGTTTGTATCATCCTCTCTTCTGTTTGTATCCCCCTCTCCTGTGTGTATTCTCCCTCTCCACTGTGTGTATCCTCATCTCACCTGCGTGTATCCTCCTCTCTTCTGTGTGTATCCTCCTCTTTTCTGTGTGAAGTTTCCTCTCTCCTGCGTGTATTTTCCTCTCTTCTGTCTGTATCCTATTTTATTTTGTGTGTATCCTCCTCCCTCCTGTAATTATCCTTCTCCCCCGTGGGTATCCCCCTGTTTCCTGTGTGTATTCTGCTCTCTTCTATGTGTACGACCCACTCTCCTGTGTGTATTTCATCTCTCCTGTGTGTATCCTTCCTCTCTCCTGTGTTTACCCTCCTCTCTCCGCTGTGTATGCCCCTCTCTCCTGTGTGGATCCATTTCTCCTGTGTGTATCCCACTCTTTCCTGTGTGTATCCTCCACTCTGCTGTGTTTATCTTCCTCTCTTTTGCGTTCATCCCCCTCATGCCTGTGTTTTCTCCTTTCTCCTGTGTGTGTTTTCCTCTCTGTTGTGTGTATTCTCCTCTCTCCTGTGTGTATCCCCCTCTCTTTTTGTGTATGCCACACTCTCCTGTTTGTATCCTTCACTCTCCTGAGTGTATTCCCCTCTCTCCTGTGTGTATCCTCCTTTCACGTGTGTATCCTCCTCTCTCTTGTTTGCATAATTTTCTCTCCTGTGTGTATCCTCCTCTCTCCTTTCTGTATCCTCCTCTTTTTTGTGTGTATCCTCCTCTCTCCGGTGTGTACCTTCTTCTCTCTTGTGAGTATACCCCCTCTCTCCTGTGTGTATCCTCCTCTCTATTGTGTGTATCCTCCTATATTCTGTGTATATTTTCCTCTCTTCTGTGTGTATGCCCCTCTCTCCTGTGTGTATCCTACTCTTCTGCATGTATCCTTTTTATCTGTGTGTATCCCCCTCTATCCTGTGTGTATCCCCCTCTATCCTGTGTGTATCAGCCTCTCCTTTGTGTATGCCTTTGTCTCTTTTGTGTATTCTCTTCTCTCCTGTGTGTATCTTTCCCTCTCATTTGTGTACCCTCCTCTCTCCTATGTGTATTCTCCTCTCTCCTGTGTGTATCCTCCACTCTGGTGTGATTATCCTTCTCTCTTTTGCGTTTACCCCCTCATTCTTGTGTGTATCCTTCTTTCTCCTGTATTTCCCTCTCTATTGTGTGTATCCTCCTCTCCCCTGTGTGTATCCCCCTCCCCATTTGTGTATGCCGCACTCTCCTGTTTGTATCCCGACTCTCCTGAATGTATTCCCCTCTCTCCTGTGTGTATGCTCCTCTCTCCTGTGTGTATTCTCCTTTCACGTGTGTATCCTCCTCTCTCCTGTTTGTATCATTTTCTCTCCTGTGTGTATCCTCCTCTCTCCTTTCTGTATCCTCCTATATTTTGTGTGTATCCCCCTCTCTCCTTTGTGTATCCACCACGTCTGCGTGTATCCTTTTTTTCCCTGTGTGTATCCCCCTCTATCCTGTGTGTATCAGCCTTTCATTTGTGTATGCTTTTGTCTCTTTTGTTTATTCTCCTCTCTCATGTGTGTATCTTCTTCTCTAATGTGTGTATCCTCCTCTCTCCTGTGTGTATTTTCTTCCCCCGGTGTGTATTCCATTGTCTCCTTTGTGTATCCCCCTCTCTCCTGTGTGTATCATTTTTTCTTCTCTGTGTATTCTCCTTTCACCTGTGGGGATCCTCCTCTCTCCTGTAAGTATCATCCTCCCTCTTGTGTGTATCTTCCTCTCTCCTGTGTGTATCCTTTTCTATTCTGTGTGTATCCTCCTGTCTCCTGTGTGTATCCTCCTCCCTCCTGTGTGTATTTTCTTTTCTCCCGTGGGTATCCCCCCTCTCTCCTGTGTGTATCTTCCTCTCTCCTGTGTGTATCCTCCTGCATTCTGTGTGTATCCTTCCCTCTCGTTTGTGTATGCCCTCTCTTCTGTGTGCATCCCCCTCTACTGTGTGTATACTCCTCTCTGCTCTGTGTATCCTTCACTCTCCTGTGTGTATCCTCCTCTCTCTTGTTTTTATCTTCCTCTCTCCTGTGTGTATCTTCTTCTTAACTTTGTGTATCCCTTCTCTCTTCTGTGTTTATCCCCCTCTCTCTTGTGTGTATCCTCCTCTCTCCTGTGTGTATCTTTTTTCTCTCCTGTGTGTATGCCCCTCTCTTTTTTGTGTATTTCCCTCACCTGTGTGTATACCCCTCTCTCCTGTGTGTATCCCCCTGTCTCCTGTGTATATCCCCCTCTTGATTTTGTGAATTCCCATTTTTCCTGTGCGTATCCTCTCTCCTGTGTGTATCCACCCTCTCTCATGTGTGTAACGCCCTCTCTCCTCTGTGTATTAACCTCTCTACTGTGTATACTCCTCTCTCCTGCGTGTATCCTCCTCTCCTTTTTGTGTATCTTCCTCTCTCCTATATGTATTTCCCTCTCTCCAGTCTTTATGCCCCTCTCTCCTGTGTGTATTTCCCTCATCTGTGTGTATACCCTCTCTCCTGTGTGTATTCCCATCTCCTGTGTGTATCACCCTCTCTTGTGTATATTTCCCTGTCTCCTGTATGTATCCAACTCTCCTGTGTGTATCTCCCTCTCTTCTGTGTGTATGCCCTTCTCCTGTGTGTATACTCCTCTCTCCTGTGTGTATCCTCCTGTCTCCTGCGTGTATCCTTTTCTCTCCTGCGTGTATCCCTCTGCTTTCTTGTGTGTTTCCCCTCTCTCCTGTGTGTAACACCTTTCTTTCCTGTGTGTATTACCCCTTTCTCCTGTGTGTATCCCCCTCTCTCTTGTGTGTATCTCCTCTCTCCTGTTTGTTTCATCCTCTCTTCTGTGTGTATCCTCTTCTCTACTGTGTTTATGCACCTCTCTCCTGTGTGTATCACCCTTTCCTGTGTGTATTCTTGTCTCTCCTGTGTGTATCCCCCTCTCTCCTTTTTGTATTCCCCTCATTTGTGTGTATACCCCTCCCTCCTATGTGTATTCCCCTCTCTTCTCTGTGGATCCCCCTCTCTCTTCTGTGTATCGCCCTCTCCTCTGTGTGTCCTTCTTTCATCTATGTGTATCCTCCTCTCTTTTCTGTGTAACTTTTCTCTCTCCTGTGTGTATGCACCTCTCTTCTTTGTGTATTCACCTCACGTTTGTGTACACCCCTCTCTCCTGTGTGTATCCCCCTCACTTTTGTGGGTATCGCCCTCGCTCCTGTGTGTATTCTTTTCTCTTCTGTGTGTATCCTTTTCTCTTCTGTATGTATCATTCTCTCTCTTGTGTGTATCCCCCTTCCCTTCTGTGTGTATTTTTCTCTCTCCTGTGTGTATCGCCCTCTCTCCTGTGGGTATCCTCCTCTGTGCTGCGTGTATCCTCCTCCCTCGTGTGTATACCCCTCTCCTGTGTTTATACCCTACTCTCCTATGTGTATTTCATCTCTCATGCGTGGATCCCCTCTCTCTTGTGTGTAACGCCCACTCCTGTGTGTATCGCCCTCTCCTGTGTGTATGCTCCTCTCTCTTTTGTGTATCCGTTTCTCTCCTGTGTGTATCTTCCTTTCTCCTATGTGTATCCTTCGCTTTATTGTGAGTATCTTTCTTCTCCTGTGTGTATCCCACTCTCCCCAGTGTGTAGCCTCTCCCTTCTCTGAGTATGCCCCACTCTCCTGTGTGTATCCTCCTCTCTCCTGTTAGTATCCCTTCTCTCCCCTGTGTGTATCCCTTCTCTCGACTTTGTGTAAACTGCTCTATTCTGTGTGTATACCACTCTTCATTGTGTGTATCCCCCTCTCTCCTGTGTGTATCCTCCTCTCTCCTGTGTGTACCCACCCTTTCCTTTGTGTATCCTCCTCTCTCCTGTTTGTATCCGCCCTCTCTCCTGTGTGTAACGCCCTTTCTTTTCTGTGTATTTCCCTCTCTCCTGTGTATACTCCTCTCTTTTGCGTGTATCCTCCTCTCTCTTTTGTGTATCTTCCTCTCTCCTATGTGTATCCCCCTCTCTCCTATGTGTATGACCCTCTCTCTTGTGTGTATTCCCGTATCTCTTTTTTGGATTCCTCTCTCTCCTGTGTGTATCCCCCTCTCCTGTGTGTATACCCTTTATCCTGTGTGTATCCACCTCTCCTGTGTGTTTTCCCCTCTCTCCTGTGTGTTTTCCCCTCTCTCCTGGGTGTATTTCCCTGTTTCCTGTATGTATTCATCTCTCCTGTGTGTATCCTTCTCACTCCTGTGTGTATGCTCCTCTCCTGTGTGTATCCTCCTCTCTCCTGTGTGTATCCTGCTCTCTCCTGTGTGTATCCTCCTCTCTCCTGTGTGTATCCTGCTCTCTCCTGTGTGTATCACTCCGCTTTCCTGTGTGTGTTCTTCCATCTCTCCTGTGGGTATCACCTTTCTTTTCTGTGTGTATTACCCCTTCCTCCTGTGTGTATCCCCCCCTTGTATGTTTCCCCTCTCTTCTGTTTGTTTCCTCTTCTATCCTGTGTGTATCCTCCTCTCTTCTGTGTTTACACCCCTCTGTCCTGTGTTTACACCCCTCTGTCCTGTGTTTATCAAACTTTCCTGTGTGTATCCTTCTCTCTCCTGTGTGTATCTTCCTCTCTGCTCTGTGTATCCCCCCTCTCCTGTGTGTATTTTTCTCTCTCCTGTTTGTATCCTCGTCTTTCCTTTGTGTATTTCTTTTAATTCTGTGTGCATCCCCCTCGCCCCTGTGTGTATTTCCCTCTACTGTGTGTATCCCTTTCTTCTTTGTTTATCCCATTCCCTTCTCTGTGTATTCCCCCTTTTCTGTGTGTACACCCCTCTCTCTTGTGTGTAACCTCCTCTCACCTGTGTGTATCCCTCGCTCCTCTGTGTATTCTCCTCTCTACTGTGTGTATCCTTTTCTCTTTTGTGTGTATCATTCTCTCTCTTGTGTGTGTTCCCCTCTCTCCTGCGTATATCCTCCTCTGTGCTGCCTGTATCTTCCTTTCTCCTGCGTATATCCTTTTCTCTCCTGTGTGTATACCCCTCTCTTACGTGTATTTCCCTCTCTCCTGTGTGTATCCTCCTCTCTCCTGTGTGCATCTTTCTCTCTCTTGTGTGTGTCCGCCCTCTCTCCTGTGTGTACCGCCCTCTCTCCTCTGTGAGTGTTCCTCTCTCCTGTGTATACTCCTCTCTCCTGCGTGTATCCTCCTCTCTTCTTTGTGTACCTTCCTCTCTCCTATGTGTATCTCCCTCTCTCCTGTGTGTATGTCCCTCTCTCTTGTGTGTATTCCCCTCTCCTGTGTTTACCCCCTCTGTCCTGTGTGTATTTCTCTGTCTCCTTTATGTATCCAACTCTCCTGTGTGTATCCTCCTCTCTCCTGTGTGTATGCCCCTCTCCTGTATGTATACTCCTCTCTTCTGTATGTATCCTCCTCTCTACTGTGTGTATCATTCTCTGTCCTGTGTGTATTCCTTCACTTTTTTGTGTGTTTCCCTCTCTCTCCTGTGGGTAACACCTTTCTTTCCTGTGTGTATCACCCCTTTCTCCTGTGTGTATCCTTTTCTCTCTTGTGTGTACCCCGTCTCTCCTGTTTGTTTCCTCCTCTCTCCTGTGTGTATCCTCCTCTATTTTGTGTTTACGCCCCTCTCTCATGTGTGTATCACACTTTCCTGTATGTATTCTTTTGTCTCCTGTGTGTATCCATTTTTCTCCTGCGTGTATCCCCCTTTTTTGTGTGTATGCCCCTCTCTTGTGTGTGTATCTCCCTCTCCTATGTGTATCCTCCTCTCTCCAGTGTGTATTCTTTTTTCTCATGTGTGTATCCCCCTCTCTCCTGTTTGTATCCCACACTTTCCTGTGTGTATCCTTCTTTCTTCTGCGTGTATCCTCCCCTCCCCTCTGTCTATGCCCCTCTCTTCTATATGTATCCCCCTCTCCTGTGTTTATCTTCCACTCTCCTGTGTGTATTCCACACTCTCCTCTGTGTATCCCCCATTCCTGTGAGTATCCCACTCTCTCCTCTGTGTATCCCCCACTTCTGTGTGTATCCTCTTCTCTTCTGTGTGTATCTTCCTCTCTTCTCTGTGTATCCTCCTCTCTCCTGTGTGTATCTTTCTCTCTCCTGTGTGTATCCCCCCTCTCCTGAGTGTATCCTTCTCTCTCCTGTGTGTATCCTCCTCTTTCCTGTGTGTATTTTCCTTAATCCTGTGTTCATCCCCCCTGCTCCTTTGTGTATTTTCCTCTTTGTGTGTATCTTTTTCTCCTTTGTATATTTTCCTCTCTTTTTTTGTATCCCCCCTTTTCTGTGTGTATGCCCCTCTCTTCTGTGTGTATCCTCCTCTAACCTGTGTATATTCCTCGCTCCTGTGTTTATACTTTTCTTTAGTGTGTATCCTTTTCTCTCCTGTGTGTATCATTCTCTCTCTTGTGTGTATCCCCTTCTCTCCTGTGTGTATTTTTTTCTCTTCTGTGTGTATCCCTCTCTCTCCTGCGGGTATCCTCCTCTGTGTTGTGTGTATCCTCCTCTCTCCTGCGTGTATCCTCCTCTCTCCTGTGTGTATACATTTCTCTCCTATGTGTATTCCTCTCTCTCCTGTGTGGATACCCCTCTCTCTTGTGTGTATCGCCCTATCCTGTGTGTATCCTCCTCTCTCCTGTGTGTATCCATCTCTCTCTTGTGTGTATCCTCCTTTTTCCTGTGTGTATCCTCCTCTCTTCTGTGTGTATCTTTTCTCTTTCTGTGTATGCCCCTCTCTCCTTTGTGTATTTCCCTCACCTGTGTGTATACCCCTCTTTTCTGTGTGTATCTCCCTCTCTCCTGTGTGTATCCCCCTCTCTATTTTGTGAATTACCGTCTCTCCTGTGCATATCATTGTCTCTCCTGTGTGTATGCTCCTCTCTTTTGTGTGTATTCTTCTCTCTCCTGTGTGTATCCGCCCTCTCTCCTGTGTGTATCACCCTCTCTCCTCTGTATTAACCTCTCTCCTGTGTATGCTCCTCTCTTCTGCGTGTATCCTCCTCTTTTTTGTGTATCTTCCTCGCTCCTATGTGTATTTTTCTCTCCCCTGTCTGTATGCTCCTGTCTCTTGTGTGTATTCCCCTCTCTTTTCTGTGGATCCCTCTCTCTCCTATGTGTATCCCCCTCTCCTGTGTTTATGCCCTCTCTCCTGTGTATATCCCCCTCTTTTTTGTGTATTTCCCTCTCTCCTGTGTATATTTCCCTGTCTCCTGTATGTATCCAACTCTGCTGCGTGTATCCCCCTCTCTCCTGTGTGTATGCAACTCAGTTGTGTGTATACTCCTCTCTCCTCTGTGTATCCTCCTCTCTCCTGTGTGTATCCTTCTTTCTCCTGCGTGTATCCCTATGCTTTCCTGTGGTTTCCCCCCTCTCTCCTGTGTGTAACACCTTTCTTTCCTGTGTGTGTCTCCTTTCTCTCCTGCGTGTATCCCCCTCTCTCGTGTGTATCCCCTCTCTTCTGTGTGTATCCTTCACTCTCCTTTGTTTATGCCCCTCTCTCCTGTGTGTGTCACCTTTTCCTGTGTGTATCCTCCACTCTCCTGTGTGTATTCCACTTTCTCCTGTGTGTATCCCTTTTTTTGAGTGTATGCGCCTCTCTCCTGTGTGTATCTCCCTCTTCTATGTGTATCCTCCTATCTCCTGTGTGTATCCTCTCTCCTGCGTGTGTCTTCCCCTCTCCTCCATCTATGCCCTTCTTTCCTTTATGTATTCCCCTCTCCTGTGTTTATCCCCCTCTCTCCTGTGTGTATCCCACTCTCTCCTCTGTGTATCTCTTTCTCCTGTGCGTATCCCCCTCTTTTCTGTGTGTATCTCCCACTCCTGTGTGTATCCTCTTCTCTTCAGTGTGTATATTCCTCTCTCCTCTGTGTATACTCCACTCTCCTGTATGTATCTCCCTCTCTCCCGTGTGTATCCCCCCTCTCCTGTGTGTATTCTTCTCTCTCCTGTGTGTATCCTCCTTTTTCCTGTGTGTATTTTCCTTTCTCCTGTGTACATCTCCCTCGCTCCTGTGTGTATTTCCCTCTTTTGTGTGTATCACTTTATCCTTTGTGTACTTCCCTCTCTTCTTTGTGTTTCCCACTTTTCTGTGTGTACGCCCCTCTCTCCTGTGTGTATTCTTCTCTCACCTGTGTGTATTCTTCTCTCACCTGTGTGTATCCCTCGCTCCTGTGTGTATCCTCCTCTCTTTTGTGGTATTCTTTTCTCTCCTGTGTGTATCATTTTCTCTCTTGTGTGTATCCCCTTCAATCCTGTGTGTATTTTTCTCTCTTTTCTGCGTATCACCCTCTCTCCTGCGGGTATTCTACTCTGTGCTGCGAGTATCCTCCACTCTTCTGCATGTATCCTTCTCTCCCCTGTGTGTATACACCTCTCCTGTGTGTATACCCCTCTCTCCAATGTGTATTCCCCTCTCTCCTGTGTGGAACCTTTTTCTCTTGTGTGTTTCACCCTCTCCTGTGTGTATCCTCCTTTCTTCTGTGTGTATCTTCCTCTTTCCTGTGTGTATCTTCCTCTCTCCTATGTGTATCCCCCTCTCTCCTGTGTGTATGCCCCTCTCTCTTGTGTGTATTTCCCTCACTTTTGTGTGTATACCCTCTCTCCCGTGGGTATACCACTCTCCTGTGTGTATTCCCCTCTCTCCTGTATTTCCCTGTCTCCTGTATGTATCCAACTCTCCTGTGTGTATCCCCCTCTCTCCTGTGTGTATGCTCCTCTCCTGTGTGTACATTCCTCTCTCCTGTGTGTTTCCTTCTCTCTCCTCTGTGTATCCTCCTCTCTTCTGTGTGTATCCCTCCACTTTTCTGTGTTTCCCTCATTTCTCCTGTGTGTAACACCTTTCTTTCCTGTGAGTATTACCCCGTTCTCCTGTGTGTATACCCCTGTCACTTGTCTGTATTCTCTCTCTCCTGTTTGTTTCCTCTTCTCTCCTGTGTGTATCCTTTTCTCTCCTGTGTTTATGCTTCTCTCTCTTGTGTGTATCACCCTTTCCTGTGTGTATCCCCCTTTCTCCTGTGTGTATCCCCCTTTTTTGTGTGTATTCCCCTCTCTCCTCTGTGTATCTTTCTCTTCTATATGTATCTTTTCTCTCCTGTGTGTATCCTTTTGTCTCCTGTGTGTTTCCCCCTCTCTCCTGTGTGTATCCTTTTCTCTTCTGTGTGTATCCTCCTCTCTTCTGCGGGTATCCTGTTCTGTTCTCTATGTATGCCCTCTCTCCTGTATGTATCCCCCTCTCCTCTGTGTATTTTTCTCTCCTCTGCATATTCCCCTTTCTTCTGTGTGTATCCCCCACTCCTGTGTGTATCCTTTTTTATTCTGTGTGTATCTTCCTCTCTTCTCTGAGTATCCTACTTTCTCCTATGGGTGTCTTCCTCTCTCCTGTATGTATCCCCCTCTCCTGTGTGTATGCTTCTCTCTCCTGTGTGTATCTTCCTTTTTCCTGTGTGTATTTCCATTTCTCCTGTGTGCATGCTTCTCACTCCTGTGCGTATTTTTCTCTCCTGTGTGTATCCCTTTCTCCTTTGTGTATCCCCCTCTTTCCTCTGTGTATCCCCACTTTTCTGTATTTATGCCCCACTCTTTTGTGTGTATCCTTTTCTCACCTGTGTGTATCCCTCGCTCCTTTGTGTATTTTCCTCTCTCCTGTGTGTATCCCCCTTCTTTTCTGTGTTTATTTTTCTCTCTACTGTGTGTATCCTTCTCTCTTCTACGGGTATGCTCCTCTGTTCTGCGTGTATCCTTTCTTCTCCTGCCTGTGTCCTTTTCTCTTTTGTGTGTATACCCCTCTCTCTTATGTGTATTTCCTTCTCTCCTGTGTGTATCGCCCTCTCTCTTGTGTGTATCGCCCTCTCCTGTGTGTATCCTCCTCTCTCCTGTGTGTATCCATCTCTCTTCTGTGTGTATCCTTCTTTCTTCTGTGAGCATCCTCCTCTCTACTGTGCGTATTTTTCTCCACTTGTGTGTATCCCACTCTCTCCAGTGTGTATCATCTTTTATCTGTCTGTATGCCCCACTCTCCTGTTTGTATCCCCCTCTCTCCTCTTAGTATCTCCCCCTCCCCCGTGTGTATCCTCCCTCTAGCCTTTATGTATCCTACTCTCTTCTGTGTGCATCTCCCTCTTTCTTGAGTGTATCACCCCTCTCTCCTGTGTGTATTCTCCTTCCTCCTGTGTGTATCCATCCTCTCCTGTGTGTATCCTCCACTCTCCTGTGTGTATCCACCTCTCTCCTATGTGTATCCTTCTCTCTACTTTGTGGATCCTCCCCTTTCCTGTGTGTATCCTCCTGTCTCCTGTGTGTATTCTCCTTTCTCTTGTGTGTATCCTCCTCTATCCTTTGTGTATCCTCCACTCTCCTGTGTGTGTGCCAATCTTTCCTGTGTGTATCCTTCTTTATCCTGCGTGTATCTTCCTCTCTCCTGTGTGTATCCTCCTCTCTCCTGTGTGTACCTTTCTCTCTTCTGTGTGTATCCCCATCTTTCCTGTGTGTATCCTCCTCTCTCCTGTGTGTATCTTCCTCTCTCCTGTGTGTATCCTTCTCTCCCCTACGTGTATCCTCGTCTCTTCTGTGTGTATCCTTCCTTCATGTGTGTGTACCCCTCTCTTCTGTGTGTATCTCTTTTTCTCCTGTGTGTATGCTCCACTCTCCTCTGTGTATCTTCCTCTCTCCTGTGTGTATCTGCCCTCTCCTGTGTGTATCCATCCCTTTCCTGTGTGTATCCACTTATTTCCTGTGTGTATCCCCCTCTCTCCTTTGTGCATCCCCCTCTCTATTGTGTGTATCTCCTTCTGTGTGTATTTCCTTCTCCTGTTTGTTTTCTTCTCTCTACTCTGTGTATCCCCCTCTCCTGTGTATATGCCCCCCTCTCCTGTGTGTATCCCCTGTTCTTCTGTGGGTTTCATTCACTCTTCTGTGTGTATCCTTCTCTCTTTTGTGTGTATCCCACTTCCCCTGTGTGTATCCTTCTCTCTTCTGTGTGTATCCTCTTCTTTCCTGTGTGTATCTTCTTCTCTCCTGTGTATCCCCCCTGTCTTCTGTGTGTACCACCTCTCTTCTGTGTGTATCCTCCTCTGTTTTGTGTGTATCCTTCTCTCTTCTGTGTGTATGCCCCTCTCTTCAGTGTGTATTTCCATCCCCTGTATGTATCCTCATCTTCTCTGTGTGTATCTTCCTTTCACCTCTGTGTATCCTCCAGTCTTTTTTTTTTTAATTTTTATTGCATTATAGGTTTGGGGGTACATGTGCAGAACGTAAAAGATAGTTGCATAGGTACACATATGGCAGTGTGATTTGCTGCCTTCCTCCCATTCACCCACTCTTGGTAGTGATCCCCAGGTCATCCCCCCCAGCCCCCCGCTGCTGTCCCTCTCCCATTCAACCAAACAGTCCCCAGTGTATAGAAGACCGCCTCTCTGTGTCCATGTGTTCTCATTTTTCTCACCCACCTATGAGTGAGTATATGCAGTATTACTTTTTCTGTTCTTTTTTTTTCCTTTTTTATTTTTATTTTTTATTTTTTTTATTTTTAATTTTTTTTTTAATTTTTATTGCATTATAGGTTTGGGGGTACATGTGCAGAACGAGCAAGATAGTTGCATAGGTACACACATGGCAGTGTGCTTTGCTGCCTTCCTCCCCTTCACACACACTTGGTATTCATCCCCAGGCTATCCCCCCCAGCCCCCCCTGCTGTCCCTGCCCCATTCCCCCCAACAGTCCCCAGTGTATAGTAGACCGCCTCTCTGTGTCCACGTGTTCTCATTTTTCTCACCCACCTATGAGTGAGTATATGCGGTATTTCTTTTTCTGTTCTTGTGTCAGTTTGCTGAGAATGATGTTCTCCAGATTCATCCATGTCCCTACAAAGGTCACAAACTCATCACTTATGATTGCTACATAATATTCCATGGTGTATATGTGCCACATATTCCCAGTCCAGTCTATCATCGTTGGGCATTTGGGTTGGTTCCAGGTCTTTGATATTGTAAACAGTGCTGCAATGAACATTCGTGTGCATGTGTCCTTATAGTAGAACGATTTATAGTCCTTTGGATAGATACCCAGTAATGGGATTGCTGGGTCAAATGGAATTTCTATTTCTACGTCCCTGAGGAATCGCCACACTGTCTTCCACAATGGTTGAACTAATTTACACTCCCACCAAGAGTGTAAGAGTGTTCCTATTTCTCCACATCCTCTCCAGCATCTGCTGTCTCCAGATTTTTTAATGATCGCCATTCTAACTGGTGTGAGATGTTATCTCAATGTGGTTTTGATTTGCATCTCTCTAATGACCAATGACGATGAGCACTTTTTCATATGTTTGGTGGCCTCATGTATGTCTGCTTTCGTAAAGTTTCTGTTCATATACTTTGCCCATTTTTGAATGGGCTTGTTTGTTTTTTTCCTGTAAATCTGTTTGAGTTTTTTGTAAATTCTGGATATCAGCCCTTTGTCAGATGCGTAAACTGCAAAGATTTTTTCCCATTCTGATGATTTTTTCCCATTCACTCTAGTGACTGTTTGTTTTGCCGTGCAGAAGCTGTGGAGTTTGATTAGGTCCCATTTGTCTATTTTGGCTTTTGTTGCCAATGCTTTTGGTGTTTTGTTCATGATGTCCTTGCCTACTCCTATGTCCTGAACGGTTTTGCCTAGATTTTCTTCTAGGGTTTTTATGGTGTCAGGTCTTACATTTAAGTCTTTAATCCATCTGGAGTTAATTTTAGTGTAAGGTGTCAGGAAGGGGTCCAGTTTCTGCTTTCTGCACATGGCTAGCCAGTTTTCCCAACACCATTTATTAAATAGGGAATCCTTTCCCCATTGCCTGTTTTTGTCTGGTTTATCAAAGATAATATGGTTGTAGATGTGTTGTGTTGCGTCCGATGCCTCTATTCTGTTCCATTGGTCTATATCTCTGTTTTGGTACCAGTACCATGCTGTTTTGATTACTGTAGTCTTGTAGTATAGTTTGAAGTCTGGTAGCGTGATGCCTCCCGCTGTGTTCTTTTTGCTTAGAATTGACTTGGCTATGTGGGCTTTTTTTGGTTCCATATGAAATTCATGGTGGTTTTTCCAGTTCTGTGAAGAAATTCAATGGTAGTTTGATGAGGATAGCATTGATTGTGTAAATTACTTTGGGCTGTATAGATATTTTCACGATATTGATTCTTCCTAACCACGAACATGGAATGCTTCTCCATCTGTTTGTGTCCTCTCTTATTTCGTTTAGCAGTTGTTTGTAGTTTTCCTTAAAGAGGTCCCTTACATTCCTAGTGAGTTGTATTCCTAGGTATTTTATTTTCTTTGTAGCAATTGTGAATGGCAGTTCGTTCTTGATTTGGTTCTCTTTAAGTCTGTTATTTGTGTATAGGAATGCTTGTAATTTTTGAACATTGATTTTATATCCTGAGACTTGGCTGAAGTTGCTTATCAGTTGCAGGAGCTTTTGGGCTGAGGTGATGGGGTCTTGTAGGTATACTATCATGTCGTCTGCAAATAGAGACAATTTGGCTTCCACCTTTCCTATTTGAATACCCTTTATTTCTTTTTCTTGCCTGATTGCTCTGGCTAGAACTTCCAGTACTATGTTGAATAGAAGTGGTGAGAGAGGGCATCCTTGTCTAGTGCCAGATTTCAAAGGGAATGCTTCCATTTTTTGCCCATTAAGTATGATATTGGCTGTTGGTTTGTCATAAATAACTTTTATTACTTTGAGATATGTTCCATCAATACCAAGTTTATTGAGGGTTTTTAGCATAAATGGCTGTTGAATTTTGTCAAATGCCTTCTCTGTGTCAATTGAGATAATCATGTGGTTTTTGTTTTTGCTTCTGTTTATGTGGTGAATTACATTTATAGACTTGCGTATGTTGAACCAGCCTTGCATCCCCGGGATGAATCCTACTTGATCATGATGGATAAGTTTTTTAATGTGCTGTTGCAATCGGTTTGCCAGTATTTTATTGAAAAATTTTGCATCTATGTTCATCATGGATATTGGCCTGAAGTTTACTTTTCTTGTTGAGTCTCTGCCAGGTTTCTGTATCAGGATGATGTTGGTCTCATAAAATGATTTGGGAAGGGTTCCCTCTTTTTGGATTATTTGGAATAGTTTCAGAAGGAATGGTACCAGATCCTCTTTGTGTGTTTGGTAGAATTCGGCTGTGAACCCATCTGGACCTGGGCTTTTTTTGTGTGGTAGGCTCTTAATTGCTGCCTCAACTTAAGACCTTGTTATTGGTCTATTCATAGTTTCGGGTTCCTCCTGGTTTAGGCTTGGGAGGACACAGGTGTTCAGGAATTTATCCATTTCTTCAAGGTTTACTAGTTTATGTGCATAGAGTTGTTTGTAGTATTCTCTGATGATGGTTTGAATTTCTGTGGAATCTGTGGTGATTTCCCCTTTATCGTTTTTTATTGCATCTATTTGGTTGTTCTCTCTCTTCTTTTTTATCAGTATGGCTAGTGATCTGTCTATTTTGTTGATCTTTTCGAAAAACCAGCTCTTAGATTTATTGATTTTTTGAAGGGTTTTTCTTGTCTCTATCTCCTTCAGTTCTGCTCTGATCTTAGTTATTTCTTGTCTTCGGCTAGGTTTTGAGCTTTTTTGATCTTGCTCCTCTAGCTCTTTCAATTTTGACGATAGGGTGTCAATTTTGGATCTCTCCACTCTTCTCATGTGGGCACTTAATGCTATATATTTTCCTCTACAGACTGCTTTACATGTGTCCCAGAGATTCTGGTACGTTGTGTCTTCATTCTCGTTGGTTTCAAAGAACTTCTTTATTTCTGCCTTCATTTCATTGTTTATCCAATCAACATTCAAGAGCCAATTGTTCAGTTTCCATGAAGCTGTGCGGTTCTGAGTTATTTTCTGAATTCTGAGTTCCAACTTGAATGCACTATGGTCTGAGAGACTGTTTGTTATGATTTCAGTTGTTTTGCATTTGCTGAGAAGTGCTTTACTTCCAATTATGTGGTCAATTTTGGAGTAGGTGTGATGTGGTGCTGAGAAGAATGTATATTATGTGGATTTGGGGTGGAGAGTTCTGTAAATATCTATCAGGTTTGCTTGTTCCAGGTCTGAGTTCAAGTCCTGGATATCCTTGTTAATTTTCTGTCTGGTTGATATGTCTGCTATTGACAGTGGAGTGTTAAAGTGTCCCACTATTATTGTGTGGGAGTCTAAGTCCCTTTGGAAGTCATTAAGAACTTGCCTTATATATTTGGGTGCTCCTACATTGGGTCCATATATATTTAGAATCGTTATCGCTTCTTGTTGTATCTACCCATTTACCATTATGTAATGACCTTTTTGTCCCTTTTGATCTTTGTTACTTTAAAGTCTATTTTATCAGAGATGAGAATTGCAACTCCTGCATTTTTTTGCTCTCCATTTGCTTGGTAAATCTCCCTCCATCCCTTTATTTTGAGCCTTTGTTTATCTTTGCATGTGAGGTGGGTTTCCTGGATACAGCGCACCGATGGGTTTTGTTTTTTTATCCAATTTGCCAGTATGTGTCTTTTGATTGGTGCATTTATCCCATTTACATTCAGGGTTAATATTGTTATGTGTGAATTTGATACTGCCATTTTGATGCTAGCTGACTGTTTTTCCCATTGGTTCATGTACATTCTTCATTTTGTTGATGGTCTTTAGCATTTGGTATGCTGATGAGATGGCTGGAACTGGTTGTTTCTTTCTATGTGTAGTGCCTCTTTCAGGATCTCTTGTAAAGCAGGCCTAGTGGTGACAAAATCTCTGAGTACTTGCTTGTTCGTGAAGGATTTTATTTTTCCTTCACTTTTGAAGATCAGTTTCGCTGGATACGAAATTCTGGGTTGAAATCTGTTTTCTTTATGGATGTTGAATATTGGCCCCCACTCTCTTCTGGCTTGTAGAGTCTCTGCCAAGAGATCTGCTGTGAGTCGGATGGGCTTCCCTTTGTGGGTGACCTGACCTTTCTCTCTGGCTGCCCTTAGTATTTTCTCCTTCGTTTCAACCCTGGTGAGTCTGACGATTATGTGCCTTGTGGTTGCTCTTCTTGCAGAGTATCTTTGTGGTGTTCTCTGTATTTCCTGGAGTTGAGTATTGACCTCTCTTGCTAGGTTGGGGAAATTTTCCTGGATAATATCCTGAAGAGTGTTTTCTAGCTTGGATTCATTCTCTTCGTCACATTCTGTTACACCTATCAAACGTAGGTTGGGTCTCTTCACATAGTCCCACATTTCTTGGAGATTTTTTTCATTCCTTTTTGGCTTTTTTCTTTAATCTTGGTTTCTCGTTTTATTTCATTGAGTTGATCTTCAACTTCTGATATTCTTTCTTCTGCTTCGTCAATTCGGCTGTTGAAACTTGTGCATGCTTCGCGAAGTTCCCGTGTTGTGTTTTTCAGCTCCTTCAATTCATTCATATTCCTCTCTAAGTTGTCCATTCTCGTTATCAATTCCTCGAATCTTTTTTCAAATCTTTTTTCAAAGTTCTTAGTTTCTTTGCACTGGTTTAGAACATGTTCCTTTAGCTCACTGAAGTTTCTCATTATCCACTTTCTGAAGTCTGATTCTGTCATTTCGTCACATTCATTCTCCGTCCAGCTTTGTTCCCTTGCTGGTGAGGCGTTTTGGTCCTTTTTTGGAGGTGACGTGTTTTGGTTTCGGGTGCTTTCCTCCTTTTTGCGCTGGTTTCTTCCCAGCTTTATGGATTTATCCTCCTGTCGTCTTCGTAGTGGCTGATTTTTCAATTGGGTCTCTGTGTGGACACTGAGATTGTTGATGATGAAGTATTTCTGTTACTTAGTTTTCCCTCTAATGATCTATCCTCACTGCTGTATGAGTGCTGAGGTCCACTCCAGGCCCTGCTTGTCTGGGGTATACCTGCAGGAGCTGCAGAACTGTGAGGGATGATATCAGTTTCTTTTTCTGCTGCCCTTGTTCCAGAATGATGCCAGCCAAATGTCAGTCTGATTAGTCCTTTTCTGGGGTGACTCCTTGGATATACAGGGGTCAGGGAGCTGCTTGAGGAGACAGTCTGTGCTTTATAGGAGATCCAGTGCTGAGCTGTGCGCTCTGTTGTTCATTCAGTGTTGTTGGGTGGTTATGTCTGCTGCAATAGAACTCATAAAACACCACTCTTTTTTTTTTTTTTTTTTTTTTTTTTTAAATTTTTATTGCATTATAGGTTTTGGGGTACATGTGCAGAACGTGCAAGATAGTTGCATAGGTACACACATGGCAGTGTGGTTTGCTGCCTTCCTCCCCCTCACCCACACTTGGTATTCATCCCCAGGTTATACCCCCCAGCCCCCCCCGCTGTCCCTCCCCCATTTCCCCCAACAGTCCCCAGTGTATAGTAGACCGCCTCTTTGTGTCCATGTGTTCTCATTTTTCTCACCCGCCTATGAGTGAGTATATGCGGTATTTCTTTTTCTGTTCTTGTGTCAGTTTGCTGAGAATGATGTTCTCCAGATTCATCCATGTCCCTACAAAGGACACAAACTCATCATTTCTGATTGCTGCATAATATTCCGTGGTGTATATGTGCCACATTTTCCCAGTCCAGTCTATCATCGATGGGCATTTGGGTTGGTTCCAGGTCTTTGCTATTGTAAACAGTGCTGCAATGAACATTCGTGTGCATGTGTCCTTATAGTAGAACGATTCACAGTCTTTTGGATAGATACCCAGTAATGGGATTGCTGGGTCAAATGGAATTTCTATTTCTAGGTCCCTGAGGAATCGCCACACTGTCTTCCACAATGGTTGAACTAATTTACACTCCCACCAACAGTGTAAGAGTGTTCCTATTTCTCCACATCCTCTCCAGCATCTGCTATCTCCAGATTTTTTAATGATCGCCATTCTAACTGGTGTGAGATGATATCTCAATGTGGTTTTGATTTGCATCTCTCTAATGACCAATGATGATGAGCACTTTTTCATATGTTTGTTGGCCTCATGTATGTCTTCTTTTGTAAAGTGTCTGTTTATATCCTTTGCCCATTTTTGAATGGGCTTGTTTGTTTTTTTTCTGTAAATCTGTTTGAGTTCTTTGTAAATTCTGGATATCAGCCCTTTGTCAGATGTGTAAACTGCAAAGATTTTTTCCCATTCTGATGGTTGTCGATTCACTCTAGTGACTGTTTCTTTTGCCGTGCAGAAGCTGTGGAGTTTGATTAGGTCCCATTTGTCTATTTTGGCTTTTGTTGCCAATGCTTTTGGTGTTTTGTTCATGACGTCCTTGCCTACTCCTATGTCCTGAACGGTTTTGCCTAGATTTTCTTCTAGGGTTTTTATGGTGTCAGGTCTTACATTTAAGTCTTTAATCCATCTGGAGTTAATTTTAGTGTAAGGTGTCAGGAAGGGGTCCAGTTTCTGCTTTCTGCACATGGCTAGCCAGTTTTCCCAACACCATTTATTAAATAAGGAATCCTTTCCCCATTGCCTGTTTTTGTCTGGTTTATCAAAGATGATATGGTTGTAGATATGTTGTGTTGCCTCCGATGTTTCTGTTCTGTTCCATTGGTCTATATCTCTGTTTTGGTACCAGTACCATGCTGTTTTGATTACTGTAGCCTTGTAGTATAGTTTGAAGTCTGGTAGCGTGATGCCTCCCGCTGTGTTCTTTTTGCTTAGAATTGACTTGGCTATGCGGGCTCTTTTTTGGTTCCATATGAAATTCATGGTGGTTTTTTCCAGTTCTATGAAGAAATTCAATGGTAGTTTGATGGGGATAGCATTGATTGTGTAAATTACTTTGGGCAGTATAGCCATTTTCACAATATTGATTCTTCCTAACCACGAACATGGAACGTTTCTCCATCTGTTTGTGTCCTCTCTTATTTCGTTGAGCAGGTGTTTGTAGTTTTCCTTAAAGAGGTCCCTTACATTCCTAGTGAGTTGTATTCCTAGGTATTTTATTTTCTTTGTAGCGATTGTGAATGGCAGTTCGTTCTTAATTTGGTTCTCTTTAAGTCTGTTATTGGTGTATAGGAATGCTTGTGATTTTTGCACATTGATTTTATATCCTGAGACTTTGCTGAAGTTGCTTATCAGTTGCAGGAGCTTTTGGGCTGAGGTGATGGGGTCTTCTAGGTATACTATCATGTCGTCTGCAAATAGAGACAATTTGGCTTCCACCTTTCCTATTTGAATACCCTTTATTTCTTTTTCTTGCCTTATTGCTCTGGCTAGAACTTCCAGTACTATGTTGAATAGAAGTGGTGAGAGAGGGCATCCTTGTCTAGTGCCGGATTTCAAAGGGAATGCTTCCAGTTTTTGCCCATTAAGTATGATATTGGCTGTTGGTTTGTCGTAAATAGCTTTTATTACTTTGAGATATGTTCCATCAATACCAAGTTTATTGAGGGTTTTTAGCATAAAGGGCTGTTGAATTTTGTCAAATGCCTTCTCTGCGTCAATTGAGATAATCATGTGGTTTTTGTTTTTGCTTCTGTTTATGTGGTGAATTACATTTATAGACTTGCGTATGTTGAACCAGCCTTGCATGCCCGGGATGAATCCTACTTGATCATGATGGATAAGTTTTTTAATGTGCTGTTGCAATCGATTTGCCAGTATTTTATTGAAGATTTTTGCATCTATGTTCATCATGGATATTGGCCTGAAGTTTTCTTTTCTTGTTGAGTCTCTGCCAGGTTTTGGTATCAGGATGATGTTGGTCTCATAAAATGATTTGGGAAGGGTTCCCTCTTTTTGGATTATTTGGAATAGTTTCAGAAGGAATGGTACCAGATCCTCTTTGTGTGTCTGGTAGAATTCAGCTGTGAACCCATCTGGACCTGGGCTTTTTTTGTGTGTTAGGCTCTTAATTGCTGCCTCAACTTCTGACCTTGTTATTGGTCTATTCATAGTTTCAGCTTCCTCCTGGTTTAGGCTTGGGAGGACACAGGCATCCAGGAATTTATCCATTTCTTCCTGATTTACTAGTTTGTGTGCATAGAGTTGTTTGTAGTATTCTCTGATGATGGTTTGAATTTCTGTGGAATCTGTGGTGATTTCCCCTTTATCGTTTTTTATTGCATCTATTTGGTTGTTCTCTCTTTTCTTTTTTATCAGTCTGGCTAGTGGTCTGTCTATTTTGTTGATCTTTTCAAAAAACCAGCTCTTAGATTTGTTGATTTTTTGAAGGGTTTTTCTTGTCTCTATCTCCTTCAGTTCTGCTCTGATCTTAGTTATTTCTTGTCTTCGGCTAGGTTTTGAGCTTTTTTGATCTTGCTCCTCTAGCTCTTTCAATTTTGACGATAGGGTGTCAATTTTGGATCTCTCCACTTTTCTCATGTGGGCACTTATTGCTATATATTTTCCTCTACAGACTGCTTTAAATGTGTCCCAGAGATTCTGGTACGTTGTGTCTTCGTTCTCGTTGGTTTCAAAGAACTTCTTTATTTCTGCCTTCATTTCATTGTTTATCCAATCAACATTCAAGAGCCAGTTGTTCAGTTTCCATGAAGCTGTGCGGTTCTGAGTTATTTTCTGAATTCTGAGTTCCAACTTGATTGCACTATGATCTGAGAGACTGTTTGTTATGATTTCCGTTGTTTTGCATTTGCTGAGGAGTGCTTTACTTCCAATTATGTGGTCAATTTTGGAGTAGGTGTGATGTGGTGCTGAGAAGAATGTATATTCTGTGGATTTGGGGTGGAGAGTTCTGTAAATGTCTATCAGGTTTGCTTGTTCCAGGTCTGAGTTCAAGTCCTGGATATCCTTGTTAATTTTCTGTCTGGTTGATCTGTCTGCTATTGACAGTGGAGTGTTAAAGTCTCCCACTATTATTGTGTGGGAGTCTAAGTCTCTTTGTAAGTCATTAAGAACTTGCCTTATATATCTGGGTGCTCCTACATTGGGTCCATATATATTTAGAATCGTTAGCTCTTCTTGTTGTATTGATCCTTTTACCATTATGTAGTGACCTTCTTTGTCCCTTTTGATCTTTGTTGCTTTAAAGTCTATTTTATCAGAGATGAGAATTGCAACTCCTGCTTTTTTTTGCTCTCCATTTGCTTGGTAAATCTTCCTCCATCCTTTTATTTTGAGCCTTTGTGTATCTTTGTGTGTGAGGTGGGTTTCCTGAATACAGCACACTGATGGGTTTTGGTTTTTTATCCAATTTGCCAGTCTGTGTCTTTTGATTGGTGCATTTAGCCCATTTACATTCAGGGTTAATATTGTTATGTGTGAATTTGATACTGCCATTTTGATGCTATCTGGCTGTTTTCCCCATTGGTTCATGTACATTCTTCATTTTGTTGATGGTCTTTAGCATTTGGTATGCTTTTAGGATGGCTGGAACTGGTTGTTTCTTTCTATGTGTAGTGCCTCTTTCAGGAGCTCTTGTAAAGCAGGCCTAGTGGTGACAAAATCTCTGAGTACTTGCTTGTTCGTGAAGGATTTTATTTTTCCTTCACTTATGAAGCTCAGTTTGGCTGGATATGAAATTCTGGGTTGAAAGCTCTTTTCTTTAAGGATGTTGAATATTGGACCCCACTCTCTTCTGGCTTGTAGAGTCTCTGCCGAGAGATCTGCTGTGAGTCTGATGGACTTCCCTTTGTGGGTGACCTGACCTTTCTCTCTGGCTGCCCTAAGTATTTTCTCCTTCGTTTCAACCCTGGTGAATCTGACGATTATGTGCCTTGGGGTTGCTCTTCTTGCGGAGTATCTTTGTGGTGTTCTCTGTATTTCCTGGAGTTCAGTATTGACCTGTCTTGCTAGGTTGGGGAAATTTTCCTGGATAATATCCTGAAGAGTGTTTTCCAGCTTAGATTCATTCTCTTGATCACATTCTGGTACACCTATCAAAGGTAGGTTGGGTCTCTTCACATAGTCCCACATTTCTTGGAGATTTTGTTCATTCCTTTTTGTGCTTTTTTCTTTAATCTTGGTTTCACGTTTTATTTCATTGAGTTGATCTTCAATTTCTGATATTCTTTCTTCTGCTTGGTCAATTCGGCTGTTGAAACTTGTGCATGCTTCACGAAGTTCTCGTGTTGTGTTTTTCAGCTCCTTCAATTCATTCATATTCCTCTCTAAGTTTTCCATTCTTGTTATCAATTCCTCGAATTTTTTTTCAAATCTTTTTTCAAGGTTCTTAGTTTCTTTGCACTGATTTAGAACATGTTCTTTTAGCTCAATGAAGTTTCTCATTATCCACTTTCTGAAGTCTGATTCCGTCATTTCGTCACACTCATTCTCCGTCCATCTTTGTTCCCTTGCTGGTGAGGAGTTTTGGTCCTCTGTGGGAGGTGAGGTGTTTTGGTTTCGGGTGTTTTCCTCCTTTTTGCGCTGGTTTTTTCCCATCTTTATGGATTTATCCGCCTGTCGTCTTTGTAGTTGCTGATTTTTCAGTTGGGTCTCTGTGTGGATGCTGAGATTGTTGATGATGAAGTATTTCTGTTACTTAGTTTTCCTTCTAGTGGTCTAGCCCCTCTGCTGTATGAGTTCTGAGGTCCACTCCAGGCCCTGTTTGTCTGGAGTATACCTGTAGCAGCTGTGGAAGAGTGAGGGATGATACCAGTTTCTTCTTCTGCTGTCTTTGTTCCAGAATGATGCCCACCAAATGTCAGTCTGATTAGTCCTTTTTTTGCGGTGACTCTTTGGATATACAGGGGTCAGGTAGCTGCTTAAGGAGACGGTTTGTGCTTTATAGTAGCTCCAGTGCTGAGCTGTGAGCTCCGTTGTTCATTCAGTGTTGTTGGGAGGTTGTTTATGTCTGCTGTAATAGAACTCATAAAACACCACCCTTTTATTTGCCCCCCTTATATGCACTGTTTCAGGGAGTTGGGGCTTTCTTTGTGAGTATCTGTTGCACTGTCCTGCCCCACTAGGTGGCAGTCTATTCACTATTTGCCTGCCGGGGCTCTGACCCACTAGCGCGGTTCTGCCCTGTTGCTGCTGGACTCCCTTCTGCTGTGGAGAGCTCCCGTCTCCTGGGAGTCTCTCTGTTATGGCAGGTTGCCTCGGCAACGGCAGGCTGCTTCGGCCCTGGGCGGTGCTTCAATAGGGGCGGATTGTGTCAGCGGTGGTGGACGCCCCTCCCTCACCGGGCTGCACCGTCCTAGATGCCGGCAGCAAAACTCTCAGCGCCAAGCATCTCCAGTCATTGCCCTGCTTGTCCCTGTGAGGGTGGGATTCGCTGAGCCCGATTACCCAGCTCCCTGCCTCAGAGTCCGTCCTCTCTCTCTCTCCCTCCCTCTCCGCGAGCTTAAAGTTCGACTCTCTCACTGGCGCCCCAGGAGCCTGCCGATAGGGCACTGGGATCCGTGCGATCTCCCGTGCCGCTGCCCACTTCACCGGCTCATATCACGCTTCCCAGGAAACTCCCAGGAAACTCCTGGTCTGGCTCACTGTCCAAGTCCCGTTCCATCAGATGGACGCGCCAATCTGCCCTTCAAACTCTCAGATTGCTGGTTTAACAGGGCGCCCAGACCAGTGAGTTCCGTGCCGGGTCCTGCTGCGGCGCCGGCCGAAGCGGCCGCGCCAAAGGACTGCGTTAGCCGGTTTTACTTTACTAGCGTCCTGTGGGACTTTCAACGCTCTGTGGGCTAGAAAAGTCCATCCAAGAATGCGGCTAGGACTCACCCTCTGCGCCGTCACTGAGAGCTGCAATCCTGAGTCGCTTCTACGACGCCATCTTGCCGGGTCCCCCACCACTCTTTTTTTTTTTCACCCTTAGGTGCTCTGTCTCAGGGAGTTGGGGCTTTCTTTGTGAGTATCTGTTGCACTGTCCTGCCCCACTAGGTGGCAGTCTATTCACTATTTGCCTGCTGGGGCTCTGACCTGCTAACGCGGGTCTGCCCTGTTGCGGCCTGGCGGACTCTCTCTGTTATGGCAGGTTGCCTCGGCAACGGCAGGCTGTGTCAGTCCTGGGCGGTACTTAAGTGGGGATGCACTTCGTCAGGAATGGTGGACGCCCCTCCCTGACCGGGCTGCACCGTCCTAAATGCCCGCAACGCAACTCTCAGCCCCAAGCTCCTCCAGTCGCCACCCTGCTTGTCACCGTGAAGCTGGGACCCGTCGAGCCCGATCATCCAGCTCCCTGCTTCAGAGTCCGTTCTCTCTCTCTCTCTTCCTCTCCTCAAGCTGAAAGGTCGACTCCCTCACTGGCACCCCAGGAGCCTGCCTATAGGGCTCTGGAATCCCTGCGATCTCCCGTTCCACTGCCCACTACCCCGGCTCAGATCACGCTTCCCAGGAAACTCCTGGTCTGGCTCATTGTCCAAGTCCCATTCAATCAGATGGACATGCCAATGTGCCCTTCCAAATCTCAGATTGCCGGTTTAACAGGGCACCCAAACCAGTGAGTTCCGCGCCGGGTCCCGCTGCAGCGCCGGCCGAAGAGGCAGCGGGAGCCAGTTGCGTTAGCCGTCTGCTAGCGTCTCGTGTCTCTCCCACACCTGGGACTTTCAACGCTATGTGGGCATAAAGGAACATCCGAGAATACGGCTAGGACTCACCCTCTGCGCCTTTACCGAGAGCTGCAATCCTGAGTCACCTCTATGACGCCATCTTGCCTCCTCCCCCACAATGTGGTTTTGATTTGCATCTCTCTAATGGCCAGTGATGATGGGCATTTTTTCATATGTTTGTTGGCCTCATGTATGTCTTCTTTTGTAAAGTGTCTGTTCATATCCTTTGCTCATTTTTGAATGGGCTTGTTTGTTTTATTCCTGTAAATCTGTTTGAGTTCTTTGTAAATTCTGGATATCAGCCCTTGGTCAGATGTGTAAACTGTAAAAATTTTTTCCTATTCTGATGGTTGCCGATTCACTCTAGTGACTGTTTCTTTTGCCGTGCAGAACCTGTGGAGTTTGATTAGGTCCCATTTGTCTATTTTGGCTTTTGTTGCCAAAGCTTTTTGTGTTTTATTCATGAAGTCCTTGCCTACTCCTATGTCCTGAATGGTTTTGCCTAGATTTTCTTCTAGGGTTTTTATGGTGTCAGGTCTTATGTTTAAGTCTTTAATCCATCTTCAGTTAATTTTAGTGTAAGGTGTCAGGAAGGGTTCCAGTTTCTGCTTTCTGCACATGGCTAGCCTGTTTTCCCAACACCATTTATTAAATAGGGAATCCTTTCCCCATTGCCTGTTTTTGTCTGGTTTATTAAAGATTATATGGTTGTAGATATTTTGTGTTGCCTCCGATGCTTCTGTTCTGTTCCATTGGTTTATATCTCTGTTTTGGTACCAGTACCATGCTGTTTTGATTACTGTAGCCTTGTAGTATAGTTTGAAGTCTGGTAGCGTGATGCCTCCCGCTGTGTTCTTTTTGCTTAGAATTGACTTGGCTATGCGGGCTCTTTTTGGTTCCATATAAAATTCATGGTGGTTTTTTCCAGTCGTGTGAAGAAATTCAATGGTAGTTTGATGGGGATAGCATTGATTGTGTAAGTTACTTTGGGCAGTATAGCCATTTTCACGATATTGATTCTTCCTAACCACGAACATGGAATGTTTCTCCATCTGTTTGTGTCCTCTCTTATTTCATTGAGCAGTGGTTTGGTAGTTTTCCTTAAAGAGGTCCCTTACATTACTTGTGAGTTGTATTCCTAGGTAATTTTTTTTCTTTGTAGCAATTGTAAATGGCACTTTTTTCTTGATTTGGTTCTCTTTAAGTCTGTTATTGGTGTATAGGAATGCTTGTGATTTTTGCACATTGATTTTGTATCCTGAGCCATTGCTGAAGTTGCTTATCAGTTGCAGGAGCTTTTGGGCTGAGGTGATGGGGTCTTCTAGGTATACTATCATGTCGTCTGCAAATAGACAAATTGGCTTCCACCTTTCCTATTTGAATACCTTTATTTCTTTTTCTTGCCTGATTGCTCTGGCTAGAACTTCCAGTACTATGTTGAATAGGAGTGTTGAGAGAGGGCATCCTTGTCTAGTGCCCGATTTCAAAAAGAATGCGTCCAGTTTTTGCCCATTCAGTATGATATTGGCTGTTGGTTTGTCATAAATAGCTTTTATTACTTTGAGATATGTTCCATCAGTACTAAGTTTATTGAGGGTTTTTAGCATAATGGCCTGTTGATTTTTGTCAAATGCTTCTGTGCATCAATCGAGATAATCATGTGGTTTTTGTTTTTGCTTCTGTTTATGCGGTGAATTACATTTATAGACTTGCATGTGTTGAACCAGCCTTGCATCCCCGGGTTGAATCCCACTTGACCATGATGGATAAGTTTTTTTTAATGTGCTGTTGCACTCGGTTTGGCAGTATTTTATTGAAGATTTTTGCATCTATGTTCATCATGGGTATTGGCCTGAAGTTTTCTTTTCTTGTTGAGTCTCTGTCAGGTTTTGGTATCAGGATGACGTTGGTCTCATAAAATGATTTGGGAAGGGTTCCCTCTTTTTGGATTCTTTGGAATAGTTTCAGAAAGAATGGTACCAGATCCTCTTTGTGTGTCTGGTAGAATTCAGCTGTGAACCCATCTGGACCTGGGCTTTTTTTGTGTGGTAGGCTCTTAATTGCTGCCTCAACTTCTGACCTTGTTATTGGTCTATTCATAGTTTCGGCTTCCTCCTGGTTTAGGCTTGGGAGGACACAGGCGTCCAGGAATTTATCCATTTCTTTCTGATTTAATAGTTTGTTTGCATAGAGTTGTTTGTAGTATTCTCTGATAATGGTTTGAATTTATGTGGAATCTGTGGTGATTTCCCCATTATCGTTTTCTATTGCATATATTTGGTTGTTCTCTCTTTTCTTTTTTATCAGTCTGGCTAGTGGTTTGTCTATTTTGTTGATCTTTTTGAAAAACCAGCTCTTTGATTTATTGATTTTTGTGAAGGGTTTTTTTGTCTCTATCTCCTTTTATTCTGCTCTGATCTTTGTTATTTCTTGTCTTCGGCTAGGTTTTGGGCTTTTTTGATCTTTCTCCTCTAGCTCTTTCTATTTTGACGATAGGGTGTCAATTTTGGATCTCTCCACTCTTCTCATGTGGGCACTTATTGCTATATATTTTCCTCTCCAGACTGCCTTAAATGCGTTCCAGAGATTCTGATACGTTGTGTCTTCATTGTCATTGGTTTCAAAGAACTTCTTTATTTCTGCCTTCATTTCAGTTTATACAATCAACATTGAAGAGCCAGTTGTTCAATTTCCATGAAGCTGTGTGATTCTGTGTTATTTTCTGAATTCTGAGTTCTAACTTGATTGCACTATGGTCTGAGAGACTGTTTGTTATGATTTCCGTTGTTTTGCATTTGCTGAGGAGTGCTTTACTTCCAATTATGTGGTCAATTTTGGAGTAGGTGTGATGTGGTGCTGGGAAGAATGTATATTCTGTGGATTTGGGGTGGAGAGTTCTGTAAATGTCTATCAGGTTTGCTAGTTCCACGTCTGAGTTCAAGTCCTGGATATCCTTGTTAATTTTCTGTCTGGTCGATCTGTCTGATATTGAGATTGGATTGTTAAAGTCTCCCAGTATTATTGTGTGGGAGTCTAAGTCTCTTTGTAAGTCATTAAGAATTTGTCGGAATTGGAGGCACGATGGCGTCGTAGAGGAGACTCAGGTTTGCAGCTCTCAGTGAAGGCACAGAGGGTGAGTTCTAGCCGCTTTCTTGAATGTTTCTTTTATGCCCATATATCGTTAAAGTCCCACGTGTGGGAGAGACACGGGACGCTAGCGCAGCCGGCTAACGCAGCTGGCTCCCGCCGCCACTTCGGCCGGCGCTGCAGCGGGACCCAGCATGGAACTCACTGGTCTGGTTGCCCTGTTAAACCGGCAATCTGAGATTTGGAAGGGCAGATTGGCTTGTTCATCTGATTGAATGGGACTTGGACAATGAGCCAGACCAGGAGTTTCCTGAAAAGCGTGATCTGAGCCGGGGTAGTGGGCTGTGGCACGGGAGATCACACGGATCCCAGTGCCCAATTGGCAGGCTACTGGGGCGCCGGTGAGAGTCAACCTCTCAGCTTGGGGAGAGGAAGAGAGAGAGAGAGAGGACGGACTCTGTGGTAGGGAGCTGGGTGATCGGGCTTGGCGGGTTCCACACTCACGGGGACAAGCAGGGCGGCGACTGGAGGTGCTTCAGGCTGAGAATTTTGCTGCCAGCATCTAAGAGGGTGCAGCCCGGTGAGAAAGCGGTGTCCACCATTGCTGACGCGGTCCACCCCCACTGAAGTACCGCCCAGGACTGATGCAGCCTGCTGTTGCCGAGGCAACCTGCCGTAACAGAGAGACTCCGCCAGGAGCCGGGAGCGCTCCACAGCAGAAGGGAGCCCAGCAGCAACAGGGCAGACCCGCGCTAGCAGGTCAGAGCCCCGACAGGCAAATACTGAATAGACTGCCGCCTAGTCGGGCAGGAAAGTGCAACAGTTACTCATAAAGAAAGCCCCAACTCCCTGAGACAGAGCATCTAAGGGGGAAAAAAAGGGTGGTGTTTTATGAGTTCTATTTCAGCAGACATTAACAACCTCCCAACAACCCTGAATGAACAACGAATGTCACAGCTCAGCACTGGAGCTCTGTAGAGCACAGACTGTCTCCTCAAGCAGCTCCCTGACCCCTGAATATCCAAGGAGTCACCCCAGAAAAGGACAAATCAGACTGACATTTGGCTGGCATCATTCTGGAACAAAGACAGCAAAAGAAGAAACTGGTATCATCCCTCACTGTTCCGCAGCTGCTGCAGGTATACCCCAGAAAAGCAGGGCCTGGAGTGGACCTCAGTATTCATACAGCAGAGGGGATAGACCATTAGAGAGAAAACTAAGTAACAGGAATACTTGATCATTAACAATCTCAGCATCCCCACAGAAACCCAATTGAAAACTCAGCAACTACTAAGACGACAGGCGGATAAATCCATAAACATGGGAATAAACCAGCGCAAAAAGGAGGAAAGCACCCGAGAGCAAAACACCTCACCTCCAAAAAAGGACCAAAACTCCTCACCAGCAAGGGAACAAAGCTGGACGGAGAATGAATGTGACGAAATGACATAATCAGACTTCAGAAAGTGGATAATGAGAAACTTCAGTGAGCTAAAGGAACATGTATTAAACCAGTGCAAAGAAACTAAGAACCTTGAAAAAAGATTTGAAAAAAGACTCAAGGAATTGATAACAAGAATGGACAGCTTAGAGAGGAATATGAATAAATTGAAGGAGCTGAAAAACACAAAACGAGAACTTCGCGAAGCATACACAAGTTTCAACAGCCGAATTGACCAAGCAGAAGAAAGAATATCAGAAGTTGAAGATCAACTCAATGAAATAAAACGAGAAACCAAGATTAAAGAAAAAAGTACAAAAAGGAATGAACAAAATCTCCAAGAAATGTGGGACTATGTGAAGAGACCCAACCTACGTTTGATAGGTGTACCAGAATGTGACGAAGAGAATGAGTCCAAGCTGAAAAACATTCTTCAGAATATTATCCAGGAAAATTTCCCCAGCCTAGCAAGACAGGTCAATACTCAACTCCAGGAATTACAGAGAACACCACAAAGATACTCCCCAAGAAGAGCAATCCCAAGGCACATAATCGTCAGATTCACCAGGGTTGAAACGAAGGAGAAAATAAAAAGGGCAGCCAGAGAGAAAGGTCGGGTCACCCACAAAGGGAAGCCAATCAGACTCACAGCATATCTCTCGGCAGAGTCTCTACAAGCCAGAGGAGAGTGGGGGCCAATATTCAACATCCTTAAAGAAAAGAGCTTTCAACAGAGAATTTTATATCCAGCCAAACTGAGCTTCATAAGTGAAGGAAAAATAAAATCCTTCACGAACAAGCAAGTACTCAGAGATTTTGTCACCACTAGGCCTGCTTTACAAGAGCTCCTGAAAGAGGCACTACATATAGAAAGGAACAACCGGTTCCAGTCATCCTAAAAGCATACCAAATGCTAAAGACCATCAACAAAATGAAGAATGTACATGAACCAACGGGCAAAACAGCCAGCTAGCATCAAAATGGCAGTATTAAATTCAGACATAACTATATTAACCCTGAATGTAAATGGGCTAAATGCACCAATCAAAAGACACAGACTGGCAAATTGGATAAAAAACCAAAACCCATCAGTGTGCTGTATCCAGAAAACCCACCTCACACCCAAAGATACACAAAGGCTCAAAATGAAAGGATTGAGGAAGATTTACCAAGCAAATGGAGAGCAAAAAAAAGCAGGAGTTGCAATTCTCATCTCTGATAAGGTAGATTTAAAGCACCAAAGATCAAAAGGGACAAGGAGGGTCGTTACATAATGGTAAAAGGATCAATACAACAAGAAGAGCTAACAATTCTAAATATATATGGACCCAATGCAGGAGCACCCACATATATAAGGCAAGTTCTTGATGACTTAAAAAGAGACTTGGACTCCCACACAATAATAGTGGGAGATTTTAACACTCCACTGTCAACAGAAGACAAATCAACCAGACAGAAAATTAACAAGGAAATCCAGGACTTAACTCAAAAAAACTTTTTTTTTTAAGAGGTTTTCCCCATTGCCTGGAATTTCACAGCCTGGTGGCCAATTTCTAAGTCATGCACGTCAATGTGCTGCTAATGAGGGACCCACTGGCAGGGACAGGGAAGTGTCCCCCAATCCCCCAGTTGAGATTAAGAAGTACAAAGCCCCCAGCTGCTGATGAAGGCCTCTTTATGTCCCTTCTCGGGAGGTCGGATTTGGGCCTAGAACAGACCTACAACAAGCAAACCTGATAGACATTTACAGAACTCTCCACCGCAAATCCACAGAATATACATTCTTCTCAGCACCACATCACACCTATTCCAAAATTGACCACAAAATTGGAAGTAAAGCACTTCTCAGCAAATGCAAAACAACTGAAATCATAACAAACAGTCTCACAGAAAATAGTGCAATCAGGTTGGAACTCAGAATTCAGAAAATAACTCAGAACCACACAGCTTCATGGAAACTGAACAACTGGCTTTTGAATATTGATTGGATAAACAATGAAATGAAGGCAGAAATAAAGAAATTCTTTGAAATCAACGAAAATGAAGACAAAACGTACCAGAATCTCTGGGACACATTTAAAGCAGTCTGTAGAGGAAATTATATAGCAATAAGTGCCCACATTAGAAGAGTAGAGAGATCCAAAATTGACACCCTATCGTCAAAATTGAAAAAGCTAGAGGAGCAAGATCAAAAATGCTCAAAACCTAGCCGAAGACAAGAAATAACTAAGATCAGAGCAGAACTGACAAAGATAGAGACAAGAAAAACCCTTCAAAAAATCAATAAATCTAAGAGCCGTTTTTTTTGAAAAGATCAACAAAATAGACAGACCACTAGCCAGACTGATTAAAAAAAGAGAGAAAAACAAATTAGATGCAATAAAAAACGATAAAGGGGAAATCATCACTAATTCCACAGAAATTTAAACCATCATTAGAGAATACTCCCAACAACTCTATGCACATAAAATAGTAAATCAGGAAGAAATGGATAAATTCCTGGACGCCTGTGTCCTCCCAACCCTAAACCAGGAGGAAGCCGAAACTATGAATAGAGCAATAACAAGGTCTGAAGTTGTGGCAGCAATTAAGAGCCTACCACAAAAAAAGCCCAAGTCCAGATGGGTTCACAGCTGAATTCTACCAGGCACACAAAGAGGATCTGGTACCATGCCTTCTGAAACTATTCCAAATAATCCAAAAAATGGGAACCCTTCGCAAATCATTTTATGAGACCAACAGTATCCTGATACCAATACGTGATGGAGACTCAACAAGAAAAGAAAACTTCAGGCCAATATCAATATGAAGATAGATGCAAAAATCTTCAATAAAATACTGGCACACTGATTGCAACAGCACATTAAAAAACTTATCCATCATGATCAAGTAGGATTCATCCCGGGGATTCAAGGCTGGTTCAACATACGCAAGTCAATAAATGTAATTCATCACATAACAAAAGCAAAAACAAAAACAACATGATTATCTCAATTGATGCAGAGAAGGCATTTGACAAAATTCAACAGCCCTTTTTGCTAAAAACCCTCAGTAAACTTGGTATTGATGGAACTTATCTCAAAGTAATAAAAGCTATTTACGAGAAACCAACAGCCAATATCATACTTAATGGGCCAAAACTGGAAGCATTCCCTTTGAAATCTGGCACTAGACAAAGATGCCCTCTCTCACCGGTCCTATTTAACATAGTACTGGAAGTTCTAGCCAGAGCAATCAGGCAAGAAAAAGAAATAAAGAGTATTCAAATAGTAAAGTTGGAAGCCAAATTATCTCTATTTGCAGACGACATGATAGTATACCTAGAAGACCCCATCACCTCAGCCCAAAAGCTCCTGCAACTGATAAGCAACTTCAGCAAAGTCTCAGGATATAAAATCAATGTTCAAAAATCACAAGCATTTCTATACACCAATAACAGACTTAAAGAGAACCAAATCAAGAACAAACTGCCATTCCCAATTGCTACAAAGAAAATAAAATACCTAGGAATACAACTCACAAGGAATGAAAGGGACCTCTTTAAGCAAAAGTACAAACCACTGCTCAACGAAATAAGAGAGGACACAAACAGATGGAGAAACATTCCATGTTCGTGGTTAGGAAGAATCAATATCGTGAAAATGGCTATACTGCCCAAAGTAATTTACACAATCAATGCTATCCCCATCAAACTACCATTGAATTTCTTCACAGAACTTGAAAAAGCCACCATGAATTTCATATGGAACCAAAAAAGAGCCTGCATAGCCAAGTCAATTCTAAGCAAAAAGAACACAGCGGGTGGCATCACACTATCAGACTTCAAATTATACTACAAGGCTACAGTAATCAAAACAGCATGGTACTGGTACCAAAACAGAGATATAGACCAATGGAACAGAACAGAAGCATCGGAGGCAACACCACCTATCTATGGCCATATTATCTTTGATAAAACAGACAACAACAGGCAATGGGGAAAAGATTCTTTATTTAATAAATGGTGTTGGGAAAACTGGCTAGCCATGTGCAGAAAGCAGAAACTGGACCCCTTCCTGACACCTTACACTAAAATTAACTCCAGATGGATTAAAGACTTAAACGTAAGACCTGACACCATGAAAACCCTAGAGGAAAATCTAGGCAAAACCATTCAGGACATAGGAGTAGGCAAGGACTTCATGAGCAAAAAACCAAAAGCATTGGCAACAAAAGCCAAAATAGACAAATGGGACCTAATCAAACTCCACAGCTTCTGCACGGCAAAAGAAACAGTCACTAGAGTGAATCGGCAACCATCAGAATGGGAAAAAATCTTTGCAGTTTACACATCTGACAAAGGGCTGATATCCAGAATTTACAAAGAACTCAAACAGATTTACAGGAAAAAAACAAACAAGCCCATTCAAAAATGGGCAAATGATATGAACAGAAACTTTCCGAAAGCAGACATACATGAGGCCAACAAACATATGAAAAAGTGCTCATCGTCATTGGTCATTAGAGAGATGCAAATCAAAACCACATTGAGATACCATCTCACACCAGTTAGAATGGCGATCATTAAAAAATCTGGAGACAGCAGATGCTGGAGAGGATGTGGAGAAATAGGAACACTCTTACACTGCTGGTGGGAGTGTAAATTAGTTCAACCATTGTGGAAGACAGTGTGGCGATTCCTCAGGGACCTAGAAATAGAAATTCCATTTGACCCAGCAATCCCATTACTGGGTATCTATCCAAAGGACTATAATTCGTTCTACTATAAGGACACATGCACACGAATATTCATTGCAGCACTGTTTACAATAGCAAAGACCTGGAACCAACCCAAATGCCCAACGATGATAGACTGGACTGGGAAAATGTGGCACATATACACCATGGAATATTATGCAGCAATCAAAAATGATGAGTTTGTGTCCTTTGTAGGGACATGGATGAATCTGGAGAACATCATTCTCAGCAAACTGACACAAGAACAGAAAAAGAAATACCGCATATACTCACTCATAGGTGGGTGAGAAAAATGAGAACACGTGGACACAGAGAGGCGGCCTACTATACACTGGGGACTGTTGGGGGGAATGGGGGAGGGACAGCAGGGTGGGGCTGGGGGTGATAGCCTGGGGATGAATACAGAGTGTGGGTGAAGGGGAGGAAAGCAGCAAAGCACACTGCCATGTGTGTACCTATGGAACTATCTTGCTCGTTCTGCACATGTACCCCCAAACCTATAATGCAATAAAAAATTTTTTAGAAAAAGAAAATAGACACCTGACTATTGCTCCATTGTGAATAATTCAGTAAGGTTCTAAATGAGTGTTAGTATAAAATAGAATCCTGAGAATTCCCCAGGTATGTATCATTCAGGGAGGCACAGAATGAGTGGCCAAATAAAACATGCTCGACAATTGCCCTGGTATGGATTATTCACTGAGGATCCAAATGAGTGGCTGCAATGAAGTAGACCCTTAACTCTTCCTTACCTGTTTATTTTTGAATGAGACTCTGACTAAGTGGGCATAAAAAAGTGACTCAGTTGTATTTCCCAGGTGTTCATTACTCACAGAGACTCTGAATGTGTAGGCATTTGATGTAGACCCTTGAGTGCTTCTGAGGTGAGTATTATTCAGAGAGGCCAAGAATGAGTGGCCATGTGAAAGAGATTCCGGACTTATCAGATATACATGTTATTCACTAAAACACTGAAAGAGTGGCCTTATGAAATAGACAGCATTTTACTCCAGAGGTGCGAGTTATTTTTTGACTCTCCAAATGAAGCACCATATGAAATAGACTACTGATTATTCCCCAGATACGCAGTAGTCGAAGAGGTTCTGTATGAGTGTGCATATGAAAGAGTCTCCTAACTTTCCCACATATGTGTATCATTCATGGAGCTGCTTTATTTGGGGCTACCATCAATAGGGTCCTCCGTCCTCCACAGCTGTTTATTATCCACTGAAGCTCTGAATGAGAGGCCATATGAAACAGACTCCTTACTATTGCCCCATTGTGCATTATTCGGTAATGCTGTGATTGAGTGGACATAGGACTTGGACTCTGACTATTCCCAAGGTGTGTATTCTTCAGTCAGTTTCTGAATGAGTGTCCAAATAAAATAGACTCCTGACTCTGTCCTCTTCACTATTTATCAGCTCTGCATTTTCCACAGAGTCGCTGAATGAATGGTCATATCAAATAGTCTCCAGACAATTCTCCAGGTGTGCATTATTCAGTGAGGCCCTTAATAACTGGCTATATATAATAGAATCCTGAGTATTTTCCAGATATATATGGTTCTTCACTGAGGAACTGAATAAGTGGCCATTTCAAGTACACCCCTGACATTTCAATACATTGGTATTATTCTGTGAGTCTCTGAATGAGTGGCCATATAATAAAGACTGTTATATACTACTCAGGAGTGAGATTTTACATTCCACTGTAAATGAGTGGCTATAAGAACAGAATCCTGACTTTCCCAAGGTGTCTGTTATTCAGTTAGGCTCTGATTATGTGGCTATATGAAATAGAATTTTGACTACATTACAGGTGTTCTTTACTCAATGAACCTCTTAAGAAATGCCACATGTAACAGCGTCCAGAGTATTTCTCAGGTATTTATTATTCACTAAGTCTCTGAAACTTTGGCCATATGAAATTGTTTCCTTACTAGTCTACAGGCATGTATTATTGACTCTAACTCTAAATATTTCGGCAAATATAATAGACTAGGGACTATTCCAAAGTCATGTATTACTGACTCAGGCCTTGATTTTGTGGCCATATAAAACAGACTAGTGTCTATTCCACACATGTGCATTATTCCCTTAGGCTGTAATTGAGAGGCTATTTAAGGTACAGTCCTAACACTTCCCAAGGTGTGTGTCACTCAGTGAGGCTCTTTTGGTATTACAATATGAAACAGGAGGCTGTCTATCTCAAATAATTTTATTATTCATTGAATCTCTGAATGAGTTGCTATATGAAATAAACTGCTGAGTACTTTACATTTTTGCATTATTCATTGAGGTTATGAGTCAGTTGCCACATAAAATGGAATCCTGATTAATCCACACGTGCATATTATCAACTAATGCTATGAATGTGTGTCCAAATGAAAGAGACTCCTGACTACTCCACAGGTCTACATTAATTACCGAGTCTCTGAATGAATGTCCATCAGAAATAGACTCCAAATTATTCTCCAGGTGTGTATTATTCATTGAGCCTCAGAAGATTTGTCATACTAATTAGATTTCTTACTATATCAAGGGTCTATATTATGCACTGAGGCTCTGAATATGTGTCTACAAGAAAGAGTCTCCTGACTACACAACATTGTTCAATGACACATTGAATGAGAGGCCATATGAAAAAGTCTCCTGACTATTCTACAGCTGTGCATTATTTAGTGAGACTCTGAATGAGAAGATAGAAGTAAATCCTGACTATCCAGGTTTGTACATTTAGTGAGGCTCTCAACATGTAGCCATAGGAAAGAGACTTCTGACTATTCCGCAGGTGTGAATTATTCAGTGATTCTCTGAATGAGTGGCCATAAAATATAGACTCCAGACTATATCATAAGTGTGTAATATTCAGTGAGGCTGTGAAAAAGGGGCCATATGAAACGAATTCTAATGACTCCACATGTCCGATATTCACTCTTTGTCTAAATGAGTAGCCGTATGACATAGACTCCTCATTATTCTCCATGTGTACATTATTCCAACAGGTTCTGTATGAGTGTCCATACTAAAGAGACTCCTGAAACTCCCCCAGGTGTGTATTACTCAGCGCTACACAGAATTAGAGTTCATATGAAATAGACTCCTGACTACCACTCAGGTGTGTATTATTCAGGAAGGCACTAAATTCATGGCTATCTTAAAGAGTGTCCTGATTACTCCATAGAAGTTCATTATTAACTAAATCTTTAAATGAGAGGCCATAGAAAATAGACACCTGACTATTGCTTCATTGTGAATTATTCAATAAGGTTCTAAATGAGTGGTAGTATGAAATAGAATCCTGAGAATTTTCCAGGTGTGTATCATTCAGGGAGGCACAGAATGAGTGGCCATATAAAAAGTGCTCGACTATTACCCTGGTGTGGATTATTCACTGAGGATCTAAACAAGGGGCTACATGAAGCAGACCCTTAACTCTTCCCCAGGTGTGTATTACTGAATGAGACTCTGACAAAGTGGGCATAAAAAAGAGGCTCAGGTGTATTGCCCAGGTGTTCATTACTTACAGAGACTCTGAATGTCTAGGCTTTTGAAGTAGACCCTTGACTGTTTCTCAGGGGAGTATTATTCACAGAGGCCCAGAACGAGTGGCCATGTGAATGAGATTCCTGATTTATCATATATACATGTTATTCACTAAAACACTGAAAGAGTGGCCTTATTAAATAGACCACATGTTACTCCACAGGTGAGCGTTATTTTTTGACTCTCCGAACGAACCACCATATGAAATTGACTAGTGAGTATTCCCTACATGTGCAATATTCCAAGAGGTTCTGTATGAGTGGCCATACAAAATCGTCTCCTGACTCTTACACATGTGTGTATAATTCACGGAGCTGCTTTATTTGTGGCTACCGTCAATACGTTCCTCCCTCCTCCACAGCTGTTTGTTAGGCACTGAAGCTCTGAATCAGTGGCCATATGAAATAGAATCCTTACTATTGCACCATTGTACATTATTCGGTAATGCTGTGATTGAGTTGCCATATGACCTAAACTCTGACTATTCCCAAGGTGTGTATTCTTCAGTCAGTTTCTGAACTCGTGACCACATAAAATAGACTTCTTACTCTGTCCTCTTGACTATTTCTCAGCTCTGCATTTTCCTCTGAGTCGCTAAGTGAATGGTCATATCAAATAGTCTCCAGACAATTTTCCAGGTGTGCATTATTCAGTGAGTCTCTAAATAAGTGGCTATATATAATAGAATCCTGAGTATTTTCCAGATATATATGATTCTTCACTGAGGAACTGAATAAGTGGCCACGTCAAGTACACTACTGACACTTCAAAACGTCTGTATTATTCTGTGAGGCTCTGAATGAGTGGCCATATAATAGAGACTCCTATATACTACTCAGGTGTGAGTTTTTACATTCGGTTGTAAATGAGTGGCTATGCGAAACAGATTCCTGACTTTCCCATGGTGTCTGTTATTCAGTTAGGCTCTGAGTATGTGGCTATATGAAATAGAATTCTGACTACAATACAGGTGTTCTTTACTCAATAAACCTCTGAAGAAACGCCACATGTAACAGTGTCCAGAGTATTCCTCAGGTATTTATTATTCACTGAGGCCCTGAAACTTTGGCCATATGAAATTGTTTTCTGATTAGTCTACAGGCGTGTATTACTTACTCTGACTCTAAATATTTGGGCATATATAATAGACTAGTGACTATTCCAAAGTCGTGTATTACTGACACAGGCTTTGGTTTTGTGGCTACATAAGAGACTAGTGTCTATTCCACACATGTGCATTATTCCCTTAGGCTGTAAATAAGAGGCTATGTAAAGTACACTCCTAACACATCCCTAGGTGTGCCATACTCAGTGAGGCTCATTTTGTGTGACTATATGAAACAGGATGCTGCTATATTAAATCTTTGTATTATTTAGTGAATCTCTGAATGAGTGTCTATATGAAATGGACTGCTGAATACTTTATATTTGTGCATTTTTTTAAAATTTTTATTGCATTATAGGTTTGGGGGTACATGTGCAGAACGTGCAAGATAGTTGCATAGGTACACACATAGCAGTGTGCTTTGCTGCTTTCCTCCCCTTCACCCACACTTGGTATTCATCCCCAGGCTATCCCCCCCAGCCCCCCCTGCTGTCCCTCCCCCATTGCCCCCAACAGTCCCCAGTGTATAGTAGGCCGCCTCTCTGTGTCCATGTGTTCTCATTTTTCTCACCCACCTATGAGTGAGTATATGCGGTATTTCTTTTTCTGTTCTTGTGTCAGTTTGCTGAGAATGATGTTCTCCAGATTCATCCATGTCCCTACAAAGGACACAAACTCATCATTTTTGATTGCTGCATAATATTCCATGGTGTATGTGTGCCACATTTTTCCAGTCCAGTCTATCATCGTTGGGCATTTGGGTTGGTTCCAGGTCTTTGCTATTGTAAACAGTGCTGCAATGAACATTTGTGTGCATGTGTCCTTATAGTAGAACAATTTATAGTCCTTTGGATAGATACCCAGTAATGGGATTGCTGGGTCAAATGGAATTTCTATTTCTAGGTCCCTGAGGAATCGCCACACTGTCTTCCACAATGGTTGAACTAATTTACACTCCCACCAGCAGTGTAAGAGTGTTCCTATTTCTCCACATCCTCTCCAGCATCTGCTGTCTCCAGATTTTTTAATGATCGCCATTCTAACTGGTGTGAGATGGTATCTCAATGTGGTTTTGATTTGCATCTCTCTAATGACCAATGACGATGAGCACTTTTTCATATGTTTGTTGGCCTCATGTATGTCTTCTTTTGTAAAGTTTCTGTTCATATCCTTTGCCCATTTTTGAATGGGCTTGTTTGTTTTTTTCCTGTAAATCTGTTTGAGTTCTTTGTAAATTCTGGATATCAGCCCTTTGTCAGATGTGTAAACTGCAAAGATTTTTTCCCATTCTGATGGTTGCCGATTCACTCTAGTGACTGTTTCTTTTGCCGTGCAGAAGCTTTGGAGTTTGATTAGATCCCATTTGTCTATTTTGGCTTTTGTTGCCAATGCTTTTGGTGTTTTGTTCATGAATTTTTTACTGAGGTTACAAGTCAGTGGCCATATACATTGGAATCTGGACTAATCCACAGCTGCATATTATCCATGAGGCTATGAATGAGTGTCCTAATAAAATAGACTACTGGCTACTCCACAGGTGTACATTATTTACCGAAGCCATGAATGAATGTCCATCAAAAATAGACTCCAAATTATTCTCCCGGTGTGTTTTATTCAGTGAGGCTCAGAAGATGTGGCCATATTAACTAGATTTCTTACAACATAAAGGGCCTGTTTTATTCACTGTGGCTCTGAATATGTGTCTACATGAAATAGTTTCCTGACTACATCACATTATTCAGTGACACTCCGAATTAGAGGCCACATGAGAAAGTCTCCTGACTATTCCACAGGTGTGCATTATTTTCTGAGACTCTGAATGAAGGGATATAGGTAAATTCTGACTATTCCCCAGGTGTGTACACTTAGAGAGGCTCTTAACGAGTGGCCATAGTAAAGTGTCTCCTGATTATTTCACAGTTATGCATTATTTAGTGAGACTCTGAATGAGAGGATAATGGTAAATCCTGATTATTTCGTCAGGTGTGTACACTTAGTGAGGCTCTTAACGAGTGGTCATAGGAAAGAGACTTCAGACTATCTTGTAGGTGTGCATTATTTATTGAGTCTCTGAATGGTTGGCCATAAAAAATAGAGTCAAGACTACATCACAAGTGTGTAATATGCAGTGACGCTGTGAAAGACGGTCCAAAAGAATCAGACTCCTAATTACTTTACATGTGCATTATTCACTGTTTTTCTTAATGAGTAGATGTATTACATAGACTCCTCATTATTATACAAGTGTGCATTAATCAAACAAGTTCTGTTTGAATGTCCATGTCAAATAGACTCCTGGCACTGCCCCAGGTGTATTAGTCAGCGATACACAAAATTAGCGTTCATATGAAATAGACTCCTGACTATCACAGAGGTGTATATCATTCAGCACGGCACTTAATGCGTGGCTATCTTAAACAGACTCCTGATTACTCCATAGAAGTTTACTTTTCACTAAACGTTGAATGATAGACCATATAAAATAGACCCCTGACTATTGCTCCATTGTGAATTATTGAATAAGGTTCTAAAAGAGTGGTTGTATCAAATAGAATCCTGAGCATTCTTCAGGTGTATATCACTCAGTGAGGCACAAAATGCGTGGCCATATAAAAAATGCTCGACTGTTACCCTGGTGTGCATTATTCACTGAAGCTCTAAATGAGTGTCTATATAAAGTAGACTCTTAACTCTTCCCCAGGTGTGTATTATTGAATGAGACTCTGACTAAGTGGGCATAAAAAAGAGACTCAGGTGTATTGCCCAGGTGTTCACTACCTACAGAGTCTCTGAATGTGTAGCCATTTAAAGTAGACACTTGAAAATTTTTGAGGGTAGTATTCTTCACAAAGGCCCTGAACAAGTGGCCATGTGAAAGAGATTCCTTACTTTTCAGATATACATATTATTCACTAAAACACTGAAGGAGTGACCTTCTGAAATAGCACCCATTTTACTCCCCAGGTGTGCATAAGTTTTTAATTCACCAAACGAAAAACCATATGAAACAGACAAGTGATTATTCCCCATATGTGCAGTATTTGAAAAGGCTTTGATTTTTCGGCCATATAAAATAGACTAGAGTCTATTCCACACGTGTGCATTATTTCCTGATTCTGTAAATTAAAGGCTATATAAAATAGACTCCTAACACTTCCCCTGGTGTGCATTACTCAGTGAGGCTCTTATTGTTTAACCATATGAAACAGGGTGCTGTCTATCTCAAATATTTGTATTATTCAGTGAATCTCTGAATGAGTGTCTATATGAAATAGACAGCTAAGTATTTTACATTTTTGCAATTTTCACTGAGGTTACGAGTCAGCTGCCATATAAAATGAAATCCGGACTAATCCACACATATGCATATTATCCCCTGAGGCAATGAATGTGTGTCCTAATAAATTAGACTCCTGGCTACTCCGCAGGTGTACATCATTTTAGAAAGCTCTGAATATATTTCCATTGAAAATTGACTCCAGATTATTCCCAAGGTGTGTATTCTTCAGTGCGGCTCAGAATATATTTCCATATCAATTAGATTCCTTACTATATCAAGTTTCTGTCTTATTTACTGAACCTCTGAATATGTGTCTACATGAAATAGACTCCTGACTACACCACATTATTCAGTGACACTCCGAATTAGAGAAAACATGAAAAAGTCTCCTGACTATTCCACGTGTGCATTATTTAGTGAGACAATGAATGAGGGGATAATGGTAAATCCTGACGATTTCTGTAGGAGTGTATACTTTGTGAGGCTCTTAACGAGTGGCCATAGGAAAGAGACTTCTGACTATTCCGCGGGTGTGCATTATTTAGTGATTCTCTGAATGAGTGTCCATAAAAAATAGACTCCAGACTATATCACAAGTGTGTAATATTCAGTGAGGCTGTGAAAGAGTGACCATATGAAACAGACTTCTATTTACTCCACATGTGCGTTATTCACAGTTTGACTGAATGAGTAGCCATATGACATAGCCTCCTCATTATTATCCATGTGTGCATTAATCAAACAGTCTCTGTTTGAGTGTCCATACCAAACAGACTCCTGACACTGCCCCAGGTGTGTATTACTCAGGGATACACAAAATTAGAGTTCATATGAAATAGACTCCTGACTATCACACACGTGGGTATCATTCAGCAAGGCACTTAATTCGTGGCTATGTTAAACAGCGTCCTGATTACTCCATAGAAGTTTACTATTCACTGAAACTTTGAATGATAGACCATATAAAATAGACACCTGACTATTGCTCCATTGTGAATCATTCAATAAGGTTCTAAATGAGTGGTAGTATCAAATAGAATCCTGAGGATTCTTCAGGTGTATATCACTCAGTGAGTCACAAAATGAGTGGCCATATAAAAAATGCTCAACTATTACCCTGTTGTGCATTATTCACTGAGGCTCTAAATGAGAGGCTACATGAAGTAGACTCCTAACTCTTCCTTTTTTGTGTACTATTGTATGAGTCCCTGACTAAGTGGGCATAAAAAAGAGACTCAGGTGTATTGCCCAGGTGTTCATTGTGTACAGAGACTTTAAATGTGTAGCCATTTGAAATAGACCCTTGACTATTTTTGAGGGGCGTATTCTCCACAGAGGCAATGAACGAGTGGCCATGTGAAAGAGACTCCTGACTTATCAGATATACATATTATTCACTAAACACTGAAAGAGTGGCCTTATACAATAGAACCCATTTTACTCAACAGGTGTGCATTATATTTTGATTCAACAAACTAATCACCATATGAAACAGACTAGTGATTATTCCCCACATGTGCAGTATTTGAAAAGGTTCTGTATGAGTGTTTGTGTCAAATAGTCTCCTGACTCTGAAACATGTGTGTATCATTCAAGGAGCTCCTTAATTTGGGGCTACCTTAAATAGGGACATGACCAATCCACAGCTGTTTATTATGCACTGAAGCTCAGAATGACAGGTCATATGAAATATATTCCTTACTATTGCCCCATTGTGCATTATTCGGTTATGCTCTGACTGAGTGTACATATGACTTGGACACTGACTTTTCCAAGGTGTGTATTCTTCAGTGAGATTCTGAACGAGTGACCACATAACATAAACCCTTGATTCTATACTCTTGACTATTTTTCAGTTCTGCCTTTTCCACTGAGTCGCTGGGTGTAGCTTCATATCAAATAGTCTAAAGACTATTCCTTAGCTGTGCATTATTCAGTGAGTCTCTGAATAAGTGGCTATATATAATATAATCCCGAGTATTTTCCAGATATATATGATTCCTCACTGAGGATCTGAATAAGTGGCCGTGTAAAATACACTCCTGACGTTTTCATAGTTCTGAATTATTCTGTGAAGCTCTGAATGAGTGGCCATAAAATAGAGCCTCCTGAATGCTCCTGAGTCGTGCGTTTTTACTTTCGGCTCTAAATGAGTGGCTATACGAAATTGAATTTTAACTTTTCCCAAGGTGTATGTTATTCAGTTAGGCTCTGAATATGTGGCTATAGGAAATAGAATTCTGACTACAATAAAGGTGTTTCTTATTCAAGGAAGCTCTGAAATTGATGCCACATGTAATAGCGTCTTGAGTATTTCCCAGGTATGTATTATTCACTGAGGCTCTGAAACTTTGGCCATATGAAATTGTTTTCTGACTTGTCAACAGGCGTGTATTATTGACTCTGACTCTAAATATTTGGGCATGTAAAATAGACAAGTGACTATTCCAAAGTTGTGTATTACTCACTCAGGTTTTGATTTTGTGGCCATATAAAATAGTCTAGTGTATATTCCACACGTGTGCATTATTCGCTGAGGCTGTAAACGAGAGGCTATATAAAGTAGACTCCAGCACTTCCCTAGGTGTGCCTTACTCAGTGAGGCTCATTTTGTGTGATGATATGAAACAGGATGCTGCTGTATTAAATATTTGTATTATTTAGTGAATCTCTGAATGAGTGTCTATATGAAATAGACAGCTGAGTACTTTGCATGAGTGCATTTGTCACTGAGGTTACGAGTCAGTGGCCAAATAAATTGGAATTTGGACTAATCCACACTTGCATATTATCCACTGAGGCTATGAATGAGTGTCCTAATAAAATAGACTCCTGGCTACTCCGCAGGTGTACATTATTTACCGAGGCTCTGAATGAATGTCCATCGAAAATAGACTCCAAATCATTCTCCAGGTGTGTATTATTCAGTGGGACTCAGAAGATGTGGCCATATTAATTGGATTCCTTACAACATAAAGGGCCTGTTTTATTCAGTGTGGCTCTTAATATGTGTCTACATGAAATAGACTCCTGACTACATCACATTATTCAGTGACACTCGGAAGTAGAGGCCACATGAAAAAGTCTCCTTACTATTCCACAGGTGTGCATTATTTAGTGAGGGGATACTGATAAATCCTGATTATTTCCCCAGGTGTGTACCCTTAGTGAGGCTCTTAATGAGTGGCCATAGAAAAGAGACTTCTGACTCTACCGAGGTGTGCATTATTTAGTGATTCTCTGAACGGGTGGCCATAAAAAATAGACTCCAGACTATATCACAAGTGTGTAATATTCAGTGAGGCTGTGAAAGAGGGTCCATAAGAATCAGACTTCTGATTACTTTGCATGTGCATTATTCACTGTTTTTCTGAATAAGTATATGTATTACGTAGACTCCTCATTATTATACAAGTGTGCATTAATCAAACAAGTTCTGTTTGAGTGTCCATGCCAAATAGACTCCTGACACTGCCCCGGGTGTTTATTACTCAATGATACACAAAATTAGAGTTCATATGAAATAGACGGCAGGCTATTACCCAGGTGTGTATCATTCTGGAAGGCACTTAATTCTTGGCTATCTTAAACAGCGTCCTGATTACTCCATAGAAGTTTATTATTCACTGAAACTTTAAGTGATAGACCATATAAAGTAGACACCTGACATTGCTCCATTGTGAATTATTCAATAAGGTGCTAAATGCGTGGTGGTATCAAATAGAATCCTTTGGATTCTTCAGGTGTATATTAGTCAGTGAGGCACAAAATGAGTGGCCATATAAAAAATGCTTGACTATTACCCTGGTGTGCATTATTCACTGAGGCTTTAAATGAGTGGCTACATGAAGAAGAATCTTAACTCTTCCCCAGGTGTGTATTATTGAATGAGACTCTAAGTGGGCATAACAAAAAGACTCAGGTGTATTGCCCAGGTGTTCATTACCTACAGAGTCTCTGAATGTGTAGCCATTTAAAGTAGACACTTGACTATTTTTGAGGGGAGTATTCTTCACAGAGGCCCTGAACGAGTGGTCATGTGAAAGAGATTATTTACTTTTCAGATATACATATTATTCACTAAAACTCTGAAAGAGTGGCCTTCTGAAATAGAACGCGTTTTACTCCACAGGTGTGCGTAAGTTTTTGATTCACCAAACGAAACACCATATGAAACAGACAAGTGATTATTCCCCACATGTGCAGTATTTGAATAGGCTTTGATTTTCCGGCCATATAAAATAGACTAGTGTCTATTCCACACATTTTCATTATTTTCTGATTCTGTAAATTAAAGGCTATATAAAGTAGACTCCTAACACTTCCACTGGTGTGCATTACTCAGTGAGGCTCTTTTTGTTTAACCATATGAAACAGGATACTGTCTATATTAAATATTTTTATTATTCAATGAATCTCTGAATGAGTGTCTATATGAAATAGACTGCTGAGTAGTTTACATTTGTACATTTGTCACTGAGGTTACAAGTAATTGGCCATAAGAAATGGCCATAAGAAATGGAATCCTGCCTAATATATATTATCCAATGAGGCTATGAATGAGTGGCCAAATGAAATAGACTCCTGGCTACTCCACAGGTGTGAATTATTTACCGAGGCTCTGAATGAATGTCCATCAAAAATAGACTCCAAATTATACTCCAGGTTTGTATTATTCAGTGAGGCTCTTTTTGTGTGATCATATGAAACAGGATGTTGTCTAACTTAAATATTTGTATTATTCACTGAATCCCTGAATGAGTGTTTGTATGAAATAGACTGTTGAGTACTTTACATTTGTGCAATTTTCATTGAGGTTATGAGTTAGTGGCCATATAAAATGGAATCCTGACTAATCCACACGTGCATATTATCCCCTGAGGCTATGAATGAGTGTCCTAAGAAAATAGGCTCCTGGCTAGTCCACAGGTGTACATTTTTTACCGAGGCAATGAATGAATATCCATCGAAAATAGACTCAAAATTATTCTCCAGGTGTGTATTATACAGTGAGGCTCAGAAAATGTGGCCATATTAATTAGATTCCTTACTATATCTGGGCCTGTCTTATTCACTGAGGCTCTGAATATGTGTCTACGTGATATAGACTCCTGACTACACCACATTATTCCGTGACACTCCGAATTAGAGGCCATATGAAAAAGTCACCTGACTATTCCACAGGTGTGCCTTATTTAGTGAGAATCTCAATGAGGGGATAAAGGTAAATCATATTTCCCCAGGTGTGTACCCTTAGTGAGGCTCTTAATGAGTGGCCATAGGAAAGAGACATCTGACTATTCAGCAGGTGTGCATTATTTAGTGATGATTTTAATGAGTGACCATAAAAAATAGACTCCAGACTGTATCACAAGTGTGTAATATTCAATCAGGCTGTGAAGGATCCTCTGTATACCTTCTTTCTCATGTGTGTATCACCACTCTCCTGTTTGTATCCTCCTCTCTCCTGTGTGTATCCTCCTCTCTCCTGTGTGTATGCCCTTTGTTTTTTTAAATTTTTATTGCATTATAGGTTTGGGGGTACATGTGCAGAACGTGCAAGATAGTTGCATAGGTACACACATGGCAGTGTGTTTTGCTGCCTTCCTCCCCCTCACCCACACTTGGTATTCATCCCCAGACTATCCCCCCCAGCCCCCACGCTGTCCCTCCCCCATTTCCCCCAACAGTCCCCAGTGTATAGTAGACCGCCTCTCTGTGTCCATGTGTTCTCATTTTTCTCACCCGCCTATGAGTGAGTATATGCGGTATTTCTTTTTCTGTTCCTGTGTCAGTTTGCTGAGAATGATGTTCTCCAGATTCATCCATGTCCCTACAAAGGACACAAACTCATCATTTCTGATTGCTGCATAATATTCCATGGTGTATATGTGCCACATTTTCCCAGTCCAGTCTATCATCGATGGGCATTTGGGTTGGTTCCAGGTCTTTGCTATTGTAAACAGTGCTGCAATGAACATTCGTGTGCATGTGTCCTTATAGTAGAACGATTCACAGTCTTTTGGATAGATACCCAGTAATGGGATTGCTGGGTCAAATGGAATTTCTATTTCTAGGTCCCTGAGGAATCGCCACACTGTCTTCCACAATGGTTGAACTAATTTACACTCCCACCAACAGTGTAAGAGTGTTCATATTTCTCCACATCCTCTACAGCATCTGCTGTCTCCAGATTTTTTAATGATCGCCATTCTAACTGGTGTGAGATGGTATCTCAATGTGGTTTTGATTTGCATCTCTCTAATGACCAATGATGATGAGCACTTTTTCATATGTTTGTTGGCCTCATGTATGTCTTCTTTTGTAAAGTGTCTGTTCATATCCTTTGCCCATATTTGAATGGGCTTGTTTGTTTGTTTTCTGTAAATCTGTTTGAGTTCTTTGTAAATTCTGGATATCAGCCCTTTGTCAGATGCGTAAACTGCAAAGATTTTTTCCCATTCTGATGGTTGTCGATTCACTCTAGTGACTGTTTCTTTTGCCGTGCAGAAGCTGTGGAGTTTGATTAGGTCCCATTTGTCTATTTTGGCTTTTGTTGCCAACGCTTTTGGTGTTTTGTTCATGAAGTCCTTGCCTACTCCTATGTCCTGAACGGTTTTGCCTAGATTTTCTTCTAGGGTTTTTATGGTGTCAGGTCTTACATTTAAGTCTTTAATCCATCTGGAGTTAATTTTAGTGTAAGGTGTCAGGAAGGGGTCCAGTTTCTGCTTTCTGCACATGGCTAGCCAGTTTTCCCAACACCATTTATTAAATAGGGAATCCTTTCCCCATTGCCTGTTTTTGTCTGGTTTATAAAAGATGATATGGTTGTAGATATGTTGTGTTGCCTCCGATGTTTCTGTTCTGTTCCATAGGTCTATATCTCTGTTTTGGTACCAGTACCATGCTGTTTTGATTACTGTAGCCTTGTAGTATAGTTTGAAGTCTGGTAGCGTGATGCCTCCCGCTGTGTTCTTTTTGCTTAGAATTGACTTGGCTATGCGGGCTCTTTTTTGGTTCCATATGAAATTCATGGTGGTTTTTTCCAGTTCTATGAAGAAATTCAATGGTAGTTTTATGGGGATAGCATTGAATGTGTAAATTACTTTGGGCAGTATAGCCATTTTCACAATATTGATTCTTCCTAACCATGAACATGGAACGTTTCTCCATCTGTTTGTGTCCTCTCTTATTTCGTTGAGCAGGTGTTTGTAGTTTTCCTTAAAGAGGTCCCTTACATTCCTAGTGAGTTGTATTCCTAGGTATTTTATTTTCTTTGTAGCGATTGTGAATGGCAGTTCGTTCTTAATTTGGTTCTCTTTAAGTCTGTTATTGGTGTATAGGAATGCTTGTGACTTTTGCACATTGATTTTATATCCTGAGACTTTGCTGGAGTTGCTTATCAGTTGCAGAAGCTTTTGGGCTGAGGTGATGGGGTCTTCTAGGTATACTATCATGTCGTCTGCAAATAGAGACAATTTGGCTTCCACCTTTCCTATTTGAATACCCTTTATTTCTTTTTCTTGCCTGATTGCTCTGGCTAGAACTTCCAGTACTATGTTGAATAGAAGTGGTGAGAGAGGGCATCCTTGTCTAGTGCCGGATTTCAAAGGGAATGATTCCAGTTTTTGCCCATTAACTATGATATTGGCTGTTGGTTTGTCGTAAATAGCTTTTATTACTTTGAGATATGTTCCATCAATACCAAGTTTATTGAGGGTTTTTAGCATAAAGCGCTGTTGAATTTTGTCAAATGCCTTCTCTGCATCAATTGAGATAATCATGTGGTTTTTGTTTTTGCTTCTGTTTATGTGGTGAATTACATTTATAGACTTGCGTATGTTGAACCAGCCTTGCATGCCCGGGATGAATCCTACTTGATCATGATGGATAAGTTTTTTAATGTGCTGTTGCAATCGATTTGCCAGTATTTTATTGAATATTTTTGCTTCTATGTTCATCATGGATATTGGCCTGAAGTTTTCTTTTCTTGTTGAGTCTCTGCCAGGTTTTGGTATCAGGATGATGTTGGTCTCATAAAATGATTTGGGAAGGGTTCCCTCTTTTTGGATTATTTGGAATAGTTTCAGAAGGAATGGTACCAGATCCTCTCTGTGTGTCTGGTAGAATTCAGCTGTGAACCCATCTGGACCTGGGCTTTTTTTGTGTGGTAGGCTCTTAATTGCTGCCTCAACTTCTGACCTTGTTATTGGTCTATTCATAGTTTCAACTTCCTCCTGGTCTAGGCTTGGGAGGACACAGGCATCCAGGAATTTATCCATTTCTTCCTGATTTACTAGTTTGTGTGCATAGAGTTGTTTGTAGTATTCTCTGATGATGGTTTGAATTTCTGTGGAATCTGTGGTGATTTCCCCTTTATCGTTTTTTATTGCATGTATTTGGTTGTTCTCTCTTTTCTTTTTTATCAGTCTGGCTAGTGGTCTGTCTATTTTGTTGATCTTTTCAAAAAACCAGCTCTTAGATTTATTGATTTTTTGAAGGGTTTTTCTTGTCTCTATCTCCTTCAGTTCTGCTCTGATCTTAGTTATTTCTTGTCTTCGGCTAGGTTTTAAGCTTTTTTGATCTTGCTCCTCTAGCTCTTTCAATTTTGACGATAGGGTGTCAATTTTGGATCTCTCCACTTTTCTCATGTGGGCACTTATTGCTATATATTTTCCTCTACAGACTGCTTTAAATGTGTCCCAGAGATTCTGGTACGTTGTGTCTTCGTTCTCGTTGGTTTCAAAGAACTTCTTTATTTCTGCCTTCATTTCATTGTTTATCCAATCAACATTCAAGAGCCAGTTGTTCAGTTTCCATGAAGCTGTGCGGTTCTGAGTTATTTTCTGAATTCTGAGTTCCAACTTGATTGCACTATGGTCTGAGAGACTGTTTGTTATGATTTCCGTTGTTTTGCATTTGCTGAGGAGTGCTTTACTTCCAATTATGTGGTCAATTTTGGAGTAGGTGTGATGTGGTGCTGAGAAGAATGTATATTCTGTGGATTTGGGGTGGAGAGTTCTGTAAATGTCTATCAGGTTTGCTTGTTCCAGGTCTGAGTTCAAGTCCTGGATATCCTTGTTAATTTTCTGTCTGGTTGATCTGTCTGCTATTGACAGTGGAGTGTTAAAGTCTCCCACTATTATTGTGTGGGAGTCTAAGTCTCTTTGTAAGTCATTAAGAACTTGCCTTATATATCTGGGTGCTCCTACATTGGGTCCATATATATTTAGAATCGTTAGCTCTTCTTGTTGTATCGATCCTTTTACCATTATGTAATGACCTTCTTTGTCCCTTTTGATATTTGTTGCTTTAAAGTCTATTTTATCAGAGATGAGAATTGCAACTCCTGCTTTTTTTTCTCTCCATTTGCTTGGTAAATCTTCCTCCATCCTTTTATTTTGAGCCTTTGTGTATCTTTGTGTGTGAAGTGGGTTTCCTGAATACAGCACACTGATGGGTTTTGGTTTTTTATCCAATTTTCCAGTCTGTGTCTTTTGATTGGTGCATTTATCCCATTTACATTCAGGGTTAATATTGTTATGTGTGAATTTGATACTGCCATTTTGATGCTATCTGGCTGTTTTGCCCATTGGTTCATGTACATTCTTCATTTTGTTGATGGTCTTTAGCATTTGGTATGCTTTTAGGATGGCTGGAACTGGTTGTTTCTTTCTATGTGTAGTGCCTCTTTCAGGAGCTCTTGTAAAGCAGGCCTAGTGGTGACAAAATCTCTGAGTACTTGCTTGTTCGTGAAGGATTTTATTTTTCCTTCACTTATGCAGCTCAGTTTGGCTGGATATGAAATTCTGGGTTGAAAGCTCTTTTCTTTAAGGATGTTGAATATTGGACCCCACTCTCTTCTGGCTTGTAGAGTCTCTGCCGAGAGATCGGCTGTGAGTCTGACGGGCTTCCCTTTGTGGGTGACCTGACCTTTCTCTCTGGCTGCCCTAAGTATTTTCTCCTTCGTTTCAACCCTGGTGAATCTGACGATTATGTGCCTTGGGGTTGCTCTTCTTGCGGAGTATCTTTGTGGTGTTCTCTGTATTTCCTGGAGTTCAGTATTGACCTGTCTTGCTAGGTTGGGGAAATTTTCCTGGATAATATCCTGAAGAGTGTTTTCCAGCTTAGATTCATTCTCTTGATCACATTCTGGTACACCTATCAAACGTAGCTTGGGTCTCTTCACATAGTCCCCCATTTCTTGGAGATTTTGTTCATTCCTTTTTGTGCTTTTTTCTTTAATCTGGGTTTCACGTTTTATTTCATTGAGTTGATCTTCAATTTCTGATATTCTTTCTTCTGCTTGGTCAATTCGGCTGTTGAAACTTGTGCATGCTTCACGAAGTTCTCGTGTTGTGTTTTTCAGCTCCTTCAATTCATTCATATTTCTCTCTAAGTTTTCCATTCTTGTTATCAATTCCTCGAATTTTTTTTCAAATCTTTTTTCAAGGTTCTTAGTTTCTTTGCACTGATTTAGAACATGTTCTTTTAGCTCAATGAAGTTTCTCATTATCCACTTTCTGAAGTCTGATTCCGTCATTTCCTCACACTCATTCTCCGTCTAGCTTTGTTCCCTTGCTGGTGAGGAGTTTTCGTCCTCTGTAGGAGGTGAGGTGTTTTGGTTTCGGGTGTTTTCCTCCTTTTTGCTCTGGTTTCTTCCCATCTTTATGGATTTATCCGCCTGTCGTCTTTGTAGTTGCTGATTTTTCATTTGGGTCTCTGTGTGGATGCTGAGATTGTTGATGATGAAGTATTTCTGTTACTTAGTTTTCCTTCTAGTGGTCTAGCCCCTCTTCTGTATGAGTTCTGAGGTCCACTCCAGGCCCTGTTTGTCTGGAGTATACCTGTAGCAGCTGTGGAAGAGTGAGGGATGATACCAGTTTCTTCTTCTGCTGTCTTTGTTCCAGAATGATGCCCGCCAAATGTCAGTCTGATTAGTCCTTTTTTTGCGGTGACTCTTTGGATATACATGGGTCAGTGAGCTGCTTAAGGAGACGGTTTGTGCTTTATAGTAGCTCCAGTGCTGAGCTGTGAGCTCCGTTGTTCATTCAGTGTTGTTGGGAGGTTGTTTATGTCTGCTGTAATAGAACTCATAAAACACCACCCTTTTATTTCCCCCCCTTATATGCACTGTTTCAGGGAGTTGGGGCTTTCTTTATGAGTATCTGTTGCACTGTCCTGCCCCGCTAGGCGGCAGTCTATTCACTATTTGCCTGCCGGGGATCTGACCTGCTAGCGCGGTTCTGCCCTGTTGCTGCTGGGCTCCCTTCTGCTGTGGAGAGCTCCCGTCTCCTGGGAGTCTCTCTGTTATGGCAGGTTGCCTCGGCAACGGCAGGCTGCTTTGGCCCTGGGCGGTACTTCAATAGGGGCGGATTGTGTCAGCGGTGGTGGACGCCCCTCCCTCACCGGGCTGCACCGTCCTAGATGCCGGCAGCAAAACTCTCAGCGCCAAGCGTCTCCAGTCATTGCCCTGCTTGTCCCTGTGAGGGTGGGACTCGCTGAGCTCGATTACCCAGCTCCCTGCCTCAGAGTCCGTCCTCTCTCTCTCTCCCTCCCTCTCCGCGAGCTTAAATTTCGACTCTCTCACTGGCGCCCCAGGAGCCTGCCGATAGGGCACTGGGATCCGTGTGATCTCCCGTGCCACTGCCCAGTTCACCGGCTCAGATCACGCTTCCCAGGAAACTCCCAGGAAACTCCTGGTCTGGCTCACTGTCCAAGTCCCGTTCAATCAGATGGACGTGCCAATCTGCCCTTCAAACTCTCAGATTGCTGGTTTAACAGGGCGCCCAGACCAGTGAGTTCCCTGCCGGGTCCTGCTGCGGCGCCGGCCGAAGCGGCCACGCCAGAGGGTTGCGTTAGCCGGTTTTACTTTACTAGCGTCCTGTGGGACTTTCAACGCTCTGTGGGATAGAAAAGTCCATCCGAGAATGTGGCTAGGACTCACCCTCTGCGCCGTCACTGAGAGCTGCAATCCTGAGTCGCTTCTACGACGCCATCTTGCCGGATCTCGTGTATGCCCTTTTTTCTTTGTGTATCCCCCTTACCTGTGTGTATCCTCCTCTTTCCTGTGTGTATCCTCCTCTTTCCTGTGTGTACCCCCGTTCTCCTGTGTTTATCCATTTTTCCTGTGTGTATGCCCCTGTCTTCTATGTGTACCCTCCTCCATCCTGTGTATATCACCACTCTCCTGTGTATATCCCCCTCTCTCCTGTGTGTATTTTTCTGTCTCCTGTGTGTATCCTGCTCTCTTTTGTGTGTAAACTCATCTATCCTGTGTGTATCCTCCTATCTCCTGTGTGTATCCTTCCTCTGTCCTTTGTGTATACACCCACTCTTCTGTGTGTATCATCGCTCTTTCCTGTGTGTATCCCCTCTCTCCAGTGTGTATACTCCTCTCTGCTTTTTGAATCCTCCTCTCTTCTGTGTGTACGCCCTGTTCTCATGGGTGTGTCCCTCTCTCCTTTGTGTATTCTCCCCTCTCCTGTGTCTATCTCCCTTTCTCCTGTGTGTATCACCCTCTCCTGTGTGTATCCCTTCTCTCCTGTGTATATCCTTCTCTACCCTGTTTTTCCTCCTCTCTCCTGTGTGTATCCTCTTTTTTTTCAGTGTATCCCCCTCTCTCCTGTGTGTATCCCCCTCCCCTTTGTGTATTCTCCTCTCTCCTATGTGTATCCCCCTCTCTAATGTGTGTAACCTCCTCTCTCCTGTGTGTATCACCACTCTTCTGTGTGTATCCCCCTATCTCCTGTGTGTATCCCCCTCTCTTTTGTGTGTATTTTTCTCTCTTTTGTGTGTATCTTCCACTCTCCTGTGTGTATTCCTTTTTATCTGGTGTGTATCCTCCTCTCTCCAGTGTGTATCCCCCTCTCCTGTGTGTATCTCTTCTCTCTCCTGTGTGTATCCTCCTCTCTCCTGCGTGTATCCCCCTCTCCTGTGTGTATCCCTTCTCTCTCCTGTGTGTATCCTCCTTTCTCCTGCGTGTATCCTTTTCCCTCCTGTGTGTGTACTCCTCTCTCCTGTGTGTATCCTCCTCTCTCCTGCGTTTATCCTCCTCTCTTCTGTCTGTATCCTCCACTCTTTTGTGTGTGTCTTCCTCTCTCCTGTATTTATCCTTCTTTCCCGGTGTGTATCCCACTCTCTCCTGTGTGTATGCCTCAATCTCCTGTGTGTATCTTCTTACCACCTGTTTGTATGCCTCAATCTCCTGTTTGTATCCCCCTCTCTTTTTTGTGTATCCCCACTCCCTCCTGTGTGTATCCCCCCTCTCTCCTGTGTGTATCCCCCCTCTCCTGTGTGTATCCTCCTCTCTCCTGTGTGTATGCCACTCCCTTTTGTGTGTATCCTTCTCTCCTGAGTGTATCCCTCTATCTCCTGTGTGTATCTCCCCGTCTCCTGGGCGTATCCCTCTCGCCTATGTGTATCTCCCTCTCTTTTTTGTGTTTCCCCTTCTTATTTGTGTATCCTCCTTTCTCCTCTGTGTAGGATCCTCTCTCCTGTATCCTCCTCTCTTCTGTGTGTATCCCCCTTCCCCTGTGTGTATCTTCCTCTCTCCTGTGTGTATCCCCCTCCCTTTTGTGTGTATGCTGCACTCTCCTGTTTGTAACTTTCTTGTTCTTGTGTGTATCCCTCTCTCTCCTGTGTGTATCCTGTTCTCTACTGTGTGTATGCCCCTCTCTCTTGTGTGTATACCATTCTCTCCTGTGTGTATCCCACTCTCTCCTGTGTGTATCCCCCAATCCTGTGTGTATTCCCCACTCTCCTGTGTGTATTACCTGATTTCCTGTGTGAATCCAACTCTCTTGTGTGTATCCCCCTCTCTCCTGTGTGTATGCACCTCTCTTGTGTGTATCCTCCTCTCTCCTATGTGTATCCTCCTCTCTCCTGTGTGTATTCTTCTCTCTCCTGTGTGTATTCTCCTCTCTCCTGTGTGTATTTTTCTCTCTCCTGTGTGTACCTTCCTATATTCTTTGTGCATCATTCCTCTTTCCCTTGTGTTTCCGCCCACTCTCCTGTGTGTAACCCCTTTCTTTTCTGTTTGTATCCCCCCTTTCTTCTGTCGTTATCACCCTCTCTCCTGTGTGTATACCCTCTCTCCTGTTTGTATTCTCCTCTCTCCTGTGTGTATCTTCCTCTCTCCTGAGTGTACACCTCTCTCACCTGTGTGTATCCTCCTCTCCTGTGTGTATCCGCCTCTCTCTTTTGTGTATCCCCCTTTCTTATATGTGTATCCCCCTTTTCTGTGTGTAAGCCCCTCTCTACTTTGTGTATCCTTCTGTCTTCTCTGTGTATCCTTTTCTCTTTTGTGTGTATTCTCTCTCCTGTGTGTATCTTCCTCTCTCCTGTGTATCTTCCTGTCTCCTGTGTGTATATTTCTCTCTCCTCGGTGTATCCTCCTCTCTCATTTGTGTATGATACTCTCTCCTGTGTATATTTTTCCTCATCCCTGTGTGTATCTCCCCTCTCTCCTGTGTGTATCCCCCTTTCTTCTGTGTGTATCTCACTCTCTTTTCTGTGTATCCCCTCTCTCCTTTGTGTATCCTCCTCTCTGCTGTGTCTATCCTCCTCTCTCGTGTATGTATGCCCCTCTATCTTGTGTATATCCCCCTCTTCTGTGTTTATTCTTCTCTCAGCTGTGTGTATCCCCCTTTCTCCTGTGTGTATCAGCCTCTCCTGTGTGTATGCCCATCTCTGTTGTGTGTATCCCCATCTCCTGTGTGTATTCTCTCTCCTGTGTATCCTTTCCTCTTTTCCGTGTATCAACCCCATCCTGTGTGTATCCCCATCTCCTTTGTGTATCCTTATCTCTCCTGTGTGTATCCTTCTCTCTCCTGTGTGTATTCTCCTTTCTTTCGTGTGTATCACCCCTCTTTTGTGTGTATCCCCCTCTCTTCTTTGTGTTTTCCCCTCTCTCCTGTGTGCATCTTCCTCTCTTTAGTGTGTATCCCCTCTCTCCTGTGTGTATCCTTTTCTTTTTTGTGTATCCTCTTCTTTTCTGTGTGTATCCCCCTACTCTCCTGTGTGTATCGTCCTCTCTCCTGTGTTTATCCTTCTTGATACTGTGTGTATCCTCCTTTATCCTGCGTGTATCCTCCCGTCTTCTGTCTGTATTCTCCTCTGTTTTTGTGTACCCTCCTCCCTCCTGTATTTATCCTTCTCCCCCTCTGTGTATGCCCCTCTATCCTGTGTGTATGTCCCACTCTCTTGTGTGTATCCCCCTTTCTCCTGTGTGCATCTTCCCCATTTCTGTGTGTATCCCCCTCACCTGTGTGTATCCCCTTTTTTATTGTGTGTTTCCCACTCTCCTTTGTGTATCCTCCTCTCTCCTGGGTGTATCCTCCTCTCTTTTGTGCGTATCTTCCTCTCTGCAGTTTGTATCTCCCACTCTTTAGTGTGTATCCCCCTCCCCCTGTGTGTATCCTCCTCTCTCCTGTGTGGATTTTTCTCTATCCTGTGTGTATGTCACACTCTCCTGTTTGTATCTCCCGCTCTCCTGTGTGTTTTCCTCTCTTTTCTGGGTGAATCCTCCTCTTTTCTGTGTGCATTTTCTTCTCTCTTGTGTGTATCCTCCTCTGTTCTGTGTGTATCCCTTTACCCCTCTGTGTTTCCCCATTTCTTCTGGGTGTATCTCCCTCTCTTCTGGGTGTATCCTCCTCTCTCCTGTGTGTATCCTCCTTTCACCTGTGTGTATCCTTCTCTCCCCTGTTTGTATTTTTTTTCTCCTGTGTGTATCCTCCTCTCTGCTGTGTCTATCCTTTTCTCCCCTGTGTGTATTCTCCTCTTTCCTGTGTGTATCTTCCTTTCTTCTTTGTGTATCTTCTCTTTTATGTGTATACCCCTCTCTCCTGTGTGTATCCCCCTCTCTATTGTGTGTATTCTCTCCTATCCTGTGTGTATTCTCCTCTCTCCTGTGTGTATCCCTTTACCCCTGTGTGTATCCTCATTTCTCCTGGGTGTATTTTCCTCTCTCCTGTGTGCATTGTCCTCTTTCCTGTGTGTATCTTCCTTTCTTCTGTGTGTATCTTTTTCTCTCCTATGTGTATACCCCTCTCTCATGTTTGTATCCCCCTCTCTATTGTGTGTATTCTCTTCTATCCTGTGTGTATCCTCCTCTCTCCTGTGTGTATCCCCCCACCCTCCTGTGTATATCCTTCTTTTTCTGTGTATTCTTTCCTGTCCTGTGTGTATCTCTCTTTCACCTGTGTGTATCCCCCTCTCCTTTGTGTATCCACCTCTCTCCTCTGTGTATCCCACCGTCTCCAGTGTTTATCCCCCTCGATTTTGTGTATCCCCCTCTCTCTTGTGTGTTTCCTTCTTTTCTTTGTGTATCTTCCCTCTGCAGTGTGTAGCCTCCTCTCTCCTGTTTGTATCCTCCTCTCTCCTTTGTGTATCCCCTCTCTCCTGTGTGTACCCCACCGTCTCCAGTGTTTATCTCCCTCGCCTGTGTGTATCCCCCTCTCTTGTGTGTTTTCCCCTCTTCTTTTTGTATTCTCCTCTCTCCTGTGTGTATCCTCCTTTCTCCTATGTGTACTCTTTGCTATCCTGTGTGTATCCCCCTCTCTTGTGTGTATTCTTCTCTCTTCTGTGTGTATCATCTCTCCTGTGTATATCCTCCTATCTCCTATGTGTAACCTTTTTTAGTGTGTGTGTATCCTCCTCTCTTGTGTGTATTCTTCTCTCTCCTGTGTGTATCCTCCTCTCTTTTTTGTATATCCTCCTCTCTTCTGTGTGTATCCTCCTCCCTTCTGTGTGTATCCCCCCTCTATTGTGTGTTTCCCGCTCTTCTTTATGTATCCTCCTCCCTCCTTTGTGTAGCCTCCTCTCTCTTGTGTGTAGCCTCCTCTCTCCTGTGTGTATCCCCCTCCCATCTGTGTGTATGCTGCACTCTCCTGTTTGTATCCCCCTTTTTCCTGTGTGTATCCCCCTCTCTTCTTTGTGTAGCCTCCTCTCTTCTGTGGATATGCCCCTCTCTCTTGTGTGTATTCCCCTCTCTCCTGTGTGTATCCCCCTCTCTCCTGTGTGTATCCAACTCCTTCTTTGTGTATCCCTGTTTCTTGTGTGTTTCTTTTTCTCTCCTGTGTGTAGTTCACTCTCCTGTGTTTTTCCCCCACTCTCCGGTGTGTATTTTTCTGTCTCCTGTGTGTATCATTTTTTATTTTGTGTGTATCCTCCTCTCTCCTGTGTGTACCCGCCTCCATCCTGTGTGTATGCTGCACTCTCCTCTTTTTATTTCCCTTTTTCCTGTGTGTATCCCCCTCTCTCCTTTGTGTATTCTCCTCTCTCCTGTGGGTATGCCCATCTCTCTTATGTGTATTCCCCTCTCTACTGTGTGTACCCCCTCTCTCTTGTGTGCATCCAACTCCCTTCTTTGTGTATGTCTGTCTCCTATGTGTATCTTTTTTATCTCCTGCGTGTATTCCCCTCTCCTGTGTTTATCCCCCTCTCTTCTGTGTGTATTATTCTTTTTTTTTTTTTTTTTTTTTTTTTTTTATTTTTATTTTTATTTTTTTTTTTTTATTGCATTATAGGTTTGGGGGTACATGTGCAGAACGAGCAAGATAGTTGCATAGGTACACACATGGCAGTGTGCTTTGCTGCTTTCCTCCCCTTCACCCACACTTGGTATTCATGCCCAGGCTATCCCCCCCAGCCCCCCCCTGCTGTCCCTCCCCCATTCCCCCCAACAGTCCCCAGTGTATAGTAGACCGCCTCTCTGTGTCCACATGTTCTCATTTTTCTCACCCACCTATGAGCGAGTATATGCGGTATTTCTTTTTCTGTTCTTGTGTCAGTTTGCTGAGAATGATGTTCTCCAGATTCATCCATGTCCCTACAAAGGACACAAACTCATCATTTTTGATTGCTGCATAATATTCCATGGTGTATATGTGCCACATTTTCCCAGTCCAGTCTATCATCGTTGGGCATTTGGGTTGGTTCCAGGTCTTTGCTATTGTAAACAGTGCTGCAATGAACATTCGTGTGCATGTGTCCTTATAGTAGAACGATTTATAATCCTTTGGATAGATACCCAGTAATGGGATTGCTGGGTCAAATGGAATTTCTATTTCTAGGTCCCTGAGGAATCGCCACACTGTCTTCCACAATGGTTGAACTAATTTACACTCCCACCAACAGTGTAAGAGTGTTCCTATTTCTCCACATCCTCTCCAGCATCTGCTGTCTCCAGATTTTTTAATGATCGCCATTCTAACTGGTGTGAGATGGTATCTCAATGTGGTTTTGATTTGCATCTCTCTAATGACCAATGACGATGAGCACTTTTTCATATGTTTGCTGGCCTCATGTATGTCTGCTTTCGTAAAGTTTCTGTTCATATCCTTTGCCCATTTTTGAATGGGCTTGTTTGTTTTTTTCCTGTAAATCTGTTTGAGTTCTTTGTAAATTCTGGATATCAGCCCTTTGTCGGATGCATAAACTGCAAAGATTTTTTCCCATTCTGATGGTTGCCGATTCACTCTAGTGACTGTTTGTTTTGCTGTGCAGAAGCTGTGGAGTTTGATTAGGTCCCATTTGTCTATTTTGGCTTTTGTTGCCAATGCTTTGGGAGTTTTGTTCATGAAGTCCTTGCCTACTCCTATGTCCTGAATGGTTTTGCCTAGATTTTCTTCTAGGGTTTTTATGGTGTTGGGTCTTACGTTTAAGTCTCTAATCCATCTGGAGTTAATTTTAGTGTAAGGTGTCAGGAAGGGGTCCAATTTCTGCTTTCTGCACATGGCTAGCCAGTTTTCCCAACACCATTTATTAAATAGGGAATCCTTTCCCCATTGCCTGTTTTTGTCTGGTTTATCAAAGATAATATGGTTGTAGATGTGTTGTGTTGCCTCCGATGCCTCTGTTCTGTTCCATTGGTCTATATCTCTGTTTTGGTACCAGTACCATGCTGTTTTGATTACTGTAGCCTTGTAGTATAGTTTGAAGTCTGGTAGCGTGATGCCTCCCGCTGTGTTCTTTTTGCTTAGAATTGACTTGGCTATGCGGGCTCTTTTTTGGTTCCATATGAAATTCATGGTGGTTTTTTCCAGTTCTGTGAAGAAATTCAATGGTAGTTTGATGGGGATAGCATTGATTGTGTAAATTACTTTGGGCAGTATAGCCATTTTCACGATATTGGTTCTTCCTAACCACGAACATGGAATGTTTCTCCATCTGTTTGTGTCCTCTCTTATTTCATTGAGCAGTTGTTTGTAGTTTTCCTTAAAGAGGTCCCTTACATTCCTAGTGAGTTGTATTCCTAGGTATTTTATTTTCTTTGTAGCAATTGTGAATGGCAGTTCGTTCTTGATTTGGTTCTCTTTAAGTCTGTTATTGGTGTATAGGAATGCTTGTGATTTTTGAACATTGATTTTATATCCTGAGACTTTGCTGAAGTTGCTTATCAGTTGCAGGAGCTTTTGGGCTGAGGTGATGGGGTCTTCTAGGTATACTATCATGTCGTCTGCAAATAGAGACAATTTGGCTTCCACCTTTCCTATTTGAATACCCTTTATTTCTTTTTCTTGCCTGATTGCTCTGGCTAGAACTTCCAGTACTATGTTGAATAGAAGTGGTGAGAGAGGGCATCCTTGTCTAGTGCCAGATTTCAAAGGGAATGCTTCCAGTTTTTGCCCATTAAGTATGATATTGGCTGTTGGTTTGTCATAAATAGCTTTTATTACTTTGAGATATGTTCCATCAATACCAAGTTTATTGAGGGTTTTTAGCATAAACGGCTGTTGAATTTTGTCAAATGCCTTCTCTGCATCAATTGAGATAATCATGTGGTTTTTGTTTTTGCTTCTGTTTATGTGGTGAATTACATTTATAGACTTGCGTATGTTGAACCAGCCTTGCATCCCCGGGATAAATCCTACTTGATCATGATGGATAAGTTTTTTAATGTGCTGTTGCAATCGGTTTGCCAGTATTTTATTGAAGATTTTTGCATCTATGTTCATCATGGATATTGGCCTGAAGTTTTCTTTTCTTGTTGAGTCTCTGCCAGGTTTTGGTATCAGGATGATGTTGGTCTCATAAAATGATTTGGGAAGGGTTCCCTCTTTTTGGATTATTTGGAATAGTTTCAGAAGTAATGGTACCAGATCCTCTTTGTGTGTCTGGTAGAATTCGGCTGTGAACCCATCTGGACCTGGGCTTTTTTTGTGTGGTAGGCTCTTAATTGCTGCCTCAACTTCAGACCTTGTTATTGGTCTATTCATAGTTTCGGCTTCCTCCTGGTTTAGGCTTGGGAGGACACAGGCATCCAGGAATTTATCCATTTCTTCCTGATTTACTGGTTTATGTGCATAGAGTTGTTTGTAGTATTCTCTGATGATGGTTTGAATTTCTGTGGAATCTGTGGTGATTTCCCCTTTATCGTTTTTTATTGCATCTATTTGGTTGTTCTCTCTCTTCTTTTTTATCAGTCTGGCTAGTGGTCTGTCTATTTTGTTGATCTTTTCGAAAAACCAGCTCTTAGATTTATTGATTTTTTGAAGGGTTTTTCTTGTCTCTATCTCCTTCAGTTCTGCTCTGATCTTAGTTATTTCTTGTCTTCGGCTAGGTTTTGAGCTTTTTTGATCTTGCTCCTCTAGCTCTTTCAATTTTGACGATAGGGTGTCAATTTTGGATCTCTCCACTCTTCTCATGTGGGCACTTATTGCTATATATTTTCCTCTACAGACTGCTTTAAATGTGTCCCAGAGATTCTGGTCCGTTGTGTCTTCATTCTCATTGGTTTCAAAGAACTTCTTTATTTCTGCCTTCATTTCATTGTTTATCCAATCAACATTCAAGAGCCAATTGTTCAGTTTCCATGAAGCTGTGCGGTTCTGAGTTATTTTCTGAATTCTGAGTTCCAACTTGATTGCACTATGGTCTGAGAGACTGTTTGTTATGATTTCCGTTGTTTTGCATTTGCTGAGGAGTGCTTTACTTCCAATTATGTGGTCAATTTTGGAGTAGGTGTGATGTGGTGCTGAGAAGAATGTATATTCTGTGGATTTGGGGTGGAGAGTTCTGTAAATGTCTATCAGGTTTGCTTGTTCCAGGTCTGAGTTCAAGTCCTGGATATCCTTGTTAATTTTCTGTCTGGTTGATCTGTCTGCTATTGACAGTGGAGTGTTAAAGTCTCCCACTATTATTGTGTGGGAGTCTAAGTCCCTTTGTAAGTCATTAAGAACTTGCCTTATATATCTGGGTGCTCCTACATTGGGTCCATATATATTTAGAATCGTTATCTCTTCTTGTTGTATCGATCCTTTTACCATTATGTAATGACCTTCTTTGTCCCTTTTGATCTTTGTTACTTTAAAGTCTATTTTATCAGAGATGAGAATTGCAACTCCTGCTTTTTTTTGCTCTCCATTTGCTTGGTAAATCTTCCTCCATCCCTTTATTTTGAGCCTTTGTGTATCTTTTCATGTGAGGTGGGTTTCCTGGATACAGCACACCGATGGGTTTTGGTTTTTTATCCAATTTGCCAGTCTGTGTCTTTTGATTGGTGCATTTAGCCCATTTACATTCAGGGTTAATATTGTTATGTGTGAATTTGATACTGCCATTTTGATGCTAGCTGGCTGTTTTGCCCGTTGGTTCATGTACATTCTTCATTTTGTTGATGGTCTTTAGCATTTGGTATGCTTTTAGGATGGCTGGAACTGGTTGTTTCTTTCTACGTGTAGTGCCTCTTTCAGGAGCTCTTGTAAAGCAGGCCTAGTGGTGACAAAATCTCTGAGTACTTGCTTGTTCGTGAAGGATTTTATTTTTCCTTCACTTATGAAGCTCAGTTTCGCTGGATATGAAATTCTGGGTTGAAAGCTCTTTTCTTTAAGGATGTTGAATATTGGCCCCCACTCTCTTCTGGCTTGTAGAGTCTCTGCTGAGAGATCTGCTGTGAGTCTGATGGGCTTCCCTTTGTGGGTGACCCGACCTTTCTCTCTGGCTGCCCTTAGTATTTTCTCCTTCGTTTCAACCCTGGTGAATCTGACGATTATGTGCCTTGGGGTTGCTCTTCTTGCAGAGTATCTTTGTGGTGTTCTCTGTATTTCCTGGAGTTGAGTATTGACCTGTTTTGCTAGGTTGGGGAAATTTTCCTGGATAATATCCTGAAGAGTGTTTTCCAGCTTGGATTCATTCTCTTCGTCACATTCTGGTACACCTATCAAACGTAGGTTGGGTCTCTTCACATAGTCCCACATTTCTTGGAGATTTTGTTCATTCCTTTTTGTGCTTTTTTCTTTAATCTTGGTTTCTCGTTTTATTTCATTGAGTTGATCTTCAACTTCTGATATTCTTTCTTCTGCTTGGTCAATTCGGCTGTTGATACTTGTGCATGCTTCACGAAGTTCTCGTGTTGAGTTTTTCAGCTCCTTCAATTCATTCATATTCCTCTCTAAGTTGTCCATTCTCGTTATCAATTCCTCGAATCTTTTTTCAAATCTTTTTTCAAGGTTCTTAGTTTCTTTGCACTGGTTTAGAACATGTTCCTTTAGCTCACTGAAGTTTCTCATTATCCACTTTCTGAAGTCTGATTCCGTCATTTCGTCACATTCATTCTCCGTCCAGCTTTGTTCCCTTGCTGGTGAGGAGTTTTGGTCCTTTTTTGGAGGTGAGGTGTTTTGGTTTCGGGTGCTTTCCTCCTTTTTGCGCTGGTTTCTTCCCATCTTTATGGATTTATCCGCCTGTTGTCTTAGTAGTGGCTGATTTTTCAATTGGGTCTCTGTGTGGACACTGAGATTGTTGATGATGAAGTATTTCTGTTACTTAGTTTTCCCTCTAATGATCTATCCTCTCTGCTGTATGAGTGCTGAGGTCCACTCCAGGCCCTGCTTGTCTGGGGTATACCTGCAGCAGCCTCTGCGCCTTCACCGAGAGCTGCAATCCTGAGTCACCTCTACGACGCCATCTTCCTGTGTGTATTATTCTGTCTCCTGTGTGTATCATTTTCTATTTTGTGTGTATTTTCTTCTATCCTGTGTGTATCTTCCTCTCTACTGTGTTTATCCTTCTCTCCTTTGTGTATCTATCCCTATCCTGTGTGTATGGTCCTCTCTCCTGTGTGTATCTCTCCACATTCCTCTGTGTATCCCCCCTTTCTCCTTTGTGTATCCACCCTCTCTCCTGTGTGTATCCCTTCTTTCTCTTGTGTGTATTCTTCTTTCTCCTGTGTTTATCCCCTCTCTTCTGTGTGATTTTTAATCTCTGCTGTGTGTATTCTTCTTTCTCCTGTGTGTTTGCCTTTCTTTCCTGTGTGTATCCTTTTCTCCTGTGTGTACTCTTTTGTTTCCTGTGTGTATCCCCCTTTCTCCTGTGTGTATCACACTCTTCTTGTGCATGCCCCTCTTTCCTGTGTATTCCCATCTCCTGTGTGTATACTTTTCTCTCCTGTGTGTGTCCTTTTCTGTTTTCCATGTATTCCCCTCTCTCCTGTGTGTATCTCCCTCTCCCTTTTGTATCCTTCTTTCTCCTGTGTGTATCCCCCTCTCTCCAGTGTGTATCCTTTATTCTCCTGTGTGTATCTCGTCTCTACTGTGTGTATCCTTCTCTCTCCTGTGTGTATACCCTTCTCTCCTGTGTGCATCTTCCACTCTTTTGTGTGTATCCCCCTCTCTCCTGTGAGTATCGTCCTCTCTCCTGTGTTTATCCTTCTTTCTTCTGTGTGTATCCTTCTCTCTCCTGCATGTATCCTTCTCTCTCCTCTGTGTATCCTCCTCGCTCCTGTGTGTATCCTCCTCTTTTTCTGCGTTTATCGTCCTCTCTTCTGTCTGTATCCTCCTCTCTTTTTTGTGTACCCTCCTCTTTCCTGTATTTACTTTTCTCCCCCTGTGTGTATCCCCCTCTCTCCCGTGTGTATCCTCGTCCATCTTGTGTTTTTATGCCCCACTTTCCTGTGTGTATCCCACTTTCTTCTGTGTGTATCCCCCTTATCTCCTGTGTGTATTATCCTCTCTCCTGTGTGTACGCTCCTCTTTTTGTTCTGTATCTTTCTCTCCTCTGTGGATCCCTCACTTCTGTGTGTATCCCTCTCGCCTGTGTATGTCCCCCTCTCTACTGTGTTTTCCCCCTCTCCTTTGTGTATCCTCCTCTCTCATGTGTGTTTTCTCTCTCCTGTGCGTATCCTCCTGTCTGCTGTTTGTATCCTCCACTCTCTTGTGTGTATTCCCCTCGCCCTGTGTGTATTCCCCCTCTCCTGTGTGTATCCTCCTCTCTCTTGTGTGTATCCTCCTCTCTTCTGTGTGTATCCTCCTCCCCCTGTGTGTATTCCATTCCTCCTGTGTGTATCCCCCTCTTTTGTCTGTATCTTCCTCTCTACTGTGTGTATTCTCCTTTCACCTCTGTGTATCCTTTGCTCTCCTGTTTGTATTTTTTTCTTTTTTGTGTGTATCCTCCTCTCTCCTGTGTGTATCGATAACTCCCCTTTGTGTATCCTCCTCCGTCCTGTGTGTATCTTCCTCTCTTCTGTGTGTATCTTTTTCTCTTTTGTGTGTATACCCCATCTCTACCCTGTGTATCTCCCTCTCTATTGTGTGTACTCTTGTCTATCCTGTGTGTATCCTTCTCTCTCCTGTGTGTATGCCCCTCTCTCCTGTGTGTATCCCCCTCTTTTCTGTGTATCCTGTCTTTCCTGTGTGTATCCCCATTCTCCTGTGTGTATCTTCCTCTCCTGTGTGTATGCCCATGTTGTTTTGTGTATGCTCCTCTCTCCTATGTGTATTTTCCTCTCTTCTGTGTTTATCTTTTTCCGTCCTGTGTGTATCCCCCTCCACATGTGTGTATCCCCCACTCTCCTGTGTTTTTCCCCCCTCTCCTTTGTGTATCCTCCTCTCTGCTGTGTGTATACATTTTTTCATTTGTGTGGATTATCCTCTCTCTTGTTTGTATCCTCCTCTCTTCTATGTGTATCTTCCACTATTCTGTGTGTATTTTTCCTCTCCTCTGTGTATCCTCTTGTCTCCTGTGTGTATCCTACTCTCTCCAGTGTGTATTTTCTCATCTTCTGTGTGTATCCGCCTCTTTTCTGTGTGTATCCCCGTCTCTTTTGTGTGTATCTTCCTCAATTCTGTGTATATCCTTTTCTCCCCTGTGTGTATGTCACTCTCTTATGTGTGTATCCCCCTCTCCTGTGTGCATCTTCCTCTCTGCTCTGTGTATCTTTTTTTCTCCTGTGTGTACCCTCCTCTATCCTATGTTTATCCTTTTTTATTCTGTGTGTATCCCCCTCTTCTGTGTGTATTGTTCTTTCTCCTGTGAGTATCCTCTTCTGTTCTGTGTGTATCATTCTCTTCTTTGTGTGAATCTTCCACTCTCCTGTGTGCATCTTCCTTTCTCCTGTATGTAGCTTTCTCTCTTCTGTTTGTTTTCCCCTCTCCTGTGTGTATTCCCCCTTTTCCTGTGTGTATCCTCCTCTCTTCTGCGTGTATCCTCCACTCTCCTGTGTGTATCCTCCTCTCTTTTGCGTGTATCACCCTCTATTCTGTCTGTATACTCCAGTCTTTTGTGTGTATTCTCCTTTCTCTTGTATTTATTTTTCTCTTCCTGTGTGTATCCTTCTCTCTCCTGTGTGTATTACCTTCCCTCCTGTTTGTATGTCCCACTCTCCTGTGGATATCCCCTCTCTCCTGTGTGTATCCCCCCTTTCTCCGGAGTGTATCCTTCTCTAATTTTTGTTTATACCCCTCTCTCCTGTTTGTATTCTTCTCTTTTTTGTGTAACCCCCTCTCTCCTGTGTGTATCACAACGTCTCCTGTGTGTATCCCCTTCGCCTGTGTGTATACCCCTCTTTCTTGTTTGTTTTCCTCTTTTTTGTGTTTACTCCTTTCTCCTGTGTGTAGCCATCTCTCTCCTGTGTGTATCCTCTTCTCTCCTGCGTGTATCCTCCTTCCTCTCTTTTGTATGCCACACTCTCCTGTTTGTATTCCCCTTTCTCCTGTGTGTATTTCCCACTCTTTTTTGTGTATCACACAGTCTCCTGTGTTTATCCCCCTTGCCTGTGTGTATCCCACTCTCTCTTGTATATTTCCCTCTTTTCTTTGTGTATACTCATCTTTCCTGTGTGTAGCATTTTCTCTCCTGTGTGTATCCTCCTCTCTCCTGTGTGTATCCTTCTCCTTTTTTTGTGTATGCCGCACTCTCCTATTTGTATCCCCCTTTCTCCTGTGTGTATCTTCCCTCTCCTTTGTGTATTCTCATCTCTCCTATATGTATGTTCTCTCTGTTGTGTGCAATCCCCTTTTTTCTGTGTGTATCACCCTCTCTCCTGTGTGTATTACCTTGTCTCTTTTGTGTACCCAACTCTCCTCTGTTTATCCTCCTCTCTCCTGTTTGCATGCCTTTCCCCTATGTGTATCCTCCTTTCTCCTGTGTGTATCCTCCTCTCTCCTGTGTGTATTCTCCTCTCTCCTGTGAGTATTCTTCTCTCTCCTGTGTGTATTTTTCTCTCTCCTGTGTGTATCTTTCTCTCTCCTGTGTGTGATCCTTCTCTTTTTCTGTGTGTTTTCCACCTCTCTCCTGTGTGTAACCCCTTTCTCTCTTGTGTGTATCCCCCATTTCTTCTGTGTGTGTCCTTCTCTCTTCGGTGTGTATCCCCTTTCTCCTGTTTGTATCCTCCTCTCTCCTGTGTGCATCATCCTCTCTCCTGTGTGTACGCCCCTCTCACCTTTGTGTATCCCCCTCTTTTGTGTGTATTCTCCTCTCTCCTGTGTTTATCCCCCTTTCCCCTGTGCGTGTTTCACTTTCCTGTGTGTATGCCACACTCTACTTTGTGTATCTTCCTCTCCTGTGTGTATCCTCCTTTCTCCTGTGTGTATCTTTTTCTCTCCTGTGTGTATTCCTTTTTCTCCTGTGTGTATCACACCTCTCCTTTGTGTATCTTCCTCTCTCCTGTGTGTCCTTCTGTCTCCTGTGTGTATCCTTCTCTCTTTTGAGTGTATCCTCCTCTCTCCTGTGTGTAACTTCCTCTCTTCTGTGTGTACCTTCCTCTCTTCTGTGAGTATCACCCCTCTCCTGTGTGTATCCTCCTCTCTCCTGTGTGTATCCTAATGTCCTGTGTGTATCTTCCTCTCTCCTATGTGTACTCTCTTCTCTCCTGTGTGTATCATATTATCTTCTGTGTGTATCCCTCTTCTCTTTTGTGAGTATCCCCGCTCTCTCCTGTTTGTATTCCTCCTCTCTTCTGTGTTTATCGCCCTCTCTCCTTTGTGTATTCCCTCTCTGCTCTGTGTATCCTCCGCTCTGCTGTGTGTATCCTTCTCTCTCCTGAGAGTATGCCCTTCTCTCCTGTGTGTATCCCCATCTCCTGTGTGTATTCTTATCTCTCCTGTGTGTATCACCTTTTCTCCTGTGTGTATCACCCTCTCCAGTGTGTATGCCCCTCTCTCTTGTGTGTTTCCCCATCTTCTCTGTGTATCCTCCTCTCTCCTGTGTGTATCCTTTTCTCTTTTTGGTGTATTTCCCACTCTCTTGTGTGTATGCCCCTCTCCTTTTTGTATCCTTTTCTCTCGTGTGTAAACCCCTCTCTCCTGTGTGTACCTTCCTTTTTTGTGTGTGTATTTCCCTCTCCTGTGTTTCTCATTCCTCTCTCCTTTGTGTATCCTCCTCTCTCTTATGTGTATCCTCCTCTCTCCTTTGTGTATCCTCTTCTCTTTTGTGTGTATCCTCTTCTCTTTTGTGTGTATCCTCCTCTCTCCTGCGTGTATCCTCCTCCTTCTGTCAGTATCCACATTCCTTTTATGTGTATTTTCCTCCCTTCTGTATTTATCCTGCTCCCCCTGTGTGTACCAACCCTCTCCTGTTTGTATCTCTCTCCATCCTGTGTCTATGCCCCACTCTCCTGTGGGTATCCTCCTCTCTCCTGTGTGTATCCCCTCTCTCTGCTGTTTGTATCCTCCTGTCTTTTTCGTGTGTGCTTTTTTCTACTGTGTGTATCCCCCTCTCCTGTGTGTATCATCTTCTCTTCTGTGTGCATTTCCCCCACTTCTGTGTGTACCCCTTTCGCCTGTGTGTATCTCCCTCTCTAATGTGTGTTTCCTTCTCTCCTTTGTGTGTCCTCATCTCTGCTGTGTGTATCCTCCTCTCTCCCGAGTTTATCCTAATCTCTGCTGTGTGTATCCTCCTCTCTCCTGAGTGTATCCTAATCTCTGCTGTTTGTATCTTCCTCTCTCCTCTGTGTATCCCCCTCTCTCCTGTGTGTATCCTTTTGTCTCCTGTGTGTATCCTCCTCTGGCTTGTGTCTATTCTTCTCTCTCCTGTAGGTATCCCCCTCCTTTTTTGTGTATCCCCATTCCTCCTGTGTGTATTTCCCCCTCTCCTGTGTGAATCCTACTCTCTCCTGCGTGTATCCTCCTCTCTTCTTTTTGTATCCTCTTACCTTTTGTGTGTATCCTCCTCTTTCCTGTATTTATCTTTCTCCCACTGTGTGTATACTCCTCTCTCCTGTTTGTATCTTCTTCTCTCTTGTGTGTATCCCCCCTCTCCTGTGTGTATTTTTCTCTCTTCTGTGTGTATGCACCTCTCCTGTGTGTGTCCCTTTCTCCTGTGTGTAACCCCCTCTCTCCTGTGTGTACTTCCCCGTCTCCTGTTTGTATCACTCTCCCCTGTTTGTATCCTCCTCTCTCCTGTGTATTTCCCCTCTTTTTTTGTGAATCCTCCTTTCTCCTGTTTGTATTCTCCTCTCTTCTGTGTGTATCCCCCTCTTTCCTGTGTGTATCCTCCTCTCTCCTGAGTCTATGTCCCTCTGTCTTGTGTGCGTTCTCCTTTCTCCTGTATGTATCCTCCTCTCTCCTCTCTGTATCCCCATCCCCTGTGTGTATCCCCCTCTCTCCTGTGTGTATTACCCTCTCTCCTCTGTGTATCCAAATCTCTTTTTTGTATCCCCTCTCTCCTGTGTGTATGTCCCTATCCTGTTTTCTCTTGTGTGTGTCCTACTCTCTCATTTGTGTATCCTCTTCTTTCTTTTGTGTATCTTCCTCTTTCCTGTTTGCATCCTCCTCTCTCCTGTGTGTATTTTCTACTGTCTTGTGTTTATCTTCCTTTCTCCTGTGTTTATCCCTCCTCTCTCTTGTGTGTTTTCCCCCTCTCTCCTGTGTGTAATTCCTTTCTCTTTTGTGCGTATCCCCCTTTCTCCTGTGTGTATCACCCTCTCTCCTGTGTGTATCCCATCTCTCCTTTTTGTATCTTCCTCTCTCCTGTGTGTATCTTCCTCGCTCCTGTGTGTATGCCCCTCTCTGCTGTGTGTATTTTTCTCTTCTGTGTGTATTCTTTTCTCTCTTGTGCATATCCTTTTTTTCTCCTGTGTGTATCCTTTTTTCCTGTGTGCATGCCCTTCTCTACTTTGTGTATCCCCCTCACCTGTGTGAATCCTTTATTATCCTGTGTGTACTTTTCTCTCTCCTGTGTGTATATTCCTTAATCCTGTGTGTATCCCTTCTCTCTCCTGTGTTTTTCCCCTCTTGGCTGTGTGTAACCCCTTTTGCTTTTGTGTGTATCCCCCCTTTCTCCTGTGTGTATCACCCTTTCTCCTGTGTGTATTCCCTTTCGCCTGTTTGTATTTTCCTCTCTCATGTGTGTATCATCCTCTCTCCTGTGTGTATTTCCATCTCCTGTGTGTATCCCCCCTCTCCTGTGTGTATCCCACTTTCTTCTGTGTGTATCCTTTTTCCTGTGTGCATTCTCCTTTCTACTTTGTGTACCCCCCTTTCTTGTGTGTATCCTTCTCTCTCCTGTGTGTATCCTTCTGTCTTCTGTCTGTATCCTTCTGTATTTTGTGTGTATCCTTCTCCATCCTGTGTGTATTCTCCTCTCTCCTGTGTGTATTATTTTTGTGTGTATCTTCCTCTCTCCTGTGTGTATCCTGCTCTCTCCTATATGTATCCTCCTCTCTCTTGTGTGTATTTCTCCTCTCTCTCGGATGTATCCCCCTTCTCTTTTGTGTGTTTCTCCCCTCTCTCCATGTGTATCCCTCCTCTCTCCTATGTGTATCCTTCACTCTTCTGTGTGTATCCCCTCTCTCCTCTGTGTATTCTCCTCTCTGCTGTGTGTATCCTTTTCTCTCCTGTGTGTACGCCCCTCTCTCCTGTGTGTATTCCCCTCTCCTGTGTGTATTCTCATTTCTCCTGTGTGTATCCCCTTTTCTCTTGTGTGTATTCCCCTCTTCTGTGTGTTTTCTTTTCTCTCCTGTGTGTATCCCCCTCTTTTTTGTGTATCTTCCTCTCTACTCTGTGTACCCTCCCCTTTCCTGTGTTTATCACCCCTCTTCTGTGTGTACCACGCTCTCTCCTGTGTTTATTTCCCTTTGTGTGTGTGTGTATCCTCCTCTGTCCTGTTTGTATACTTTTCTCACCTGTTTGTATTTTTCTTTCTTCTGTTTGTATCCCCCTCTCCTGTGTCTATTTCCCCTCTCCACTGTGTGTATCCTCGTCTCTTCTGCGTGTATCCTCCTCTATTCTGTGTGTATCCTCCTCTCTCCTGTGTGAATTTTCCTCTCTCCTGCGTGTATTTTTCTCTTTTCTGTCTGAATCCAATTTTATTTTGTGTATCTTTCTCCCTCCAATCATTATCCTTTTCCCCTTGTGGGTAACCCCTCTTTCCTGTGTGTATCCCCCTCTTTTCTGTGTTTATGCCCCACTCTCCTGTGTGTATCCCCTCTCTTCTGTGTGTATCCTTCCTCCCTTTTGTGTTTACCCTCCTCTCTCCTCTGTATATGCCCCTCTTTCCTCTGTGTATGCCCCTTTCTCCTCTGTGTATCCCTTTCTCCTGTGTGTATCCCACTCTTTCCTGTGTGTATCCTCCACTCTGCTGCGTTTATCCTCCTGTCTTTTGCGTTTATTTCCCTCATTCCTGTGTGTATCCTCCTTTCTCCTGTGTGTATTTCCCTCTCTGTTGTGTGTACCCTCCTCTCTCCTGTTTGTATCCCCCTCCCACTTTGTGTATGCCGCACTCTGCTGTTTGCATCCCCCACTCTCCTGAGTGTATTCCCCTCTCTCCTGTGTGTATCCTCCTCTCTCCTGTTTGTGTCCTCCTTTCACCTGTGTATCCTCCTCTCTCCTGTTTGTATTATTTTCTCTTCTGTGTGTATCATCCTCTTTTCTTTTTGTATCCTCCTCTCTTTTGTGTGTCCCACTATCTCCTGTGTGTATCCTTCCTAATCCTTTGTGTTTCCCCCTCGCCTGTGTGTATCCCCCTTTCTCCTGTGTGCTTCCCCTCTCCTTTGTGTATCCTCCTTTCTCCTGTGTGTATCTTTCTCTCTCCTGTATGTATCCTCCACTCTGCTGTGTTTATTTTCTTCTCTTTTGCGTTTATTCCCCTCATTTCTTTGTGTATCCTTTTCTCCTGTGTGTATTTTCCTCTCTCTTGTGTGTATCCTCCTCTCTCCTTTTTGTATTCCCCTCCCCCTTTGCATACGCTTCACTCTCCTGTTTGTATCCCCCACTCTCCTGAGTGTATTCCCCTCTCTCCTGTGTGTATCCCCCTCTCTATTCTGTGAATTCCCATTTCTCCTGTGCGTATCATTTTTTCTCCTGTGTGTATGCTTCTCTTTTGTGTGTATCCTCCTCTCTCCTGTGTGTATCCTCCTCTCCCCTGTGTGTATCCACCCTCTCTCCTGTGTGTAACGCCCACTCTCGTATGTGTATTACCCTCTCTCCTGTGTATACTCCTCTATCCTGCGTCTATCCTCCTCTCCTTTTTGTGTATCTTCCTCTCTCCTATATGTATTTTCCTCTCTCCTGTCTGTATGCCCCTCTCTCCTGTGTGTATTCCCATCTCTTGTGTGTATCCCCCTCTCTTTTGTGTATATTTCCCTTTCTTCTGTATGTATCCAACTCTCCTGTGTGTATCCCCCTCTCTCCTGTGTGTATGCCCTTCTCCTGTGTGTATACTCCTCTCTCCTATGTGTATCCTTCTGTTTCCTGAGTGTATCGTCCTCTCTCCTTCGTTTATCCCTCCGCTTTCTTGTGTGTTTCCTTCCTCTCTCCTGTTTGTAACACCTTTCTTTCCTGTGTGTATCACCCCTTTATCCTGTGTGTATCCCCCTCTCTCTTGTGTGTATCTACTCTCTCCTGTTTGTTTCGTCCTCTCTTCTGTGTGTATCTTTCTCTCTCCTGTGTTTATGCACCTCTCTCCTGTGTGTATCACACTTTCCTGTGTGTATTCTTTTCTCTCCTGTGGGCATCCCCCTCTCTCCTTTGTGTATTCCCCTCATTTGTGTGTATACGCCCCTCTCTTGTGTGGATCCCCCTCTCTCCTCTGTGTATCGCCCTCTCTTCTGTGTGTCCTCCTTTCATCTATGTGTATCCTCCTCTTTTGTGTGTATCTTTTTTTCTCCTGTGTGTATGCACCTCTCTTCTTTGTGTATTCCCCTCACTTTGTGTATACCCCTCTCTTCTGTGCGCATCTTTTCTCTCTCCTGTGTGTATCCCCCTCTCTTTTGTGTATATACCCCTCTCTCCTGTGTGTATTCTTTTTTCTTCTGTGTTTATTTTTTTCTCTTCTGTGTGTATCATTCTCTCTCTTGTGTGTATTCCTTTTCGCTTCAGTGTGTATTTTTCTCTCTCCTATGTTTATCCCCCTTTCTCTTGCGGGAATCCTCCTCTGTGCTGCGTGTATCCTTTCTCCTGCATGTATCCTCCTCTCTCGTGTGTATACCCCTCTCCTGTGTGTATACCCCTCTCTCCTATGTGTATTTCGTCTCTTCTGTGTGGATCCCCTCTCTCTTGTGTGTATCGACCTCTCCTGTCTCTATGCTCCTCTCTCTTTTGTGTATCCGTCTCTCTCCTGTGTGTATCTTCCTTTCTCCTATGTGCATCCTTCTCTTTACTGTGTGTATCTTCCTCCTTTTCTGTGTATCCCACTCTCTCCAGTGTGTAGCCTCTCACTTCTCTGAGTATGCCCAACTCTCCTCTGTGTATCCCCCTCTCTCCTGTTAGTATCCTCTCTCTCCCCTGTGTGTATCCCTTCTCTCGCCTTTGTATATTCTACTCTCTTCTGTGTGTATACCCCTCTTTATTGTGTGTATCCCCCCTCTCTCCTGTGTGTATCCTCCTCTCTCCTGTGTGTACCCACCCTCTCCTTTGTGTATCCTCCTGTCTCCTGTGTGTATCCGCCCTCTCTCCTGTCTGTAACGCCCTCACTTCTCTGTGTATTCCCCTCTCTCCTGTGTATACTCCTCTCTTTTTCGTGTATCCTCCTCTCTCCTTTGTGTATCTTCCTCTCTCCTGTGTATATCCCCCTCTCTCCTGTGTGTATGACCCTCTCTCTTGTGTGTATTCCCCTCTCTCTTGTTTATATCCCTCTCTCTCCTGTGTGTATCCCCCTCTCCTCTGTGTATACCCTCTCTTCTGTGTTTATACCCCTCTCCAGTGTGTTTTCCGCTCTCTCGTGTGTATTTCCCTGTCTCCTGCATGAATTCATCTCTCCTGTGTGTATTTTTCTCTCTCCTGTGTGTATGCCCCTCTTCTGTGTGTATACTCCTTTTTCCTATGTGTATCCTCTTCTCTCCAGTGTGTATCTTTTTCTCTCATGTGTGTATCCTGCTGTCTTCTGTGTGTATCACTCCGCTTTCCTGTGTGTTTCCCCCATCTCTTTTGTGGGTAACACCTTTCTTTCTTGTGTGTATCACCCCTTTCTCCTGTGTGTATCCCCTCTCTCCTGGTTGTTTCCTTCTCTCTCCTGTGTGTATCCTCCTCTTTCTTGCCTGTATCCCTTTTTCTCCTGTGTGTATCCCCCTTTTTTTGTGTGTATGCCCCTCTCTACTGTGTGTATCTCTTTCTCCTATGTGTATCCTCCTCTCTCTGGTGTGTATCCTTTTCTCTCCTGTGTGTATCTTCTCTCTCCTGTGTGTATCCCCTCTCTCCTGTGTGAATCCTTTCTTTCCTGTGTGTATTCTCTTCTCTCTATCGTGTATCCTTCTCTCTCCTGTGTCTATGCCCCTCTCTCCAGTATGTGTCCCCCTCTCCTGTGTTTATTCCCCTCTCTTTTTTGTGTATCCCACTCGCTTCTCTGTGTATTTCCCTTTCTTTTTCTTATCCCCCTCTCTCCTGTGTTTATCCCCCCTCTCCTGTGTGTATTTTTCTCTCTCCTGTGTGTATCCTCGTCTTTCTTTTGTGTATTTCCTTTACTCTTGTGTGCATCCCCTCTCTCCTGTGTGTATTTCTTTCTCCTGTGTGTATCCCTTTCTTCTTTGTTAATCCCACTTTTTTCTTTGTGTATCACCCCTTTTCTGTGTGTACACCCCTCTCTCTTGTGTGTATCCTCATCTCACCTGTGTGTATCCCTCGCTCCTCTGTGTATTCTTCTCTCTACTGTGTGTATACTTTCCTCTTCTGTGTGTATTATTCTCTCTCTTTTGTGTATCCCCCTTCTCTCCTGTGTGTATTTTTCTCTCCCCTTTGTGTATTCCCCTTTCTCCTGCGTGTATCCTCCTCTGTGCTGCGTGTATCCTTCTTTCTCCTGCGTGTATCCTTTTCTCTCCTTTGTGTATACCACTCTCTTATGTGTATTTTCCTCTCTCCTCTGTGGATCCTTCTCTCTCTTGTGTGTATCGCCCTCTCCTGTGTGTATCCTCCTGTCTCTTTTGTGTATCCGTCTCTCTCCTGTGTGTATCCTCTTTTCTCCTGTGTGTATCCTCCTCTCTACTTTGTGTATCTTCCTCCTCCTGTGTGTATCTTACTCTCTCCAGTGTGTACCTTCTCCCTTCTGTGTGTATGCCCCACTCTCGGGTGTGTATCTCCCTCTCTCCTGTTAGTATCCCCCCTCTCCCTTAGTGTATTCTTTCTCCCGCCTTTATGTATTCTACTTTCTTCTGTGTGTATCCTTCTCTTTCTTTTGTGTATCCCCCCCTTTCCTGTGTGTATCCTTTAATCTCCTGTGTGTATCCACCCTCTCCTGTGTGTATCCTCTTCTCTCCTGTGTGTATCTTTTTCTCTGCTGTGTGTATCCGCCCTCTCTCCTGTGTGTAATGCCCTCTCTCCTCTGTGTACTCCCGTCTCTTCTCTGTATACTCCTCCCTCCTGCGTGTATCCTCCTCTATCCTTTGTGTATCTTCCTCTCTCCTATGTGTCTTCTCCTCTCTCCTGTGTGTATTACCCTCTCTCGTCTGTATTCCCATCCCTCCTGTGTGTATAACCTCTCTCCTCTGTGTATACCACTCTCCTGTGTGTGTCTCCCACTCTCCTTTGTGTATTTCTCTGTCTTCTGTATGTATCCAACTCTCCTGTGTGTATCCTCCTCTCTCCTGTGTGTATCGCTCCACTTTCCTGTGTTTTTCACCACTCTCTTCTGTGGGTAACACCTTTCTTTCCTGTGTGTATCACCCCTTTCTCCTGTGTGTATCCTTCTCTCTCTTGTGTGTATCCCCTCTCTCCTGTTTGTTTCCTCCTCTCTCCTGTGTGTATCCTCCTCTCTCCTGTGTTTACGCCCCTCTCTCCTGTGTGTATCACACTTTCTTGTGTGTTTACTCCTGTCTCCTGGGTGTATCCCCCTTTCTCCTTTGTGTATTTCCTTTTTTTGTGTGCATTCCCCTCTCTCCTGTGTGTCTCCCTCTCCTGTGTGTATCCTCCTCTCTTTTGTGTGAATTTTTTTCTCTTCTGTGTGTATCCTCCACTCTCCTCTGTCTATGCCCCTCTCTCCTGTATGTATCCCTCTCTCCAGTGTTTATCCCCCTATCTCCTTTGTGTATTCCACCGTCTCCTCTGTGTATCTCCCATTCCTGTGCATATCCCACTCTCTTCTCTGTGTATCCCCCACTCCTGTGTGTATCCTCTTCTCTTCTGTGTGAATCTTCCTCTCTCCACTGTGTATTCTCCTCTCTCCTGTGTGTATTTTCCTCTCTCCTGTGTGTATCACCCCATCTCCTTTGTGTATCATTCTCTCTCCTGTGTGTATTCTCGTCTTTCCTGTGTGTATTTCCCTTTCTTTTGTGTGCATCTCCCTCGCTCCTGTTTGTATTTTCCTCTCCTTTGTGTATTTCTTTTTCCTTTGTGTATCCCACTCTCTTCTCTGTGTATCCACCCTTTTCTGTGTGTACGTTCCTCTCTCCTGTGTGTATCCTCCTCTCACCTGTGTGTAACCCTCCCTCCTGTGTTTATCCTCCTCTCTACTGTGTGTTTCCTTTTGTCTTTTGTGTGTATCATTCTCTCTCTTGTGTGTATCCCCATTTTCTTTTTTTTTTTTTTTTTTTTTTGTTTGTTTTTTTTTGTTTGTTTGTTTTTATTGCATTATAGGTTTGGGGGTACATGTGCAGAACGAGCAAGATAGTTGCATAGGTACACACATGGCAGTGTGCTTTGCTGCTTTCCTCCCCTTCACCCACACTTGGTATTCATCCCCAGGCTATCCCCCCCAGCCCCCCCCTGCTGTCCCTCCCCCATTCCCCCCAACAGTCCCCAGTGTATAGTAGACCGCCTCTCTGTGTCCATGTGTTCTCATTTTTCTCACCCGCCTATGAGTGAGTATATGCGGTATTTCTTTTTCTGTTCTTGTGTCAGTTTGCTGAGAATGATGTTCTCCAGATTCATCCATGTCCTTACAAAGGACACAAACTCATCATTTTTGATTGCTGCATAATATTCCATGGTGTATATGTGCCACATTTTCCCAGTCCAGTCTATCATCGTTGGGCATTTGGGTTGGTTCAAGGTCTTTGCTATTGTAAACAGTGCTGCAATGAACATTCGTGTGCATGTGTCCTTATAGTAGAACGATTTATAATCCTTTGGATAGATACCCAGTAATGGGATTGCTGGGTCAAATGGAATTTCTATTTCTAGGTCCCTGAGGAATCGCCACACTGTCTTCCACAATGGTTGAACTAATTTACACTCCCACCAACAGTGTAAGAGTGTTCCTATTTCTCCACATCCTCTCCAGCACCTGCTGTCTCCAGATTTTTTAATGATCGCCATTCTAACTGGTGTGAGATGGTATCTCAATGTGGTTTTGATTTGCATCTCTCTAATGACCAATGACGATGAGCACTTTTTCATATGTTTGCTGGCCTCATGTATGTCTGCTTTCGTAAAGTTTCTGTTCATATCCTTTGCCCATTTTTGAATGGGCTTGTTTGTTTTTTTCCTGTAAATCTGTTTGAGTTCTTTGTAAATTCTGGATATCAGCCCTTTGTCGGATGCGTAAACTGCAAAGATTTTTTCCCATTCTGATGGTTGCCGATTCACTCTAGTGACTGTTTGTTTTGCTGTGCAGAAGCTGTGGAGTTTGATTAGGTCCCATTTGTCTATTTTGGCTTTTGTTGCCAATGCTTTGGGAGTTTTGTTCATGAAGTCCTTGCCTACTCCTATGTCCTGAATGGTTTTGCCTAGATTTTCTTCTAGGGTTTTTATGGTGTCGGGTCTTACGTTTAAGTCTTTAATCCATCTGGAGTTAATTTTAGTGTAAGGTGTCAGGAAGGGGTCCAATTTCTGCTTTCTGCACATGGCTAGCCAGTTTTCCCAACACCATTTATTAAATAGGGAATCCTTTCCCCATTGCCTGTTTTTGTCTGGTTTATCAAAGATAATATGGTTGTAGATGTGTTGTGTTGCCTCCGATGCCTCTGTTCTGTTCCATTGGTCTATATCTCTGTTTTGGTACCAGTACCATGCTGTTTTGATTACTGTAGCCTTGTAGTATAGTTTGAAGTCTGGTAGCGTGATGCCTCCCGCTGTGTTCTTTTTGCTTAGAATTGACTTGGCTATGCGGGCTCTTTTTTGGTTCCATATGAAATTCATGGTGGTTTTTTCCAGTTCTGTGAAGAAATTCAATGGTAGTTTGATGGGGATAGCATTGATTGTGTAAATTACTTTGGGCAGTATAGCCATTTTCACGATATTGATTCTTCCTAACCACGAACATGGAATGTTTCTCCATCTGTTTGTGTCCTCTATTATTTCATTGAGCAGTTGTTTGTAGTTTTCGTTAAAGAGGTCCCTTACATTCCTAGTGAGTTGTATTCCTAGGTATTTTATTTTCTTTGTAGCAATTGTGAATGGCAGTTCGTTCTTGATTTGGTTCTCTTTAAGTCTGTTATTGGTGTATAGGAATGCTTGTGATTTTTGCACATTGATTTTATATCCTGAGACTTTGCTGAAGTTGCTTATCAGTTGCAGGAGCTTTTGGGCTGAGGTGATGGGGTCTTCTAGGTATACTATCATGTCGTCTGCAAATAGAGACAATTTGGCTTCCACCTTTCCTATTTGAATACCCTTTATTTCTTTTTCTTGCCTGATTGCTCTGGCTAGAACTTCCAGTACTATGTTGAATAGAAGTGGTGAGAGAGGGCATCCTTGTCTAGTGCCAGATTTCAAAGGGAATGCTTCCAGTTTTTGCCCATTAAGTATGATATTGGCTGTTGGTTTGTCATAAATAGCTTTTATTACTTTGAGATATGTTCCATCAATACCAAGTTTATTGAGGGTTTTTAGCATAAAGGGCTGTTGAATTTTGTCAAATGCCTTCTCTGCATCAATTGAGATAATCATGTGGTTTTTGTTTTTGCTTCTGTTTATGTGGTGAATTACATTTATAGACTTGCGTATGTTGAACCAGCCTTGCATCCCCGGGATAAATCCTACTTGATCATGATGGATAAGTTTTTTAATGTGCTGTTGCAATCGGTTTGCCAGTATTTTATTGAAGATTTTTGCATCTATGTTCATCATGGATATTGGCCTGAAGTTTTCTTTTCTTGTTGAGTCTCTGCCAGGTTTTGGTATCAGGATGATGTTGGTCTCATAAAATGATTTGGGAAGGGTTCCCTCTTTTTGGATTATTTGGAATAGTTTCAGAAGGAATGGTACCAGATCCTCTTTGTGTGTCTGGTAGAATTCGGCTGTGAACCCATCTGGACCTGGGCTTTTTTTGTGTGGTAGGCTCTTAATTGCTGCCTCAACTTCAGACCTTGTTATTGGTCTATTCATAGTTTCGGCTTCCTCCTGGTTTAGGCTTGGGAGGACACAGGCATCCAGGAATTTATCCATTTCTTCCTGATTTACTGGTTTATGTGCATAGAGTTGTTTGTAGTATTCTCTGATGATGGTTTGAATTTCTGTGGAATCTGTGGTGATTTCCCCTTTATCGTTTTTTATTGCATCTATTTGGTTGTTCTCTCTCTTCTTTTTTATCAGTCTGGCTAGTGGTCTGTCTATTTTGTTGATCTTTTCGAAAAACCAGCTCTTAGATTTATTGATTTTTTGAAGGGTTTTTCTTGTCTCTATCTCCTTCAGTTCTGCTCTGATCTTAGTTATTTCTTGTCTTCGGCTAGGTTTTGAGCTTTTTTGATCTTGCTCCTCTAGCTCTTTCAATTTTGACGATAGGGTGTCAATTTTGGATCTCTCCACTCTTCTCATGTGGGCACTTATTGCTATATATTTTCCTCTACAGACTGCTTTAAATGTGTCCCAGAGATTCTGGTACGTTGTGTCTTCATTCTCATTGGTTTCAAAGAACTTCTTTATTTCTGCCTTCATTTCATTGTTTATCCAATCAACATTCAAGAGCCAATTGTTCAGTTTCCATGAAGCTGTTCGGTTCTGAGTTATTTTCTGAATTCTGAGTTCCAACTTGATTGCACTATGGTCTGAGAGACTGTTTGTTATGATTTCAGTTGTTTTGCATTTGCTGAGGAGTGCTTTACTTCCAATTATGTGGTCAATTTTGGAGTAGGTGTGATGTGGTGCTGAGAAGAATGTATATTCTGTGGATTTGGGGTGGAGAGTTCTGTAAATGTCTATCAGGTTTGCTTGTTCCAGGTCTGAGTTCAAGTCCTGGATATCCTTGTTAATTTTCTGTCTGGTTGATCTGTCTGCTATTGACAGTGGAGTGTTAAAGTCTCCCACTATTATTGTGTGGGAGTCTAAGTCCCTTTGTAAGTCATTAAGAACTTGCCTTATATATCTGGGTGCTCCTACATTGGGTCCATATATATTTAGAATCGTTATCTCTTCTTGTTGTATCGATCCTTTTACCATTATGTAATGACCTTCTTTGTCCCTTTTGATCTTTGTTACTTTAAAGTCTATTTTATCAGAGATGAGAATTGCAACTCCTGCTTTTTTTTGCTCTCCATTTGCTTGGTTAATCTTCCTCCATCCCTTTATTTTGAGCCTTTGTGTATCTTTGCATGTGAGGTGGGTTTCCTGGATACAGCACACCGATGGGTTTTGGTTTTTTATCCAATTTGCCAGTCTGTGTCTTTTGATTGGTGCATTTAGCCCATTTACATTCAGGGTTAATATTGTTATGTGTGAATTTGATACTGCCATTTTGATGCTAGCTGGCTGTTTTGCCTGTTGGTTCATGTACATTCTTCATTTCGTTGATGGTCTTTAGCATTTGGTATGCTTTTAGGATGGCTGGAACTGGTTGTTTCTTTCTATGTGTAGTGCCTCTTTCAGGAGTTCTTGTAAAGCAGGCCTAGTGGTGACAAAATCTCTGAGTACTTGCTTGTTCGTGAAGGATTTTATTTTTCCTTCACTTATGAAGCTCAGTTTCGCTGGATATGAAATTCTGGGTTGAAAGCTCTTTTCTTTAAGGATGTTGAATATTGGCCCCCACTCTCTTCTGGCTTGTAGAGTCTCTGCTGAGAGATCTGCTGTGAGTCTGATGGGCTTCCCTTTGTGGGTGACCCGACCTTTCTCTCTGGCTGCCCTTAGTATTTTCTCCTTCGTTTCAACCCTGGTGAATCTGACGATTATGTGCCTTGGGGTTGCTCTTCTTGCAGAGTATCTTTGTGGTGTTCTCTGTATTTCCTGGAGTTGAGTATTGACCTGTCTTGCTAGGTTGGGGAAATTTTCCTGGATAATATCCTGAAGAGTGTTTTCCAGCTTGGATTCATTCTCTTCGTCACATTCTGGTACACCTATCAAACGTAGGTTGGGTCTCTTCACATAGTCCCACATTTCTTGGAGATTTTGTTCATTCCTTTTTGTGCTTTTTTCTTTAATCTTGGTTTCTCGTTTTATTTCATTGAGTTGATCTTCAACTTCTGATATTCTTTCTTCTGCTTGGTCAATTCGGCTGTTGATACTTGTGCATGCTTCACGAAGTTCTCGTGTTGAGTTTTTCAGCTCCTTCAATTCATTCATATTCCTCTCTAAGTTGTCCATTCTCGTTATCAATTCCTCGAATCTTTTTTCAAATCTTTTTTCAAGGTTCTTAGTTTCTTTGCACTGGTTTAGAACATGTTCCTTTAGCTCACTGAAGTTTCTCATTATCCACTTTCTGAAGTCTGATTCCGTCATTTCGTCACATTCATTCTCCGTCCAGCTTTGTTCCCTTGCTGGTGAGGAGTTTTGGTCCTTTTTTGGAGGTGAGGTGTTTTGGTTTCGGGTGCTTTCCTCCTTTTTGCGCTGGTTTCTTCCCATCTTTATGGATTTATCCGCCTGTTGTCTTAGTAGTGGCTGATTTTTCAATTGGGTCTCTGTGTGGACACTGAGATTGTTGATGATGAAGTATTTCTGTTACTTAGTTTTCCCTCTAATGATCTATCCTCTCTGCTGTATGAGTGCTGAGGTCCACTCCAGGCCCTGCTTGTCTGGGGTATACCTGCAGCAGCTGCAGAACAGTGAGGGATGATATCAGTTTCTTTTTCTGCTGCCCTTGTTCCAGAATGATGCCAGCCAAATGTCAGTCTGATTAGTCCTTTTCTGGGGTGACTCCTTGGATATACAGAGGTCAGGGAGCTGCTTGAGGAGACAGTCTGTGCTTTATAGGAGCTCCAGTGCTGAGCTGTGAGCTCCGTTGTTCATTCAGGGTTGTTGGGAGGTTATGTCTGCTGCAATAGAACTCATAAAACACCACTCTCTTTTTTTTTTTTTTTTTCACCCTTAGATGCTCTGTCTCAGGGAGTTGGGGCTTTCTTTATGAGTATCTGTTGCACTGTCCTGCCCCACTAGGTGGCAGTCTATTCACTATTTGCCTGCCGGGGCTCTGACCTCCTAAGGCGGGTCCGCCCTGTTGCGGCCCGGCGGACTCTCTCTGTTATGGCAGGTTGCCTCGGCAACGGCAGACTGCGTCAGTCCTGGGCGGTACTTAAGTGGGGGTGCACTTTGTCAGGAATGGTGGACGCCCCTCCCTGACCGGGCTGCACTGTCCTAAATGCCGGCAACAAAACTCTCAGCCCCAAGCGCCTCCAGTCGCCGCCCTGCTTGTCCCCGTGAGCGTGGGACCCGCCGAGCCCGATCACCCTGCTCCCTGCCTCAGAGTCCGTCCTCTCTCTCTCTCTCTCTTCCTCTCCCCAAGCTGAAAGGTTGACTCTCTCACTGGCGCCCCAGGAGCCTGCCGATAGGGCACTGGGATCCGTGCGATCTCCCGTGCCGCTGCCCACTACCCCGGCTCAGATCACGCTTCCCAGGAAACTCCTGGTCTGGCTCATTGTCCAAGTCCTGTTCAATCAGATGGACATGCCAATCTGCCCTTCCAAATCTCAGACTGCCGGTTTAACAGGGCACCCAGACCAGTGAGTTCCGCGCCGGGTCCCGCTGCGGCGCCGGCCGAAGAGGCGGCGGGAGCCGGTTGCGTTAGCCGGCTGCTAGCGTCCCGTGTCTCTCCCACACCTGGGACTTTCAACGCTCTGTGGGCATAAAAGGAACATCCGAGAATGCGGCTAGGACTCACCCTCTGCGCCTTCACCGAGAGCTGCAATCCTGAGTCACCTCTACGACGCCATCTTGCCTCCCTCTCGTGTATCCCCATTTTCTCCTGTGTGTATTTTTTTCTCTCCTCTGTGTATTCCCCTCTCTTCTGCGTGTATCCTCCTCTGTGCTGCGTGCATCCTCCATTCTTCTGCCTGTATCCTCCTCTCTTCTGTGTGTATACCCGTCTCATGTGTGTATACTTCTCTCTCTTATGTTTATTTTCTTCTCTCTTGTGTGGATCCTTCTCTCTGTTCTGTGTATCACCCTCCTGTGTGTATCCTCCTTTCCCCTGTGTGTATCTTCCTCTCTACTTTGCGTATGTTTCTCCTTCTGTGTGAATCTTACTCACTCGTATTCTCCCCTCCCCTCTGTCTATGCCCCTCTCTCCTATATGTATCCCCCTCTCCTGTGTTTATCTTCCTCTCTTCTGTGTGGATTCCACACTCTCCTCTGTGTATCCCCCATTCCTGTGAGTATCCCACTCTTTAATCTGTGTATCCCCCACTCTTGTGCATATTCTCTTCTCTGCTGTGTGTATCTTCCTCTCTCCTCTGTGTATTCTCCTCTCTCCTGTGTGTATATTTCTCTCTCCTGTGTGTATCCCCACTATCCTGAGTGTATCCTTCTCTCTCTTGTGTGTATCCTCATCTTTCCTGTGTGAATTTTCCTTAATCCTGTGTTCATCCCCCTCGCTCCTGTGTGTATTTCTTTGTTTTGTGTGTATTTTTTTCTCCTTTGTATATTTCCCTCTCTTCTCTTTGTATCCCCCCTTTTCTGTGTGCATGCCCCTCTCTTCTGTGTGTATCCTCCTCTAACCTGTGCACATCCCTCGCTCCTGTGTGTATCCTTTTCTCTGTAGTGTGTATCCTTTTCTCTCCTGTGTGTATCATTCTCTCTCTTGTGTGTATCCCCCTTCTCTCCTGTGTGTATCCCCCTTCTCTCCTGTGTGTATCTTTTTCTCTTCTGTTTGTATCCCCCTCTCTCCTGCTGGTATCCTCCTCTGTGCTGCGTGTATCCTCCTCTGTCCTGCGTGTATCCTCCTCTCTTCTGTGTGTATGCCCCTGTCCTGTGTGTATAGCCTTCTCTCCTATGTGTATTCCCCTCTCTCCTGTGTGGATCCCCCTCTCTTTTGTGTGTATCGCCCTACCTGTGAGTATCCTCCTCTCTCCTGTGTGTATCCGTCTCTCTCTTGTGTGTATCCTTCTTTCTCCTGTGTGTATCCTTCTCTCTCCTGTGTGTATTTTTTCTCTTTTCTGTGTGTATGCCCCTCTTTTCTTTGTGTATTTCCCTCACCTGTGTGTATACCCCTCTCTTCTTTGTGTATCCCCGTCTCTCCTGTGTGTATCCCCCTCTCTATTTTGTGAATTCCCTTCTCTCCTGTGCATATCATTCTCTCTCCTGTGTGTATCCTCCTCTCTCCTGTGTGTATCCTACTCTCTTCTGTATGTATCCGCCCTCACTCCTGTGTGTAATGCACTCTCTCCTTTGTGTATTAACGTCTCACCTGTGTATACTCCTTTCTTCTGCGTGTATCCTCTTTTTTTGTGTATATTCCTCTCTCCTATGTGTATTTTTGTCTCTCCTCTCTCTATGCCCCTGTCTCTTGTGTGTATTACCCCTCTTTTCTGTGGATCCCTCTCTGTCTTATGTGGATCCTCCTATTCTGTGTGTATACCCTCTCTCCTGTGTGTATTTTCCTGTCTCCTGTATGTATTTAACTCTCCTGCATGTATCACCCTCTGTCCTGTGTGTATGCCACTCACCTGTGTGTATCCTTCTCTCTCCTGTGTCTATCACCCTCTATACTTTGTGTATCCTCCTCTCTCCTGCGTGTGTCCTCCCTCTCCTCTGTCTATTCCCCTTTTCCTGTATGTATTTTCCTCTCCTGTGTTCATCTCCCTCTCTTCTGTGTGTATTTCCCTCTCTCCTCTGTGTATCTCTTTCTCCTGTGCGTATCCCCCTCTCTTCTGTGTGTATCTCCCACTTTTGTGTGTATCCTCTTCTATTCTGTGTGTATCTTTCTCTCTCCTGTGTGTATCCCCCCACTCCTGTGTGTATTTTTCTCTCTCCTCTGTGTATCCTCCTTTTGCCTGTGTGTATTTCCCTTTCTTCTGTGTGCATCTTACTCACTCCTGTGTGTATTTCCCTCTTTTGTGTGTATCACTTTCTCCTTTGTGTATTTCCCTCTCTCCTCTGTGTTCCCCCATTTTCTGAGTGTATGCCCCTCTCTCCTGTGTGTATCCTTCTTTCACCTGTGTGTATCCCTCGCTCTTGTGTGTATCCTCCTGTCTTTTGTGGTATTCTTTTCTCTCCTGTGTGTATCATTCTCTCTCTTGTGTGTATCCCCTTCAATTCTGTGTGTATTTTTCTCTTTTTTGGTGGATCCCCCTCTCTCCTGCGGGTATTCTCTTCTGTGTTGTGAGTATCCACCACTCTTCTGCATGTATCCTCTTCTCTCCTGTGTGTATACACATCTCCTGTGTGTATACCCCTCTCTCTTATGTGTATTCCCCTCTCTTCTGTGTGAAACCCCCTTCTCTTGTGTGTTTCGCCTTCTCCTGTGTGTATCCTCCTTTCTCCCGTGTGTATCTTCCTCTTTCCTGTGTGTATCTTCCTCTCTCCTATGTGTATCCCCCTCTCTCATGTGTGTATGCCCCTCTCTCGTGTGTATTCCCCTCACTTTGCGTGTATTCCCTCTCTCCCGTGTGTATCCCCTCTCCTGTGTGTATACCCCTCTCTCCTGTGTATTTTTTTCTCCTGTATGTATCCAACTCTCCTGTGTGTACCCCCTCTCTCCTGTGTGTATGCTCCTCACCTGTGTGTACAATCCTCTCTCCTGTGTTTCCTTCTCTCTCCTGTGTGTATCCTCCTCTCTTCTGTGTGCATTTCTCCACTTTTCTGTGTTTCCCCCATTTCTCCTCTGTGTAACACCTTTCTTTTCTGTGTGTATTCCCCCTTTCTCCTGTGTGTATACCCCTGTCACTTGTGTGTATTTTCTCTTTCCTGTTTGTTTCCTCCTCTCTTTCGTGTGTATCCTTTTCTCTCCTGTTTTTAGGCTTCTCTCTCTTGTGTGTATCACACTTTCCTGTGTGTATTTCCCTTTCTCCTGTGTGTATCCCCCTTTTTTATGTGTAGTCTCCTTTCTCCTCTGTGTATCTTTCTCTCCTATTTGTATCTTTTTCTCTCCTATGTGTATTATTTTGTCTCCTGTGTTTATCCCCCTCTCTCGTGTGTATCCCCCTCTCTTCTGTGTTTATCCTCCTTTCTCCTGAGGGTATCCTGTCCTCTTCTCTATGTATGCCCCTCTCTCCTGTATGTATCCCCCTCTCCTCTGTGCTTTTTTCTCTCCTCTGCATATCCCCCATTCATCTTTGTGTATCCCCCACTCCTGTGTGTATCCTTTTTTCTTCTGTGTGTATTTTCATCTCTTCTCTGAGTATCCTTCTTTCTCCTATGGGTGTTTTCCTCTCTTCTGTATGTATCCCCCCTTTTCTGTGAGTATCCTCTTTTTTCTGTGTGTATCTTCCTTTTTCTTGTGTGTATTTCCATTTCGCCTGTGCATCCTTCTCACTCCTGTGTGTATTTTTCTCACCTGTGTGTATTCCGTTCTCCTTTGTGTATCACCCATTTTCTCTGTTTCCCCCCTTTTCTGTGTTTATGCCCCACTCCCTTGTCTGTATCCTTTTCTCATCTGTGTGTATCTCTCGCTCCTTTGTGTATTTTCCTCTCTCCTGTTTGTATCCCCCTTCTCTCCTGTGTGTATTTTTCTCTCTCCTGTGTGTATCCCCCTCTCTTCTGCGGGTATTTTCCTCTGTCCTGCGTGTATCCTTTTTTTCTCCTGCGTGTGTTTTTATCTCTTCTGAGTTTATACCCCTCTCCTGTGTGTTTACTCCACTCTCTTATATGTATTTCCTTCCCGCCTGTGTGGATCCCCCTATCTTTTGTGTGTATCACCCTCTCCTGTTTGTATCCTTTTCTCTCCTGTGTGTATCCGTCTCTCTTCTGCGTGTATCCTTCTTTCTCCTGTGATTATCCTCCTCTCTACTGTACGTATGTTTCTCCTCTTTTGTGTATTCCACTCTCTCTAGTGTGTGTCATCTTTCTTCTGTGTGTATGCCCCACTCTCCTGTGTGTATCCCCCTCTCTCCTGTTAGTATCCCCCCTCTCCCCTGTGTATATTTCCCCTCTAGCCTTTATGTATCCTACTCTCTTCTGTGTGCGTCCCCCTCTTTCTTGTGTGTATCGCCCTCTCTCCTGTGTGTATCCTTATTTTTCTGTGTGTATCCACCCTCTCGTGTGTGTATCCTCCTCTCTTCTGTGTGTATCTTTCTCTCTCCTGTGTGTATCCACCTCTCTCCTATGTGTATCCTTCTCTCTACTGTGTGTATCCTCCCGTTTCCTGTGTGTATCCTCCTGTCTCCTTCGTGTATTCTCCTTTCTCTTGTGTGTATCCTCCTCTCTCCTTTGTGTATTTTCCACTCTCCTGTGTGTATCCCCATTTTCCTGTGTGTATTCTCCTTTATCCTGCGTGTATCTTCCTCTCAAGTATGTGTATCCTCCTCTCTCCTATGTGTATAATCCTCTCTTCTGTGTATATCCCCATCTTTCCTGTGTGTATCCTCCTCTCTCCTGTGTGTATCTTCCTCTCTTTTGTGTGTATCCTTCTATCCCCTGTGTGTATCCTCGTCTCTTCTGTGTGCATCCTTGCTTCCTCTGTGTATACCCCTCTCTTCTGTGTGTATCTCTCTTTTTTCTGTGTGTATGCCCCACTCTCCTGTGTGTATCTTCTTCTCTCCTGTGTGTATCTGCCCTCTCCTCTGTGTATCCTTCCCTTTCCTTTGTGTATCCACTTCTTTGCTGTGTGTATCCCACTCTCTCCTTTGTGCATCCCCCTCTCTCGTGTGTATTTCCCTCTCCTGTGTGTATTTCCTTCTCCTGTTCTTTTTCTCCTCTCTACTCTGTGAATCCCCCTCTCCTGTGTGTATGCCTTTCTATCTGTGTTTACTCTTCTCTTTTGTGCGTGTATCCTCCTTTCTCCTGTGTGTCTCCTCTTTTTTGTTTGCATTCTCTTTTCTCCTGTGTGTATCCCTCTCTCCAGTGTGCATCCTCCTCTCTCCTGTGGCTATCGCTTCTCTCTCCTGTGCGTATCCCTCCTTTCTCTTGTGTGTAACACCCTCCATCCTGTGTGTTTCCCTTCTTTCTCCTGTGCATATCCCCTTCTCCCCTTTGTGTATCTCCTCTCTCTTGTGTGTATCTTCCTCTCTGGTGTGTGTATTCTGTTTTCTTCTGTGTCTACGCCCTTCTCTCCTGTGTGTATCCCCTTCTCCTGTGTGTTTCCTCCTCTTTCCTGTGTTCATCCCTTTTTCTTCGGTGTGTATCCCCCTCTTCTGTGTGTAAGCCCCTTTCTCCTGTGTGTATCTCCCTTTCCTGTGTTTATCCTCCACTCTCCTTTGTGTATCCTCCTCTCTCTTCTGTTTATTCCCTACTCTTCTGTGTGTATTCCTTTTTCCTTTGTGTATCCTCTTCTCTCCTGTGTTTACCCCCTCTCTCCTGTGTATATCCTCCTCTCTTTTGTGTGTATTCTTCCCTCTTCTGTGTGTATCCTGCTTCCCCTGTGTGTATTCTTCTTTCTCCTGTGTGTATCCTTCTCTCTCCTGTGTGTATTCTCTTCTTTCCTGTGTGTATTTTCTTCTCTCCTGTGTGTATCCTCCTCTATTTTGTGTGTATTATGCTTTCTTCTGTGTGTTTGCCCCTCTCTCCTGTGTGTATCCCCATCCCCTGTATGTATTCTCTTCTTTTCTGTGTGTATCTTCCTCTTTTGTGTGTATCCCCCTCTTTTGTGTATATGCTCTTGTCTCCTTTGTGTATCCTTTACTGTCCTGTGTGTATCCTCCTCTCATCTATGTGTATCCTTCCCTCTTTTGTATGTATCCTCCTTTCCCCTGTGTGTATCTTTCTCTCTCCTGTGTGTATCCTCATCTCTCTTGTGTGTATCCTCCTCTTTTCTGTTTTTATTCCCCTCTCTTATGTGTGTATCCTCCTCTCTCCTGTTTGTATCCTCCCTTCACCTGTGTGTATCCTCCTCTCTCTCATGTGTATTCTCTTCTCTCCTGTGTGTACACTCCTTTCTCCTGTGTGTATCCCCCTCACCCTGTGTGTATCTCCCTCTCTACTGTCTGTATCTTTCTTTCTCCTGTGTGTATCCTTCTCTCTCCTGTGTGTATCTTCCTTTCACCTCTGTGTATCCTCCTGTCTCCTTTATGTATTCTTTTTTCTCCTTTGTTTATCCCCCTCTCTCCTGTGTGTACCCATCTCTCCTGTGTGTATTTTCTTATCTCCTGTGTGTATCATCCCCTCTCCTCTGTCTATGCCCCTCTCTTCTGTATCTATCCCCCTCTTCTGTGTTTTTCCCCTCTCTCCTGTGTGTATCCCCTCTCTCGTCTGTGTATTCTTCTCTTTTGTGCCTATCCCTCTCTCTTTTGTGTGTATCTCCTTCTCCTGTGTGTTTCCTTTCCTCCTCTGTGTGTATCTTCCTCTCTCCTGTGTGTATCCCCTCTCTCATCTGTTTATTCTTTTCTCCTGTGCCTATCCCCCTCTCTTCTGTGTGTATCCCCTTCTCCTGTGTGTATCCTTTCCTCTTCTGTGTGTATCTTCCTTTCTCCTATGTGTATCCTCCTCTCTCCTGTGTATATCCTCCTCACTCCTGTGTGTATCCCTCTACCATTCTGTGTATACGCCTCTCTTTTGTGTGTATCCCCACCCTCATGTTTGTGTGCCCCACTCTCCTGTGTGTATCTTTCTTCCTTTTGTGTGTATCACCCTCTCTCCTGTGTATATGCTCCTCTCTCCTGTGTGTATTCTCCTCTTTCCTGTGTGTATCCTCATTTCTTCTGTGTGCATCTCCCTCGCTCTTGTGTGTATTTCTTTCTCCTCTGTGTATCTTTTTCTCCTTTGTGTATCCACCTATCTCCTTTGTGTAAACCCCCTCTTGTGTGTGTACGCCCCACTCTCCTGTGTGTATCCTCCTCTCACCTGTGTGTATTTTTCTCTCCTTTGTGTATCCTCCCCTCTCTAGTATGTATCCCACTTTCTCCTGTGTATACTTCTCTTTCCTTGTGTATCCTCTTCTCTCCTTTGTGTATCTTTCCCTCTCCTGTGTGTATCCCCGCTCTCCTGTGTGTATGCCCCTCTCTCTTGTGTGTATTCCCCTCTCTTCTGTGTGTATTCCATTCTCTCCTGTGTATACTCCTCTCTCCTGTGTGTATCCCCCTCTCTCCTGTGTGTATCTCTCTCTTCTGTATGTATCCTCCTGTCTCCTGTGTTTATTTCCCTGTCTCCTGCATGTATCCAACGCTTTTGTGTGTACCCCCTCTCTTCTGTCTGTATCCCTTACTCCTGTGTGTATCTCCTCTTCAGTGTGTATCTTCCTCTCTCCTCCTGTATCCTCCTCTCTTCTGTGTGTATCTTTCTCTCTTCTGTGTGTATGCCCCCTCTCCTGTGTGTATCATTCTCTCTTTTGTGTGTATCCTCCTCTTTCCTGTGTGTATTTCCCTTTCTTCTATGTGCATCACCCTCGCTCCTGTGTGTATTTCCCTCTCTTTTGTGTATCCCTTTATCCTTTCTGTATCCCCCTCTCTCCTCTGTGTATCCTCACTTTTCTGTGTTTATGCCTCTCCCTCCTGTGTGTATCCTCCTCTCACCTGTGGGTGTTTCTCTATTCTGTTTGTATCACTTTATCCTGTGAGTATCCTCCTCTCTTCTGTGTGTACCCCCTTTCTACTGTGTTTATCCCCATTTTATGTGTGTATGCACTCTCCCCTGTGTCTATCCCCCTCTTTTGTGTGTATCGTCCTCTCTCCCGTGTGTATCCCCTTCTCTCCTCTGTTTATCCTCCTCTCTTCTGTGTGTATCCTCTTCTCTCCTCTGTGTATCCTCCTCTCTCCTGTGTGTATCCTCTTCTCTCCTGTGTGTATCCCCATCTCTTTTGTGTGTATCCTCCTCTCTCCTGTGTGTATCTTTTCTCTCTCCTGTGTGTATGCCTCTCACTTTTTTGTGTATTCCCCTCACCTGTGTGTATACCCCTCTCTCCTTTGTGTATTTCTTTCTCTCCTGTGTGTATCACCCCCTCTATTGTGTGAATTTTTTTTCTATTCTGTGCGTAACCTTCTCTGTCCTGTTTTAATTCCCTTTCTCTTCTGTGTATTCCCCTCTCTCCTGTGTGGATCTCCATCTCTCCTGTGTGTATCCCACTCTTCTGTGTGAATCTCCTCTCTCTTGTGTGTATCCACCTCTCCTGTGTGTATCCCCTTTTCTATTGTGTGTATTTCCCTGTCTCCTGTATTTATCCAACGCTTCTGTGAGAATCTCCCTCTTTTTTGTGTATATGCCCCTTTCCTGTGTGTATTCTTTTCTCTCCTGTGTGTATCCTCCCCTCTCCTTTGTGTATCCTCCTCTCTTCTTTTTGTATCCTCCAATCTCCTGCATGTATTCTCCTCGCTTCTATCTGTATCCTCCTCTCTTTTGTGTGTATCCTCCTCTCTTTTGTATTTATTTTTTCCGTCTGTATGTATCCTCCTCTCTCCTGTGTGTGTTCCCTTCCCTTCTGTGTGTATCCTCCTATCTCCTTTGTGTATTCTCCTCTCTCCTGTGTGTATCCTTCTCTCTCCTGTTTGTATTCCCATATCTTGTGTGTAACCCCCTCTCTCCTGTGTGTATTTCTCTGTCTCCTGTATGTATCCAACGCTCCTGTGTGTATCCCTCTCTGTCTTTTGTGTATGCCCCTCTCCTGTGTGTATACTTTTCTCTTTTTTTGTGTATCCTTCTCTCTTTTGTGTGTATCCTTCTTTCTACTGTGTTTTACCCTCCGCTCTCCTGTGTGTTTTCTTCTTCTCTCCTGTGTGTAACACCTTCCTTTCCTGTGTGTATCCCCCCTTTCTCCTGTGTGTATCCCACTCTTTTGTGTGTATCCCCTCTCTCCTGTTTGTTTCCTCCTCTCTCCAGTGTGTATCCTTTCCTTTCCTGTGTTTATGCCACTCTCTCCTCTGGGTATCACTCTTTCCTGTGTGTATACTTTTCTCTCCTTTGTTTATCCCCCTTTCTCCTTTGTTTGTCACCCTTTTATGTGTGTTTGCCCCTCTCTCCTGTGTTTATCCTTTCTTCTGTGTGTATCCCTCTCTTCCGTGGGTGTATCCCCTTATCCTGTGTGTATCCTCCTCTCTCCTCTGTGTATCCCCCCTCTCCTGTGTGTACCCTCCTCTCTCCTGTGTGTATCACCTCTCTGCTTTGTGTATCCCCCACTAACCTGTGTGTATTCTTCTGTCTCCTGTGTATATCCTTCACTCTTTTGTGTGTATTTCCCTCTCTCCTGTGTATCCTCCTCTCTCCTGTTTTTATCTACTCTCTCCTGTGTGTATTATTTTCTCTGTTGTGTGTATTTTTCTTTCTCCTCTGTGTACGCCTTTCTTTTTGTGTTTCCCCCTCTTTTGTGTGTATCCTTTTCTCTCCTTAGTATATCCCCCCTTCTCCTGTGTGTATCCCCCTCTCCTGTGTGTATGCACCTCTTTCCTGTTGTTATCCCCCTCTCCTGTGTGTATCCTTCTCTCTCCTGTGTGTATCCTTTTCTCTCATTGGTGTGTCCCCCTCTTTGCTGTGTGTATCCCCCTCTCCTTTTTGTATCTTTCTGACTTCTGTTTGTGTCCCCCTTTCTCCTATGTGTACCCTTCTCTCTCCTGTGTGTATCACACCTCTTCTGTGTGTATCCTCTTCTCCTCTGTGTAAATTTCTCTCTCTCCTCTGTGTATCCTCCCCTCTTTTCTGTCTATCCTCCACTCTCCTGTGTGTATCCTCCACTCTCCTGTGTGTATCATCCTCTCTCCTGTGTGTATCCTCCTCTCTCCTGCGTGTATCCTTCTTTCTCCTGTGTGTCTCCTCCTCTCGCCTGTATGTATCCTTTTCTCTCCTGTGTGTATCCTTCTTTCTCCTGTGGGTATCAATTCTCTCTCCTGTTCGAATCCCTCTTTTCTCCTGTGTTTAACCCCCTCTCTCCTGTGTGTTTCCCTTCTCTCTCCTGTGTGTATCCCCGTCTCTCCTCTGTGTATCTTCTCTCTCCTGTGTGTATCCTCCTCTCTGTTGTGTGTATTCTCTTTTCTCCTGTGTCTACGGCCCTCTCTCCTGTGTGTATCCTCCTCTCTCTTCTGTTATTTCCTACTCTCCTGTGTCTATCTCTTTTTTCTTTGTGTATCCTCTTCTCTCCTGTGTGTACCCCCTCTCTCCTGTGTGTACCCTCCACTGTCCTGTGTGTATCACCACTCTCCGTGTGTATCCCCCCTCTCTCCTGTGTTTATCCCCCTCTCTCTTGTGTGTATACCCCTCTCTCCTGCGTGTATTCTCCTCTCTCCTGTGTAAATTCTCCTTTCTTCTGTGTGTATGCCCCACTTCTCTGTGTATCCACCTCTCTCCTGTTTGCATTTCCTTCTCTCCTGTGTGGATCTTCCTCACTTCTGTGTGTATAACCCCTCTCCTGTGTGTATTCTTCTCTCTGCTGTGTGTATACTCCTCTCTCCTGTGTGCTTCCATCTCTCTACTGTATGTTTTCTATTTTATCCTATGTGAACCCTCATCTCTCCTGTGTGTATCACCCCTCTCCTCTGTGTATCCTTCTCTCTCCTGTGTGTATCCTTCTGTCTACCGTCTGTATCTTTCCCTTATTTGTGTGTATTCTCCTCTCTCCTGTGTGTATTTTATTCTTTTCTTTGTGTATCCTTTTCACTCCTGTGTGTATCACCCTCTCCTGTGTGTTTTTTTCTCTAACCAGTGTGTATCCTCCTTTCTTTTGTGTGTATCTCCTCTCTCCTGTGTGTATCCTCCTTTTTGCTGTGTGTATCCTCCTCTTTTTTGTGTGTACGTTCCATTCTCCTGTGTGTATCTCCCTGCCCTGTGTGCATCATCCTCTCTTTTGTGTGTATTTTTCTTTCTCTTGTGTGTATCTTCCTCTTTTGTGTTTATGGTCCTCTTTTCTGTGTGTATTCCCCCTCCTGTGTGTATCCTCCTCTTGCCTTTGTGTATCCTCCTCTCTCCTCGGTGTATTTCCCTTTCTCCTGTGTGTATCACACTCTTTTTTGTGTATTCTTCTCTTTCCTGTGTGTATTCTACTTTCTACTGTGTGTACCCTCCTCTCTCCTGTGTGTATCACGCCACTCCTGTGTGTATCCTCCTCTCTCCTCTGTATATTTTCCCTCTGTCTTGTGTGTATCCTCCTCTCTCCTGCGTTTATCCTCCCCTCTCCTGTGTTTATCCTCCTCTCTCTTGTGTATTCTCCAATCTCTTGTGTATATCATCCTTTCTTCTATCTGTATCTTTCTTTTTTTTTTGGTGTGTATCCTTTTCTCTTTTGTATTTATCCTTTGCTCTCTGTGTGTATCCCCCCTCTTTTGTGTGTATTCCCCTCCCTCCTGTGTGCATGCTTCACTCTCCTGTGTGTATCCTTCTCTCTTTTTTGTGTATTCACCCTCTCTCCTGTGTGTATCCTCCCCTCTCCTGTGCATAAGCCCCTCTTTCCTGTGTGTATCCTTCTCTTTTGTGTGTATTCCCATCTCTTCTATGTGTATACCCCCTCTTCTGTGTTTATTTTTTCCGCCTTTGTCTATCCCCCTCTCTCCTGTGTATTTCCTCTCTCCTTTGTGTATCCTCCTTTCTCCTGTGTGTATCCTCCTCTCTCCTGTGTGTAGCCTTTTTTTTCCTGTGTTTATTTCCCTCCCTTTGTAGGTATCTCCCTCTTCCTTGTGTGTATTTCCCTCTCTCCTGTGTTTATCCTCCTCTCTTCTCTGTGCATTCTCCTCTCGCCTGTGTGTATCTTTCTCTCTCGTTTGTGTATTCCCCTCTTCTGTGTGAAATCCCCTCTTTCTTGTGTGTATCCCCCTCTATCCTGTGTTTACCATCCTCTCTCCTGCGTGAATCCTCCTTTCATCTGTGTGTCTTCTACTCTTTTTTGTGTGCATCCTCCTCTATTCTGTGTGTATTCCCCTCTCCTGTGTGCATTATCCTCTTTCCTGTGGGTATCCCTTCTCTCTCCTGTGCGTATACCCCTCTCTCCTTTGTGTATCTCCTCTCTCCTGTGTGTATCTTTTTCTCTGCTTGTGTATCCTGTTTTCTTCTGTGTCTACGCCCCTCTCTCCTCTCTGTATTTTCCTCTCCTGTGTGTTTCCTCCTCTCTCCTGTGTTTATCCCTTTTTCTCCTGTGTGTATCTTCCTTTTATGTGTGTAAGCCTCTCTCTCCTGTGTGTATCTCCCTCTCCTATGTTTATCCTCCTCTCTCCTTTGTGTATCCTCCTCTCTCTTCTGTTTATACCCTACTCTCCTGTGTGTATTTTTTTCCTTTGTGTATCCTCTTCTCTTTGTGTGTACCCCCCTCTCTTGTGTGTACCATCAACTATCCTGTGTGAATCACCAATCTCCATGTGTATCCCCCCTCTCTCCTCTGTGTATCCCCTCTCTTTTGTGTGTATGCCCCACTTCTGTGTGTATCCACCTCTCTCCTTTGTGCATTCCCTTCTCTCCTGTGTGGATCCTTTTCATTCCTGTGTGTATGCCCTCTCTCCTGTGTGTATCCTCCTCTTTGCTGTGTGAACCCTCATCTCTCCTGTTTGTATCACAACTCTCTTGTGTGTATCCTTTTCTCTCCTGTGTGTATTCTTCTGTCTACCGTTTGTATTCTTCCATCTTTTGTGTGTATCATTTTGTCTCCTGTGTGTATCCTATTCTTTCCTGTGTGAATCCTTCTCACTTCTATGTGTATTCCCCTATCCTGTGTGTACCCTTCTCTCTCCAGTTTGTATCCTCATTTCTCCTGTGTGTATCCTCCTCTCTCCTGTGTGTATCATTATTCTCTCCTGTGTATATCAACCCTCCTTTTTGTGTGTATTTCCCCTATTTTCTGTGTGTATCCCCTCTCTCTTCAGTTTGTGTCCCCCTCTCTCCTTTGTGTATCTTTTCTCTCCTATGTGAACCCCCCTCTTTTTTTGTGTGTATAATTTCTCTCTCCTGTGTCTATCTTCCTCTCTCCTCTATGTATTCCCTCTCTCCTCTGTGTATCCTCCTCTCTGCTGTGTGTATTTTTTTCTCCTGTGTGTACACTTTCTTCTCTTGTGTGTTTCCCCCTGTTCTGTGTGTATCTTCCTTTCTCTTGTGTTTATCCTTCTTTCTCCTGTGTGTATCATTCTCTCCTGTGTGTATGCCCCTCTCTCCTGTGTGCATTTCTTTCTTCTGTGTTTATTCTCCTCTCTCTTGTGTGTATCCTCCTCTCTCCTCTCTATATCTCCTACTCTCCTGTGTCTATTCCCCTCTCCTTTCTGTATCCTCTTCTCTCCTTTGTGTACCAACTGTCTCCTGGGTGTACCCTCCACTCTCATGTGTGTATCATTCCTCTCTGGTGTTATTTTTTGACTCTCCAAACGAACGACCATATGAAATGGACTAGTGATTATTTTTCACATGTGCAATATTTGAAGAGGTTCTGTGTATTACTCAGAGTAACACAGAATTAGAGTTCATATGAAATAGACTCCTGATTACCACCCAGGTGTGTATCATTCAGGAAGGCACTTAATTCATGGCTATCTTAAACTGTGTTCTGATTACTTTATAGAAGTTCATTATTCACTGAATCTTTGAATGAGAGGCCATACAAAATAGAAACCTGACTACTGCTCCATTGTAAATTATTCAATAAAGATCTAAATGAGTGCTAGTATAAAATTGAATCCTGAGAACTCCCCAGGTGTGTATCATTCAGGGAGGCACAAAATGAGTGGCCATATAAAAAATGCTCGACTATTACCCTGGTGTGAATTATTCACTGAGGATCTAAATGAGTGGCTACATGAAGTAGACTCTTAACTCTTCCGCAGGTGTGTATTATTGAATGAGACTCTGACTAAGTGGGCATAAAAAGGAGACTCAGGTGTATTGCCCAGGTGTTCATTACTTACAGAGACTCTGAATGTGTAGGCATTTGAAGTAGACCCTTGACTGTTGCTGAGGGGAGTATTATTCACAGAGGCCCAGTACTAGTGGCCATATGAAAGAGATTCCTGACTTTTCAGATATACATCTTATTCATTAAAACACTGAAAGAGTGGCCTTATGAGATAGACCGCATTTTACTCCACAGGAGTGTGTTATTTTTTGACTCTACAAACAAACCACCCTATGAAATGGACTAGTGATTATTCTTCATATGTGCAATATTCGAAGTGGTTATGTATGAGTGTTCATATCAAATAGTCTCATGACTCTCACACGTGTGTATCATTCACGGAGCTGCTTAATTTTGGGCTACCTTCAATAGGGTCCTCCCTCCTCCACAGCTGTTTATTCTGCACTGAAGCTCTGAATGAGAGGCCATGTGAAATAAACTCCTTATTATTGCCCCATTGTGCATTATTCGGTAATGCTGTGGTTGAGTGGCCATATGACCCGGACTCTGACTATTTCCAAGGTGTGTATTCTTCAGTCAGTTTCTGAAGGAGTGACCACATAAAATAGACTCCTGAGTCTGTCCTCTTCTCAATTTCTCAGCTCTACATTTTTCACTGAGTCGCTGGGTGGATGGTCATATCAAATAGTCTCCGGACAATTATCCAGCTGTGCATTATTCAGTGAGACTCATAATAAGTGAATATATATAATAAAATCCTGAGTAGTTTCCAGATATATATAATTCTTCACTGAGGAACTGAATAAGTGGCCATGTCAAGTACACTCGTGACATTTCCATACGTCTGTATTATTCTGTGAGGCTCTAAATGCATGGCCATAAAATAGAGACTCCTATATACTACTTAGGCGAGAGATTTTATATTCGGCTCTAAATGAGTGGCTATACGAAATAGAATCCTGACTTTCCCAAGGTGTCTGTTATTCAGTTAGGCTCTGAGTATGTGGCTATATGAAATAGAATTCTGGCTACAATACAGGTGTTCTTTACTCAATGAACCTCTGAAGAAATGCCAAATGTAATAGCGTCCATAATGTTTCTCAGGTATTTATTATTCACTGATACTCTGAAACTTTGGCCATATGAAATTGTTTTCTGACTAGCCTACAGGCGTGTATTATTGACTCTGACTCTAAATATTTGTGCATATGGAATAGACTAGTGACTATTCCAAAGTTTTGTATTACTGACTCAGGCTTTCATTTTGTGGCCCTATAAAATAGACTAGTGTCTATTCCATACGTGTGCCTTATTCCCTTAGGCTGTAAATGAGAGGCCATGTAAAGTACACTCCAAAGACTTCCGCAGGTGTGTGTCACTCAGTGAGGCTCTTTTGTATGACCATATGAAACAGGAGGCGGTCTATCTCAAATAATTTTATTAATCAGTGAATCTCTGAATGAGTGGCTATATGAAATAAACTGCTGGGTACTTTACATTTGTTTATTATTCATTGAGGTTACGAGTTAGTGACCATATAAAATGTAATCCAGACTAATCCACATGTGCATATTATCCACTGAGGCTATGAATATTTTTCCAAAGGAAATAGACCCCTTGCTACTACACAGGTCTGCATTGTTTACCGAGGCTCTGAATGAATGTCCATCGAAAATAGACTCCAAATTATTCTCCAGGTGTGTATTATTTAGTTAGCCTCAGATGATGTGGCCATACTAATTAGATTTCTTACTATATCAAGGGTCTGTGTTATGCATTGAAGCTCTGAATATGTGTCTACATGAAAGAGTCTCCTGACTAAACCACATTTTTCAATGACACATTGAATGAGAGGCCACATGAAAAAAGTCTCCTGACTATTCCACAGGCGTGCATTATTTTCTTTTATTCCTAATACGTGGTTATTGCTTTCTTCTTTTTTTTAATTTTTTAAATTTTTATTGCATTATAGGTTTTTGGGTACATGTGCAGAACGTGCAAGTCAGTTGCATAGGTACACACCTGGCAGTTTGTTTTGCTGCCTTTCTCCCCTTCACATACACTTGCCATTTATACCCAGGATATCCCTCCCCAGCCCCCAGCGCTGTCCCTCCCCCATTCCCCCAATAGTCTCCAGTGTGTAGTAGACCCCCTCCCTGTGTCCATGTGTTCTCATTTTTCTCACTCCCGCCTTTGAGTGAGAATATGCGGTATTTTGTTTTCTGTTCTTGTGTCAGTTTGCTGAGAATGATGTTCTCCAGATTCATCCATGTCCTTACAAAGGACACAAACTCATCAATTTTGATTGCTGCATAATATTCCATGCTGTTTGTGTGCACATTTTCCCATTCCAGTCTACCATCGATGGGCATTTGGGTTGGTTCCAGGTCTTTGCTATTGTAAACAGTGCTGCAATGAACATTCGTGTGCATATGCCCTTAGAGTAGATCGATTTATATTCCTTAGCATATATATCCAGTAATGGGATTACCGGGTCAAATGGAATTTCTATTTCTAGGTAATTGAGGAATCGCCACACTATCTTCCACAATGGGTGAACTAATTTACACTCCCACCAACAGTGTAAGAGTGTTCCTATTTCTCCACATCCTCTCCAGCATCTGTTGTCTCCAGATTTTTTAATGATCGCCATTCTAACTGGTGTGAATTGGTATCTCAATGTGGTTTTGATTTGCATCTCTCTAATGACCAGTGATGATGAGCATTTTTTCATGTTTTTGTTGGCCTCATGTATGTCTTCTTTTGTAAAGTGTCTGTTTATATCCTTTGCCCATTTGTGAATGGGCCTGTTTGTTTTCTTCATGTAAATCTGTTTGTGTTTTTTGTAAATTCTTGATATCCGCCCTTTGTCAGATGCGTCAACTGCAAAGATTTTTCCCATTCTGATGGTTGCCAATTCACTCTAGTGACTGTTGCTTTTGCCGTGCAGAAGCTGTGGAGTTTGATTAGGTCCCATTTGTATACTTTGGCTTTTGTTGCCAATGCTTTTGGTGTTTTGGTCATGAAGTCCTTGCCTACTCCTATGTCCTGAATGGATTTGGCTAGATTTTCTCCTAGTGTTTTTATAATGTCAGTTTTTATGTTTAAGTCTTTAATCCATCTGGACGTAATTTTAGTGTAAGGTGTCAGGAAGTGGTCCAGTTTCTGCTTTCTGCACATGGCTAGCCAGTTTGTCGAACACCATTAATTAAACAGGAATTCCTGTCCCTATTGCTTCTTTTTGTATGGTTTATCAAAGATTATATGGTTGTAGATATGTTGTGTTGCCTCCGATGCCTCGGTTCTGTTTTATTGGTGTATATCTCTGTTTTGGTACCAGTACCATACTGTTCTGATCATTGTAGCCTTGTAGTATAGTTTGAAGTCTGGTAGTGTGATGCCTCCTGCTGTGTTCTTTTTGCTTAGAATTGACTTGGCTATGCGGGCTCTCTTTTGGTTCTATATGAAGTTCGTGGTGGAATTTTCCAGTCCTGTGAAGAAATTCAATGGTAGTTTGATGGGGATAGCATTGATTGTGTAAATTACTTTGCAAAGTATAGCCATTTTCACGATATTGATTCTTCCTAGCCACGAACATGGAATGTTTCTGCATCTTTTTTTTGTCCTCTCTTATTGCGTTGAGCAGTAATTTGTTGTTTTCTTTAAAGAGGTCACTTATGTTCCTTGTGAATTGTATTTCTAGGTACTTTATTTTCTTTGTAGCAATTGAGAATGGCAGTTCTTTCTTGATTTGGTTCTCTTTAAGTCTGTTATTGGTGTATAGGAATGCTTGTGTTTTCTGCACATTGATTTTATATCCTGAGACTTTACTGAAGTTGCTTATCGGTTTTAAGAGCTTTTGGGCTGAGGTGATGGAGTCTTCAAGGTATACTATCATGTCATCTGCAAATAGAGACAATTTGGCTTCCACCTTTTCTATTTGAATACCCTTTATTTTTTTCTCTTTCCTGATTGCTCTGGCTAGAACTTCCAGTACTATGTTGAATAAGAGTGGTGAGAGAGGGCATTTTTGTCTCATGCCAGTTTTCAAAGGGAATGCTTCCAGTTTTTGCCCATTAAGTGTGATATTGGCTGTGGGTTTTGTCGCTAATTGTTTTTATTACTTTGAGATATGTTCCATCAATACCATTTTTATTGAGGGTTTTTAGCATAAAGGGCTGCGGAATTTTGTCAAATGCCTTCTCTGCATCAATTGAGATAGTCATGTGGTTTTTGTTTTTGCTTCTGTTTATGTTGTGAATTACATTTATAGACTTCTGAATGTTGAACCAGCCTTGCATTCCCGCAATGAATCCTACTTGTTCATGATACATAAGTTTTTTTTTTTTTTTTTTTTTTTTTATCTTTTTTTTTATTTTTTATTTATTTATTTATTTATTTATTTATTTATTTATTTTTATTTTTTTTTTTATTGCATTATAGGTTTGGGGGTACATGTGCAGAACGAGCAAGATAGTTGCATAGGTACACACATGGCAGTGTGCTTTGCTGCTTTCCTCCCCTTCACCCACACTTGGTATTCATCCCCAGGCTATCCCCCCCAGCCCCCCCCCCGCTGTCCCTCCCCCATTCCCCCCAACAGTCCCCAGTGTATAGTAGACCGCCTCTCTGTGTCCACATGTTCTCATTTTTCTCACCCACCTATGAGCGAGTATATGCGGTATTTCTTTTTCTGTTCTTGTGTCAGTTTGCTGAGAATGATGTTCTCCAGATTCATCCATGTCCCTACAAAGGACACAAACTCATCATTTTTGATTGCTGCATAATATTCCATGGTGTATATGTGCCACATTTTCCCAGTCCAGTCTATCATCGTTGGGCATTTGGGTTGGTTCCAGGTCTTTGCTATTGTAAACAGTGCTGCAATGAACATTCGTGTGCATGTGTCCTTATAGTAGAACGATTTATAATCCTTTGGATAGATACCCAGTAATGGGATTGCTGGGTCAAATGGAATTTCTATTTCTAGGTCCCTGAGGAATCGCCACACTGTCTTCCACAATGGTTGAACTAATTTACACTCCCACCAACAGTGTAAGAGTGTTCCTATTTCTCCACATCCTCTCCAGCATCTGCTGTCTCCAGATTTTTTAATGATCGCCATTCTAACTGGTGTGAGATGGTATCTCAATGTGGTTTTGATTTGCATCTCTCTAATGACCAATGACGATGAGCACTTTTTCATATGTTTGCTGGCCTCATGTATGTCTGCTTTCGTAAAGTTTCTGTTCATATCCTTTGCCCATTTTTGAATGGGCTTGTTTGTTTTTTTCCTGTAAATCTGTTTGAGTTCTTTGTAAATTCTGGATATCAGCCCTTTGTCGGATGCGTAAACTGCAAAGATTTTTTCCCATTCTGATGGTTGCCGATTCACTCTAGTGACTGTTTGTTTTGCTGTGCAGAAGCTGTGGAGTTTGATTAGGTCCCATTTGTCTATTTTGGCTTTTGTTGCCAATGCTTTGGGAGTTTTGTTCATGAAGTCCTTGCCTACTCCTATGTCCTGAATGGTTTTGCCTAGATTTTCTTCTAGGGTTTTTATGGTGTTGGGTCTTACGTTTAAGTCTCTAATCCATCTGGAGTTAATTTTAGTGTAAGGTGTCAGGAAGGGGTCCAATTTCTGCTTTCTGCACATGGCTAGCCAGTTTTCCCAACACCATTTATTAAATAGGGAATCCTTTCCCCATTGCCTGTTTTTGTCTGGTTTATCAAAGATAATATGGTTGTAGATGTGTTGTGTTGCCTCCGATGCCTCTGTTCTGTTCCATTGGTCTATATCTCTGTTTTGGTACCAGTACCATGCTGTTTTGATTACTGTAGCCTTGTAGTATAGTTTGAAGTCTGGTAGCGTGATGCCTCCCGCTGTGTTCTTTTTGCTTAGAATTGACTTGGCTATGCGGGCTCTTTTTTGGTTCCATATGAAATTCATGGTGGTTTTTTCCAGTTCTGTGAAGAAATTCAATGGTAGTTTGATGGGGATAGCATTGATTGTGTAAATTACTTTGGGCAGTATAGCCATTTTCACGATATTGATTCTTCCTAACCACGAACATGGAATGTTTCTCCATCTGTTTGTGTCCTCTCTTATTTCATTGAGCAGTTGTTTGTAGTTTTCCTTAAAGAGGTCCCTTACATTCCTAGTGAGTTGTATTCCTAGGTATTTTATTTTCTTTGTAGCAATTGTGAATGGCAGTTCGTTCTTGATTTGGTTCTCTTTAAGTCTGTTATTGGTGTATAGGAATGCTTGTGATTTTTGCACATTGATTTTATATCCTGAGACTTTGCTGAAGTTGCTTATCAGTTGCAGGAGCTTTTGGGCTGAGGTGATGGGGTCTTCTAGGTATACTATCATGTCGTCTGCAAATAGAGACAATTTGGCTTCCACCTTTCCTATTTGAATACCCTTTATTTCTTTTTCTTGCCTGATTGCTCTGGCTAGAACTTCCAGTACTATGTTGAATAGAAGTGGTGAGAGAGGGCATCCTTGTCTAGTGCCAGATTTCAAAGGGAATGCTTCCAGTTTTTGCCCATTAAGTATGATATTGGCTGTTGGTTTGTCATAAATAGCTTAAGTTTTTAAATGTGCTGTTGCAATCGGTTTGAGAGTATTTTATTGAAGATTTTTGCATCTATGTTCATCATGGATATTGGCCTGAAGTTTTCTTTTCTTGTTGAGTTTCTGCCGGGTTTTTGTATCAGGATGATGTTGGTCTCATAAAATCATTTGAGAAGGGTTCCCTCTTTTTGAATTGTTTGGAATAGTTTCAGAAAGAATGGTACCCGATCCTCTTTGTGTCTCTGGTAGAATTCGGCTGCGAACCCATCTGGACCTGGGCTTTTTTTGTGTGTGGTAGGCTTTTAATTGCTGCCTCAACTTCAGACCTTGTTATTGGTCTATTCATAGTTTTGGCTTCCTCCTTGTTTAGACTTGGGAAAACACAGGCGTCCAGGAATTTATCCATTTCTTCCTGGTTTACTAGTTTATGTGCATAGAGTTGTTTGTAGTATTCTCTGATGATGGTTTGAATTTCTGTGGAATCTGGTGATTTCCCCATTATCGTTTTTTATTGCATCTATTTGGTTGTTCTCTCTCTTTTTTTTTTTATCAGTCTGGCTAGTGGTCTGTCTATTTTGTTGATCCTTTTGAAAAACCAGCTCTTGGATTTATTAATTTTCTGAAGGTTTTTTCTTGTTTCTATCTTTTTCAGCTCTGCTCTGATGTTAGTTATTTTTTGTCTATGGCTAGGTTTTGAGCTTTCTTGATCTTGCTCCTCTAGCTCTTTCAATTTTGGTGATAGGGTGTCAATTTTGGATCTCTCCACTCTTCTCATGTGGGCTCTTATTGCTATATATTTTCCTCTACAGACTGCTTTAAATATGTCCCAGAGATTCTGGTACGTTGTGTCTTCGTTCTCGTTGGTTTCGAAGAACTTCATTTCTGCCTTCATTTCATTGTTTATCCAATCAACATCCAAGAGGCAGTTGTTCAGTTTCCATGAAGCTGTGCGGTTCTGAGTTATTTTCTGAATTCTGAGTTCCAACTTGATTGCACTATCGTCTGAGAGACTGTTTGTTATGATTTTAGTTGTTTTGCATTTGCTGAGAAGTGCTTTACTTCCGATTATGTGGTCAATTTTGGAGTAGGTGTGATGTGGTGCTGAGAAGAATGCATATTCTGTGGATTTGGGGTGGAGAGTTCTGTAAATGTCTATCAGGTTTGCTTGTTCCAGGTCTGAGTTCAAGTCCTGGATATCTTGTTAATTTTCTGTCTGGTTGATCTGTCTGATATTGACAGTGGAGTGTTAAGGTCTCACACTATTATTGTGTGGGAGTCTAATCTCTTTGTAAGTCATTAAGAACTTGCCTTATATATCTCAGTGCTCCTGTATTGGGTCCATATATATTTAGAATTTTTTTTTTTTTTTTTTTTTTTTTTTTTATTATTGCATTATAGGTTTGGGGGTACATGTGCAGAACGAGCAAGATAGTTGCATAGGTACACACATGGCAGTGTGCTTTGCTGCTTTCCTCCCCTTCACCCACACTTGGTATTCATCCCCAGGCTATCCCCCCCAGCCCCCCCCTGCTGTCCCTCCCCCATTCCCCCCAACAGTCCCCAGTGTATAGTAGACCGCCTCTCTGTGTCCACATGTTCTCATTTTTCTCACCCACCTATGAGCGAGTATATGCGGTATTTCTTTTTCTGTTCTTGTGTCAGTTTGCTGAGAATGATGTTCTCCAGATTCATCCATGTCCCTACAAAGGACACAAACTCATCATTTTTGATTGCTGCATAATATTCCATGGTGTATATGTGCCACATTTTCCCAGTCCAGTCTATCATCGTTGGGCATTTGGGTTGGTTCCAGGTCTTTGCTATTGTAAACAGTGCTGCAATGAACATTCGTGTGCATGTGTCCTTATAGTAGAACGATTTATAATCCTTTGGATAGATACCCAGTAATGGGATTGCTGGGTCAAATGGAATTTCTATTTCTAGGTCCCTGAGGAATCGCCACACTGTCTTCCACAATGGTTGAACTAATTTACACTCCCACCAACAGTGTAAGAGTGTTCCTATTTCTCCACATCCTCTCCAGCATCTGCTGTCTCCAGATTTTTTAATGATCGCCATTCTAACTGGTGTGAGATGGTATCTCAATGTGGTTTTGATTTGCATCTCTCTAATGACCAATGACGATGAGCACTTTTTCATATGTTTGCTGGCCTCATGTATGTCTGCTTTCGTAAAGTTTCTGTTCATATCCTATCTCTTCTTACTGTATCGATCCTTTGACCATTATGTAATGACATTCTTTGTCCCTTTCGATCTTTGTTCCTTTAAAAGCTATTTTATCAGAGATGAGAATTGCAACTCCTGCTTTTTTTGCCCTCCATTTGCTTGGTAATTCTTTCTCCATCCCTTTATTTGGAGCCTTTGTGTATCCTTGCATGTGAGGTGGGTTTCTTGGATACAGCACACCTAAGGGTTTTGGTTTCTTTTTTTTCATTTTTAATTTTCATTGCATTACAGGTTTTGGGGTACATGTGCAGAACGTGCAAGTTAGTTGCATAGGTACGCACATGGCAGTGTGCTTTGCTGCCTTCCTCCCCTTCACCCACACTTGGTATTAATTCCCAGGCTATCCCCCCAACCCCCCCCGCTGTCCCTCCCCCATTTCCCCCAACAGTCCCCAGTGTATAGTAGACCGCCTCTCTGTGTCCATGTGTTCTCATTTTTCTCCCCCACCTATGAGTGAGTATATGCAGTATTTCTTTTTCCGTTCTTGTGTCAGTTTGCTGAGAATGATTGTTCTCCAGATTCATCCATGTCCTTAAAACGACACAAACTAATCATTTATGATTGCTGCATAATATTCCATGGTGTATATGTGCCACATTTTCCCAGTCCAGTCTATCATCGATGGGCATTTGGGTTGGTTCCAGGTCTTTGCTATTGTAAACAGTGCTGCAATGAACACTCGTGTGCATGTGTCCTTATAGTAGAACGATTTATAGTCTTTTGGATACATACCCAGTAATCGGATTGCTGGGTCAAATGGAATTTCTGTTTCTAGGTCCCTGAGGAATCGCCACACTGTCTTCCACAATGGTTGAACTAATTTACACTCCCACCAACAGTGTAAGAGTGTTCCTATTTCTCCACATCCTCTCCAGCGTCTGCTGTCTCCAGATTTTCAATGATCGCCGTTCTAACTGGTGTGAGATGATATCTCAATGTGGTTTTGATTTGCATCTCTCTAATGACCAATGATGATGAGCACTTTTTCATATGTTTGTTGGCCTCATGTATGTCTTCTTGTGTAAAGCTTCTGTTCATATCCTTTGCCCATTTTTAAATGGGCTTGTTTGTTTTTTTCCTGTAAATCTGTTTGAGTTTTTTGTAAATTCTGGATATCAGCCCTTTGTCAGATGTGTAAACTGCAAAGATTTTTTCCCATTCTGATGGTTGCCGATTCACTCTAGTGACTGTTTCTTTTGCTGTGCAGAAGCTGTGGAGTTTGATTAGGTCCCATTTGTCTATTTTGGCTTTTGTTGCCAATGCTTTTGGTGTTTTGTTCATGAAGTCCTTGCCTACTCCTATGTCCTGAACGGTTTTGCCTAGATTTTCTTCTAGGGTTTTTATGGTGTCATGTCTTACGTTTAAGTCTTTAATTCATCTGGAGTTAATTTTAGTGTAAGGTGTCAGAAAGGGGTCCAGTTTCTGCTTTCTGCACATGGCTAGCCAGTTTTCCCAACACCATTTATTAAATAGGGAATCCTTTCCCCATCGCCTCTTTTTGTCTGGTTTATCAAAGATAAAATGGTTGTAGATATGTTGTGTTGCCTCCGATGCTTCTGTTCTGTTCCATTGTTCTATATGTCTGTTTTGGTACCAGTACCATGGTGTTTTGATTACTGTAGCCTTGTAGTATAGTTTGAAGTCTGGTAGCGTGATGCCTCCCGCTGTGTTCTTTTTGCTTAGAATTGACTTGGCTATGCGGGCTCTTTTTTGGTTCCATATGAAATTCATGGTGGTTTTTTTTTTTTTTTTTTTTTTTTTTTTTTTTATTGCATTATAGGTTTGGGGGTACATGTGCAGAACGAGCAAGATAGTTGCATAGGTACACACATGGCAGTGTGCTTTGCTGCTTTCCTCCCCTTCACCCACACTTGGTATTCATCCCCAGGCTATCCCCCCCAGCCCCCCCTGCTGTCCCTCCCCCATTCCCCCCAACAGTCCCCAGTGTATAGTAGACCGCCTCTCTGTGTCCACATGTTCTCATTTTTCTCACCCACCTATGAGCGAGTATATGCGGTATTTCTTTTTCTGTTCTTGTGTCAGTTTGCTGAGAATGATGTTCTCCAGATTCATCCATGTCCCTACAAAGGACACAAACTCATCATTTTTGATTGCTGCATAATATTCCATGGTGTATATGTGCCACATTTTCCCAGTCCAGTCTATCATCGTTGGGCATTTGGGTTGGTTCCAGGTCTTTGCTATTGTAAACAGTGCTGCAATGAACATTCGTGTGCATGTGTCCTTATAGTAGAACGATTTATAATCCTTTGGATAGATACCCAGTAATGGGATTGCTGGGTCAAATGGAATTTCTATTTCTAGGTCCCTGAGGAATCGCCACACTGTCTTCCACAATGGTTGAACTAATTTACACTCCCACCAACAGTGTAAGAGTGTTCCTATTTCTCCACATCCTCTCCAGCATCTGCTGTCTCCAGATTTTTTAATGATCGCCATTCTAACTGGTGTGAGATGGTATCTCAATGTGGTTTTGATTTGCATCTCTCTAATGACCAATGACGATGAGCACTTTTTCATATGTTTGCTGGCCTCATGTATGTCTGCTTTCGTAAAGTTTCTGTTCATATCCTTTGCCCATTTTTGAATGGGCTTGTTTGTTTTTTTCCTGTAAATCTGTTTGAGTTCTTTGTAAATTCTGGATATCAGCCCTTTGTCGGATGCGTAAACTGCAAAGATTTTTTCCCATTCTGATGGTTGCCGATTCACTCTAGTGACTGTTTGTTTTGCTGTGCAGAAGCTGTGGAGTTTGATTAGGTCCCATTTGTCTATTTTGGCTTTTGTTGCCAATGCTTTGGGAGTTTTGTTCATGAAGTCCTTGCCTACTCCTATGTCCTGAATGGTTTTGCCTAGATTTTCTTCTAGGGTTTTTATGGTGTCGGGTCTTACGTTTAAGTCTTTAATCCATCTGGAGTTAATTTTAGTGTAAGGTGTCAGGAAGGGGTCCAATTTCTGCTTTCTGCACATGGCTAGCCAGTTTTCCCAACACCATTTATTAAATAGGGAATCCTTTCCCCATTGCCTGTTTTTGTCTGGTTTATCAAAGATAATATGGTTGTAGATGTGTTGTGTTGCCTCCGATGCCTCTGTTCTGTTCCATTGGTCTATATCTCTGTTTTGGTACCAGTACCATGCTGTTTTGATTACTGTAGCCTTGTAGTATAGTTTGAAGTCTGGTAGCGTGATGCCTCCCGCTGTGTTCTTTTTGCTTAGAATTGACTTGGCTATGCGGGCTCTTTTTTGGTTCCATATGAAATTCATGGTGGTTTTTTCCAGTTCTGTGAAGAAATTCAATGGTAGTTTGATGGGGATAGCATTGATTGTGTAAATTACTTTGGGCAGTATAGCCATTTTCACGATATTGATTCTTCCTAACCACGAACATGGAATGTTTCTCCATCTGTTTGTGTCCTCTCTTATTTCGTTGAGCAGTTGTTTGTAGGATTCCCTTTGAAATCCGGCACTAGACAAGGATGCCCTCTCCCACCACTTCTATTCAACATAGTACTGGAAGTTCTAGCCAGAGCAATCAGGCAAGACAAAGAAATAAAGGGTATTCAAATAGGAAAGGTGGAAGCCACATTGTCTCTATTTGCAGACGACATGATAGTATACCTAGAACACCCCATCACCTCAGCCCAAAAGCTCCTGCAACTGATAAGCAACTTCAGCAAAGTCTCAGGATATAAAATCAATGTTCAAATATTACAAGCATTCCTATACACCAATAACAGACTTAAAGAGAACCAAATTAAGAACGAACTGCCATTCACAATTGCTACAAAGTAAATAAAATACCTAGGAATACAACTCACAAAGAATGTAAGGGTTTTTGTTTTTTATCCAATTTGCCAGTGTGTGTTTTTTGATTGGTGTATTTAGCCCATTTACATTTAGTGTTATTATTGTTATGTGTGAGTTTGTTACTGCCATTTTGATGCTAGCTGGTTGTTTTGCCCATTGGTTCATGTAGTTTCTTCATTTTGTTGATGCACTTTAGCATTTGGTATACTTTTAGGATGGCTGGTACTGGTTGTTTCTTTCCATGTGTAGTGCCTTTTTCAGGAGCTCTTGTAAAGCAGGCCTAGTGGTGACAAAATCTCTGAGTAGTTGATTGTTCATGAAGGATTTTATTTTTCCTTCACTTATGAAGCTCAGTTTGGCTGGATATTAAATTCTGGGTTGAATGTTCTTTTCTTTAAGAATATTGAATATTGGCCCCCACTCTCTTCTGGCTTGTAGATTCTCTGCCGAGAGATCTGCGGTGAGTCTGATGGGCTTCCCTTTGTGGGTGACCCGACCTTTCTCTCTGATTGCCCTTAGTATTTTGTCCTTCATTTCAACCCTGGTGAATCTGATGATTATGTGCCTTGGGGTTGCTCTTCTTGCGGGGTATCTCTTCAGTGTTCTCCATATTTCCTGTAGTTGAGTATTGACCTGCCTTTCTAGGTTGGGGAAATTTTTCTGGATAGTATCCTGAAGAGTGTTTTCCAGCTTGGATTCATTCTCTTCATCACATTCTGGTACACTTATGAAACGTAGGTTGGGTCTCTTCACATAGTCCCACATTTCTTGGAGATTTTGTTCATTCCTTTTTGTGCTTTGTTCTTTGATCTTGTTTCTCATTTTATGTCATTGAATTGATCTTCGATTTCTGATATTCTTTCTTCTGCTTGGTCAATTCGGCTGTTGAAACTTGTGCATGCTTCGCGAAGTTCTCGTGTTGTGTTTTTCAGCTCCTTCAATTTACTTCTATTCCTCTCTAAGTTTTCCATTCTTGTTATCATTTCCTCGAATCTTTTTTCCAATCTTTTTTCAAGGTTCTTAGTTTCTTTGCACTGATTTAGAACATGTTCTTTTGGCTCACTGAAGTTTCTCATTATCCTCTTTCTGAAGTCTGATTCCGTCATTTCATCAGAGTCATTCTCCATCCAGCTTTGTTCCCTTGCTTGTGAGGAGTTTTGGTCCTTTGTAGGAGGTAAAATATTTTGGTTTCAGGTGTCTTCCTTTTTCTTGCGCTGGTTTCTTCCCATCTTTATGGATTTATCCACCTGTCGCCTTAGTAGTTGCTGATTTTTCAATTGGGTCTCTGTGTGGACGCCCAGATTGTTGATGGTGAGGTATTTCTGTTACTTAGTTTTCCTTCGAATGGTCTAGCCCCTCTGCTGTACGAGTGCTGAGGTCCATTCCAGGCCCTGCTTTTCTGGGGTTCACCTGTAGCAGCTGCGGAACAGTGAGTGATGCTACCAGTTTGTTCCAGAATGATGCCCGCCAAATGTCAGTCTGATTAGTTTTTTTAGGGGGTGACTTTTTGGATATACAGGGGTCAGGGAGCTGCATGAGGAGGCAGCCTGTGCTTTATAGGAGCTCCAGTGCAGTGCTGTGAGCTCCGTTGTTCATTCAAGGCTGTTGGGAGGATGTGTTTATGTCTGCTGCAACAGAACTCATGAAACCCTTCCGTTATTTTTCCCCCTTAGATTCTCTGTCTCAGGGACATGGGGCTTTCTTTGTGAGTACCTGTTTTACTGTCCTGCCCAGCCACGAGGCAGTCTATTCACTATTTGCCTGCTGGGGCTCCTTCCAGCTAGCATTGTTCCGCCCTGTTGCTGCGAGTCTCCATTCTGCTGTGGCACGCTTCGCAATGCTGGCGGAGTCTCTCTGTTATGGCAGGTTTCCTCGGCAACAGCAGACTGCGTCAGCCCTGGGCGATACTTCAGTAGGAGCAGATTGCGTCAGTAGTGGCAGACGCTCCTCCCCCACCGGGCTGCACTGTCCTAGATGCCAGTAGCAAAACTCTCAACCCAGAGTGCCTCCAATCGCACCCATGCTTGTCCCTGTTATGGTGGGACCCGCTAAGCCCAATCCCCAAGCTACCTGCCTCAGAGTCCGTCCTCTCTCTCTCTCTTCCTCTCCTTTAGCCGAAGGGTTGACTCTCTCACTGGCACCCCAGTAGCCTGCCAATTGGGCACTGGGCTTTGTGCGATCTCCCGTGCCTCTGCCCACTGCACCGGCTCAGATCACGTTTCCCAGGAATCTCCTTGTCTGGCTCATTGTCCAAGTCCCGTTCAATCAGATGGACATGCCAATCTGCCCTTCCACATCTCAGATTGCCTGTTTAACAGGGCACCCGGACCAGTGAGTTTTGTGCTGGGTTCCACTGCGTTGCTGCACCAGCCAAACTGGCCCCACGAGCCAAACCTGGGACTTTCAAAGTTCTGTGAGCAAAAACGTCCATCCGGCAATGTGGCTAGGACTCACCCCTCTGCGACTTCACTGAGAGCTGCAATCCTGAGTCACCTCTACGACGCCATCTTCAGGTGTCCGTTATTTAGTGAGACTCTGAATGAGGAGGTACAAGTAAATCCTGACTATTTATCCAGGTGTGTATATTTAGTGAGGCTCTCAATGGGTAGCAATAGGTAAGAGACATCTTACTATTCTGCAGGTGAGAATTATTTAGTGATTCTCTGAATGAGTGGCCTTAAAATATAGAGTCCAGTCTATATCACAAGTGTGTAATATTCAGTAAGGCTGTGAAACAGGGGCTATATGAAACAGAATTTTAATGACTCCACATGTGCGTTATTCACTGTTTGTCCGAATGAGTAGCCGTATGATATAGACACCTCATTATTCTCCATATGTGCATTATTTCAACAGGTTTGATATGAGTTTCCATACGAAATAGACTCCTGAAACTCCCCCAGGTGTGTATTACTCAGCGTTACACAGAATTAGAGTTCATATGAAATAGACTCCTGACTACCACCCAGGTGTGTGTCATTCAGGAAGGCAATTAATTCAAGGCTATCTTAAACAGTGTCCTGATAACTCCATAGAAGATCATTATTCACTGAAACTCTGAATGGGAGGACATACAAAATAGACACCTGACTATTGCTCCAGTGTGAATTATTCAATAAGGTTCTAAATGAGTCGTGGTATGAAATAGAATCCTGAGAATTCCCCAGTTGTGTATTATTCAGGGAGGCAGAGAATGAGTGACCATATAAAAACTGCTCGACTATTACCCTGGTGTGGATTATTCACCGAGGATTAAAATGAGTGGCTTCCTGAAGTAGACTCTTAACACTTCCACAGGTGTGTATTATTGAATGAGACTCTGACTACGTGAGCATAACAAAGAGACTCAGGTGTATTGCCCAGGTGTTCATTAGTTACAGAGACAGAGACTCTGAATGTGTAGGCATTTGAAGTAGACCCTTGATCCTTTCTGAGGGGAGTATTATTCACAGAGGCCCAGAATGAGTGGCCATGTGAAAGAGACTCCTGACTTATCAGATATATATGTTATTCACTAAAACACTGGAAGAGTGGCCGTATGAAATAGACCGCATTTTACTCCACAGGTGCGCGTTATTTTTTCACTCTCCAAACGAACCACCATATGAAATCAACTAGTGATTATTCCCCACATGTGCAATATTCGAAGAGGTTATGTATGAGTGTCCATATCAAATAGTCTTCTGACTCTCACATATGTGTGTATCATTCACGGAGATGCTTTATTTGCGGCTACCATCAATAGGGTCCTCACTCCTCCACAGCTTCTACTAGGAACTGAAGCTCCGAATGAGAGGCCGTATAAAATAGATTCCTTACTATTGCCCCATTGGGCATTATTTGGTAATGCTGTGATTGAGTGGCCATATGACCTGGACTCTGACTATTCCCAAGGGGTGTATTCTTCAGTCAGTTTCTGAATGAGAGAAGACATAAAATAGACCCTGGACTCTGTCCTCCAGTGTATTTCTCAGCTCTGCATTTTCCACTGAGTCGCTGGGTGAATGGCCATATCAAATAGTCTCCAGATAATTCTCCAGGTGTGCATTATTCAGTGAGTCTTTTAATAAGTGGCTATATATAATAGAATCCTGAGTATTTTCAAGATATATATGATTTTTCACTGAGGAACTGAATAAGTGGCCATGTCAAGTACACTCCTTACATTTCCATACATCTGTATTATTCTGTGAGGCTCTGAATGAGTGGCCATAATATAGAGACTCCTATGTACTACTCAGGCATGGGATTTTACATTTGGCTGTAAATGAGTGGCTATACAAAATAGAATCCTGACTTTCCCCAGGTGTCTGTCATTCTGTTAGTCTCTGAGTATGTAGCTATATGAAATAGAATTCTGACTACAATACAGGTGTTCTTTACTCAATGAACCTCTGAAAAAATGCCACATGTAATAGCGTCCAGATTGGTCCTCAGTTATTTACTATTCACTGAGGCTCTGCCATATGAAATTGTTTCCTGACTAGTCTACAGGCGTGTATTATTGACTCTGACTCTAAATATTTGGTCACAAGGAATAGACTAGTGACTATTCCAAAGCTGTGTATTACTGACTCAGGCTTTGATTTTCTGGCCATAAAAAATAGACTACTGTCTACTCCACACGTGTGCATTATTCCTTTGGCTGTAAATGAGAGGCTATATAAAGCACACTCCTAAAACTTTCCCAGGTGTGTGTCACTCAGGGAGGCTCTTTTTGTATGACCATATGAAAAAGGAAGCAGTCTATTCATATAATTTTATTATTCAGTGAATCTCTCTATGAGTGGCTATATGAAATAAACTGAGGAGTACTTTACATTTGTGCATTACTCATTAAGTTTACCAGTCAGTGGCCATATAAAATGTAATCTTAACTAATCCACACGTGCATATTATCCACTGAGGCTATGAATGTGTTTCCAAATGAAATAGACTTCTGGCTACTCCACAGGTCTGCATTATTTACCGAGGCTCTGAATGAATGTCCATCGAAAATAGACTCCAAATTATTCTCCAGGTGTGTATTATTCAGTGAGCCTCAGAAGATGTGGCCATACTAATTAGATTTCTTATAATATCAATGGTCTGTCTTATGCACTGAGGCTCTGAATATGTGTCTACATGAAAGAGTCTGCTGACTACACCACATTTTTCAATGATACATTGAATGAGAGGCCACATGAAAAAGTCTCCTGACTATTTCACAGGTGTGCATTTTTTAGTTAGACTCTGAATGAGGAGATACAAGTAAATCCTGACTATTTATCCATGTGTGTACATTTTGTGAGGCTCTCAACGTGTAGCCATAGGAAAGAGACTTCTGACTATTCCGCAGGTGTGAATCATTTAGTGATTCTCTGAATGAGTGGCCATAAAATATGGACTCCAGACTATATCACAAGTGTGTAATATTCAGTGAGGCTGTGATAGAGGGGCCACATGAAACAGAATTCTAATGACTCCACATGTGCATTATTCACTCTTTGAATGAGTAGCCGTATGAAATGGAGACCTCATTATTCTCCATGTGTGCACTATTCCAACTGGTGCAGTATAAGTGTCCATACCAAATAGACTCCTGAAACTCCGCCAGGTTTGTATTACTCAGCGTTACACAGAATTAGAGTTCGTATGAGATAGACTGTTGACTACCACCCAGGTGTGTGTCATTCAGAATGGCATGTAATTCATAGCTATCTTAATCAGTGTCCTGATTACTCCATAGAAGATCATTATTCACTGAGACTTTCAATGAAAGGCCATACAAAAGAGACACCTGACTATTTCTCCATTGTGAATTATTCAATAAGGTTCTAAATGAGTGGTAGTATGAAATAGAATCCTGAGAATTCTCCTGGTGTGTATCATTCAGGGAGGCACAGAATGAATGGCCATATAAAAAATGCTCGACTATTACCCTGGTGTGGATTATTCACTGATGATCGAAATGAGTGGCTACATGAAGTAGACTCTTACCTCTTTCCCACGTGTGTATTACTGAATGAGACTCTGACTAAGTGGGCATAAAAAAGAGACTCAGGTGTATTGCACAGGTGTTCATTACTTACAGAGACTCTGAATGTGTAGGCATTTGAAGTAGTCCCTTGACTGTTTCTGAGGGGAGTATTAATCACAGAGGTCCAAAACGAGTGGCCATGTGAAAGAGATTCCTGACTTATCAGATATACATGTTATTCACTAAAACACGGAAAGAGTGGCCTTATGAAATAGACCGCATTTTACTCCACAGGTGCGCATTATTTTTTGACTCTCCAAACAAACCACTATATGAAATAGAGTTGTGTTTATTCCCCAAATGTGCAATATTCGAAGAGGTTCTGTATGAGTGTCCATATTAAATAGTCTACTGACTCTCACACATGTGTGTATCATTCACGGAGCTGCTTTATTTGGGACTACCTTCAATAGAGTCGTCCCTCCTCCACAGCTGTTTATTCTGCACTGAAGCTCTGAATGAGAGGCCAAATGAAATAGACTCCTTACCATTGCCCCATTGTGCATTATTCGGTAATGCTGTGATTGAGTGGCCATATGACCTGGACTCTGACTATTCCCAAGGTGTGTATTCTTCAGTCAGGTTCTGAATGAGTGGCCACATAAAATAGACTCCTGACTCTGTCCTCTTGACTATTTATCAGCTCTACATTTTCCACTGATTCCCTGGATGAATGGCCTTATCAAATAGTCTCCAGACAATTCTCCAGGGATGCATTATTCCGTGAGTCTCTTAATAAGTGGCTATATATAAAAGAATCCTGAGTATTTTCCAGATATATATGATTTTTCATTGAGGAACTGAATAAGTGGCCATGTCAAGTGCACTCCTGACACTTCCCTATGTCTGTATTATTCTGGGACGTTCTGAATGAGTGGCCATAAAATAGAGACTCCTATATACTACTCAGGCGTAAGTTTTTACATTCGGCTGTAAATGAGTGGGTATACGAAATAGAATCCTGACTTTCCCAAGGTTTCTATTATTCAGATAGGCTCTGAGTATGTGGCTATATGAAATAGAATTCTGACTACAATACAGGTGTTCTTTACTCAATGAACCTCTGAAGAAATTCCACATCTAACAGCGTCAAGAGTATTTCTCAGGTATTTATTATATACTGAGGCTCTGAAACATTGGCCATATAAAATTCTTTCCTGACTAATATACAGGCGTGTATTATTGACTCTGACTCTAAATATTTGAGCATATATAATGGACTAGACACTATTCCAAAGCTGTGTATTACTGACTCAGGCTTTGATTTTGTGGCCATATATAACAGACTAGTGTCTATTCCACACGTGTGCATTATTCCCTTAGGCTGTAAATGAGATGCTATGTAAAGTACACTCATAATACATCCCCAGGTGCGTGTCACTCATTGAGGCTCTTTTGATATGACAATATGAAACAGGAGTCGGTCTATCTCAAATATTTTTCTTATTGAGTGAATCTCTGAATGGGTGGCTATATGAAATAAACTGCTGATTACTGTACATTGGTGCAATATTCATAGAGGTTACGAGTCATTGGCCATATAAAATAGAATCCTGATTAATAAACACGTGCATATTATCCACTGAGGCTATGAATGTGTGTCCAAATGAAATAGACTTCTGACTACTCCACAAGTCTACATTATTTACCGAGGCTCTGAATGAATGTCCATCGAAAACAGACTCCAAATTATTCCCCAGGTGTGTATTATTCAGTGAACCTCAGGAGATGTGGCCATACTAATTTGATTTATTACTATATTAAGGGTCTGACTTATGCACTGAGGCTCTGAATATGTGTCTACATGAAAGAGTCTCCTAACTACACCACATTATTCAGTGACACTGTGAATTAGAGGCCACATGAAAAAGTCTCCTGACTATTCCACAGGTGTGCATTATTTAGTGAGACTCCGAATGAGGGGATAACGGTAAATCCTGACTATTATTCCAGGTGTGTACACTTAGTGAGGCTCTTAATGAGTGGCCCTAGGAAAGAGACTTCTGACTATTTCGAGGTGTGCATTATTTAGTGATTCTCTGAATGAGTGGCCATAAAAAATAGACTCCAGACTGTATCACAAGTGCATAATATTCAGTGAGGCTGTGAAAGAGGGGCCATATGAAACAGACTTCTAATTATTCCAAATGTACATTATTCACAGTTTGCCTAAATGAGTAGCCATATGAAATAGACTCCTCATTGTTATCCATGTGTGCATTAATCAAACAGGCTCTGTTTGAGTGTCCATACGAAATAGAATCCTGACACTGCCCCAGGTGTGTATTATTCAGCGATACACAAAATTAGAGTTCATATGAAATAGACTCCTGACTATCACACAGTGACGTATCATTCAGCAAGGCACTTAATTTGTGGCTATCTTAAACAGCGTCCTGATTACTCCATAGAAGTTTATTATTCAAAGAACCTTTGAGTGATAGACCATATAAAATAGACACCTGACTATTGCTCCGTTGTAAATTATTCAATAAGGTGCTAAATGTGTAGTCGTATTAAAGAGTATCCTGAGGAATCTTCAGGTGTATATCACCCAGTGAGGCACAAAATGAGTGGCCAGATACAAAATGCTCGACTATTACCCTGGTGTGCATTATTCGATGAGGCTCTAAGTGAGTGGCTACATGAAGTAGACTCTTAACCCTTCCCCAGGTGTGCATTACTGAATGACACTCTGACTAACTGGGCATAAAAACGAGGCTCAGTTGTATTGCCCTGATGTTCATTACCTACAGAGTCTCTCAATGTGTAGCCATTTAAAGTAGACACTTGAGTATTTTTGAGGGGAGTATTCTTCACAGAGCCCCTGAACGAGTGGCCATGTGAAAGAGATTCCTGACTTTTCAGATATACATATTATTCACTAAAACACTGAAAGAGTGGCCTTCTGAAATAGAACCCATTTTACTCCACCGGTGTGTATAAGTTTTTGATTCATCAAACGAAACACCATATGAAACAGACAAGTGATTATTCCCCACATATGCAGTGCTCGAAAAGGCTTTGATTCTGCGTTCATATAAAATAGACTAGTGTCTATTCCACACGTGTGCATTATTTCCTGATTCTGTAAATTAAAGGCTATATAAAGTAGATTCCTAACACTTATCCTGGTGTGCATTACTCATTGAGGCACTTTTTGTTTAACCATATGAATCAGGATGTTGTCTACCTCAAATATTTGTTATTATTCAGTGAATCTCTGAATGAGTGTCTATATAAAATAGACTGCTAAGTCTTTTACATTTTTGCATTTTTCACTAAGGTTACGAGTCAGTGGCCATAGAAAATGGAATCCTGACTAATCCATACGTGCATATTATCCCCTGAGGTTATGAATGGGTGTCCTAATAAAATAGACTCCTGGCTACTCCACAGGTGTACATCATTTTCCGAGGCTATAAATATATGTACATTGAAAATAGACTCCAAATTATTCCCCAGGTTTGTATTATTCAGTGAGGCTCAGAAGATAGTTCCATATCAATTAGTTTCCGTACTATATCAAGTGTATGTCTTGCTCACTGAAGCTCTGAATATGTGTCTACATGAAATAGACTCCTGACTACACCACATTATTCAGTGACACTCCGAATTATAGGCCACATGAAAAAGTCTCCTGACTATTCCACAGGTGTGCATTATTTAGTGAGACTCTGAATGAGGGGATCAAGGTAAATCCCGACTATTTCTCCAGGTGTTTACACTTAGTGAGGCTCTTAATGAGAGGCCATAGGAAAGAGACTTCTGACTGTTCCGCAGGTGTGCATTATTTAGTGATTCTCTGAATGAGTGGCCATAAAAAATAGACTCCAGACTATATCACAAGTGTGTAATATTCTGGGAGGCTGTGGAAGAGGGGCCATATAAAACAGACTTCTAATTACTCACATGTGCATTATTCACAGTTTGTCTGAATGAGTAGCCGTATGACATAGACTCCTCACTATTATCCATGTGTGCAGTAATCAAACAGGCTCTGTTTGAGTGTCCATACCAAATAGACTCCTGACACTTCCCCAGGTGTGTATTACTCAGCGATACACAAAATTCGAGTTCATATGAAATAGGCTCCTGACTATCACAGAGGTGCCTATCATTCAGCAAGGTACTTAATTCGTGGCTATGTAAAACAGCGAACTTATTACTCCATAGAAGTTTACTCTTAACTGAAACTTTGAATAATAGACCATATAAAATAGACACCTGACTATTCCTCAATTGTGAATTATTCAATAAGGTTCTAAATGAGTGGTAGTATCAAATAGAATCCTGAGGATTCTTCAGGTGTATATCACTCAGTGAGGCACAACATGAGTGCCCATATAAAAAATGCTTGACTATTACCCTGGTGTGCATTATTCAGTGAGGCTCTAAATGAGTGGCTACATGAAGTAGACTCTTAAATCTTCCTTTCTTGTGTATTATTGAATGAGTCTCTGACTAAGTGGGCATAAAAATAGACTCAGGTTTATTGCCCAGGTGTTCATTACATACAGAGACTTTGAATGTGTAGACATTTGAAGTAGACCCTTGGCTGTTTTTGAGGTGAGTGTTCTTCACAGAGGCCATGAAGGAGTGGCCATGTGACAGAGATTCAGGACATATCAGAGATACATATTATTCACTAAAACACTGAAAGAGTGGCCTTATGAAATAGAACCCATTTTACTCAACAGGTGTGCGTTATTTTTTGATTCTCCAAACCAATCACCATAGGGAACAGACTAGTGATTATTCCCCACATGTGCAGTTTTCGAAAAGGTTCTGTATGAGTGTCTATATCAAATAGTCTCCTGACTCTGACATATGGGTGTATCATTCACGAAGCTGCCTAATTTGCGGATACCTTGAATAGGGTCCCGACTACTCCACAGCTGTTTATTATGCACTGAAGCTCCGAATACAGGCAATATGAAATAGATTCCTTACTATTGCCCCATTGTGCATTAATCGGTAATGCTCTGACTGAGTGTCCATATGACTTGGACACTGACTATTCCCAAGGTGTGTATTCTTCAGTGAGATTCTGAATGAGTGACCACATAACATAAACCCTTGACTCTATCGTCTTGACTATTTTTCAGTTCTGCATTGTCCATTGAGTCGCTGGTTGAAGAGTGATATCAAATAGTCTCCAGACTATTCCTTAGTTGTCCATTATTCAGTGAGTCTATGAATAAGTGGCTATATATAATATAATCCTGAAGATTTACCAGATATATATGATTCCTCACTGAGGTTCTGAATAAGTGGCCGCATGAAATACACTCCTGACATTTTCATAGGTCTGTATTACTCTGTGAAGCTCTGAATGAGTGGCCATACAATAGATCCTCCTGAATGCTCCTCCAACGTGCGTTTTTACATTCAGCTCTAAATGAGTGGCTATACGAAATTGAATTTTATTTTTATATTATTACTTTGAATTTTAGCAGAAATTTCTTTCTTTTTTTTTGTTTGTTGTCTTTTTTTTTAATTTTTATTGCATTATAGGTTGGGGGTACATGTGCAGAACGAGCAAGATAGTTGCATAGGTACACACATGGCAGTGTGCTTTGCTGCTTTCCTCCCCTTCACCCACACTTGGTATTCATCCCCAGGCTATCTCCCTCAGCCCCACCCGCTGTCCCTCCCCCATTCCCCCCAACAGTCCCCAGTGTATAGTAGACCGCCTCTCTGTGTCCACGTGTTCTCATTTTCCTCACCCAACTATGAGTGAGTATATGCAGTATTTATTTTTCTGTTCTTGTGTCAGTTTGCTGAGAATGATGTTCTCCAGATTCATCCATATCCCTACAAAGGACACAAACTCATCATTTTTGATTGCTGCATAATATTCCATGGTGTATATGTGCCACATTTTCCCAGTCCAGTCTATCATCGTTGGGCATTTGGGTTGGTTCCAGGTCTTTGCTATTGTAAACAATGCTGCAATGAACATTCGTGTGCATGTGTCCTTATAGTAGAACGATTTATAGTCCTTTGGATAGATACCCAGTAATGGGATTGCTGGGTCAAATGGAATTTCTATTTCTAGGTCCCTGAGGAATCACCACACTGTCTTCCACAATGGTTGAACTAATTTACACTCCCACCAACAGTGTAAGAGTGTTCCTATTTCTCCACATCCTCTCCAGCATCTGCTGTCTCCAGATTTTTTAATGATCGCCATTCTAACTGGTGTGAGATGGTATCTCAATGTGGTTTTGATTTGCATCTCTCTAATGACCAATGACGATGAGCACTTTTTCATACGTTTGCTGGCCTCATGTATGTCTGCTTTTGTAAAGTTTCTGTTCATATCCTTTGCCCATTTCTGAATGGGCTTGTTTGTTTTTTTCCTGTAAATCTGTTTGAGTTCTTTGTAAATTCTGGATATCAGCCCTTTGTCAGATGCGTAAACTGCAAAGATTTTTTCCCATTCTGATGGTTGCCGATTCACTCTAGTGACTGTTTGTTTTGCCGTGCAGAAGCTGTGGAGTTTGATTAGGTCCCATTTGTCTATTTTGGCTTTGGTTGCCAATGCTTTTGGTGTTTTGTTCATGAAGTCCTTGCCTACTCCTATGTCCTGAATGGTTTTGCCTAGATTTTCTTCTAGGGTTTTTATGGTGTCAGGTCTTAGGTTTAAGTCTTTAATCCATCTGGAGTTAATTTTAGTGTAAGATGTCAGGAAGGGGTCCAGTTTCTGCTTTCTGCACATGGCTAGCCAGTTTTCCCAACACCATTTATTAAATAGGGAATCCTTTCCCCATTGCCTGTTTTTGTCTGGTTTATCAAAGATAATATGGTTGTAGATGTGTTGTGTTGCCTCCGATGCCTCTGTTCTGTTCCATTGGTCTATATCTCTGTTTTGGTACCAGTACCATGCTGTTTTGATTACTGTAGCCTTGTACTATAGTTTGAAGTCTGGTAGCGTGATGCCTTCTGCTGTGTTATTTTCGCTTAGAATTGACTTGGCTATGCGGGCTCTTTTTTGGTTCCATATGAAATTCATAGTGGTTTTTTCCAGTTTTGTGAAGAAATTCAACGGTAGTTTGATGGGGATAGCATTGATTGTGTAAATTACTTTGGGCAGTATAGCCATTTTCACGATATTGATTCTTCCTAACCACGAACATGGAATGTTTCTCCATCTGTTTGTGTCCTCTCTTATTTCGTTGAGCAGTTGTTTGTAGTTTTCCTTAAAGAGGTCCCTTACATTCCTAGTGAGTTGTATTCCTAGGTATTTTATTTTCTTTGTAGCAATTGTGAATGGCAGTTCGTTCTTGATTTGGTTCTCTTTAAGTCTGTTATTGGTGTATAGGAATGCTTGTGATTTTTGAACATTGATTTTATATCCTGAGACTTGCTGAAGTTGCTTATCAGTTGCAGTAGCTTTTGGGCTGAGGTGATGGGGTCTTCTAGGTATACTATCATGTCGTCTGCAAATAGAGACAATTTGGCTTCCACCTTTCCTATTTGAATACACTTTATTTCTTTTTCTTGCCTGATTGCTCTGGCTAGAACTTCCAGTACTATATAGAATAGAAGTGGTGAGAGAGGGCATCCTTGTCTAGTGCCAGATTTCAAAGGGAATGCTTCCAGTTTTTGCCCATTAAGTATGATATTGGCTGTTGGTTTGTCATAAATAGCTTTTATTACTTTGAGATATGTTCCATCAATACCAAGTTTATTGATGGTTTTTAGCATAAAGGGCTGTTGAATTTTGTCAAATGCCTTCTCTGTATCAATTGAGATAATCATGTGGTTTTTGTTTTTGCTTCTGTTTATGTGGTGAATTACATTTATAGACTTGCGTATGTTGAACCAGCCTTGCATTCCCTGGATGAATCCTACTTGATCATGTTGGATAAGTTTTTTAATGTGCTGTTGCAATCGGTTTGCCAGTATTTTATTGAAGATTTTTGCATCTATGTTCATCATGGATATTGGCCTGAAGTTTTCTTTTCTTGTTGAGTCTCTTCCAGGTTTTGGTATCAGGATGATGTTGGTCTCATAAAATGATTTGGGAAGGGTTCCCTCTTTTTGGATTATTTGGAATAGTTTCAGAAGGAATGGTACCAGATCCTCTTTGTGTTTCTGGTAGAATTCGGCTGTGAACCCATCTGGACCTGGGTTTTTTTTTGTGTGGTAGGCTTTTAATTGCTGCCTCAAATTCAGACCTTGTTATTGGTCTATTCATAGTTTCGGCTTCCTCCTGGTTTAGGCTTGGGAGGACACAGGCGTACAGGAATTTATCCATTTCTTCCTGATTTACTGGTTGATATGCATAGAGTTGTTTGTAGTATTCTCTGATGATGGTTTGAATTTCTGTGGAATATGTGGTGATTTCCCCTTTATCGTTTTTTATTGCATCTATTTGGTTGTTCTCTCTCTTCTTTTTTATCAGTCTGGCTAGTGGTCTGTCTATTTTGTTGATCTTTTCGAAAAACCAGCTCTTAGACTTATTGATTTTTTGAAGGGTTTTTCTTTTCTCTATCTCCTTCAGTTCTGCTCTGATCTTAGTTATTTCTTGTCTTCGGCTAGGTTTTGAGCTTATTTGATCTTGCTCCTGTAGCTCTTTCAATTTTGACGATAGGGTGTCAATTTTGGATCTCTCCACTCTTCTCATGTGGGCACTTATTGCTATATATTTTTCTCTACAGACTGCTTTAAATGTGTCCCAGAGATTCTGGTACGTTGTGTCTTCATTCTCGTTGGTTTCAAAGAACTTCTTTTTTTTTTTTTTTTTTTTTTTTTTTTTTTTTTTTTTTAATTTTTATTGCATTATAGGTTTGGGGGTACATGTGCAGAACAAGCAAGATAGTTGCATAGGTACACACATGGCACTGTGCTTTGCTGCTTTCCTCCCCTTCACCCACACTTGGTATTCATCCCCAGGCTATCCCCCCCAGGCCCCCCCTGCTGTCCCTCCCCCATTCCCCCCAACAGTCCCCAGTGTATAGTTGACCGCCTCTCTGTGTCCACGTGTTCTCATTTTTCTCACCCACCTATGAGTGAGTATATGCGGTATTTCTTTTTCTGTTCTTGTGTCAGTTTGCTGAGAATGATGTTCTCCAGATTCATCCATGTCCCTACAAAGGACACAAACTCATCATTTTTGATTGCTGCATAATATTCCATGGTGTATATGTGCCACATTTTCCCAGTCCAGTCTATCATCGTTGGGCATTTGGGTTGGTTCCAGGTCTTTGCTATTGTAAACAGTGCTGCAATGAACATTCGTGTGCATGTGTCCTTATAGTAGAACGATTTATAATCCTTTGGATAGATACCCAGTAATGGGATTGCTGGGTCAAATGGAATTTCTATTTCTAGGTCCCTGAGAAATCGCCACACTGTCTTCCACAATGGTTGAACTAATTTACACTCCCACCAACAGTGTAAGAGTGTTCCTATTTCTCCACATCCTCTCCAGCATCTGCTGTCTCCAGATTTTTTAATGATCGCCATTCTAACTGGTGTGAGATGGTATCTCAATGTGGTTTTGATTTGCATCTCTCTAATGACCAATGACGATGAGCACTTTTTCATATGTTTGCTGGCCTCATGTATGTCTGCTTTCGTAAAGTTTCTGTTCATATCCTTTGCCCATTTTTGAATGGGCTTGTTTGTTTTTTTCCTGTAAATCTGTTTGAGTTCTTTGTAAATTCTGGATATCAGCCCTTTGTCAGATGCGTAAACTGCAAAGATTTTTTCCCATTCTGATGGTTGCCGATTCACTCTAGTGACTGTTTGTTTTGCTGTGCAGAAGCTGTGGAGTTTGATTAGGTCCCATTTGTCTATTTTGGCTTTTGTTGCCAATGCTTTGGGAGTTTTGTTCATGAAGTCCTTGCCTACTCCTATGTCCTGAATGGTTTTGCCTAGATTTTCCTCTAGGGTTTTTATGGTGTCGGGTCTTACGTTTAAGTCTTTAATCCATCTGGAGTTAATTTTAGTGTAAGGTGTCAGGAAGGGGTCCAATTTCTGCTTTCTGCACATGGCTAGCCAGTTTTCCCAACACCATTTATTAAATAGGGAATCCTTTCCCCATTGCCTGTTTTTGTCTGGTTTATCAAAGATAATATGGTTGTAGATGTGTTGTGTTGCCTCCGATGCCTCTGTTCTGTTCCATTGGTCTATATCTCTGTTTTGGTACCAGTACCATGCTGTTTTGATTACTGTAGCCTTGTAGTATAGTTTGAAGTCTGGTAGTGTGATGCCTCCCGCTGTGTTCTTTTTGCTTAGAATTGACTTGGCTATGCGGGCTCTTTTTTGGTTCCATATGAAATTCATGGTGGTTTTTTCCAGTTCTGTGAAGAAATTCAATGGTAGTTTGATGGGGATAGCATTGATTGTGTAAATTACTTTGGGCAGTATAGCCATTTTCACGATATTGATTCTTCCTAACCACGAACATGGAATGTTTCTCCATCTGTTTGTGTCCTCTCTTATTTCATTGAGCAGTTGTTTGTAGTTTTCCTTAAAGAGGTCCCTTACATTCCTAGTGAGTTGTATTCCTAGGTATTTTATTTTCTTTGTAGCAATTGTGAATGGCAGTTCGTTCTTGATTTGGTTCTCTTTAAGTCTGTTATTGGTGTATAGGAATGCTTGTGATTTTTGCACATTGATTTTATATCCTGAGACTTTGCTGAAGTTGCTTATCAGTTGCAGGAGCTTTTGGGCTGAGGTGATGGGGTCTTCTAGGTATACTATCATGTCGTCTGCAAATAGAGACAATTTGGCTTCCACCTTTCCTATTTGAATACCCTTTATTTCTTTTTCTTGCCTGATTGCTCTGGCTAGAACTTCCAGTACTATGTTGAATAGAAGTGGTGAGAGAGGGCATCCTTGTCTAGTGCCAGATTTCAAAGGGAATGCTTCCAGTTTTTGCCCATTAAGTATGATATTGGCTGTTGGTTTGTCATAAATAGCTTTTATTACTTTGAGATATGTTCCATCAATACCAAGTTTATTGAGGGTTTTTAGCATAAAGGGCTGTTGAATTTTGTCAAATGCCTTCTCTGCATCAATTGAGATAATCATGTGGTTTTTGTTTTTGCTTCTGTTTATGTGGTGAATTACATTTATAGACTTGCGTATGTTGAACCAGCCTTGCATCCCCGGGATAAATCCTACTTGATCATGATGGATAAGTTTTTTAATGTGCTGTTGCAATCGGTTTGCCAGTATTTTATTGAAGATTTTTGCATCTATGTTCATCATGGATATTGGCCTGAAGTTTTCTTTTCTTGTTGAGTCTCTGCCAGGTTTTGGTATCAGGATGATGTTGGTCTCATAAAATGATTTGGGAAGGGTTCCCTCTTTTTGGATTATTTGGAATAGTTTCAGAAGGAATGGTACCAGATCCTCTTTGTGTGTCTGGTAGAATTCGGCTGTGAACCCATCTGGACCTGGGCTTTTTTTGTGTGGTAGGCTCTTAATTGCTGCCTCAACTTCAGACCTTGTTATTGGTCTATTCATAGTTTCGGCTTCCTCCTGGTTTAGGCTTGGGAGGACACAGGCATCCAGGAATTTATCCATTTCTTCCTGATTTACTGGTTTATGTGCATAGAGTTGTTTGTAGTATTCTCTGATGATGGTTTGAATTTCTGTGGAATCTGTGGTGATTTCCCCTTTATCGTTTTTTATTGCATCTATTTGGTTGTTCTCTCTCTTCTTTTTTATCAGTCTGGCTAGTGGTCTGTCTATTTTGTTGATCTTTTCGAAAAACCAGCTCTTAGATTTATTGATTTTTTGAAGGGTTTTTCTTGTCTCTATCTCCTTCAGTTCTGCTCTGATCTTAGTTATTTCTTGTCTTCGGCTAGGTTTTGAGCTTTTTTGATCTTGCTCCTCTAGCTCTTTCAATTTTGACGATAGGGTGTCAATTTTGGATCTCTCCATTCTTCTCATGTGGGCACTTATTGCTATATATTTTCCTCTACAGACTGCTTTAAATGTGTCCCAGAGATTCTGGTACGTTGTGTCTTCATTCTCATTGGTTTCAAAGAACTTCTTTATTTCTGCCTTCATTTCATTGTTTATCCAATCAACATTCAAGAGCCAATTGTTCAGTTTCCATGAAGCTGTGCGGTTCTGAGTTATTTTCTGAATTCTGAGTTCCAACTTGATTGCACTATGGTCTGATAGACTGTTTGTTATGATTTCAGTTGTTTTGCATTTGCTGAGGAGTGCTTTACTTCCAATTATGTGGTCAATTTTGGAGTAGGTGTGATGTGGTGCTGAGAAGAATGTATATTCTGTGGATTTGTGGTGGAGAGTTCTGTAAATGTCTATCAGGTTTGCTTGTTCCAGGTCTTAGTTCAAGTCCTGGATATCCTTGTTAATTTTCTGTCTGGTTGATCTGTCTGCTGTTGACAGTGGAGTGTTAAAGTCTCCCACTATTATTGTGTGGGAGTCTAAGTACCTTTGTAAGTCATTAAGAACTTGCCTTATATATCTGGGTGCTCCTACATTGGGTCCATATATATTTAGAATCGTTATCTCTTCTTGTTTTATCGATCCTTTTACCCCTATGGAATGACCTTCTTTGTCCCTTTTGATCTTTGTTACTTTAAAGTCTATTTTATCAGAGATGAGAATTGCAACTCCTGCTTTTTTTTGCTCTCTATTTGCGTGGTAAATCTTCCTCCATCCCTTTATTTTGAGCCTTTGTGTATCTTTGCATGTGAGGTGGGTTTCCTGGATACAGCACGCCGATGGGTTTTGGTTTTTCATCCAATTTGCCAGTCTGTGTCTTTTGATTGGTGCATTTAGCCCAGTTACATTCAGGGTTAATATTGTTATGAGTGAATTTGGTACTGCCATTTTGATGCTAGCTGGCTGTTTTGCCCATTGGTTCATGTACATTCTTCATTTTGTTGATGGTCTTTAGCATTTGGTATGCTTTTAGGATGGCTGGAACTGGTTGTTTCTTTCTATGTGTAGTGCCTCTTTCAGGAGCTCTTGTAAAGCAGGCCTAGTGGTGACAAAATCTCTGAGTACTTGCTTGTTCATGAAGGATTTTATTTTTCCTTCACTTATGAAGCTCAGTTTCGCTGGATATGAAATTCTTGGTTGAAAGCTCTTTTCTTTAAGGATGTTGAATATTGGCCCCCACTCTCTTCTGGCTTGTAGAGTCTCTGCCGAGAGATCTGCTGTGAGTCTGATGGGCTTCCCTTTGTGGGTGACCTGACCTTTCTCTCTGGCTGCCCTTAGTATTTTCTCCTTGTTTCGACCTTGGTGAATCTGACGATTATGTGCCTTGGGGTTGCTCTTCTTGCGGAGTGTCTATGTGGTGTTCTCTGTATTTCCTGGAGTTCAGTATTGACCTGTCTTGCTAGGTTCGGGAAATTTTTCTGGTTAATATCCTGAAGAGTGTTTTCCAGCTTGGATTCATTCTCTTCCTCACATTCTGGTACACCTATGAAACGTAGGTTGGGTCTCTTCACATAGTCCCACATTTCTTGGAGATTTTGTTCATTCCTTTTTGTGCTTTTTTCTTTAATCTTGGTTTCTCCTTTTATTTTATTTAGTTGATCTTCAACTTCTGATATTCTTTCTTCTGCTTGGTCAATTCGGCTGTTGAAACTTGTGCATGCTTCGTGAAGTTCTCGTGTTGTGTTTTTCAGCTCCTTCAATTCATTCCTGTTCCTCTCTAAGTTGTCCATTCTCGTTATCAATTCCTCGAATCTTTTTTCAAGGTTCTTAATTTCTTTGCACTAGTTTAGAACATGTTCCTTTAGCTCACTGAAGTTTCTCATTATCCACTTTCTGAAGTCTGATTCCGTCATTTCGTCACATTTATTCTCCGTCCAGCTTTGTTCCCTTGCTGGTGAGGAGTTTTGGTTCTTTTTTGGAGGTGAGGTGTTTTGGTTTCGGGTGCTTTCCTCCTTTTTGCGCTGGTTTCTTCCCATCTTTATGGATTTATCCTCCTGTCGTCTTAGTAGTGGCTGATTTTTCAATTGGGTCTCTGTGTGGACACTGAGATTGTTGATGATGAAGTATTTCTGTTACTTAGTTTTCCCTCTAATGATCTATCCTCTCTGCTGTATGAGTGCTGAGGTCCACTCCAGGCCCTGCTTGTCTGGGGTATACCTGCAGCAGCTGCAGAACAGTGAGGGATGATATCAGTTTCTTTTTCTGCTGCCCTTGTTCCAGAATGATGCCAGCCAAATGTCAGTCTGATTAGTCCTTTTCTGGGGTGACTCCTTGGATATACAGGGGTCAGGGAGCTGCTTGAGGAGACAGTCTGTGCTTTATAGGAGCTTCAGTGCTGAGCTGTGTGCTCCGTTGTTCGTTCAGGGTTGTTGGGAGGTTATGTCTGCTGCAATAGAACTCATAAAACACCACTCTTTTTTTTTTTTCACCCTTAGATGCTCTGTCTCAGGGAGTTGGGGCTTTCTTTATGAGTATCTGTTGCACTGTCCTGCCCCACTAGGTGGCAGTCTATTCACTATTTGCCTGCGGGGGCTCTGACCTGCTTACGCGGGTCCGCCCTGTTGCTGCCTGGCGGACTCTCTCTGTTATGACAGGTTGCCTCGGCAACGGCAGGCTCTGTCATTCCTGAGCAGTACTTAAGTGGGGGTACACTTCGTCAGGAATGTTGGACGCCTCTCCCTGACCGGGCTGCACCGTCCTAAATGCCGGCAAGGAAACTCTCAGCCCCAAGCGCCTCCAGTCGCCGCCCTGCTTGTCCCCGTGAGCGTGGGACCCGCCGAGCCCGATCACCCAGGTCCCTGCCTCAGAGTCCGTCCTCTCTCTCTCTCTCTTCCTCTCCCCAAGCTGAATGGTCGACTCTCTCACTGGCGCCCCAGGAGCCTGCCCATAGGGCACTGGGATCCGTGCGATCTCCCGTGCCGCTGCCCACTACCCCAGCTCAGATCACGCTTCCCAGGAAACTCCTGGTCTGGCTCTTTGTCCATGTCCCGTTCAATCAGATGAACATGCCAATCTGCCCTTCCAAATCTCAGATTGCCGGTTTAACAGGGCACCCAGACCAGTGAGTTCCGAGCCGGGTCCCGCTGTGGCGCCGGCTGAAGAGGCGGCGGGAGCCGGTTGCCATAGCCGGCTGCTAGCGTCCCGTGTCTCTCCCACACCTGGGACTTTCAACGCTCTGTGGGCATAAAAGGAACATCCGAGAATGCGGCTAGGACTCACCCTCTGCGCCTTCACCGAGAGCTGCAATCCTGAGTCACCTCTATGACGCCATCTTGCCTCCTCCCCTGTGCCCTCACAGACTTTTCAAAACAGGAAAGGAGAATATGGAGTGGACTGTACTTCCATTAAATGTCCATTCGTATTATCCTCTTTTTTGTGTGAATCTTCCACTCTCCTGTGTGCATCTTCTTTTCTCCTGTGTGTATATTCCTCTCTTCTGTGTGTATCCGCCTCTCCTGTATGTGTCACCCCACTTTTCTGTGTGTATCCTCCTCTCTTCTGCGTGTATCCTCCTCTGTCCTGGGTGTATCCTCCTCTCTCCTCTGTGAATCCTCCCCTCTCCTGCGTGTATCATCCTCTATTCTGTCTGTATTCTCCAGTCTTTTGTGTGTATCCTCCTCTCTCTTGTATTTACTCTTCTCTTTCTGTGTGTATCTTTCTCCCTCCTGTGTGTATGCCCCACTCTTTAGTGGGTAGCCCCCTTTTTCCTGTGTGTATCTCCCATCTCTTCTGTGTGTATCTCCTCTATTTTTTGTTTATGCCCCTCTCTCCTGTGTGTATTCTTCTCTTTTTTGTGTATCCCCTTCTCTCCTGAGTGTATCACACGTCTCCTGTGTGTATCCAACTCGCCTGTGTGTATCCACCTCGCCTGTGTGTATCCCCCTCTCTCTTGTTTTTTTCCCTCTCTTCTTTGTGTATACTCCTCTCCTTTGTGTAGCGTTCTCTCTCCTGTGTGTATCCAACTCCTTCTTGTGTGTATGTTGTACTCTCCTGTTTGTATCTCCTTTCTCCTGTATGTATCCCCCTCTCTCCTTTGTGTAATCTCATCTCTCCTGTATGTTTTCCCTCTCTGTTGTGTGCATTCCCCTCTATTCTGTGTGTATCACCCTCTCTCCTGTGTGTATTTCCTTGTCTCTTGTGTGTACCCAACTCTCCTCTGTTTATCCTGCTGTCTCCAGTGTGTATGCCTTTCTTCTATGTGTATCCTCCTCTCTCCTGTGTGTATTTTCCTCTCTCCTGTGCGTATTCTTCTCTGTCCTTGTTTATTTTCCTCTCCCTGTGTGTATCTTTCTCTCTCCTGTGTGTAATCCTCTTCTCATTTTGTGTTTCCCTCCTCTCTCCTGTGTGTAACCCCTTTCTGTCTTGTGTGTATCCCCTCTCTCCTGTTTGTATCCTCCTCTCTCCTGTGTGTATCTGCCTCTCTCCTGTGTGTACGCCCCTCTCACCTATGTGTATCCCCCTCTCTTGTGTGTATCCTCCTTTCTCCTGTGTTCCCCCCCTTTCCCCTGTGTGTATTACACTTTTCTGTGTGTATGCCCCACTCTACTTTGTGTATCTTCCTCTCCTGTGTGTATCGTACTTTCTCCTGTGTGTATCTTTTTCTCTCCTCTGTGTATTCCTTTTTCTCCTGTGTGTATCACACCTCTCCTTTGTGTATCTTCCTCTCTCCTGTGTGTATCCTTCTGTCTCCTGTGTGTATCCTTCTCTGTTTTGTGTGTATCCTCCTCTCTCGTGTGTGTACCTTCCTCTCTTCTGTGTGTATCACCCCTCTGCTGTGCGTACTCTTCTCTCTCCTGTGTGTATTTTCCTCTCTCCTGTGTGTATCTTTCTCTCTCCTCTGTGTAATCCTCCTCTCTTTTTTGTGTTTTCCTCCTCTCTTCTGTGTGTAACCCCTTTCTCTCTTGTGTGTATCCCCCATTTCTTCTGTGTGTATCCCCCTCTCTTCCGTGTGTATCCCCTCTCTCCTGTTCGTATCCTCCTCTCTCCTGTGTCTATCTTCCTCTCTCCTGTGTGTACGCCCCTCTCACCTATGTGTACTCCCCTCTCTTGTGTGTATCCTCCTCTCTCCTGTGTTTTTCCCCCTTTCCTCTGTGTGTATTTCACGTTCCTTTGTGTATGCCCCACTCTACTTTGTGTATCTTCCTCTCCTGTGTGTATCGTACTTTCTCCTGTGTGTATCTTTTTCTCTCCTGTGTGTATTCCTTTTTCTCCTGTGTGTATCACACCCCTCCTTTGTGTATCTTCCTCTCTCCTGTGTGTATTCTTGTCTCCTGTGTGTATCCTTCTCTTTTTTGTGTGTATTCTCCTCTCTCGTGTGTGTACCTTCCACTTTTCTTTGTGTATCACCCCTCTCCTGTGTGTATCCCCCTCTCTCCTGTGTGTATCCTTCTTTATCCTGTGTGTATCCTTCTCTCTTTTGTGTGTATCCTCCTCTCTCCTGTGTCTATCTTCCTCTCTCCTGTGTGTACGCCCCTCTCACCTATGTGTATCTCCATCTCTTGTGTTTATCCTCCTTTCTTATGTGTTCCCCCCTTTCCCCTGTGTGTATTACACTTTTCTGTGTGTATGCCCCACTCTTCTTTGTGTATCTTCCTCTCCTGTGTGTATCTTTTTCTCTCCTGTGTGTATTCCTTTTTCTCCTGTGTGTATCACACCTCTCCTTTGTGTATCTTCCTCTCTCCTGTGTGTATCCTTCTCTTTTTTGTGTGTATTCTCCTCTCTCCTGTGTGTATCCTAATGCCCTGTGTGTATCTTCCTCTCTCCTGTGTGTATTCTCCTCTCTTCTGTGTGTATCCTATTATCTTCTGTGTGTATTCGTCTTCTCTCCTGTGAGTATCCCCGCTCTGTCCTGTGTGTATCCCCCCTCTCTCCTGTGTCTATCCCTCTCTTTTCTGTGTGTATTCCCTCTGTGCAATGTGTATCCTCCGCTCTGCTGTGTGTATCCTTCTCCCTCCTGAGTGTACACCCTTCTCTCTTATGTGTATCCCCATCTCCTGTGTGTATTCTTATCTCTCCTGTGTGTATCCCCTTTTCTCCTGTGTGTATCATCCTCTCCAGTGTGTATGCCCCTCTCTCCTGTGTGTTTCCCCATCTCCTGTGTGTATCCTCCTCTCTCTTTTGTGTATCCCTTTCTTTTTTTGGTGTATTACCCCCTCTCCTGTGTGTATGCCCCTCTCCTTTTTGTATCCTTTTCTCTCGTGTGTATACCCCTCTCTCCTGTGTGTACCTTCCTTTTTACTGTGTGTATTTCTATCTCCTGTGTATCTCAACCCTCTCTCCTGTGTGTATCCTTCCCTCTCCTGCGTGTATCCTCCTCTCTCCTGTGTGTATCTTTCTCTCTTTTCTGTGAATTCTCCTCTCTTCTGCGTTTATCCTTCTCTCTTCTGTCTATATCCTTATTCCTTTTATGTGTATTTTCCTCCCTCCTGTATTTATTCTTCTCCCCCTGTGTGTACCAACCCTCTCCTGTTTGTATCTCCCTCCATTTTCTGTCTATGTCCCACTCTTTTGTGGGTATCCTCCTCTCTCCTGTGTGTATTCTCCCCCTCTGCTGTGTATATCAGCCTCTCTTTTTTGTATGTGCTTTTTTCTACTGTGTGTATCACCCTCTCCAGTGTTTATCCCCTTCTCTTCTGTGTGCATTTCCCTCACTTCTGTGTGTACACCCCTCGCCTGTGTGTATCTCCCTCTCTACTGTGTGTTTCTTTTTCTCTTTGCATATCCTCCTCTCTCCTGTGTGTATCCTCCCCTCTCCTGAGTGTATCCTAATCTCTGCTGTGTGTATTTTCCTATCTCCTGTGTGTATACCCCTCTCTCCTGTGTGTGTCTTTCTCCCTTCTGTGTGTATGCCACACTATCCTGTTTGTATCTTCCTCTCTCCTGTGTGTATGCCCCTCTCTCCTGTGTGTATTCTCTTGTCTCCTGCGTGTATCCTCCTCAGGCTTGTGTGTATTCTCCTCTCTCCTGTGGGTATCCCCCTCCTTTTGTGTGTATCCCCATTCCTCCTGTGTGTATCTCCCCCTCTCCTGTGTGTATCCTCCTCTCTCCTGCGTGTATCCTCCTCTTTTCTGTTTGTATCCTCTTCCCTTTTGTGTATCCTCCTCTCTCCTGTATTTATCCTTCTCCCACTCTGTGTATACCCCTCTCTCCTGTTTGTATCCACCTTTCTCCTGTGTGTATCCCCATCTCCTGTGTGTATCCCCCCTCTCCTGTGTGTATCCTTTTCTCTCCTGTGTGTATGAACCTCTCTCCTGTGTGTGTCCCTCTCTCCTGTGTGTATCCCCCTCTCTCTTGTGTGTACTTCCCCGTCCCCTCTGTGTATCCCTCTCGCCTGCTTGTATCCTCCTCTCTCCTGTGTGTATCCTCCCCTCTCTTGTGTGTATTTTTTTCTCTCCTGTGTCTATCCCCCTCCATCTGTGTGTATCTTCCCCTCTCCAGTGTGAATTTTCCTCTCTTCTGTGTGTATCTTCCTCCTTCTGTGTGTATCCTTCTATCTCCTGTGTGTATTCCCCTTTCTCCTGTGTGTATTCCGCACTTTCCTGTTTGTATCCTTCTGTTTCCTGTGTGTATCCCCTTCTCTCCTGTGTGTATCCTCCTCTCTGCTGTGTCTATAAGCTTCTGTCTTGTGTGTATTCTTCTTTCTCCTTTATGTATCCCCCTCTCTCCTCTCTGTATCTCCATCTCCTGTGTGTATTCCGCTCTCCTGTGTGTATCCTCCTTTCTTCTGTGTGTATCCTCCTCTCTCATTTGTGTATTCTCTTCTCTCCTTTATGTATCCTCCTCTTTCCTGTGTGTATTCTCCTCTCTCATGTGTGTATTTTCTACTCTCCTGTGTGTGTATTTCTTTCTCCTTGTGTATCCCTCCTCTCTTCTGTGTGTTTCTCCCCTCTCTTCTGTGTGTAATTTCTTTCTCTCTTGTGTGTATCCTTCTTTCTCCTGTGTGTATCACCCTCTCTCCTGTGTGTATCCTTTCTCTCCTTTTTGTTTCTTCCTCTCTTCTGTGTGTATCTTCCTTGCTCCTGTGTGTATGCCCCTCTCTGCCGTGTGTATCCTTCGCTTCTGTGTGTATCCTTTTCTCTCTTCTTTGTATCCTTTTTTCTCCTGTGTGTATCCTTTTTTCCTGTGTGCATGCCCCTCTCTACTTTGTGTATCCCCCTCCCCTGTGTGTATCCTTTTTTCTCCTGTGTGTATTTTCCTCTCTCCTGCCTGTATATTCCTTTATCCTGTGTGTATCCCTCCTCTCTCCTCTGTGCTTTCCCCCTCTCTCCTGTGTGTAACCCCTTTTTCTCCTGTGGGTATGCCCCCTTTCTTCTGTGTGTATCACCCTTTCTGCTGTGTTTATCTCCTCTCGCCTGTTTGTATTTTCCTCTCTATTGTGTGTATCATCCTCTATCCTGTGTGTATCCCCATCTCCTGTGTGTATCCTCCCCTCTCCTGTGTGTATCCCCCTTTCTTCTGTGTGTATCCCCTTTCCTATGTGCATGCTCTTTTCTACTTTGTGTATTCCTCTCTCCTGTGTGTATCCTCCTCTCTCCTGTGTGGTTCCTTTTCTCTCCTGTGTGTATCCCCCTTTATCCTGTGTGTATCACCACTCTCCTGTGTGTATCTTCCTCTTTTCTCTGTGTAACCTTCTCTCATTTGTGTGTATATTCCACTCTCCGGTGTGTACCCTTTTTTCTCCTGTTCGTATCACCCCTCTCCTGTGTGTATCCTTCTCTCTTCTGTGTGTATTCCTCCTCTCTCTTGGATGTATCCCCTTTCTCTCTTCTGTGTATCTCCCCTCTCTCCGTGCGTATCCCCCCTCTCTCCTATGTGTATCCTCCACTCTTCTGTGGGTATCCTTTGTCTCCTCTGTGTATTCTCCTATCTGCTGTATGTATCCCTTTCTCTCCTGTGTGTACGCCTCTCTCTCCTGTGTGTATCCCTTCTTTTCTGTGTTCATGCCTCACTCACTTGTGTGTATCCTTTTCTCACCTGTGTGTATCCCTCGCTCCTTTGTGTATTTTCCTCTCTCCTGTGTGTATCCCCCTTCTCTCCTGTGTGTATTTTTTTCTCTCCTGTGTGTATCCCCCTCTCTTCTGCGGGTATCCTTCTCCGTCCTGCGTGTATTCTTTTTTCTACTGCGTGTGTCCTTTTCTCTCCTGTGTGTATATACCTCTCCTGTGTGTATACCCCACTCTCTTATGTGTATTTCCTTGTCTCCTGTGTGGATCCCCCTTTCTCTTGTGTGTATAGCCCTCTCCTTTGTGTATTCTCCTCTCTCCTGTGTGTATCCGTTTCTCTTCTGTGTGTATCTTTCTTTCTTCTGTGAGTATCCTCCTCTCTACTGTGCGTATTTTCCTCCTCTTGTGTGTATCCCACTCTCTCCAGTGTGTATCATCTTTCTTCTGTGTGTATGCCCCTCTCTCCTATGTGTTTTCCCCTCTCTCCTGTTAGTATTTCCCCTCTCTCCGGTGTGTATACCCCCTCTAGGCTTTATTTATCCTACTCTCTTCTGTGTGCATCCCCCTCTTTCTTGTGTGTATCACTCGTCTCTCCTGTGTGTATCCTCCTTTCTCCTGTGTGCATCTTTCTCTCTCCTGTGTGTATCTACCTCTCTCCTATGTGTATCCTTCTCTCTACTGTGTGTATCCTCCCCTTTCCTGTGTGTATCCTGTCTCCTGTGTGTATTCTTCTTTCTCTTGTGTGTATCATTTTCTCTCTTTGTGTATCCTCCACTCTCCTGTGTGTATCCCCATCTTTCCTGTGTGTATCCTTTATCCTGTGTGTATCTTCCTCTCTTCTGTGTGTATCCTTCTCTCCCCTGTGTGTATCCTCTTCTCTTCTGTGTGTATCCTTCCTTCCTGTGTGTATACCATTCTCTTCTGTGTGCATCTCTCTTCCTCTTGTGTGTATGCTCCACTCTCCTGTGTGTATCTTCCTCTTTCCTGTGTGCATCTGCCCTCTCTGTGTGTATCCTTCCCTTTCCTTTGTGTATCTACTTCTTTCCTGTGTGTATCCCCCTTTCTTTTTTGTGCATCTCCCTCTCTTTTGGGTGTATCTTTCTCTCCTGTGTGTATTTTCCTCTTCTGTTTGATTTCTCCTCTCTACTCTGTGTATGCCCCTCTCCATTGTGTATGCGCCCCTCTCCTGTGTGTATTCCCCTCTCTTCTGTGGGTATTCTTAACTCTCCTGTGTGTATCCTCCTCTCTTTTGTGTGTATCCTTCTCTGTTCTGTGTGTATCCCGCTTCCCCTGTGTGTATCCTTCTCTCTCCTGTGTGTGTCCTCTTCTTTCCAGTGTGTATCTTCTTCTCTCCTGTGTGTATTTCCCCTGTCTCCTGTGTGTACCCCCTCTCTCCTGTGTGTATCCTCCTCTATTTTGTGTGTATTTTGCTCTCTTCTGTGTGTATGCCCCTGTCTTCTGTGTGTATCCCCATCCCCTGTATGTATCCTCCTCTTTTCTGTGTTTATCTTCCTCTTATGTGTGTATCCTTCTCTTCTGTGTGTATGCTCCTGTCTTCTTTGTGTATCCTCCACTGTCCTGTGTGTATCCTTCTCTCTCCTGTGTGTATTTTCCTCTCTCTTGTATTTATCCCCATTTTCTGTGTGTATCCCTCTGTCTCCTGTGTGTATCCCCCTCTCTCCTATATGTATCCTTCCTTTTTTGTGTGCATCCTCGTTTTTCCTGTGTGTTTCTTCCTCTCTCCTGTGTGTATCCTTCTCTCTCTTTTGTGTATCCTCCTATTTTCTGTGTTTATTCCCCTCTCTTCTGTGTGTATCCTCCTCTCTCCTGTTGGTATCCTCCCTTCACCTGTGTGTATCCTCCTCTCTCTTGTGTGTATTCTCTTTTCTACTGTGTGTATTCTCCTCTCTCCTGTGTGTATCCCCCTCCCCCTGTGTGTATCTCCCTCTCTACTCTCTGTATCCCCCTTTCTTCTGTGTGTATCCTCTCTCCTGTGTGTATCTTCCTTTCACCTCTGTGTATTATCCTGTCTTTTTTATGTATTCTTCTCACTCCTTTGTTTCTCCCTCCTCTCTCCTGTTTGTATTCTTCTCTCTCCTGTGTGTATCCTTTTCTCTCCTTCGTGTATCATACCCTCTCCTCTGTCTTTGCTTCTCTTTTCTGTATATATCCCCCTCTCCTGTGTTTTTCCACCTCTCTTATGTGTGTATCCCCTCTCTCGTCTGTGTATCCTTCTCTCCTGTACCTATCCCCCTTTCTTCTGTGTGTATCCCCTTCTGCTGTGTGTATTCTTTCCTCTTCTGTGCGTATATTTCTCTCTCCTGTGTTTATCCTTCTCTCTCCAGGGTGTATCCTGCTCACTCCTGTGTGTATCCTTCTACCACTCTGTGTATACCTTTCTCTTTTGTGTGTATCCCCCACTCTCATGTTTGTGTGCCCCACTCCTTTGTATGTATTTCCTTTCTCCTGTTTGTATCACCCTCTCTCTTGTGTGTATTCTCTTTCCTGTGTGTATCATTTTTTCTCCTGTGTGCATCTCCCTCGCTCTTGTGTGTATTTCTTTCTCCTGTGTGTATCCCTTTCTCCTTTGTGTATCCACCTTTCTTATTTGTGTAACCGCCCTCTTCTGTGTGTATGCCCCTCTCCTGTGTGTATCCTCTCACCTGTGTGTATTTTTCTCTTATTTGTGTATCCTTTTCTCTCCTGTGTGTATACCACTTTCTCCTGTGTATACTTCTCTCTCCTGCGTGTATCCTCTTCTCTCCTTTGTGTATCTTTTTCTCTCCTGTGTGTATCACCCTCTATCCTATGTGTATGCCTCTCTCTATTGTGTTTATTCCCCTCTTTCCTGTGTGTATTCCACCCTCTTCGGTGTATACTACTCTCTTCTATGTGTATCTCCCTCTCCTGTGTGCATCCCCCTCTCTCCTGTGTGTATCCCCCTCTCTCCTTTGTGTATTTCCCTGTCTCCTACATGTATTCAACTCTTTTGGGTGTACCCCCTCTCTTCAGTCTGTATCCCCCACTCCTGTGTGTATCTCCTTCTCTTCTGTGTGTATCCTCCTCTCTACTGTGTGTATACTCCCTCTCCTGTATCATTCTCTCTCCTGTGTGTATTCTCCTCTTTCCTGTGTGTATTTTGCTTTCTCCTGTGTGCACCCCCTCGCTCCTGTGTGTATTTCCCTCTTCTTTGTGTATCCCTTTCTCCTTTGTGTATCCCCCTCTCCTCTGTGTATCCCCACTTTTCTGTGTTTAAGCCCCTCCCTCCTGTGTGTATCCTTCTCTCACCTGTGTGTATTTCTCTCTCCTGTTTGTATCACTTTTTCCTGTGGGTATCCTCCGCTTTTCTGTGTGTACCCTTTTTCGACTGTGTTTATCCCCATTTTATGTGTGTATGCCCCCTCCCCTGTGTGTATTTCCCTCTCCTGTTTTTATCCTCCTCTCTCCTGTGTGTATATTTCTCTCTTCTGTGTGTATCCTCCTCTCTTTGTTGTGTATCCTATTTTCTTCTGTGTGTATCCCCATCTTTTCTGTGTGTATCTTCCTCTATCCTGTGTGTATATTTCCTCTCTCCTGTGTGTATCCCCTCTCTCCTTTGTGTATCCCCCTCTCTCCTCTGTGTATCCGCCTCTCTCTTGTGTGTATCGTCTTCTCTCCTGTGTGTATCCCCATCTCTTTTGTGTGTATCCTCCTCTCTTCTGTGTGTACCTTTTCTCTCTCCTGTGTGCATGCTTCTCTCTTTTTTTGTGTATTCCTTTCACCTGTGTGTATTCTCCTCTCTCCTGTGTGTATTCCCCTCTCTCCTGTGTGCATCACCCTCTCTCCTGTGTGCATCACCCTCTCTACTGTGTGATTTTGCCTCTATTCTGAGCGTTACCTTCTCTGTCCTGTGTGTATGCTCCTCTCTTTTGTGTGTATTCTCCTCTCTCCTGTGTGTATCCTCCTCTCTCCTGTGTATATCACCACTCTCCTGTGTGTAATACCCTCTCTCCTGTGTGTATTCCCCTCTCTCCTGTGTGGATCTCCATGTTTCTGTGTGTATGCCCCTCTTCTGTGTGAATCCCCCTTTCTCCTTTGTTGATCCAAATCTTCTCTGTTTATTTCCTTCTCTGTTGTGTGTATTTCTTTTTCTCCTGTATGTATCCAACGCTCCTGTGAGAATCTTTCTTTCTCCTTGGTGTATGCCCCTTTTCTGTCTGTATACTCCTCTCTCCTGTGTGTATCCTCCCCTCTCCTGTGTGTATCCTTCTCTCTCCTTTGTGTATTTTTCAATCTTTTGTATGTATCCTCCTCTCCTCTATTTTTATCCTCCTCTCTTTTGTATTTATCCTTTTATCTTTGTGTGTATCCTCCTCTCTCCTGTGTGTATGCTTCTCTCTCCTGTGTGTATCCCCTTTTTTCTTTGTGTATCCCCCCTCTCTCCTGTGTGTATCCTCCTCTCTCCTGTGCATAAGCCCCTATCTCCTGTGATTTTTTTCTCTTCTGTGTGTAATCCCCTCTCACTTGTGTGTATCCACCCCTCTTCTGTGTTTATCTTTCTCGCCTGTGTGAATCCCTCTCTCTCCTGTGTTTCCCCTCTTCTTTCTGTATCCTCCTCTCTCCTGTGTGTATTCTCCTATCTCCTGTGTGTATTCTCCTCTCTCCGGTGTGTATCCTCCTCTCTCCTGTTTGTATCCCCATTCCTTGTGTGTATCCCCCTCTCTCCTGTGTGTATTTCCCTGTCTCCTCTATGTATCCAACGCTCCTGTGTGTATCCCCTTCTCTCTTTTGTGTATGCCCCACTCCTGTGTGTATTCTTTTCTCTCTTGTGTGTATCCTCCTCTCTTTTGTGTGTATCCTTCTCTCTACTGTGTTTATCCCTATGCTCTCCTGTGTGTTTTCCCCTTCTCTCCTGTGTGTAACACATTTCTTACCTGTGTGTATCCCCGCTTTCTCCTGTGTGTATCCCCCTCTTTTGTGTGTATCCCCTCTCTCCTGTTTGTTTGTTTTTTCTCCTGTGTGTATCTTTTTCTCTCCTGTGTTTACGCCACTCTCTCCTGTGTATATCACCCTTTTCTTTGTGTATACTTTTCTCTTCTGTGTTTGTCCCCCTTCCTTCTTTGTTTATCACCCTTTTATGTGTGTATGCCCCTCTCTCCTGTGTGTATCCTTTCTCCTGTTTGTATCCCTCTCTTTCCTGTGTGTATCCCCTTATCCTGTGTGTATCCTCCTCTCTCCTGTCTGTATCCTTCTCTCTCCTTTGTGTACCCTCCTCTCTCCTGTGTGTATTACCCCTCTTCTTTTTGTATCCCCCACTACTCTGTGTGTATCCTTCTGTCTCCTGTGTGTATCCTTCCCTTTTTTGTGTGTATTTCCCTCTATCGTGTGTATCCTCCTGTCTCCTGTGTATATCCTCTCTCTCCTGTGTGTATTCTTTTCTCTGATGTGTGTATTTTTCTTTCTCCTGTGTGTAAGCTCCTCTTTTTGTGTGTGTCCCCCTCTCCTGTATGTATTCTTTTCTCTCCTGTGTGTATCCCCCTCTCCTGTGTGTATGCCCCTCTTTTCTGCTGTTATCCCCCTCTCCTGTGTGTATCCTTTTCTCTCTTTTGTGTATCATTTTCTCTCTTCGGTGTGTTCCCCTCTTTCCTGTGTGTATCCTCCTCACCCTTGTTTATCTTTCTGACTTCTGTTTCTATTCCCCTTTCTCCTATGTGTACCCTTCTCCCTCCTGTGTCTATTACCCCATTTCTTTGTGTATCCTCTTCTCTCCTGTATGTATTTCTCTCTCTCCTGTGTGTATCCTTTTCTCTTTTCTGTGTATCCTCCACTCTCCTGTGCGTATCCTCCTCTCTCCTGTTCGTATCCTTCTCTCTATTTTGTGTATCCTCCTCTCTCCTGCGTGTATCTTTCTGTCTCTTGTGTGTCTTCTCCTCTCTCCTGTGTGCATTCTGCTCTCTCCTGTGTTTATCCTTTTCTTTCCTTTGTGTATCCTTCTCTCTTCTGTGGGTATCAATTGTCTCTACTGTGAGTATTCTTTTCTCCTGTGTGTAACCCCCTCTCTCCTGTATATATCCCTTCTCTCTCCTGTGTGTATCCCCCCTCTCCTTTGTGTATGTCCTCTCTCCTGTGTGTATCCTCCTCTCTGCTGTGTGTATGCTTTTTTCTCCTGTGTTTACACCCCTCTCTCCTGTGTGTATCCCCTTCTCCTGTGTGAATGACCCTCTCTCCTGTGTGTGTCCTCCTCTCCTGTGTTTATTTTCCTCTCTCCTGTGTGTATCCTCCTCTCTCCTCTGTTTATTTCCTACTCTACTGTGTGTATTCCTTTTTCCTTTGTGTATCCTCTTCTCTCCTGTGTGTAACCACTCTCTCCTGTGTGTACCCTCCACTGTCCTGTGTGTATCACCACTCTCCGTTTGTATCTCCCCTCTCTCCTGTGTGTATCTTTTTCTCTGCTGTGTGTTTCCTGTTTTCTCCTGTGTCTACGCCTTTCTCTCCTGTGTGTATCCCTTTCTTTCCTCTGTGTATCTCCTCTCTCCTGTGTGTATCCTCCTCTCTGCTGTGTGTACCTTCCTTTCTCCTGTGTCTACGGCCCTTTCTCTTGTGTGTATCCCCTTCTCCTGTGTTTATCATCCTCTCTCCTGTGTATCCTCCTCTCTCCTCTGTTTATTTTCTGCTCTCTTGTGTCTATCCGTTTTTTCTTTGTGTATCCTCTTCGCTCCTGTGTGTATTCCCTCTCTCCTGTGTGTATCCTCCACTGTTCTGTGTGTATCACCACTCTCCGTGTGTATCACTCCTCTCTCCTGTGTGTATCCCCCTCTCTTTTGTGTGAATCCCCCTCTCTCCTGCGTGTATTTTCCTCTCTCCTGCGTAAATTTTCCTCTCTGCTGTGTGTATGCCCCACTTCTCTGTGTATCCACCTCTCTCCTGTTTGCATTCCCTTCTCTCCTATGTGGATCTTCCTCACTCCTGTGTGTATACACTCTCTCCTGTGTGTATCCTCGTTTCTGCTGTGTGTATAATCCTCTCTCCTATGTGTATCCTTCTCTCTCCTGTATGTATCCTCTTTTCTCCTATGTGAATCCTCATCTCTCCTCTGTGTATCCCCCCTCTCCTCTGTGTATTCTTTTCTCTCCTGTGTGTATTCTTCTGTCTACCGTGTGTATCCTTTTCTCATTTGTGTGTATCATTTTCTCTCCTGTGTGTATTTTCGTCTTTCATGTGTGCATCCTTTTTACTCCTGTGGGTATCCCCCTCTCCTGTGTGTATCTTTTTCTAACCAGTGTGTATCCTTCTTTCTCCTGTGTATATCCTCCTCTATTCTGTATGTATCTTTTTTCTCTCCTCTGTGTATCACCCATCTCTTCTGTGTGTATCTTCCCTCTCTTTTGTTTGTATCTTAATCTCTCTTGTGTGTATCCCCTCTCTATTGTGTGTATCCTCCTCTCTCCTGTGTGTACGCCCCACTCTCCTGTGTGTACGCTCCACTCTCCTATGTGTATCTCCCTGTCCTGTGTGTATCCTCCTCTGTTTTGTGTGTATTTTTCTTTCTCTTGTGTGTATCCCTTTCTCCTGTGTTTATGGTCCTCTTTTCTCTGTGTATTCCCCCTCCCGTCTGTATGAACTTCTCGCCTTTGTGTATTTTCCTCTCTCCGCTGTTTATCCCCCTCTCTGCTGTGTGTATCCCCCTCTCCTTTGTGTATCCTCCTCTCTTTTGTGTGTATTCTATTTTCTACTGTGTGTACCCTCCTGTCTCCTGTGTGTATCACGCCACTCCTGTGTGTATCCTCCTCTCTCCTGTGTATATTTTCTCTCTGTCGTGTGTATTCTCCTCTCTCCTGCGTGTATCCTCCCCTCTCCTGTGTTTATCCTCCTCTCTCCTGTGTATCCTCTAATCTTTTGCGTGTATCCTACTCTCTTTTATCTGTATCCTCTTTTTGGTGTGTATCCTCCTCTCCTTTGTATTTATCCTTTTTTCTCTGTGTGTATCCCCCTCTCTCCTGTGTGTATTCCCCTCCCTCCTGTGTGTACTCTTCACTTTCTTGTGTGTATCCCTCTCTGTTTTTTGTGTATTCACCCTCTCTCATGTGTGTATCCTTCTCTCACCTGTGCGTAAGCCCCTCTTTTCTGTGTGATCCCTCTGTCCTCTGTGTATCCTGTTCTCTCCTCTGTGTTTCCTCTCTCCTGTGTGTATCCTCCTTTCTCCTGTGTTTATTTCCCTCCCTTTGTTAGTATCTCCCTCTTCTTTGTGTGTTCCCCCACTCTCCTGTGTGTATCCTCCTCTCTTCCTTGTGTATTCTCTTCTTGCCTGTGTGTATCTTTCTCTCTCGTGTGTGTATTCTCCTCTCTCCTGCCTGTACCCCCTCTCTCCTGTGTGTACCCCCTCTATTCTGTGTTTACCCTCCTCTCTCCTGCGTGTATTCTCCTTTCTCCTGTGTGTCTACTCCTCCCTTTTGTGTGTATCCTCCTCTCTCCTGTGTGTATACCCCTCTCCTGTGTGCATCCTCCTCTCTCCTGTAGGTATCCCTTTTTTTCTCCTGTTCGTATTTTTCCTTCTCCTGTATGTAACCCCCTCCGTCCTGTGTGTATCCCTTCTCTCTCCTGTGCGTATCCCCTTCTCTCCTTTGTGTATCTCCTCTCTCCTGTGTTATCTATCACTCTGCTCTGTGTATCCTGTTTTCTCCTATGTCTATGCCCCTCTCCTGTGTGTATCCCCTTCTCCTGTGTGTTTCCTCCTCTTTCCTGTGTTTATCTGTTTTTCTCCTGTGTGTATCCCCCTCTTCTGTGTGTAAGCTCCTCTCTCCTGTGTGTATCTCCCTCTCCTGTGTTTATTCTCCTCTCTCCTTGGTGTATTCTCCTCTCTCTTCTTTTTATTCCCTACTCTCCTGTGTGTATCCCTTTTTTTTGTATCCTCTTCTCTCCTGTGTGTACCCCCTCTCTCCTGTGTGTATCCCTCTCTCATCTGTGTGTATCCTTCACCCTCCTGTTTGTATCATCCTCTTTTTTGTGTGTATCCTTCCCTCTTCTGTTTGTATCCCGCTTCCCCTGTGTGTATTCTTCTCTCTCCTGTGTGTATCCTCTTCTTTCCTGTGTGTATCATTTTCTCTCCTGTGTGTATCCCCCTTGTCTCCTGTGTGTACCCCTCTCTCCTGTGTGTATCCTCCTCTATTTTGTGTATATTCTGCTGTCTTCTGTGTGTATGCCCCTCTCTCATGTGTGTATCCCCATCCCTTGTATGTATCCTCCTTTTTTCTGTGTGTATCGTCCTCTTTTGTGTGTATCCCCATCTCCTGTGTGTATGCTCCTTTCTCCTTTGTGTATCCTCCACTGTCCTGTCTGTATCCTCCTTTCTCCTGTGTGTATCCTCCTCTCTCCTTTATTTATCCCTGTCCTCCTGTATGTATCCCTCTCTCTCCTGTGTGTATCCCCCTCTCTCCTATGTGTATCCTTCCTTTTTTGTGTGTATAATCCTTTCCCCTGTGTGTATCTTCCTCTCTCCTGTGTGTATCCTTCTCTTTCTTGTGTGTATCCTCCTCTTTTCTGTGTATTCCCCTCTCTTCTGTGTGTATCCTCCTCTCTTCTGTTTGTATCCTCCCTTCACCTGTGTGTATCCTCCTCTCCTGTGTATTCTCTTATTTTCTGTGTGTATACTCCTCTCTCCTGTGTGTATCCCTCTCCCCCTTTGTGTATATCCCTCTCTACTGTCTGTATCCCCCTTTCTCCTGTGTGTATCCTTCTCTCTCCTGTGTGTATCTTCTTTTCACCTCTGTGTATCCTCATGTCTCCTTTATGTATTCTTTTCTCTCCTGTGTTTATCCCCCCTCTCTTTTCTGTGTATCCTCCTTTTTCCTGTGTGCATCTCCCTCGCTCTTGTGTGTATTTCTTTCTCCTGCGTGTATCCCTTTCTCCTTTGTGTATCCACCTCTCTTCTTTGTGTAACCCCCGTCTTCTGTGTGTATGACCCACTCGCCTGTGTTTATCCTCCTCTCACCTGTGTATATTTTTCTCTTCTTTGTGTATCCTTTTCTCTCCTGTGTGTATCCTACTTTCTCCTTTGTATACTTCTTTCTCCTGCGTTTTATCCTCCTCTCTCCTTTGTGTATCTTTCTCTTTCCTGTGTGTATCCCCCCTCTCCTGTGTGTATGCCCCTCTCTCTTGTGTATATTCCCCTCTCTCTTGTGTGTATATCATTCTCTCCTGTGTATACTCCTCTCTCCTATGTGTATCTCCCTCTCTCCTGTGTGTATTTCCCTGTCTCCTGCATGTATCGAACGCATTTGTGTGTACCCCCTCTCTCCTGTGTAAATCCCCCTCTCTTCTGTGGGTATTCTTTACTCTGCTGTGTGTATCCTCCTCTCTTTTGTGTGTATCCTTTTCTCTTTTGTGTATATCCTGCTTCCCCTATGAGTATTTTTCTCTCTCCTATATGTATCCTCTTCTTTCCTGTGTGTATCTTCTTGTCTCCTGTGTGTATCCCCCTTGTCTTCTGTGTGTACCCCCTTTCTCCTGTGTGTATCCTCTTCTATTTTGTGTGTATTTTGCTCTCTTGTGTGTGTATGCCCCTGTCTCTTGTGTTTATACTCATCCCCTGTATGTATCCTCCTCTTTTCTGTTTGTATCTTCCTCTTTTGTGTGTATCCCCCTCTCCTGTTTGTATGCTCCTGTCTTTTTTGTGTATCCTCCACTGTCCTGTGTGTATCCTTCTTTCTCCTGTGTGTATCCTTCTCTCTCCTGTATTTATCCCCATCCCCCTGTGTGTATCCCTCTGTCTCCTTTGTGTATCCCCCTCTCTCCTGTGTGTTCTTCCCACTTTTGTGTGTATCCTCCTTTCCCCTGTGTGTATCTTCCTCTCTTTTGTGTGTATCCTCCTCTCTCTTGTGTGCATCCTCCTATTTTCTCTGTTTATTCCCCCCTCTCCTGTATGTATCCTTCTCTCTCCTGTTTGTATCCTCCTTTCACCTGTGTGTTTTCTCCTCTCTCTTGTGTGTATTCTCTTCTCTTGTGTGTGTATACTCCTCTGTCCTGTGTGTATCCCCCTCCCCCTGTGTGGATCTCCCTCTCTACTGTCTGTATCCCCCTTTCTCCTGTGGTGTATCATTCTCTCTCCTGTGTGTATCTTCCTTTTACTTCTGTGTATCCTCCTGTCTCCTTTATGTATTATTCTATCTCCTGTGTTTATCCCCCCTCTCTCCTGTGTGTATCCCTCTCTCTCCTGTGTGTATCCTCCTCTCTCCTGCGTGTATTATCCCCTCTCCTCTGTCTATGCTCCTCTCTTCTGTATGTATCCCACTCTCCTGTGTTTTTCCCCCTCTCTACTGTGTGTATCCCCACTCTCGTCTGTGTGTTCTTCTCTCCTGTGCCTATCCCCCTCTCTTCTGTGTGTATCTCCTTCTCCTGTGTGTATATTTTCCTCTTCTGTGCGTATCTTCCTCTCTCCTGTGTGTATCCTCTTTTCTTCAGTGTGTAACCTCCTCACGCCTGTGTGTATCCTTCTACCACTCTGTGTATACCCCTCACTTTTTTGTGTATTTCTCAATATCATGTTTGTGTGCCCCACTCTCCTGTGTGTATCTTCCTTTCTCCTGGGTGTATCACCCTTTCTCCTGTGTATTTGCTCCAATCTCTTGTGTGTATCCTCCTCTTTCCTGTGTGTATCCTCCTTTCTTCTGTGTGCATCTCCCTCGCTCTTGTGTGTATTTCTTTCTCCTGTGTGTATGCCTTTCTCCTTTGCGTATCCACCTCTCTCCTTTGTGTAACCCCCCTCTTCTGTGTGTACACCCCACTCTCCTGTGTGTATCCTCCTCTCACCTGTGTATTTTTCTCTCCTTTGTGTATCCTTCTCTCTCCTGTGTGTATCCCACTTTCTCCTGTGTATACTTCTCTCTCCTGTGTGTATCCGCCTCTCTCCTGTGTGTATGCCCCTCTTTTTTGTGTGTATTTCCCTCTTTCCTGTGTGTATACCACTCTCTCCTGTGTATACTCCTCTCTACTGTGTGTATTTCTCTCTCTTTTGTGTCTATTCCCCTCTTCTGTATGTATTCCCCTTTCTCCTCTGTGTATTTTCCTGTCTCCTTCATGTATCCAACGCTTTAGTGTGTATCCCATCCCTTCTGTGTGTATCCCCCACTCCTGTGTGTATCATTCTCTCTCCTGTGTGTATCCTCCTCTTTCCTGTGTGTATTTCCCTTTCTCCTGTGTTCATCTCCCTCGCTCTTGTGTGTATTTCCCTCTCCTGTGTGTATCCCGTTCTCCTTTGTCTATCTTCCTCTCTCCTCTGTGTATCCCCACTTTTCTGTGTTTATGCCCCTCCCTCCTGTGTGTATCATCCTCTCACCTGTGTGTATTTCTCTCTCCTGTTTCTATCAACTTTTTCTGTGAGTATTCTTCTCTCTTCTGTGTGTACCCCCTTTCTACTGTGTTTATCCCCATTTTATGTGTGTACGCCCCCTCCCCTGTGTGTATCCCCCTCTCCTGTGTGTATCCTCCTCTCTCCTGTGTGTATTCTTCTCTCTTCTGTGTGTATTCTCCTCTCTCCTTTGTGTATTAGCATTTCTTCTGTGTGTATCCCCATCATTTCTGTGTGTCTCCTCCTCTATCCTGTGTGTATATTCCCTCTCTCCTGTGTGTATCCCCCCTCTCTTCTGTGTATCCTCCTCTTTCCTGTGTGTATCCTCTTCTCTCCTGTGTGTATCCCCATCTCTTTCGTGTTTTTTTTTTTTTTTTTTTTTTAATTTTTATTGCATTATAGGTTTGGGGGTACATGTGCAGAACAAGCAAGATAGTTGCATAGGTACACACATGGCACTGTGCTTTGCTGCTTTCCTCCCCTTCACCCACACTTGGCATTCATCCCCAGGCTATCCCCCCCAGCCCCCCCCTGCTGTCCCTCCCCCATTCCCCCCAACAGTCCCCAGTGTATAGTAGACCGCCTCTCTGTGTCCACGTGTTCTCATTTTTCTCACCCACCTATGAGTGAGTATATGCGGTATTTCTTTTTCTGTTCTTGTGTCAGCTTGCTGAGAATGATGTTCTCCAGATTCATCCATGTCCCTACAAAGGACACAAACTCATCATTTTTGATTGCTGCATAATATTCCATGGTGTATATGTGCCACATTTTCCCAGTCCAGTCTATCATCGTTGGGCATTTGGGTTGGTTCCAGGTCTTTGCTATTGTAAACAGTGCTGCAATGAACATTCGTGTGCATGTGTCCTTATAGTAGAACGATTTATAATCCTTTGGATAGATACCCAGTAATGGGATTGCTGGGTCAAATGGAATTTCTATTTCTAGGTCCCTGAGAAATCGCCACACTGTCTTCCACAATGGTTGAACTAATCTACACTCCCACCAACAGTGTAAGAGTGTTCCTATTTCTCCACATCCTCTCCAGCATCTGCTGTCTCCAGATTTTTTAATGATCGCCATTCTAACTGGTGTGAGATGGTATCTCAATGTGGTTTTGATTTGCATCTCTCTAATGACCAATGACGATGAGCACTTTTTCATATGTTTGCTGGCCTCATGTATGTCTGCCTTCGTAAAGTTTCTGTTCATATCCTTTGCCCATTTTTGAATGGGCTTGTTTGTTTTTTTCCTGTAAATCTGTTTGAGTTCTTTGTAAATTCTGGATATCAGCCCTTTGTCAGATGCGTAAACTGCAAAGATTTTTTCCCATTCTGATGGTTGCCGATTCACTCTAGTGACTGTTTGTTTTGCTGTGCAGAAGCTGTGGAGTTTGATTAGGTCCCATTTGTCTATTTTGGCTTTTGTTGCCAATGCTTTGGGAGTTTTGTTCATGAAGTCCTTGCCTACTCCTATGTCCTGAATGGTTTTGCCTAGATTTTCCTCTAGGGTTTTTATGGTGTCGGGTCTTACGTTTAAGTCTTTAATCCATCTGGAGTTAATTTTAGTGTAAGGTGTCAGGAAGGGGTCCAATTTCTGCTTTCTGCACATGGCTAGCCAGTTTTCCCAACACCATTTATTAAATAGGGAATCCTTTCCCCATTGCCTGTTTTTGTCTGGTTTATCAAAGATAATATGATTGTAGATGTGTTGTGTTGCCTCCGATGCCTCTGTTCTGTTCCATTGGTCTATATCTCTGTTTTGGTACCAGTACCATGCTGTTTTGATTACTGTAGCCTTGTAGTATAGTTTGAAGTCTGGTAGTGTGATGCCTCCCGCTGTGTTCTTTTTGCTTAGAATTGACTTGGCTATGCGGGCTCTTTTTTGGTTCCATATGAAATTCATGGTGGTTTTTTCCAGTTCTGTGAAGAAATTCAATGGTAGTTTGATGGGGATAGCATTGATTGTGTAAATTACTTTGGGCAGTATAGCCATTTTCACGATATTGATTCTTCCTAACCACGAACATGGAATGTTTCTCCATCTGTTTGTGTCCTCTCTTATTTCATTGAGCAGTTGTTTGTAGTTTTCCTTAAAGAGGTCCCTTACATTCCTAGTGAGTTGTATTCCTAGGTATTTTATTTTCTTTGTAGCAATTGTGAATGGCAGTTCGTTCTTGATTTGGTTCTCTTTAAGTCTGTTATTGGTGTATAGGAATGCTTGTGATTTTTGCACATTGATTTTATATCCTGAGACTTTGCTGAAGTTGCTTATCAGTTGCAGGAGCTTTTGGGCTGAGGTGATGGGGTCTTCTAGGTATACTATCATGTCGTCTGCAAATAGAGACAATTTGGCTTCCACCTTTCCTATTTGAATACCCTTTATTTCTTTTTCTTGCCTGATTGCTCTGGCTAGAACTTCCAGTACTATGTTGAATAGAAGTGGTGAGAGAGGGCATCCTTGTCTAGTGCCAGATTTCAAAGGGAATGCTTCCAGTTTTTGCCCATTAAGTATGATATTGGCTGTTGGTTTGTCATAAATAGCTTTTATTACTTTGAGATATGTTCCATCAATACCAAGTTTATTGAGGGTTTTTAGCATAAAGGGCTGTTGAATTTTGTCAAATGCCTTCTCTGCATCAATTGAGATAATCATGTGGTTTTTGTTTTTGCTTCTGTTTATGTGGTGAATTACATTTATAGACTTGCGTATGTTGAACCAGCCTTGCATCCCCGGGATAAATCCTACTTGATCATGATGGATAAGTTTTTTAATGTGCTGTTGCAATCGGTTTGCCAGTATTTTATTGAAGATTTTTGCATCTATGTTCATCATGGATATTGGCCTGAAGTTTTCTTTTCTTGTTGAGTCTCTGCCAGGTTTTGGTATCAGGATGATGTTGGTCTCATAAAATGATTTGGGAAGGGTTCCCTCTTTTTGGATTATTTGGAATAGTTTCAGAAGGAATGGTACCAGATCCTCTTTGTGTGTCTGGTAGAATTCGGCTGTGAACCCATCTGGACCTGGGCTTTTTTTGTGTGGTAGGCTCTTAATTGCTGCCTCAACTTCAGACCTTGTTATTGGTCTATTCATAGTTTCGGCTTCCTCCTGGTTTAGGCTTGGGAGGACACAGTCATCCAGGAATTTATCCATTTCTTCCTGATTTACTGGTTTATGTGCATAGAGTTGTTTGTAGTATTCTCTGATGATGGTTTGAATTTCTGTGGAATCTGTGGTGATTTCCCCTTTATCGTTTTTTATTGCATCTATTTGGTTGTTCTCTCTCTTCTTTTTTATCAGTCTGGCTAGTGGTCTATTTTGTTGATCTTTTCGAAAAACCAGCTCTTAGATTTATTGATTTTTTGAAGGGTTTTTCTTGTCTCTATCTCCTTCAGTTCTGCTCTGATCTTAGTTATTTCTTGTCTTCGGCTAGGTTTTGAGCTTTTTTGATCTTGCTCCTCTAGCTCTTTCAATTTTGACGATAGGGTGTCAATTTTGGATCTCTCCATTCTTCTCATGTGGGCACTTATTGCTATATATTTTCCTCTACAGACTGCTTTAAATGTGTCCCAGAGATTCTGGTACGTTGTGTCTTCATTCTCATTGGTTTCAAAGAACTTCTTTATTTCTGCCTTCATTTCATTGTTTATCCAATCAACATTCAAGAGCCAATTGCTCAGTTTCCATGAAGCTGTGCGGTTCTGAGTTATTTTCTGAATTCTGAGTTCCAACTTGATTGCACTATGGTCTGAGAGACTGTTTGTTATGATTTCAGTTGTTTTGCATTTGCTGAGGAGTGCTTTACTTCCAATTATGTGGTCAATTTTGGAGTAGGTGTGATGTGGTGCTGAGAAGAATGTATATTCTGTGGATTTGGGGTGGAGAGTTCTGTAAATGTCTATCAGGTTTGCTTGTTCCAGGTCTGAGTTCAAGTCCTGGATATCCTTGTTAATTTTCTGTCTGGTTGATCTGTCTGCTATTGACAGTGGAGTGTTAAAGTCTCCCACTATTATTGTGTGGGAGTCTAAGTCCCTTTGTAAGTCATTAAGAACTTGCCTTATATATTTGGGTGCTCCTACATTGGGTCCATATATATTTAGAATCGTTATCTCTTCTTGTTGTATCGATCCTTTTACCATTATGTAATGACCTTCTTTGTCCCTTTTGATCTTTGTTACTTTAAAGTCTATTTTATCAGAGATGAGAATTGCAACTCCTGTTTTTTTTTGCTCTCCATTTGCTTGGTAAATCTTCCTCCATCCCTTTATTTTGAGCCTTTGTGTATCTTTGCATGTGAGGTGGGTTTCCTGGATACAGCACACCGATGGGTTTTGGTTTTTTATCCAATTTGCCAGCCTGTGTCTTTTGATTGGTGCATTTAGCCCATTTACATTCAGGGTTAATATTGTTATGTGTGAATTTGATACTGCCATTTTGATGCTAGCTGGCTGTTTTGCCCGTTGGTTCATGTACATTCTTCATTTTGTTGATGGTCTTTAGCATTTGGTATGCTTTTAGGATGGCTGGAACTGGTTGTTTCTTTCTATGTGTAGTGCCTCTTTCAGGAGCTCTTGTAAAGCAGGCCTAGTGGTGACAAAATCTCTGAGTACTTGCTTGTTCGTGAAGGATTTTATTTTTCCTTCACTTATGAAGCTCAGTTTGGCTGGATATGAAATTCTGGGTTGAAAGCTCTTTTCTTTAAGGATGTTGAATATTGGCCCCCACTCTCTTCTGGCTTGTAGAGTCTCTGCTGAGAGATCTGCTGTGAGTCTGATGGGCTTCCCTTTGTGGGTGACCCGACCTTTCTCTCTGGCTGCCCTTAGTATTTTCTCCTTCGTTTCAACCCTGGTGAATCTGACGATTATGTGCCTTGGGGTTGCTCTTCTTGCAGAGTATCTTTGTGGTGTTCTCTGTATTTCCTGGAGTTGAGTATTGACCTGTCTTGCTAGGTTGGGGAAATTTTCCTGGATAATATCCTGAAGAGTGTTTTCCAGCTTGGATTCATTCTCTTCGTCACATTCTGGTACACCTATCAAACGTAGGTTGGGTCTCTTCACATAGTCCCACAGTTCTTGGAGATTTTGTTCATTCCTTTTTGTGCTTTTTTCTTTAATCTTGGTTTCTCGTTTTATTTCATTGAGTTGATCTTCAACTTCTGATATTCTTTCTTCTGCTTGGTCAATTCGGCTGTTGAAACTTGTGCATGCTTCGCGAAGTTCTCGTGTTGAGTTTTTCAGCTCCTTCAATTCATTCATATTCCTCTCTAAGTTGTCCATTCTCGTTATCAATTCCTCGAATCTTTTTTCAAATCTTTTTTCAAGGTTCTTAGTTTCTTTGCACTGGTTTAGAACATGTTCCTTTAGCTCACTGAAGTTTCTCATTATCCACTTTCTGAAGTCTGATTCCGTCATTTCGTCACATTCATTCTCCGTCCAGCTTTGTTCCCTTGCTGGTGAGGAGTTTTGGTCCTTTTTTGGAGGTGAGGTGTTTTGGTTTCGGGTGCTTTCCTCCTTTTTGCGCTGGTTTCTTCCCATCTTTATGGATTTATCCGCCTGTTGTCTTAGTAGTGGCTGATTTTTCAATTGGGTCTCTGTGTGGACACTGAGATTGTTGATGATGAAGTATTTCTGTTACTTAGTTTTCCCTCTAATGATCTATCCTCTTTGCTGTATGAGTGCTGAGGCAGCTGCAGAACAGTGAGGGATGATATCAGTTTCTTTTTCTGCTGCCCTTGTTCCAGAATGATGCCAGCCAAATGTCAGTCTGATTAGTCCTTTTCTGGGGTGACTCCTTGGATATACAGAGGTCAGGGAGCTGCTTGAGGAGACAGTCTGTGCTTTATAGGAGCTCCAGTGCTGAGCTGTGAGCTCCGTTGTTCATTCAGGGTTGTTGGGAGGTTATGTCTGCTGCAATAGAACTCATAAAACACCACTCTTTTTTTTTTTTTTTTCACCCTTAGATGCTCTGTCTCAGGGAGTTGGGGCTTTCTTTATGAGTATCTGTTGCACTGTCCTGCCCCACTAGGTGGCAGTCTATTCACTATTTGCTTGCCGGGGCTCTGACCTCCTAAGGCGGGTCCGCCCTGTTGCGGCCCGGCTGACTCTCTCTGTTATGGCAGGTTGCCTCGGCAACGGCAGGCTGCGTCAGTCCTGGGCGGTACTTAAGTGGGGGTGCACTTTGTCAGGAATGATGGACGCCCCTCCCTGACCGGGCTGCACCGTCCTAAATGCCGGCAACAAAACTCTCAGCCCCAAGCGCCTCCAGTCGCCGCCCTGCTTGTCCCCGTGAGCGTGGGACCCGCCGAGCCCGATCACCCTGCTCCCTGCCTCAGAGTCCGTCCTCTCTCTCTCTCTCTTCCTCTCCCCAAGCTGAAAGGTCGACTCTCTCACTGGCGCCCCAGGAGCCTGCCGATAGGGCACTGGGATCCGTGCGATCTCCCGTGCCGCTGCCCACTACCCCGGCTCAGATCACGTTTCCCAGGAAACTCCTGGTCTGGCTCATTGTCCAAGTCCCGTTCAATCAGATGGACATGCCAATCTGCCCTTCCAAATCTCAGATTGCCGGTTTAACAGGGCACCCAGACCAGTGAGTTCCGCGCCGGGTCCCGCTGCGGCGCCGGCCGAAGAGGCGGCGGGAGCCGGTTGCGTTAGCCGGCTGCTAGCGTCCCGTGTCTCTCCCACACCTGGGACTTTCAACGCTCTGTGGGCATAAAAGGAACATCCGAGAATGCGGCTAGGACTCACCCTCTGCGCCTTCACCGAGAGCTGCAATCCTGAGTCACCTCTACGACGCCATCTTGCCTCCCTCCTCTTTCGTGTTTATCCTCCTCTCTTGTGTGTATCTTTTCTCTCTCCTGTGTGTATGCCCCTCTCTCCTTTGTGTATTCCCCTCACCTGTGTGTATACCCCTCTCTCCTGTGTGTATTCTCCTCTCTCCTGTGTGTATCACCCTCTCTATTGTGTTAATTCTCCTCTATTCTGTGCATCACCTTCTCTGTCCTGTGTGTAACGCTCTCTCTCTTGTGTGTATTCTCCTCTCTCCTGTGTGAAGCCCCCTCTCTCCTCTGTGTATACACCTCTCCTGTGTGTTTCTTCTTCTCTACTGTGTGTATTTCCCTGTCTCCTGTATGTATCCTATGCTCCTGTGAGAATCTCCCCTCTCCTGTGTATATGCCCCTTTTCTTTGTGTATCCTTTCCTCTTCTGTGTGTATCCTCCTCTCTCCTTTGTGTATCCTCCAGTCTCCTGCACGTATCCTCCTCTCTTCTATCTGTATCCTCCTCTCTTTTGTGTGTATCCTCCTCTCTTTTGTATTTATCCTTTTTCCTCTGTGTGTATCCTCCTCTCTCTTGTGTGTATTTCCCTCCCTCCTGTGTGTATCCTCCTATCTCCTGTGTGTATTCTCCTCTCTTTTGTTTGTGTCTATCTCTCTTATGTTTGTATCCCCATATCTTGTGTGTATACCCCTCTCTCCTGTGTGTATTTTTCTGTCTCCTGTATGTATCCAAAGCTCCTGTGTGTATCCCCCTTTCTCTTTTGTGTATGCCTTTCTCCTCTGTGTATACTTTTCTCTCTTGTGTGTATCCTCCTCCCTTTTGTGTGTATCCTTCTCTCTACTGTGTTTATTCCTCTGCTCTCCTGTGTGTTTTCCCCTTCTCTCCTATGGGTAACACCTTTTTTACCTGTGTGTATACTCCCATTCTCCTGTGTGTATTCCCCTCTTTTGTGTGTATCCCCTCTCTCCTGTTTGTTTCCTCCTTTCTTCTGTTTGTATCCTTTACTCTCCTCTGTTTATGCCACTCTCTCCTGTGTGTATCACACTTTCCTGTGTGTATATTTTCTCTTCTATGTTTATCCCCATTTCTCCTTTGTTTATCATGCTTTTATAAGTGTATGCCCCTCTCTCCTGTGTGTATTTTTTCTCCTGTGTGTATCCTTCTCTTTCCTGTGTGTATCCCCTTATTTTGTGTGTATCCTCCTCTCTCCTGTGTGTATCCCCCTCTCTTTTGTGTGTACCCTCCTCTCTTCTCTGTGTATCACCCTTCTTCTTTGTGTATCCCCCAGTACCCTGTGTGTATCCTTCTGTCTCCTGTGTGTATCCTTCCCTCTTTTGTGTGTATTTCCCTCTCTCCTGTGTATCCTCCTCTCTCCTGTGTGTATCCTCTCTCTCCTGTGTGTATTCTTTACTCTGCTGTGTGCATTCTTCTTTCTCCTGTGTGTACGCCCCTCTTTCTCTGTGTGTATCCTCCTCTCTCCTGTGTGTATTCTTTTCTCTCCTGTGTATATCCCCCTTTCTCCTGTGTGTATCCCCTTCTCCTTTGTGTATCTTTCTGACTTCTGTTCGTATCCCCCTTTCTCTTATGTGTAACCTTCTCTCTCCTGTATGTATCACCCCTCTTCTGTGTATATCCTCTTCTCTCCTGTGTGTATTTCTCTCTCTCCTGTGTGTATGCTCCTCTCTTTTCTGGGTATCCTCCATTCTCCTGTGTGTATCCTCCTCTCTCCTGTGTGTATTTTCTTCTTTCCTGTGTGTATCCTTCTCTCTTTTCTATGTATCCTCCACTCTTCTGTGTGTATCCTTCTCTCTCCTGTTCGTATCCTTCTCTCTTTTATGTGTATCCTTCTCTCTGCTGCGTGTATCCTTCTTTCTCCTGTTTGTCTCCTCGTCTCTCCTGTATGTATCCTTCTTTCTCCTGTGTGCATTCTCCTCTCTCCTGTGTGTATCCTTCTCTCTCCTGTGGGTATCAATTTTCTCTCCTGTGCATATCCCTCTTTTCTCCTGTGTGTAAGCCCTTCTCTCCTGTGTATATACCTTCTCTCCCCTGTGTGTATCCCCCTCATCTCTGTGTATCTCCTCTCTCCTGTGTGTATCCTCCTCTATTCTTTGTGTATCCTCCTTCCTCCTGTGTCTACGCCCCTCTCTCCTGTGTGTATCCTTCTCTCCTCTGTGTATGCCCCTCTCTCCTTTGTGTATCCTCCTCTTTTTTGTTTATCCTCCTCTCTCCTTTGTGTATCCTCCTCTCTTCTGTTTATTCCCTACTCTCCTGTGTGTATCTTTTTTCCTTTGTGTATTCTATTCTCTTTTGTGTGTACCCCCTGTCTCCTGTGTGTACCCTCCACTGTCCTGTGTGTATCACCACTCTCCGTGTGTATACCCCATCTCTCCTGTGTGTATCACCCTTCTCTTGTGTGTATTCCCCTCTCTCCTGCGTGTATTTTCCTCTCTCCTACGAAAATCCTTTTCTGCTGTGTGTATGCCCCACTTCTCTGTGTATCCACCTCTCTCCTGTTTGCATTCCCTTCTCTCCTGTGGAGATCTTCCTCTCTCTTGTGTGTATTTCCACTCTCCTGTGTGTTTCCTCCTCTCTGCTGTGTGTATACTCCCCTTTCCTGTGTGTATCCGTCTCTCTCCTGTATGTATTTTCTTTTCTTTTATGTGTACCTTCATCTCTCCTGTGTGTATCACCCTTCTCCTGTGTGTATTCTTCTCTCTCCTGTGTGTATCCTTCTGTCTACCGTGTGTATGTTTCCCTCATTTGTGTGTATCCTCCTCTCTCCTGTGTGTATTTTTTTCCTGTGTGTATCCTTTTCACTCCTGTGTGTATCCCCCTCTCCTGTGTGTATCTTTCTCTAACCAGTGTGTATTCTCCTTTCTCCTGTGTGTATCCTCCTCTCTTCTCTGTATAATATTTTCTCTCCTGTGTGTATCACCCCTCTATTCTGTATGTATCCGCCCTGTCTCCTGTGTGTATTTTTTTCTCTCCAGTTTGTATCTTCCTCTCTCATGTGTGTATCCCCTCTCTCCTGTGTGTATCCTCCTCTCTGCTGTGTGTATCCTCCTCTCTTCTGTGTGTACGCTTCACTCTCCTGTGTGTATCTTCCTGTTTTGTGTGTATCCTCCTCTCTTTTGTGTGTATTTTTTTTCTCTTGTGTGTAACCCCCTCTCCTGTGTTTATGGTCCTCTTTTCTGTGTGTATTCCCCCTCCTGTGTGTATCCTCCTCTCTCCTGTGTATTCCACTTTCTACTTTGTGTACCCCCCTCTCTCCTGTGTGTATCACGCCACTCCTGTGTGTATCCTCCCCTCTCTTGTGTATATTTTCCCTCTCTCTTGTGTGTATCCTCCTCTCTCCTGCGTGTATCCTCACCTCTTCTGTGTTTATCCTACTCTCTCCTGTGTATTATCCATTCTCCTGCGTGTATCCTCCTCTCTTCTATCTGTATTTCTCTCTTTTTGGTGTCTATCCTTCTCTCTTTTGTATTTATTCTTTTTTCTCTCTGTGTATCCCCCTCTCCCCTGTGTGTATTTCCCTTTCTCCTGTGTGTATGCTTCACTCTCCTGTGTGTATCCCCCTCTCTTTTTTGTGTATTCACTCTCTCCTGTGTGTATCCTCCTCTCTCCTGTATGTAAGCCCCTCTTTCCTGTGTGTATCCCCCTTTCTTATGTGTGTATACCCCCTCTTCTGTGTTTATCTTTTCTGCCTGTGTGTATCCCCCTCTCTCCTGTGTGTTTCCCCTCTCCTTTGTGCATCCTCTTTCTCCTGTGTGTATCCTCCTCTCTCCTGTGTTTATCCTTCCTTCTCCTGTGTTTATTTTTGTCCCTTTGTTAGTATCTCCCTCTTCTTTATGTGTATCCCCCACTCTTCAGTGTGTATGCTCCTCTCTTCTCTGTGTATTCTCCTTTCGCCTGTGTGTATCTTTCTTTCTTGTGTTTGTATTCTTCTTTCATTTGCCTGTATCCTCCTCTATCCTGTGTGTTTCCCCCTCTATCCTGTGTTTACCCTCCTCTCTTCTGCGTGTATCCTCCTTTCTCCTGTGTCTCCTCCTCTCTTTCCTGTGCATCCTCCTCGCCCCTGTGTGTATGCCCCTCTCCTGTGTGCATGCTTCTCTCTCCTGTGGGTATTTCTTTTCTCTCCTGTGCGTATTCCGTTTTCTCCTAGGTTTAACACCCTCCATCCTGTGTGTATCCCTTCTCTCTCCTGTGCATATCCCCTTCTCTGCTTTGTGTATCCTCTTCTCTCCTGTGTGTAGCCCCTCCCTCCTGTATGTACCCTCAACTAACCTGTGTGGATCACCACTTTCCATGTGTATCCCCCCTCTCTCCTGTGTGTATCCCCTCTCTTTTGTGTGTATGCCCCACTTCTTTGTGTATCCACCCCTATCTTGTGTGCGTTCCCTTCTCTCCTGTGTGGAACTTTTTCACTCCTGTTTGTATGCCCTCTCTCCTGTGTGTACCCTCCTCTCTGCTGTGTGTATACTCCTCTCTCCTGTGTGTATCCATCTCTCTCATGTGTGTATTCTCTATTATCTTGTGTGAACCCTCATCTCTCCTGTTTGTATCACCACTCTTTTGTTTGTATCCTTCTCTCTCTTGTGTGTATCCTTCTGTCTACCGTGTGTATCCTTCCCTTTTTTGTGTGTATCCCACTGTCTCCTGTGTGTATCCTCTTCTTTCTTGTATAAATTTTCCTCAGTCCTGTGTGTATCCCCCTCTCCTCTGTGTACCTTTCTCTCTCCAGTTTGTATTCTTTTTTCTCCTGTGTGTATCCTCCTCCCTCCTGTGTGTATCATTTTTCTCTCCTGTGTATATCCACCCTCTCTTTTGTGTGTATTTCCCCTCTCTCCTTTGTGTATCCGCCCTCTCTTTGGTTTGTGTCCCCCTTTCTCCCATGTATCCCCTCTCTCCTATTTGTAACTTCATTCATTTTGTGTGTATACTTTTTTCTCCTGTGTGTATTTTCCTCTCTCCTTGGTGTATCCCCTCCTGTGTGTATTCTCCTATCTGCTGTGTGTATCCTTTTTTCTCCTGTGTGTATGCTTCTCTCTCCTGTATGTTTCCCCATGTTCTGTGTGTATCTTCCTTTTTCTTGTGTCTATCCTTCTTTCTCCTGTGTGTATCACCCTTTCTTGTGTGTATGCCCATCTTCCCTGTGTGTATTTCTATCTCCTGTGTTTATCCTTTTCTCTCTTTTTTGTATTTTCCACTCTCCACTGTGTATCTTCTACTTTCCTGTGTGTATCACCTCTCCTTTGTATCCTCTTCTTTCCATTGTGTACCTACTGACTCCTTTGTGTACACTACACTCTCCTGTGTGTATCACCTCTGTCCCGTGTTATTTTTTGACTCTCCAAGCGAACAAACAGATGAAATAGACTAGTAATTATTCTTCACATGTGCAATATTCGAAGGAGTTCTGTGTATTACTCAGTGTTACACAGAGTTAGAGTTTATATGAAATAGACTACTGATTACCACACACATGTGTGTCTTCGGGAAGGCACTTAATTCATGGCTATCTTAAACAGTGTCCTGATTACTCCATAGAAGGTAATTATTCATTGAAATTCTGAATGAGAGCCCATAAAATAGACACCTGAGTGTTGCTCCATTGTGAATAATTAAATAAGTTTCTAAATGAGTTGTTGTATAAAATAGAATCCTGAGATTTCCCTAGGTGTGTTTCATTCAGGGAGGCACAAAACGAGTGGCCATATAAAAAATGGTGGACTATTACCCGGGTGTGGATTATTCACTGAAAATCATAATGAGTGGCTTCGTGAAGAAGACTCTTAAATCTTTTCCAGGTGTGTAGCATTGAATGAGACTCTGACTACGTGGGCATAAAAAAGAGGCTCAGGTGTATTTCCCAGTTGTTCACTACTTACAGAGACTCTGAATGTGTCGGCCATTGAAGTAGACCCTTGACTGATCCTGAGGGGATTATTAGTCACAGAGGCCAAGAACGAGTGGCCATGTGAAAGAGATTCCTGACTTATCAGATATAAATGTTATTCGCTAAGACAATGAAACAGTGGCCTTATGAAATAGAACTCATTTTACTCCAAAGGTGTGCGTTAGTTTTTTACTCTCCAAACGAACCACCAGATGTAATAAACTAGTGATTATTCCCCAAATGTGCAATATTCGAAGAGGTTCTGCATGAGTGTCCATATCAAATAGTCTCCTGACTCTCACACATGTGTGTATCATTCACGAAGCTGCTGTATTTGGGGCTACTGTCAATAGGGTCCTCACTCCTCCACAGCTGTTTATTATGCATTGAAGCTCCGAATGAGAGGCCATATGAAATACACTTCTTACTATTGCCCCATTGTGCATTATTCTGTAATGCTGTGATTGAGTGGCCATATGACCTGGACTCTGACTATTGCCAAGGTGTGTATTCTTCAGTCAGTTTCTGAATGAGTGACCACATAAAATAGACTCCGGACTCTGTTCTTTTGACTATTTCTCAGCTCTGCATTTTCCACTGAGTCACTGGGTGAACGGTCATATCAAACAGTCTCCAGACAATTCTCCATGTGTGCATTATTTAGTGAGTGTCTTAATAAGTGGTTATATATAATAGAATCCTGAGTATTTTCCAGATATATATGATTCTTCATTGAGGAACTGAATAAGTGGCCATGTGAAGTACACTCCTGACATTTCCATACGTCTGTATTATACTGTGAGATTCTGAATGTGTGGCCATAAAATAGAGACTCCTATATACTACTCAGGCATTAGTTTTTACATTCGGCTGTAAATGAGTGGCTATACGAATTAGAATCCTGACTTTCCCAAGGTGTCTGTTATTCAGTTAGTCTCTGAGTATATGGCTATATGAAATAGAATTCTGACTACATTATAGGTGTTCTTTACTCAATGAACCTCTGAAGAAATGGCACATGTAATAGCGTCCAGAGTATTCCTCAGGTATTTATTATTCCCTGAGGCTCTGAAACTTTGGCCATATGAAATGGTATTCGGACTAGTATACAGGCATGTATTATTGACACTGACTCTAAATATTTGGGCATATGGAATAGACTAGTGACTATTCCAAAGTTGTTATTACTGACTCAGGCTTTGATTTTGTGGCCATATAAAATAGAATAGTGTCTATTCCAGACGTGTGCATTATTTCCTTATGCTGTAAATGAGAAGCTATGTAAAGCACACTCCTAAGACTTTCCCAGGTTTGTGTCACTCAGTGAGGCTCTTTTTGTATGACCATATGAAACAGGAGGCAGTCTATCTCAAATGATTTTATTATTCAGTGTATCTCTCTATGAGTGGCTATATAAAATAAAGTGCTGAGTAATTTATATTTGTGAATTATTCATAAAGTTTACGAGTCAGTGGCCATATAAAATGAAATCCTGACTAATCCACACGTGCATATTATCCACTGAGGCTATTAATGTGTTTCCAAATGAAATAGACTCCTGGCTACTCCACAGGTCTGCATTATTTACCGAGGCTCTGAATGAATATCCATCGAAAAGAGACTCCAAATTATTCTCCAGATATGTATTATTCAGTGAGCCTCAGAAAATGTGGCCATAGTAATTAGATTTCTTACCATATCAAGGGTCTTTCTTATGCACTGAGGCTCTGAATATGTGTCTACATAAAAGAGTCTCCTGACTAAACCACATTGTTCAATGACTCATTGAATGAGAGGCCACATGAAAAAGTTTCCTGACTATTCCACAGGTGTGCATTATTTAGTGAGACTCTACATGAGGAGATACAAGTAAATCCTGAATATTTATCTAGGTGTGTATATTTAGTGAGGCTCTCAAAGGGTACCCATGGGAAAGAGACTTCTGAATATTCCGCTGGTGTGAATTATTTAATGATTCTCTGAATGAGTGGCCATAAAATATAGACTCCAGACTATATCACAAGTGTGTAATATTCATTGAGTCTGTGAAAGAGGGGCCATATGAAACAGAATTCTAATAACTCCACATGTGCATTATTCACTGTCTGAATGAGTAGCTGTATGATATGGACACCTCATTATTCACCATGCGTGCATTATTCCAACAGGTTCGGTATGAGTATCCATACCAAATAAGCTCCTGAAACTCCCACAGGTGTGTATTACTCTGCGTTAAACAGAGTTAGAGTTCACATGAAATAGACTCCTGACTACCACCCAGGTGTGTATCATTCAGGAATGCACTTAATTCATGGCTATCTTAAACAGTGTCCTGATTACTCCATAGAAGTTCATTATGCACAGAAACACTGAATAAGAGGCCATACAAAGTAGACACCTGACTATGGCTCTACTGTGAGTTACTCAATAAGGTTCTAAATGAGTGGTAGTACGAAATAGAATCCTGAGAGTTCCCCGTGTGTGTTTCATTCAGGGAGGCACAGAATGAGTGGCCATATAAAAAATGCTCGACTATTACCCTGGTGTGGATTATTCACTGAGGATAGAAATGAGTGGCTACATGAAGTAGACTCTTAACTCTTCCCCAGTTGTGTATTATTGAATGAAACTCTGATTAAGTGGGCATAAAAAAGAGACTCAGGTGTACTGCCCAGGTGTTCATTACTTACAGAGACGCTGAATGTGTAGGCATTTGAAGTAGACCCTTGACACTTTCTGAGGGGAGTATTATACACAGAGGTCCAAAACGAGTGGCCATGTGAAAGAGATTCCTGACTTATCAGATATACATGTTATTCACAAAAACACTGAAAGAGTGGCCTTATGAAATAGACCGCATTTTACTACACAGGTGCGCATTATTTTTTGAATCTCCAAAGAACCCCCATATGAAATAGACTAGTGATTATTTTCCACATGTGCAATATTCGAAGAGGTTTTGTATGAGTGTTCATATCAAATCGTCTCCTGACGCTAACACATGTGTGTATCATTCACAAAGATGCTTTATTTGGGGCTACTGTCAATAGGGTCCTTCCTCCTCCACAGCTGTTTACTAAGCACTGAAGCTCTGAATGAGAGGCCATATGAAATAAACTCCTTACTATTGCCACACTGTGCATTATTCGGTAATGCTGTGATTGAGTGGCCATATGACCTGGACTCTGACTATTCCCAAGGGGTGTATTCTTCGATCATTTCTGAATGAGTGACCACATAAAATAGACTCCTTAATCTGTAGTTTTGACTATTTCTCAGCTCTGCAATTTTCACTGAGTCGCTGGGTGAATGGTCATATCAAATAGTCTCCAGACAATTCTGCAGGTGTGCATTATTTAGTGAGTCTCTTAATAAGTGGTTATATATAATAGAATCCTGAGTATTTTCCAGATATATATGATTCTTCACTGAGGAACTGAATAAGTGGCCATGTCAAGTACACTCCTGAAATTTTCATACGTCTGTATTATTCTGTGATGCTCTGAATTAGTGGCAATAAATTAGAGACTCCTATATACTACTCAATCGTGAGTTTTTACATTCAGCTGTAAATGAGTGGCTATACTAATTAGAATCCTGACTTTCCCAAGGTGTCTGTTATTCAGTTAGTCTCTGAGAATGTGGCTATATGAAATAGAATTCTGACTACATTATAGGTGTTCTTTACTCCATGAAACTCTGAAGAAATGCCACGTGAAATAGCATCCAGACCTCAGCACTCATACAGCAGAGAGGATAGATCATTAGAGGGAAAACTAAGTAACAGAAATACTTCATCATCAACAATCTCAGCGTCCACACAGAGACCCAACTGAAAAATCAGCAACTACTAAGACGACAGGCGGATAAATCCATAAAGATGGGAAGAAACCAGCGCAAAAAGGAGGAAAGCACCCGAAACCAAAATACCTCCGCTCCAAAAAAGGACCAAAACTCCTCACCAGCAAGGGAACAAAGCTGGACAGAGAATGAATGTGACGAAACGACGGAATCAGTCTTCAGAAAGTGGATAATGAGAAACTTCAGTGAGCTAAAGGAACATGTTCTAAACCAGTGCAAAGAAACTAAGAACCTTGAAAAAAGATTTGAAAAAAGATTCGAGGAATTGATAACGAGAATGGACAACTTAGAGAGGAATATGAATGAATTGAAGGAGCTGAAAAACACAACACGAGAACATCACGAAGCATGCACAAGTTTCAACAGCCGAATTGACCAAGCTGAAGAAAGATTATCAGAAGTTGAAGATCAACTCAATGAAATAAAACGAGAAACCAAGATTAAAGAAAAAAGCAAAAAAAGGAATGAACAAAATCTCCAAGAAATGTGGGACTATGTGAAGAGACCCAACCTAGGTTTGGGTCTGGTACACAATTCTAGGTGTACCAGAATGTGACGAAGAGAATGAATCCAAGCTGGAAAACACTCTTCAGGATATTATCCAGGAAAATTTCCCCAACCTAGCAAGACAGGTCAATACTCAAATCCAGGAAATACAGAGAACACCACAAAGATACTCTGCAAGAAGAGCAACCCCAAGGCACATAATCGTCAGATTCACCAGGGTTGAAATGAAGGAGAAAATACTAAGGGCAGCCAGAGAGAAAGGTCGGGTCACCCACAAAGGGAAGCCCATCAGACTCACAGCAGATCTCTCGGCAGAGACTCTACAAGCCAGAAGAGAGTCGGGGCCAATATTCAACACCCTTAAAGAAAAGAGCTTTCAACCCAGAATTTCATATCCAGCGAAACTGAGCTTCATAAGTGAAGGAAAAATAAAATCCTTCACGAACAAGCAAGTACTCAGAGATTTTGTCACCACTAGGCCTGCTTTACAAGAGCTCCTGAAAGAGGCACTACACATAGAAAGAAACAACCAGTTCCAGCCATCCTAAAAGTATACCAAATGCTAAAGACCATCAACAAAATGAAGAATGTACATGAACCAACGGGAAAAACAGCCAGCTAGCATCAAAATGGCAGTATCAAATTAACACATAACAATAAATGTGGCACATATACACCATGGAATATTATGCAGCAATCAGAAATGATGAGTTTGTGTCCTTTGTAGGGACATGGATGAATCTGGAGAACATCATTCTCAGCAAACTGACACAAGAACAGAAAAAGAAATACCGCATATACTCACTCATAGGCGGGTGAGAAAAATGAGAACACATGGACACAGAGAGGCGGACTACTATACACTGGGGACTGTTGGGGGAAATGGGGGAGGGACAGCGGGGGGGGCTGGGGGGGATAGCCTGGGGATGAATACCAAGTGTGGGTGAGGGGGAGGAAGGCAGCAAAACACACTGCCATGTGTGTACCTATGCAACTATCTTGCACGTTCTGCACATGTACCCCAAAACGTATAATGCAATAAAAATTTAAAAAAAAAAAAAAAAAAAAAAAAAAAAAAAGAAAAAATTTCCTAAATAAGATACAAAAATTTCTAATCATAAAGAAAATTGTTGCCCTACCTTGATTTATTAAAATTAAAAACTCTAGTGAAATAAAAAAAAAAAAAAAAAAAAAAACAATATTAACCCTGAATGTAAATGGGCTAAATGCACCAATCAAAAGACACAGACTGGCAAATGGGATAAAAAACCAAAACCCATCGGTGTGCTGTATCCAGGAAACCCAACTCACATGCAAAGATACACAAAGGCTCAAAATAAAGAGATGGAGGAAGATTTACCAAGCAAATGGAGAGCAAAAAAAAGCAGGAGTTGCAATTCTCATATCTGATAAAATAGACTTTAAAGTAACAAAGATCAAAAGGGACAAAGAAGGTCATTACATAATGGTAAAAGGATAGATACAACAGGAAGAGATAACGATTCTAAATATATATGGACCCCATGTAGGAGCACCCAGATATATAAGGCAAGTACTTAATGACTTACAAAGGGACTTAGACTCACACAATAATAGTGGGAGACTTTAACACTCCACTGTCAATAGCAGACAGATCAACCAGACAGAAAATTAACAAGGATATCCAGGACTTGAACTCAGACCTGGAACAAGCAAACCTGATAGACATTTACAGAAGTCTCCACCACAAATCCACAGAATATACATTCTTCTCAGCACCACATCCACCTACTCCAAAACTGACCACATAATTGGAAGTAAAGCACTCCTCAGCAAATGCAAAACAACTGAAATCATAACAAACAGTCTCTCAGACCATAGTGCAATCAAGTTGGAAATCAGAATTCAGAAAATAACTCAGAACCGCACAGCTTCATGGAAACTGAACAACTGGCTTTTGAATGTTGATTGGATAAACAATGAAATGAAGGCAGAAATAAAGAAGTTCTTTTTTTTTAATTTTTTTTTTTAATTTTTATTGCATTATAGCTTTGGGGGTACATGTGCAGAACGAGCAAGATAGTTGCATAGGTACACACATGGCAGTGTGCTTTGCTGCTTTCCTCCCCTTCACCCACACTTGGTATTCATCCCCAGGCTATCCCCCCCAGCACCCCCCTGCTGTCCCTCCCCCATTCCCCCCAACAGTCCCCAGTGTATAGTAGACCGCCTCTCTGTGTCCACGTGTTCTCATTTTTTTCACCCACCTATGAGTGAGTATATGCGGTATTTTTTTTTCTGTTCTTGTGTCAGTTTGCTGAGAATGATGTTCTCCAGATTCATCCATGTCCCTAGAAAGAACACATACTCATCATTTTTGATTGCTGCATAATATTCCATGTTGTATATGTGCCACATTTTCCCAGTCCAGTCTATCATCGTTGGGCATTTGGGTTGGTTCCAGGTCTTTGCTATTGTAAACAGTGCTGCAATGAACATTCGTGTGCATGTGTCCTTATAGTAGAACGATTTATAATCCTTTGGATAGATACCCAGTAATGGGATTGCTGGGTCAAAGGGAATTTCTATTTCTAGGTCCCTGTGGAATCGTCACACTGTCTTCCACAATGGTTGAACTAATTTACACTCCCACCAACAGTGTAGTTCTTTGAAACCATCGAGAATGAAGACACAACGTACCAGAATCTCTGGGACACATTTAAAGCAGTCTGTAGAGGAAAATATATAGCAATAAGTGTCCACATGAGAAGAGTACAGAGATCCAAAATTGACACCCTATCGTCAAAATTGAAAGAGCTAGAGGAGCAAGATCAAAAAAGCTCAAAACCTACCCAAAGACAAGAAATAACTAAGATCAGAGGAGAACTGAAGGAGATAGAGACAAGAAAAACCCTTCAAAAAATCAATAAACCTAAGAGCTGGTTTTTTGAAAAGATCAACAAAATAGACAGACCACTAGCCAGACTGATAAAAAAGAAGAGAGAGAACAACCAAATAGATGCAATAAAAAACGATAAAGGGGAAATCACCACAGATTCCACAGAAATTCAAACCATCATCAGAGAATACTACAAACAACGCTATGCACATAAACTAGTAAATCAGGAAGAAATGGATAAATTCCTGGACGCCTGTGTCCTCCCAAGCCTAAACCAGGAGGAAGCCGAAACTATGAATAGACCAATAACAAGGTCTGAAGTTGAGGCAGCAATTAAGAGTCTCCCATACAAAAAAGCCCAGGTCCAGATGGGTTCACAGCTGAATTCTACCAGACACACAAAGAGGATCTGGTACCATTCCTTCTGAAACTATTCCAAATAATGCAAAAAGAGGGAACCCTTCCCAAATCATTTTATGAGACCAACATCATCCTGATACCAAAACCTGGCAGAGACTCAACAAGAAAAGAAAACTTCAGGCCAATATCCATGATGAACATGGATGCAAAAATCTTCAATAAAATACTGGCAAATCGATTGCAACAGCACATCAAAAAACTTATCCATCATGATCAAGTAGGATTCATCCCTGGGATGCAAGGCTGGTTCAACATACGCAAGTCTATAAATGTAATTCACCACATAAACAGAAGCAAAAACAAAAACCACATGATTATCTCAATTGATGCAGAGAAGGCATTTGACAAAATTCAACAGCCATTTATGCTAAAAACCCTAAATAAACTTGGTATTGATGGAACATATCTCAAAGTAATAAAAGCTATTTATGACAAACCAACAGCCAATATCATACTTAATGGGCAAAAACTGGAAGCATTCCCTTTGAAATCCGGCACTAGACAAGGATGCCCTCTCTCACCACTTCTATTCAACATAGTACTGGAAGTTCTAGCCAGAGCAATCAGGCAAGAAAAAGAAATAAAGTGTATTCAAATAGGAAAGGTGGAAGCCAAATTGTCTCTATTTGCAGACGACATGATAGTATACCTAGAAGACCCCATGACCTCAGCCCAAAAGCTCCTGCAACTGATAAGCAACTTCAGCAAAGTCTCAGGATATAAAATCAATGTTCAAAAATCACAAGCATTCCTATACACCAATAACAGACTTAAAGAGAACCAAATCAAGAACGAACTGCCATTCACAATTGCTACAAAGAAAATAAAATACCTAGGAATACAACTCACTAGGAATGTAAGGGACCTCTTTAAGGAAAACTACAAACAACTGCTCAACGAAATAAGAGAGGACACAAACAGATGGAGAAACATTCCATGTTCGTGGTTAGGAAGAATCAATATCGTGAAAATGGCTATACTGCCCAAAGTAATTTACACAATCAATGCTATCTCCATCAAACTACCATCGAATTTCTTCACAGAACTGGAAAAAAACCACCATGAATTGCATATGGAACCAAAAAAGAGCCCGCATAGCCAAGTCAATTCTAAGCAAAAAGAACACAGTGGGAGGCATCACGCTACCAGACTTCAAACTATACTACAAGGCTACAGTAATCAAAACAGCATGGTACTGGTACAAAAACAGAGATATAGACCAATGGAACAGAACAGAGGTATCGGAGGCAACACAACATATCTAAAACCATATTGTCTTTGATAAACCAGACAGAAACAGGCAATGGGGAAAGGATTCCCTATTTAATAAATGGTGTTGGGAAAACTGGCTAGCCATGTGCAGAAAGCAGAAACTGGACCCCTTCCTGACACCTTACACTAAATTAACTCCAGATGGATTAAAGACTTAAACGTAAGAGCTGACACCATAAAAACCCTAGAAGAAAATCTAGGCAAAACCATTCAGGACATAGGAGTAGGCAAGGACTTCATGAACAAAACACCAAAAGCATTGGCAACAAAAGCCAAAATAGACAAATGGGACCTAATCAAACTCCACAGCTTCTGCACGGCAAAACAAACAGTTACTAGAGTGAATCAGCAACCATCAGAATGGGAAAAAATCTTTTCAGTTTACACATCTGACAAAGGGATGATATCCAGAATTTACAAAGAACTCAAACAGATTTACAGGAAAAAAACAAACAAGCCCATTCAAAAATGAGCAAAGGATATGAACAGAAACTTTACGAAAGCAGACATACATGAGGCCAACAAACATGAAAAAGTGCTCATCGTCATTGGTCATTAGAGAGATGCAAATCAAAACCACATTGAGATACCATCTCACGCCAGTTAGAATGGCGATCATTAAAAAATCTGGAGACAGCAGATGCTGGAAAGGATATGGAGAAATAGGAACACTCTTACAGTGTTGGTGGGAGTGTAAATTAGTTCAACCATTGTGGAAGACAGTGTGGCGATTCCTCAGGGACCTAGAAATAGAAATTCCATTTGACCCAGTAATCCCATTACTGGGTATCAATCCAAAGGACTATAAATCGTTCTACTATAAGGACACATGCACACGAATGTTCATTGCAGCACTGTTTACAATAGCAAAGACCTGGAACCAACCCAAATGCCCAACGATGATAGACTGGACTGGGAAAATGTGGCACATATACACAATGGAATATTATGCAGCAATCAAAAATGATGAGTTTGTGTCCTTTGTACGGACATGAATGAATCTGGAGAACATCATTCTCAGCAAACTGACACAAGAACAGAAAAAAAAATACCGCATATACTCACTGATATGTGGGTGAGAAAAATAAGAACACGTGGACTCAGAGAGGCGGTCTACTATACACTGGGGACTGTTGGGGGGAATGGGGGAGGGACAGCGGGGGGCGGCTGGGGGGATACCTTGGGGATGAATACCAAGTGTGGGTGAAGGGGTGGAAAGCAGCAAAGCACACTGCCATGTGTGTACCTATGCAACTATCTTGCTCGTTCTGCACATGTACCCCCAAACCTATAATGCAATAAAAATTAAAAAAAAAAATAGACTCCTGTCTTCTCCACAGGTGTACATTATTTACCGAGGCTCTGAATGAATATCCATCGAAAATAGATTCAAAATTATTCTCCAGGTGTTTATTATACCGTGAGGCGCAGAATATGTGGCCATATTAATTAGATTCCTTACTATATCAAGAGCCTGTCTTATTCACTGAGACTCTGCATATGTGTCCACATGAAATAGACTCCTGACTACACCACATTATTCAGTGACACTCAGAATTAGAGGCCACATGAAAAAGTCTCCTGACTATTCCACAGGTGTGCCTTATTTAGTCAGAATGTTAATGAGGGGATAAAGGTAAATCCTGATTATTTCGCCAGGTGTGTACCCATAGTTAGACTTTTAACGAGTGGCCATAGAAAAGAGACATCTGACTATTCAGCAGGTTTGCATTAAGTAGTGATTCTTTGAATGAGTGGCCATAAAATATAGACTCCAGACTATATCTCAAGTGTGTAATATTCAGTGAGGCTGTGAAGGATCCTCCGTATACCCCCTTTCTCCTGTGTGTATCCCCTCTCTCCTGTTTGTATCCTACTCTCTCCTGTGTGTATCCTCCTCTCTCCTGTTTGTGTCCTCCTCTCTCCTGTGTGTACGCCCTTTTTTCTTTGTGTATCCCCCTTACCTGTGTGTATCTTCCTCTTTCCTGTGTGTATACCCCTCTCTCTTGTGGGTATCCCCTCTCTCCAGTGAATATCCTCCTCTCTGCTTTTTGAATCCTCCTCTCTTCTGTGTGTACGCCCTGTTCTCATGTGTGTATCCCCCTCTCCTGTGTGTATTCTCCCCTCTCCTGTGTGTATCCCCCTTCCCCTGTGTGTATCTTCCTCTCTACTGTGTGTATCACTCTTCCTCCTGTGTGTATGCTGCACTCTCCTGTTTGTATCTTCCTTGTTCCTGTTTGTATCCCCCTCTATCCTGTGTGTATCCTCCTCTCTCGTGTGTGTATCTCCCCGTCTCCTGGGCGTATCCCTCTCGACTCTGTGTATCTCCCTCTCTTTTGTGTGTTTCCCCCTCTTATTTGTGTATGCTACTTTCTCCTCTGTGTAGCCTCCTCTCTCCTCTGTGTTCCTCCTCTTTCCTGTGTGTATCCCCCTTCTTCTGTGTGTATCTTCCTCTCTCCTGTGTATATCCCCCTCCCTCCTGTGTGTATGCTGCACTCTCCTGTTTGTATCTTCCTTTTTCCTGTGTTTATCCCCCTCTCTCCTGTGTGTATGCCCCTCGTTTTTGTGTGTATTCCCCTCTCTCCTGTGTGTATCCCACTCTCTGCTGTGTGTATCCCCCACTCCTGTTTGTATCCCTTACTCTCCTGTGTGTATTACCCTGTTTCCTGTGTGAATCCAACTCTCCTGTGTGTATCCCCCTCTCTCCTCTGTGTATGCACCTCTCCTGTGTGTATCCTTGTCTCTCCAGTGTGTATCCTCCTATCTCCTGTGTGTATCCTCCTCTCTCCTGTGTGTATCCTCCTCTCTCCTGTGTGTATTCTCCTCTCTCCTGTGTGTATTCTCCTGTGTCCTGTGTGCATTTTCCTCTTTCCTGTGTGTATCTTCCTATATCCTTTGTGTATCCCTCCTCTTTCCCTTGTGTTTCCCCCCACTCTTCTGTGTGTAACACCATTCTCTTTTGTTTGTATCCCCCCTTTCTTCTGTGGTTATTCCCCTCTCTCCTGTGTGTATACCCTCTTTCCTGTTTGTATCCTCCACTCTCCTGTGTGTAGCTTCCTCTCTCCTGTGTGTACACCTCTCTCACCTGTCTGTATCCCCCTCTCCTGTGTGTATCCTCCTCTCTCTTTTGTGTATACCCCTTTCTCCTGTGTGTATCACCCTTTTCTGTGTGTATGCCCCTCTCTACTTTGTGTATCCTTCTGTCTTCTCTGTGTATCCTTTTCTCTTTTGTGTGTATACTCTCTCTTGTGTGTATCTTTCTCTCTCCTGTGTATCTTCCTCTCTCCTGTGTGTATCTTTCTCTCTCCTCTGTGTATGATCCTTTCTCCTGTGTGTATGATCCTCTCTCCTGTGTGTAACTTTCCTGATCCCTTTGTGTATACCCCCTCTCTCCTGTGTGTATCCCTTTTTCTTCTGTGTGTATCTCCCTTTGTTTTTTGTGCATCCCCTCTCTCCTTTGTGTATCCTCCTCTCTGCTGTGTCTATCCTCCTCTCTTTTGTGTGTACGCCCCTCTCTTGTGTGTATCTCCCTCTTCTGTGTGTATTCTTCTCTCACCTGTGTGTATCCCCCTTTCACCTGTGTATATCACCCTCTCCTATGTGTATGCCCCACTCTCTTCTGTGTATCCCCCTCTCTACTGTGTGTATCCCCCTCCCTTCTGTGTGTATGCCGAACTCTACGCTTTGTATCCTTTTTTTCCTGTGTGTATCTCCATCTCTCCTTTTTGTATTCTCTCTCCTGTGGGTATGCCTCTCTCTCTTGTGTGTATTCCCCTCTTTCGTAAGTGTATCCCCCTCTCTCCTTTGTGTATCCAACTCCCTAATTTGTGTATTCCTGTCTCCTGTGAGTATCTTTCTATCCCCCTCTCCTGTGTGTATTCCCCTCTCTCCTGTGTGTATCCTTCTTTCTCCTCTGTGTATTCTTTTCTTTATTGTGTGTATCCTCCTCTCTCCTGTGTGTATTTTCCTCTGTCCTGTGTGTATCCTCCTCTCTCCTGTGTGTATGCTCCTGTATTTTGTGTGTATCTCCTCTCTCCTGTGATTGTCTTCTCTCCTTTGTGTATACTTCGCTCTCCTGCGTGTATCCTCCTTTATTCTCTCTGTATCCTCGACTCATTTGTGTTTATCCTCCTCTGTTCTGTATTTATCCTTCTCCCCCTTTGTGTATCCCACTCTCTCCTGTGGGTATCCCCTTCCCATCTGTGTTTATGCCCCACTTTCATGTGTGTATACCCCACTGTCCTGTGTGTATCACCCTTTTCTTCTGTGTGTATCCTTCTCTATTTTGTGTGCTTACCCCTCCATCCTGTGTGTATCCCCCTCTCCTTTTTGTATGCCCCTCTCTCCTGTGTGTATCCCAACGTCTCCAGTGTTTATCCTTCTCGCCTGTGTGTATTACCCTCTCTTTTGTGTGTTTTCCACTTTTCTTTGCGTAGCCTCCTCTCTCTTTGGTGTATCCCCCCTCTTATGTGTGTATCCCACCGTTTCCAGTGTTTATTCCCCCGCCTGTGTGTATTCCCCACTCTCTTGTGTGTTTCCCCCTATTCTTTGTGTATCCTTCTCTCTCCTGTGTGTATCCTCCTCTCTCCTATGTGTAAACTTTTCTAACCTGTATGTATCCCCCTCTCTTGTGTGTATTCTTCTCTCTCCTGTGTGTATCCTCCTCTCTCCTTTGTATCCTCCTCTCTTCTGTGTGTAACTTCGTCTCTCCTGTGTGTATCCCCCCGCTCTTGTGTGTTTCCCACTCTTCTTTGTGTATCCTCCTCTCTCCTTTGTGTTGTCTCCTCTCTCTTGTGTGTATCTTCCTCTCTCCTGTGTGTATCCCCCTCCCTTCTGTGAGTATGCCGCACTCTCCTGTTTGTATCCCCCTTTTTCCTGTGTGTATTCCCCTCTCTCCTTTGTGTAGTCTCCTCTCTCCTGTGGGTATGCCCCTGCCTTTTGTGTGTATTCCCCTCTCTCCTGTGTGTATCCCGCTCACTTCTTTTTGTATCCCTGTCTCTTATGTTTCTTTTTCTTTTCTGTGGGTTTTTCCCTCTCCTGTGTTTATCCCCCTCTCTCCTGTGTGTATTTTTCTGTCTCCTGTGTGTATCATTTTCTATTTTGTGTGTATCCTCCTCTTTCCTGTGTGTATCCCCCTCCCTTCTGTGTGTATGCCACATTCTCCTCTTTGTATCCCCCTTTTTCCTGTGTGTATCCCCCTCTCTCCTTTGTGTATTCTCCTCTCTCCTGTGGGTATGCCCATCTGTCTTGTATGTATTCCCTTCTCTCCTGTGTGTATCCTTCTGTCTCGTGTGTGTATCATTTTCTATTTTGTGTGTATCCTCCTCTATCCTGTGTGTATCTTCCTCTCTACTGTGTTTATCCTTCTCTCCTGTGTGTATTTATTCCTCTCCTGTGTTTATGCCCCTCTCTCCTGTGTGTATCTCTCCTCATTTCTCTGTGTATCCCCCCTTTCTCCTTTGTGTATCCACCCTCTCTCCTGTGTGTATTCCCCCTTTCTACTGTGTGTATTCTTCTTTCTCCTGTGTTTATCCCCTCTCTCCTGTGTGAATCCAAATCTCTGCTGTGTATATTCTCTTTCTCCTGTATGCATGCCTTTCTCTCCTGTGTGAATCCTTCTCTCCTGTGTGTATTCTCCTCTTTCCTGTGTGTATCCCCCTTTCTCCTGTGTATGTCACCCTCTCCTGTGTGTACGCCCTTCTCTCCTGTGTATTCCCATCTTCTATGTGTATCCTTTTCTCTCCTGTGTGTATCCATTTCTCTTTTCTATGTATCCCCCTCTCTCCTGTGTGTATCTCCCTCTCCCTTGTGTATCCTCCTTCCTCCTGTGTGTATCCCCCCTCTCCTGTGTGTATCCTTCTTTCTCCTGTGTGTATCTCCTCTCTACTGTGAGTATCCTCCTCTCTCCTGTGTTTATCCTCCTCTCTTCTGTGTTTATCACCCTATCCTGTGTGTATCCCCCCACTCTCCTTTGTGTATCCTTCTCTCTCCTGCGAGTATCCTTCTCTCTCCTCTGTGTACGCTCCTCGCTCCTGTGTGTATCCTTCTCTTTCTTGCGTTTATCTTCCTCTCTTCTCTCTGTATCCTCCTCTCTTTTTTGTGTACCCTCCTCCCTCCTGTATTTATCCTTCTCCCGCTGTGTGTATTTACCTCTCTCCTTAGTGTAACTCTCCTCTTCTGTGTGTTCGCCTCACTCTCCTGTGTGTATCCTCCTCTCACCTGTGCGTATTTTTCTCTTTTTTTGTGTATCCTCATCTCTCCTGTGTGTATCCCACTTTCTCCTGTGTATACTTTTCTCTCCTGCGTGTATCCTCCTCTCTTTTTTGTGTATCTTTCTCTCTTCTGTGTGTATCCCACACTCTCCTATGTGTATGCTCCTCTCTCTTGTGTGTATTCCCTCTCTCCTGTGTTTATCCCCCTTTCTCCTGTGTATACTCCTCTCTTTTGTGTGGATCTCTCTATCTCCTGTGTGTATCCCCTACTTCTGTATGTATCCCCCTCTCTCCTGCATGTATCCAACTTTTTTGTGTGTACACCTTCTCTTCTGTGTGTATCCCCCACTCCTGTGTGTATCTCCTCCTTTTCTGTGTGTATTTTTTTCTCTCCTTTCTGTATCCTCCTCACTCCTGTGTGTATCTTTCTCTCTACTGTGTGTATTCCTTTCTTCTGTGTGTATCCTCCTCTTTCCTGTGTGTATTTTTCTTTCTCCTGTGTGCATCCCCCACGCTCCTGTGTGTATTTCCTTCTCCTGTGTGTATCCCTTTCTCCTTTCTGTATCCACCTCTCTTTTTTGTGTAAACCCCCTCTTCTGTGTGTACGCCCCACTCTTCTGTGTGTATCCTCCTCTCACCTGTGTGTATTTTTCTCTCCTTTGTGTATCCTTCTCTCTCTGTGTGTATCCCACTTTCTCCTGTGTATACTTCTCTCTCCTGCGTGTATCCTTCTCTCTCTTTTGTGTATCTTTCTCTCTTCTGTGTGTATCCCTCTCTCTCCTGTGTGTATGCTTCTCTCTCTTGTGTGTATTCCCGTCTCTCTTGTGTGTATCCCACTCTCTCCTGTGTATACTCATCTCTCCTTTGTATATCTCCCTCTCTCCTGTGTGTATCCCCCTCTTCTGTATGTATCCCCCTCTCTCCTGTGTGTAGTTCCCTGTCTCCTGCATGTATCCAACGCTTTTGTGTGTACCCCCCTCTCTTGTGTGTTTCCCCCTCTCTTCTGTTGGTATCCTTCACTCTCCGGTGTGTATCCTCCTCTCTTTTGTGTGTATCCTTCCCTCTTCTGTGTGTATCCCGCTTCCCCTGTGTGTATCCTTCTCTCTCCCGTGTGTATACTCTTTTTTCCTGTGTGTATCTTCTTCTCTCCTGTGTTGATACGCCCTGTCTCCTGTGTGTACCCCCTCTCTCCTGTGTGTATCCTGCTCTTTTCTGTGTGTATGCCCCTCTCTCCTGTGTGTATCCCCATCTCCTGTATGTATCCTCCTCTTTTCTGTGTGTATCTTCCTCTTTTGTGTGTATAACCCTCTCCTCTGTGTATGCTCCTGTCTTTTTTGTGTATTTTCCACTGTCCTGTGTGTATCCTCTTCTCAGCTGTGTGTATCCCTCGCTCCTCTGTGTATTCTCCTCTCTTCTGTGTGTATCCTTTTCTCTTCTGTGTGTATCATTCTCTCTCTTGTGTGTATCCCCCTTCTCTCCTGTGTGTATTTTTCTCTCCCCTGTGTGTATTCCCCTCTCTCCTGCGTGTATCCTCCTCTGTGCTGCGTGTATCCTTCTTTCTCCTGCGTGTATCCTTTTCTCTCCCGTGTGTATTCCCCTCTTATGTGTATTTCCCTCTCTTCTCTGTGGATCCTTCTCTCTCTTGTGTGTATCTCCCTCTCCTGTGTGTATCCTCCTCTCTCTTTTGTGTATCCGTCTCTCTTCTGTGTGTATCCTCTTTTCTCCTGTGTGTATTCTCCTCTCTTTTTTGCATATCTTCCTCTTCCTGTGTGTATCTTACTCTATCCAGTGTGTATCTTCTCCCTTCGGTGTGTATGTCCCACTCTTGGGTGTGTTTCCCCCCTCTCTCCTGTTAGTATCCCTTGTCTCCCCTGTGTGTATTCTTTCTCTCGCCTTTATGTATCCTACTTTCTTCTGTGTGTATCCTTCTCTTTCTTTTGTGTAACCTTCCTCTTTTATGTGTGTATCCTCCACTCTCCTGTGTGTATCCACCCTCGACTGTGTGTATCCCCCTTTCTCCTGTGTGTATCTTTCTCTCTCCTGTGTGTATCCACCCTCTCTCCTGTGTGTAATGCTATCTCTCCTCTGTGTATTCCCCTCTTTTCTTTGTATACTCCTCTCTCCTGCGTGTATTCTTCTCTCTTTTTTGGGTATCTTCCTCTCTCCTATGTTTATCCTCCTTTCTCCTGTGTGTATGCCCCTCTCTCTTGTGTGTATTTTCCTCTCTCCTGTGTGTATAACCTCTATCCGCTGTGTATCCCACTCTCCTGTGTGTATCTCCCTCTCTCCTTTGTGTATTTCTGTCTCTTGAATGTATCCAACTCTCCTGTGTGTATTCCTCTCTCTCCTGTGTGTATGCCCCGCTCCTGTGTGTATCCTCCTCTCTCCTGTGTGTATCCCTCCACTTTCCTGTGTTTTTCACCCCTCTCTTCTGTGGGTAACACCTTTCTTTCCTGTGTGTATCACCCCTTTCTCCTGTGTGTATCCTTCTCTCTCTTGTGTGTATCCCCTCTCTCCTGTTTCTTTCCTCCTTTCTCCTCTGTGTATCCTCCTCTCTCCTGTGTTTACGCCCCTCTCTCCTATGTGTATCACAATTTGTTGTGTGTATACTTTTATCTCCTGGGTGTATCCCCTTTTCTCCTTTGTGTATCTCCCTTTTCTGTGTGTATGCCCCTCTCTCCTGTGTTTCTCCCTCTCCTATGTGTATCCTCCGCTCTCCAGTGTGTATGCTTTTCTCTACTGTGTGTATCCTCCACTCTCCTCTGTCTATGCCCCTCTCTCCTGTATTTAAACCCCTCTCCAGTGTTTATCCCCCTCTCTCCTTTGTGTATCCCACCCTCTCCTCTGTGTATCTCCCATTCCTGTGCGTATCCCACTCTCTTCTCTGTGTATCCCCCACTCCTGTGTGTATGCCCCTCTCTCTTGTGTGTATTCCCCTCTCTCTTGTGTGTATCTTACTCTCTCCTTTGTATACTCCTCTCTCCTGTGTGTACCCCCTCTTCTGTATGCATTCCTTTCTCTCCTGTGTGTAGTTTCCTGTATCCTGCATGTATCCAATGCTTTTGTGTGTACCCCCTCTCTCCTGTGTGTATTCCTCTCTCTTCTGTGGGTATCATTCACTCTCCTGTGTGTATTTTTCTCTCTTTTGTGTGTATTATTTCCTCTTCTGTGTGTATCCCGCTTCCCCTCTGTGTATCCTTCTCTGTCCTGCGTGTATCCTCTTCTTTCTTGTGTGTATCTTCTTCTCTCCTGTGTGTATCACCCCTGTCCCCTGTGTGTTCCCCCTCCCTCCTTTGTGTATCCTCCTCTATTTTGTGTGTATCCTCCTCTCTTCTGTGTGTATGCTCCTCTCTTCTGTGTGTAACCCATTTCTTGTATGTATCCTCCTCTCTTCTGTGGGTATGCTCCTCTTTTGTGTGTATCGCCGTCTCCTGTGTGTATGCTCCTGTCTCCTTTGTGTATCCTCCACTGTCCTGTGTGTATCCTCCTCTCTCCTGTATTTATTCTCGTCCCCCTGTTTGTATCTCTCTGTATTCTCTGTGTTACCCCTCTCTCCTATGTGTATCCTTCCCTCTTTTGTGTGTATCCTCCTTACCCCTGTGTGTATCTTCCTCTCTTCTGTGTGTATCCTCCTCTCTCTTGTGTGCATCCTCCTCTTTTCTTTGTTTATTCCCCTCTCTCCTGTGTGTATCCTCCTCTCTCCTGTTTGTATCCTCCCTTCACCTGTGTCTATCCTCTTCTCTCTTGTGTGTATTCTCTTCTCTCCTGTGTGTATACTCCTCTCTCCTGTGTGTGTCCCCCTCCCCCTGTGTGTATCTCCCTCTCTACTGTCTGTATCCTCCTTTCTCCTGTGTGTATCGTTCTCTCTCCTGTGTGTATCTTTCTTTCACCTGTGTGTATCCTCCTGTCTCCTTTTTGTATTTTTCTCTCTCCTGTGTTTATCTCCCCTCGCTCCTGTGTGTATCCCCCTCTCTCCTGTGTGTATCCTCCTCTCTCCTGGGTGTATCATCTCCTCTCCTCTGTCTATGCCCTAATCTTTTGTATGTATCCCCTCTCCTGTGTTTTTCCTTCTCTCTCCTGTGTGTATTACCTCTCTCGTCTGTGTATTCTTCTCTCCTGTGCCTATCCCCCTCTCTTTTGTGTGTATATTCTTCTCCTGTGTGTATTCTTTCCTCTTCTGTGTGTATCTCTCTCTCTCCTGTGTGTATCCTTCTCCCTCCAGTGTGTATTTTTTTCACTTCTCTCTATATCCTTTTACCACTCTGTGTATACCCCTCTCTTTTGTGTGTATCCCCCACCCTCATGTTTCTGTGCCTTACTCTTCTGTGTGTATCTTCCTTTCTTTTCTGTGTATCAGCTGCTCTCCTGTGTATATGCTCCTCTCTCCAGTGTGTATCCTCCTCTTTCCTGTGGGTATTATCCTTTCTCCTATGTGCATCTCCCTCGCTCCTGTGTGTATTTCTTTCTCCTGTGTGTATCGTTTTCTCCTTTGTGTATCCACCTCATTTTTTTGTGTAACCCCCCTCTTCTGTGTGTAAGCCCCACTCTCCTGTGTGTATCCTCCTCTCACCTGTTCGTATTTTTCTATCCTTTGTGTATCCTCCTCTCTCCTTTGTGTATCTTTCTCTTTCCTCTGTGTATCCCCCTCTCTACTGTGTGTATGCCACTCTCTCTTGTGTGTATTCCCCTCTCCTGTGTTTATCCCACTTTCTCCTGTGTATACTTCTCTCTCCTGCATGTATCCTCCTCTCTCCTTTGTGTATCTTTCTCTTTCCTGTGTGTACCCCCTCTCTCCTATGTGTATGCCACTCTCTCTTGTGTGTATTCCCCTCTCTCCTGTGTTTATCCCACTTTCTCCTGTGTATACTCCTCTCTCCTGTGTGTATCTCTCTCTCTCCTCTGTGTATCCCCTACTTCTGTATGTATCCCCTTCTCTCCTGTGTGTATTTCCCTGTCTCCTGCATGTATCCAACTTTTTTGTGTGTACGCCCTCTCTTCTGTGTGCATCCCCCACTTCTGTGTGTATCTTTTTCTTTTCTGTGTGTATCTTCCTCTCTCCTCTCTGTATCCTACTTTCTCCTATGTATATCTTTCTCTCCCCTGTGTGTATCCCTCCTCTCCTCTGTGTATCATTATCTCTCATGTGTGTATCCTCCTCTTTTCTGTGTGTATTTCCCTTTCTCCTGTGTGCATCCCCACGCTTCTGTGTGTATTTCCCTCTTCTGTGTGTATCCCTTTCTGCTTTGTGTATCCACCTCTCTTCTTTGTGTATACCCCTCTCTCCTATGTGTATTCCCCTTTCTCCTGTGTGGAACCCCCTCTCTCTTGTGTGTATCGCCCTATCCTGTGTGTATCCTCCTCTCTCTTGTGTGTATCCATCTCTCTCTTGTGTGTATCCTCCTTTCTTCTGTGTGTATCCTCCTCTCTCCTGTGTGTATCTTTTCTCTTTTCTGTGTGTATACCCCTGTCTTTCTTGTGTATTTCCCTCACCTTTGTGTATACCCATCTCTTTTTTGTGTAGCCCCCTGTCTCCTGTGTGTATCCCCCTCTCTATTTTGTGAATTTCCATCTCTCCTGTGCATATCATTCTCTCTCCTGTGTGTTTGCTCCTCTCTTTATGTGTATTCTCCTCTCTCTTGTGTGTATCTTCCTCTCTTCTGTGTGTATTTGCCCTCACTCCTGTGTGTAACGCCCTCTCTCCTCTGTGTATTAACATCTCTTCTGTGTATACTCCTCTCTTCTGCGTGTATCCTCCTCTCTTTTTTTGTCTATCTTCCTCTCTCTTATGTGTAATATTCTCTCTCCTGTCTGTATGCCCCTGTCTCTTGTGTGTATTCCCCTCTTTTTTGTGTGGATCCTTCTCTCTTCTATGTGTATCCTCCTCTCCTGTGTGTATACACTCTCTCCTGTGTATATCACCCTTTTTTGTTTGTATTTCACTCTCTCCTGTGTATATTTCCATGTCTTCTGTATGCATCCAACTCTCCTGCGTGTATCCCCCCTCTCCTGTGTGTATACCACTCACCTGTATGTATACTCCTCTCTCCTCTGTGTATCCTCCTCTATCCTTTATGTATCCTCCTTTCTCCTGCGTGTATTTCTCCGCTTTCCTGGGGGTTTAACCCCCTCTCCTGTGTGTAACACCTTTATTTCCTGTGTGTATTACCTTTCTCTCCTGTGTGTATCCCCTCTCTCTTGTGTGTATCCTCTCTCTCCTGTTTGTTTTCTCCTCTCTCCTTTGTGTATCCTCCAATCGCCTGTGTTTATGCCCCTCTCTCTTGTGTGTATCATCCTTTCCTGTATGTATCCTCCACTCTCCTGTGTGTATCCCAATTTCTCCTGTGTGTATCCATTTTTGGGGGTGTATGCCCCTCTCTTCAGTGTGTATCTCTCTCTCCTATGTGTATCCTCCTTTCTCCTGTGTGTATTCTTTTCTTTCCTCTGTGTATCCTTCTCTCTCCTTTGTCTGTCCCCCTCTATTCTTTGTGTATCCTCTCTCCTGCGTGTGTCCTCCTTTCTCCTCTGTCTATGCCCCTCTTTCCTGTATGTATCTTCCTCTCCTGTGTTTATCCCCCTCTCTCCTGTGTGTATCCCACTCTCTCCTCTGTGTATCTCTTTCTCTGGTGTGTATCCCCCTCTCTTCTGTGTGTATCTCCCACTTCTGTGTGTATACTCTTCTCTTCTGTGTGTATATTCCTCCCTCCTCCCTGTATACTCCTCTTTCCTGTGTATATCTTCCTCTCTCCTGTGTGTATTCCCCCCTCCTGTGTGTATCCTTCTCTCTCGTGTGTGTGTCCTCTTTTTCCTCTGTGTATTTCTATTTCTCCTGGGTGCATCTTCCTCGCTCCTGTGTCTATTTTTCTCTTTTTTGTGTATCACTTTATCCTTTGTGTATTTCCCTCTCTTCTGTGTGTTCCCCTTTTTTCTGTGTGTACGCCCCTCTCTCCTGTGTGTATCCTCTTCTCATCTGTGTGTATCCCTCGCTCCTGTGTGTATCATCATCTCTTTGTGGTATTCTATTTTTTTATTATTATTATTTTTATTTTTATTTTTTTGTGGGTATCTTTTTTTATTTTAAAATTTATTTATTATACTTTAAGTTCTGGGGTACATGTGCAGAATGTGCAGGTTTGTTACATAGATATACACATGCCGTGGTGGTTTGCTGCATCCGTCCCCCTGTCATCTACATTAGATATTTCTCCTAAGGCTATCCCTTCCCAACACCCCTACACCCTGCTATCCCTCCCCTAACCCCCCATCCTGCAACAGGCCCCAATGTGTGATGTTCACCTCACTGTGTCCATGAGTTCTCATTGTTCAACACACAATTATGAATTAGAACATATGGTGTTTGGTTTTCCGTTCTTGTGTCACTTTGCTGAGAATGATGGTTTCCAGCTTCATTCATGTTCCTGCAAAGGACATGAACTCATCCATTTTATGGCTGCAGAAAATTCCATGGTGTACATGTGCCATATTTTCTTTTTCTTTTCTTTTTTTTTTTTAATTTTTATTGCATTATAGGTTTCGGGGTACATGTGCAGAACGTGCAAGATAGTTGCATAGGTACACACATGGCAGTGTGTTTTGCTACCTTCCTCCCCTTCACCCACACTGGGTATTCATCCCCAGGCGATCCCCCCGCCCCAGACGCTGTCCCTCCCCCATTTCGCCCAACAGTCCCCAGTGTATAGTAGACCGCCTCTCTGGTTCCATGTGTTCTCATTTTTCTCACCCACCTATGAGTGAGTATATGCGGTATTTCTTTTTCTGTTCTTGTGTCAGTTTGCTGAGAATGATGTTCTCCAGATTCATCCATGTCCTTACAAAGGACACAAACTCATCATTTTTGATTGCTGCATAATATTCCATGGTGTATATGTGCCACATTTTCCCACTCCAGAATATCATCGATGGGCAATTGAGTTGGTTCCAGGTCTTTGCCATTGTAAACAGTGGTGCAATGAACATTCGTGTGCATGTGTCCTTATAGTAGAACGATTTATAGTCTTTTGGATAGATACCCAGTAATGGGATTGCTGGGTCAAATGAAATTTCTATTTCTAGGTCCTTGAGGAATCGCCACACTGTCTTCCACAATGGTTGAAATAATTTACACTCCCACAAACAGTGTAAGAGTGTTCCTATTTCTCCACATCCTCTCCAGCATCTGCTGTCTCCAGATTTTTTTTTTTTTTTAATTTTTATTGCATTATAGGTTTTGGGGTACATGTGCAGAACGTGCAAGATAGTTGCATAGGTACACACATGGCAGTGTGTTTTGCTGCCTTCCTCCCCCTCAACCACACTTGGTATTCATCCCCAGGCTATCCCCCCCAGCCCCCCCCGCTGTCCCTCCCCCATTTCCCCCAACAGTCCCCAGTGTATAGTAGACCGCCTCTCTGTGTCCATGTGTTCTCATTTTTCTCACCCGCCTATGAGTGAGTATATTTCTTTTTCTGTTCTTGTGTCAGTTTGCTGAGAATGATGTTCTCCAGATTCATCCATGACCCTACAAAGGACACAAACTCATCATTTCTGATTGCTGCATAATATTCCATGGTGTATATGTGCCACATTTTCCCAGTCCAGTCTATCGTCGATGGGCATTTGGGTTGGTTCCAGGTCTTTGCTATTGTAAACAGTGCTGCAATGAACATTCGTGTGCATGTGTCCTTATAGTAGAACGATTCACAGTCTTTTGGATAGATACCCAGTAATGGGATTGCTGGGTCAAATGGAATTTCTATTTCTAGGTCCCTGAGGAATCGCCACACTGTCTTCCACAATGGTTGAACTAATTTACACTCCCACCAACAGTGTAAGAGTGTTCCTATTTCTCCACATCCTCTCCAGCATCTGCTGTCTCCAGATTTTTTAATGATCGCCATTCTAACAGGTGTGAGATGATATCTCAATGTGGTTTTGATTTGCATCTCTCTAATGACCAATGACGATGAGCACTTTTTCATATGTTTGTTGGACTCATGTATGTCTTCTTTTGTAAAGTGTCTGTTCATATCCTTTGCCCATTTTTGAATGGGCTTGTTTGTTTTTTTTCTGTAAATCTGTTTGAGTTCTTTGTAAATTCTGGATATCAGCCCTTTGTCAGATGCGTAAACTGCAAAGATTTTTTCCCATTCTGATGGTTGTCGATTCACTCTAGTGACTGTTTCTTTTGCCGTGCAGAAGCTGTGGAGTTTGATTAGGTCCCATTTGTCTATTTTGGCTTTTGTTGCCAATGCTTTTGGTGTTTTGTTCATGAAGTCCTTGCCTACTCCTATGTCCTGAACGGTTTTGCCTAGATTTTCTTCTAGGGTTTTTATGGTGTCAGGTCTTACATTTAAGTCTTTAATCCATCTGGAGTTAATTTTAGTGTAAGGTGTCAGGAAGGGGTCCAGTTTCTGCTTTCTGCACATGGCTAGCCAGTTTTCCCAACACCATTTATTAAATAGGGAATCCTTTCCCCATTGCCTGTTTTTGTCTGGTTTATCAAAGATGATATGGTTGTAGATATGTTGTGTTCCCTCTGATGTTTCTGTTCTGTTCCATTGGTCTATATCTCTGTTTTGGTACCAGTACCATGCTGTTTTGATTACTGTAGCCTTGTAGTATAGTTTGAAGTCTGGTAGCGTGATACCTCCCGCTGTGTTCTTTTTGCTTAGAATTGACTTGGCTATGCGGGCTCTTTTTTGGTTCCATATGAAATTCATGGTGGTTTTTTCCAGTTCTATGAAGAAATTCAATGGTAGTTTGATGGGGATAGCATTGAATGTGTAAATTACTTTGGGCAGTATAGCCATTTTCACAATATTGATTCTTCCTAACCACGAACATGGAACGTTTCTCCATCTGTTTGTGTCCTCTCTTATTTCGTTGAGCAGGTGTTTGTAGTTTTCCTTAAAGAGGTCCCTTACATTCCTCGTGAGTTGTATTCCTAGGTATTTTATTTTCTTTGTAGCGATTGTGAATGGCAGTTCGTTCTTAATTTGGTTCTCTTTAAGTCTGTTATTGGTGTATAGGAATGCTTGTGATTTTTGCACATTGATTTTATATCCTGAGACTTTGCTGAAGTTGCTTATCAGTTGCAGGAGCTTTTGGGCTGAGGTGATGGGGTCTTCTAGGTATACTATCATGTCGTCTGCAAATAGAGACAATTTGGCTTCCACCTTTCCTATTTGAATACCCTTTATTTCTTTTTCTTGCCTTATTGCTCTGGCTAGAACTTCCAGTACTATGTTGAATAGAAGTGGTGAGAGAGGGCATCCTTGTCTAGTGCCCGATTTCAAAGGGAATGCTTCCAGTTTTTGCCCATTAAGTATGATATTGGCTGTTGGTTTGTCGTAAATAGCTTTTATTACTTTGAGATATGTTCCATCAATACCAAGTTTATTGAGGGTTTTTAGCATAAAGGGCTGTTGAATTTTGTCAAATGCCTTCTCTGCGTCAATTGAGATAATCATGTGGTTTTTGTTTTTGCTTCTGTTTATGTGGTGAATTACATTTATAGACTTGCGTATGTTGAACCAGCCTTGCATGCCCGGGATGAATCCTACTTGATCATGATGGATAAGTTTTTTAATGTGCTGTTGCAATCGATTTGCCAGTATTTTATTGAAGATTTTTGCATCTATGTTCATCATGGATATTGGCCTGAAGTTTTCTTTTCTTGTTGAGTCTCTGCCAGGTTTTGGTATCAGGATGATGTTGGTCTCATAAAATGATTTGGGAAGGGTTCCCTCTTTTTGGATTATTTGGAATAGTTTCAGAAGGAATGGTACCAGATCCTCTTTGTGTGTCTGGTAGAATTCAGCTGTGAACCCATCTGGACCTGGGCTTTTTTTGTGTGGTAGGCTCTTAATTGCTGCCTCAACTTCTGACCTTGTTATTGGTCTATTCATAGTTTCAGCTTCCTCCTGGTTTAGGATAGGGAGGACACAGGCATCCAGGAATTTATCCATTTCTTCCTGATTTACTAGTTTGTGTGCCTAGAGTTGTTTGTAGTATTCTCTGATGATGGTTTGAATTTCTGTGGAATCTGTCGTGATTTCCCCTTTATCGTTTTTTATTGCATCTATTTGGTTGTTCTCTCTTTTCTTTTTTATCAGTCTGGCTAGTGGTCTGTCTATTTTGTTGATCTTTTCAAAAAACCAGCTCTTAGATTTGTTGATTTTTTGAAGGGTTTTTCTTGTCTCTATCTCCTTCAGTTCTGCTCTGATCTTAGTTATTTCTTGTCTTCGGCTAGGCTTTGAGCTTTTTTGATCTTGCTCCTCTAGCTCTTTCAATTTTGACGATAGGGTGTCAATTTTGGATCTCTCCACTTTTCTCATGTGGGCACTTATTGCTATATATTTTCCTCTACAGACTGCTTTAAATGTGTCCGAGAGATTCCGGTACGTTGTGTCTTCGTTCTCGTTGGTTTCAAAGAACTTCTTTATTTCTGCCTTCATTTCATTGTTTATCCAATCAACATTCAAGAGCCAGTTGTTCAGTTTCCATGAAGCTGTGCGGTTCTGAGTTATTTTCTGAATTCTGAGTTCCAACTTGATTGCACTATGGTCTGAGAGACTGTTTGTTTTGATTTCCGTTGTTTTGCATTTGCTGAGGAGTGCTTTACTTCCAATTATGTGGTCAATTTTGGAGTAGGTGTGATGTGGTGCTGAGAAGAATGTATATTCTGTGGATTTGGGGTGGAGAGTTCTGTAAATGTCTATCAGGTTTGCTTGTTCCAGGTCTGAGTTCAAGTCCTGGATATCCTTGTTAATTTTCTGTCTGGTTGATCTGTCTGCTATTGACATTGGAGTGTTAAAGTCTCCCACTATTATTGTGTGGGAGTCTAAGTCTCTTTGTAAGTCATTAAGAACTTGCCTTATATATCTGGGTGCTCCTACATTGGGTCCATATATATTTAGAACCGTTAGCTCTTCTTGTTGTATTGATCCTTTTACCATTATGTAGTGACCTTCTTTGTCCCTTTTGATCTTTGTTGCTTTAAAGTCTATTTTATCAGAGATGAGAATTGCAACTCCTGCTTTTTTTTGCTCTCCATTTGCTTGGTAAATCTTCCTCCATCCTTTTATTTTGAGCCTTTGTGTATCTTTGTGTGTGAGGTGGGTTTCCTGAATACAGCACACTGATGGGTTTTGGTTTTTTATCCAATTTGCCAGTCTGTGTCTTTTGATTGGTGCATTTAGCCCATTTACATTCAGAGTTAATATTGTTATGTGTGAATTTGATACTGCCATTTTAATGCGATCTGGCTGTTTTGCCCATTGGTTCATGTACATTCTTCATTTTGTTGATGGTCTTTAGCATTTGGTATGCTTTTAGGATGGCTGGAACTGGTTGTTTCTTTCTATATGTAGTGCCTCTTTCAGGAGCTCTTGTAAAGCAGGCCTAGTTGTGACAAAATCTCTGAGTACTTGCTTGTTCGTGAAGGATTTTATTTTTCCTTCACTTATGAAGCTCAATTTCACTGGATATGAAATTCTGGGTTGAAAGCTCTTTTCTTTAAGGATGTTGAATATTGGCCCCCACTCTCTTCTGGCTTGTAGAGTCTCTGCCGAGAGATCTGCTGTGAGTCTGATGGGCTTCCCTTTGTGGGTGACCTGACCTTTCTCTCTGGCTGCCCTAAGTATTTTCTCCTTCGTTTCAACCCTGGTGAATCTGACGATTATGTGCCTTGGGGTTGCTCTTCTTGCGGAGTATCTTTGTGGTGTTCTCTGTATTTCCTGGAGTTCAGTATTGACCTGTCTTGCTAGGTTGGGGAAATTTTCCTGGATAATATCCTGAAGAGTGTTTTCCAGCTTAGATTCATTCTCTTGATCACATTCTGGTACACCTATCAAACGTAGGTTGGGTCTCTTCACATAGTCCCACATTTCTTGGAGATTTTGTTCATTCCTTTTTGTGCTTTTTTCTTTAATCTTGGTTTCACGTTTTATTTCATTGAGTTGATCTTCAATTTCTGATATTCTTTCTTCTGCTTGGTCAATTCGGCTGTTGAAACTTGTGCATGCTTCACGAAGTTCTCGTGTTGTGTTTTTCAGCTCCTTCAATTCATTCATATTCCTGTCTAAGTTTTCCATTCTTGTTATCAATTCCTCGAATTTTTTTTCAAATCTTTTTTCAAGGTTCTTAGTTTATTTGCACTGATTTAGAACATGTTCTTTTAGCTCAATGAAGTTTCTCATTATCCACTTTCTGAAGTCTGATTCCGTCATTTCATCACACTCATTCTCCGTCCAGCTTTGTTCCCTTGCTGGTGAGGAGTTTTGGTCCTCTGTATGAGGTGAGGTGTTTTGGTTTCGGGTGTTTTCCTCCTTTTTGCGCTGGTTTCTTCCCATCTTTATGGATTTATCCGCCTGTCGTCTTTGTAGTTGCTGATTTTTCAATTGGGTCTCTGTGTGGATGCTGAGATTGTTGATGATGAAGTATTTTTGTTACTTAGTTTTCCTTCTAGTGGTCTAGCCCCTCTGCTGTATGAGTTCTGAGGTCCACTCCAGGCCCTGTTTGTCTGGAGTATACCTGTAGCAGCTGTGGAAGAGTGAGGGATGATACCAGTTTCTTCTTCTGCTGTCTTTGTTCCAGAATGATGCCCGCCAAATGTCAGTCTGATTAGTCCTTTTTTTGCGGTGACTCTTTGGATATACAGGGGTCAGGGAGCTGCTTAAGGAGACGGTTTGTGCTTTATAGTAGCTCCAGTGCTGAGCTGTGAGCTCCGTTGTTCATTCAGTGTTGTTGGGAGGTTGTTTATGTCTGCTGTAATAGAACTCATAAAACACCACCCTTTTATTTCCCCCCCTTATATGCACTGTTTCAGGGAGTTGGGGCTTTCTTTATGAGTATCTGTTGCACTGTCCTGCCCCACTAGGTGGCAGTCTATTCACTATTTGCCTGCCGGGGCTCTGACCCACTAGCGCGGTTCTGCCCTGTTGCTGCTGGGCTCCCTTCTGCTGTGGAGAGCTCCCGTCTCCTGGGAGTCTCTCTGTTATGGCAGGTTGCCTCGGCAACGGCAGGCTGCTTCGGCCCTGGGCGGTATGTCAATAGGGGCAGATTGTGTCAGCGGAGGTGGACGCCCCTCCCTCACCGGGCTGCACCGTCCTAGATGCCGGCAGCAAAACTCTCAGTGCCAAGCATCTCCAGTCATTGCCCTGCTTGTCCCTGTGAGGGTGGGACTCGCTGAGCCCGATTACCCAGCTCCCTGCCTCAGAGTCCGTCCTCTCTCTCTCTCCCTCCCTCTCCGCGAGCTTAAAGTTCGACTCTCTCACTGGCGCCCCAGGAGCCTGCCGATAGGGCACTGGGATCCGTGCGATCTCCCGTGCCGCTGCCCACTTCACCGGCTCATATCACGCTTCCCAGGAAACTCCCAGGAAACTCCTGGTCTGGCTCACTGTCCAAGTCCCGTTCAATCAGATGGATGTGCCAATCTGCCCTTCAAACTCTCAGATTGCCGGTTTAACAGGGCGCCCAGACCAGTGAGTTCCATGCCGGGTCCTGCTGCGGCGCCGGCGGAAGCGGCGGCGACCGAAGCGGCCGCGCCAGAGGGCTGCGTTAGCCAGTTTTACTTTACTAGCGTCCTGTGGGACTTTCAACGCTCTGTGGGCTAGAAAAGTCCATCCGAGAATGCGGCTAGGACTCACCCTCTGCGCCGTCACTGAGAGCTGCAATCCTGAGTCGCTTCTACGACGCCATCTTGCCAGGTCTCGATTTCATTCGTCTCCAGATTTTTTTAATGATCGCCATTGATATGGTATCTCAATGTGGTTTTGATTTGCATCTCTCTAATGACCAATGACGATAAGCACTTTTTCATATGTTTGTTGGCTTCATGTATGTCTTCTTTTGTAAAGTTTCTGTTCATATCCTTTGCCCATTTTTGAATGGGCTTGTTTGTTTTTTTTTTTTTTTCTGTAAATCTGTTTGAGTTCTTTGTAAATTCTGGATATCAGCCCTTTGTCAGATGTGTAAACTGCAAAGATTTTTTTCCCATTCTGATGGTTGCCGATTCACTCTAGTGACTGTTTGTTTTGCCGTGCAGAAGCTGTGGAGTTTGATTAGGTCCCATTTGTCTATTTTGGCTTTTGTTGCCAATGCTTTTGGTGTTTTGTTCATGAAGTCCTTGCCTACTCCTATGTCCTGAATGGTTTTGTCTAGATTTTCTTCTAGGGTTTTTATGGTGTCAGGTCTTACGTTTAAGTCTTTAATCCATCTGGAGTTAATTTTAGTGTAAGGTGTCAGAAAGGGGTCCAGTTTCTGCTTTCTGCACACGGCTAGCCAGTTTTCCCAACACCATTTATTAAATAGGGAATCCTTTCCCCATTGCCTGTTTTTGTCTGGTTTATCAAAGATAATATGGATGTAGATATGTTGTGTTGCCTCCGATGCTTCTGTTCTGTTCCATTGGTCTATATCTCTATTTTGGTACCAGTACCATGCTGTTTTAATTACTGTAGCCTTGTAGTATAGTTTGAAGTCTGGTAGTGTGAGGCCTCCTGGTGTGTTCTTTTTGCTTAGAATTGACTTGGCTGTGAGGGCTCTTTTTTGGTTCCATATGAAATTCATGGTGGTTTTTTCCAGTTCTGTGAAGAAATTCAATGGTAGTTTGATGGGGATAGCATTGATTGTGTAAATTACTTTGGGCAGTATAGCCATTTTCACGATATTGATTCTTCCTAACCACGAACATGGAATGTTTCTCCATCTGTTTGTGTCCTCTCTTATTTCGTTCAGCAGTTGTTTGCAGTTTTCCTTAAAGAGGTCCCTTACATTCCTTGTGAGTTGTATTCCTAGGTATTTTATTTTCTTTGTAGCAATTGTGAATGGCAGTTCATTATTAATTTGGTTCTCCTTAAGTCTGTTATTGGTGTATAGGAATGCTTGTGATTTTTGAACATTGATTTTGTATCCTGAGACTTTGCTGAAGTTGCTTATCAGTTGCAGGAGCTTTTGGGCTGAGGTGATGTGGTCTTCTAGGTATACTATCATGTCGTCTGCAAATAGAGACAATTTGGCTTCCACCTTTCCTATTTGAATACCCTTTATTTCTTTTTCTTGACTGATTGCTCTGGCTAGAACTTTCAGTACTGTGTTGAATAGAAGTGGAGAGAGAGGGCATCCTTGTCTAGTGCCGCATTTCAAAAGGAATGCTTCCAGTTTTTGCCCATTAAGTATAATATTGGCTGTTGGTTTGTCGTAAATACCTTTTATTATTTTGAGATATGTTCCATCAATACCAAGTTTATTAGGGGTTTTTAGCATAAAGGGCTGTTGAATTTTGTCAAATGCCTTCTCTGCGTCAATTGAGATAATCATGTGGTTTTTGTTTTTGCTTCTGTTTATGTGGTGAATTACATTTATAGACTTGCGTATGTTGAACCAGACTTGCATCCCCGGGATGAATCCTACTTGATCATGGTGGATAAGTTTTTTAATGTGCTGTTGCAATCGATTTGCCAGTATTTTATTGAAGATTTTTGCATCTATGTTCATCATGGATATTGGCCTGAAGTTTTCTTTTCTTGTTGAGTCTCTGCCAGGTTTTGGTATCAGGATGATGTTGGTCTCATAAAATGATTTGGGAAGAGTTCCCTCTTTTTGGATTACTTCGAATAGTTTCAGAAGGAATGGTACCAGATCCTCTTTGTGTGACTGGTAGAATTCAGCTGTGAACCCCTCTGGACCTGTGCTTTTTGTGTGTGGTAGGCTCTTAATTGCTGTCTCAACCTCTGACCTTGTTATTGGTCTATTCATAGTTTCGGCTTCCTCCTGGTTTAGGCTTAGGAGGACACAGGCGTTTAGGAATTTATCCATTTCTTCCTGATTTACTAGTTTGTGTGAATAGAGTTGTTTGTAGTATTCTCTGATGATGGTTTGAATTTCTGTGGAATCTGTGGTGATTTCCCCTTTATCATTTTTTATTGCATCTATTTGGTTGTTCTCTCTCTTCTTTTTTATCCGTCTGGGTAGTGGTCTGTCTATATTATTGATCATTTTGAAAAACCAGCTCTTGGATTTATCGACTTTTTGAAGAGTTTTCCTGTCTCTATCTCCTTCAGTTCTGCTCTGATCTTAGTTATTTTTTGTCTTCGGCTAGGTTTTGAGCTTTTTTGATCTTGCTCCTCTAGCTCTTTCAATTTTGACGATGGGGTGTCAATTTTGGATCTTTCCACTCTTCTCATGTGGGCACTTATTGCTATATATTTTCCTCTACAGACTGCTTTAAATGTGTCCCAGAGATTCTAGTACGTTGTGTCTTCATTGTCGTTGGTTTCAAAGAACTTCTTTTTTTCTGCCTTCATTTCATTGTTTATTCAATCAACATTCAAGAGCCAGTTGTTCAGTTTCCATGAAGCTGTGCGGTTCTGAGTTATTTTCTGAATTCTGAGTTCCAACTTGATTGCACTATGGTCTGTGAGACTGTTTGTTATGATTTTCGTTGTTTTGCATGTGCTGAGGAGTGCTTTACTTCCAATTATGTGGTCAATTTTGGAGTAGGTGTGATGTGGTGCTGAGAAGAATGTATATTCTGTGGATTTGGGGTGGAGAGTTTTGTAAATGTCTTTCAGGTTTGCTTGTTCCAGGTCTGAGTTCAAGTCCTGGATATCCTTGTTAATTTTCTGTCTGGTTGATATGTCTGCTATTGACAGTGGAGTGTTAAAGTCTCCCACTATTATTGTGTGGGAGTCTAAGTCTCTTTGTAAGTCATTTAGAACTTGCCTTATATATCTGGGTGCTCCTACATTGGGTCCATATATATTTAGAATTGTTAGCTGTTCTTGTTGTATCGATCCTTTTACCATTATGTAATGGCCTTCTTTGTCCCTTTTGATCTTTGTTGCTTTAAAGTCTATTTTATCAGAGATGAGAATTGCAACTCCTGCTTTTTTTTTGCTCTCCATTTGCTTGGTAAATCTTCCTCCATCCTTTTATTTTGAGCCTTTGTGTATCTTTGCGTGTGAGGTGGGTTTCCTGGATACAGCATACTGATGGGTTTTGGTTTTTTATCCAATTTGCCAGTCTGTGTCTTTTGATTGGTGCATTTAGCTCATTTACATTCAGGGTTAGTATTCTTATGTGTGAATTTGATACTGCCATTTTGATGCTAGCTGGCTGTTTTGCCCGTTGGTTCATGTACATTCTTCATTTTGTTGATGGTCTTTAGCATTTGGTATGCTTTTAGGATGGCTGGAACTGGTTGTTTTTTTCTATGTGTAGTGCCTCTTTCAGGAGCTCTTGTAAAGCAGGCCTAGTGGTGACAAAATCTCTGAGTACTTGCTTGTTCGTGAAGAATTTTATTTTTCCTTCACTTATGAAGCTCAGTTTGGCTGGATATGAAATTCTGGGTTGAAAGCTCTTTTCTTTAAGGATGTTGAATATTGGCCCCCACTCTCTTCTGGCTTGTAGAGTCTCTGCCTAGAGATCTGCTGTGAGTCTGATGGGCTTCCCTTTGTGGGTGACCCGACCTTTCTCTCTGGCTGCCCTTAGTATTTTCTCCTTCGTTTCGACCCTGGTGAATCTGACGATTATGTGCCTTGGGGTTGCTCTTCTTGCGGAGTATCTTTGTGGTGTTCTCTGTATTTCCTGGAGTTGAGTATTGACGTGTCTTGCTAGGTTGGGGAAATTTTCCTGGATAATATCCTGAAGAGTGTGTTCCAGCTTGAATTCATTCTCTTCGTCACATTCTGGTACACCTATCAAACGTAGGTTGGGTCTCTTTACATAGTCCCACATTTCTTGGAGATTTTGTTCATTCCTTTTTGTACTTTTTTCTTTAATCTTGGTTTCTCGTTTTACTTCATTGAGTTGATCTTCAACTTCTGATATTCTTTCTTCTGCTTGGTCAATTCGGCTGTTGAAAGTTGTGCATGTTTCGCGAAGTTCTCGTGTTGTGTTTTTCAGCTCCTTCAATTCATTCATATTCCTCTCTAAGTTGTCCATTCTTGTTATCAATTCCTCGAATCTGTTTTCAAATCTTTTTTCAAGGTTCTTAGTTTCTTTGCACTGGTTTAGTACATGTTCCTTTAGCTCACTGAAGTTTCTCATTATCCACTTTCTGAAGTCTGATTCCGTCATTTCGTCACACTCATTGTCCGTCCAGCTTTGTTCCCTTGCATATGAGGAGTTTTGGTCCTTTTTTGGAGCGGAGGTATTTTGGTTTCGGGTGCTTTCCTCCTTTTTGCGCTGGTTTCTTCCCATCTTTATGGATTTATCCGCCTGTCGTCTTAGTAGTTGCTGATTTTTCAATTGGGTCTCTGTGTGGATGCTGAGATTGTTGATGATGAAGTATTTCTGTTACTTAGTTTTCCCTCTAATGATCTATCCCCTCTGCTGTATGAGTGCTGAAGTCCACTCCAGGCCCTGCTTGTCTGGGGTATACCTGCAGCAGCTGTGGATCAGTAAGGGATGATACCAGTTTCTTCTTCTGCTTTCCTTGTTCCAGAATAATGCCAGCCAAATATCAGTCTGATTAGTCCTTTTCTGAGGTGACTCCTTGTATATACAGGGGTCAGGAAGCTGCTTGAGGAGGCCGTGTGTGCTTTATAGGAGCTCCAGTGCTGAGCTCTGAGCTCCGTTGTTCATTCAGCGTTGTTGGGAGGTTGTTTATGTCTGCTGCAATAGAACTCATAAAACACCACCCTTGTATTTTTTCTCCCTTAGATACTCTGTCTCAGGTAGTTGGGGCTTTCTTTATGAGTATCTGTTGCAGTGTCCTGCCCCACTAGGCGGCAGTCTATTCAGTATTTGCCTGCCGGGGCTCTGACCTGCTAGCGCGGGTCCGCCCTATTCTGCTGGTCTCCCTCTGCTGTGGAGCGCTCCCGGCTCCTGGGAGACTCTCTGTTATGGCAGGTTGCCTCGGCATCGGCGGGCTGCGTCAGTCTTGGGCGGTACTTCAGTGGAAGTGGACTGCGTCAGCAATGGTGGACGCCCCTCCCTCACTGGGCTGCACCATCCTAGATGCCGGCAGCAAAACTCTCAGCCCCAAGCATCTCCAGTCGCCACCCTGCTTCTCCCCATGAGCTTGAGACCCGCCGAGCCCGATCACCCAGCTCCCTGCCTCAGAGTCCGTCCTCTCTCTCTCTCTCTTCCTCTCCCCAAGCTGAAAGGTCGACTCTCTCACTGGTGCCCCAGTAGCCTCCCGATAGGGCACTGGGATATCTGCCCTTTCAAATCTCAGATTGTTGGTTTAACAGGACACCCAGACCAGTGAGTTCCGCGCCAGGTCCCACCGCGGCGCCAGTCGAAGAGGCGGCGGGAGCCGCCTGCGTTATCCGGGTGCGCTACCGTCCCGTGTCTCTCACACACCTGGGACTTTCAAGGCTCTGTGGGTATAAAAGGAACATCCGAGAATGCGGCTAGGACTCACCCTTTGCACCTTCACTGAGAGCTGCAATCCTGAGTCTCCTCTATGACGCCATCTTGCCTCCTCCTTTGTGGTATTCTTTTTCTTCTGTGTGTATCATTCTCTCTCTTGTGTGTTTTGCCTTCAATCCTGTGTGTATTCTTCTCTCTTTTGTGTGTATCCGCCTCTCTCCTGCGGCTATCCTCCTTTGTGCTGTGAGTATCCTCCACTCTTCTGCATGCATCCTCCTCTCTCCGGTGTATATACACCTCTCCTGTGTGTATACCCCTCTATCCTATGTGTATTCCTTTCTCTCCTTTGTGGAACCACTTTCTCTTGTGTGTTTTGCTCTCTCCTGTGTGTATCCTTTTTTCTCCTGTGTGTATCTTCCTTTTTCCTATGTGTATCTTTCTCTCTCCTATGTGTATCCCCCCTCTCTCCTGTGTGTATGTCCCTCTCTCTATGTGTATTCCCCTCACTTTTCTGTGTATACCCTCTCTCCCGTGTGTATCCCCCACTTCTGTGTGTATCCCCCTCTCTCCTGTGTGTATTTCCCTGTCTCCTGTATGTATCCAACTCTCCTGTGTGTGTCACCCTCTCTTCTGTGTGTATGCTCCTCTTCTGTGTGTACATTCCTCTCTCCTGTGTGTTTCCTTCTCTCTCCTGTGTGTATCCTCCTCTCTCCTGTGTGTATTCCTCCACTTTTCTGTGTTTCCCCCATGTCTCCTGTGTGTAATATTTTTCTTTTTTGTGTGTATTACCCCTTTCTCCTTTGTGTATACTCCTGTCACTTGTGTGTATTCTCTCTCTCTCCTGTTTGTTTCCTCCTCTCTCCTGTGTGTATCCTTTTCTCTCCTGTGTTCATGCTTCTCTCTCTTGGGTGTATCACCCTTTTCTGTGTGTATCCCCATTTCTCCTTTTTCTGTGTGTATCTTTCTTTTTTGTGTGTATGCAGCTCTCTCCTCTGTGTGTCTTTTTCTCTTATGTGTATCTTTTCTCTCCTGTGTGTATCTTTTTGTCTTTTGTGTGTATCCCCCTCTCTCCTGTGTGTATCCTTCTCTCTTCTGTGAGTATCCTCCTCTCTCCTGCGTGTATCCTGTTATCTTCTCTATGTATGCCCCTCTCTCCTGTATGTATTCCACTCTTTTTTGTGTATTTTTCTCTTCTCTGCATATCCCCGTTTCTTCTGTGTGTATCCTCCACTCCTGTGTGTATTTTTTTTTTCTGTGTGTATCTTCCTCTCTTTTCTGAGTATCCTCCTCTCTCCTATGGGTGTCTTTTACTCTCCTGTATTTATCCTGTTTCTCCTGTGTATATCCTTCTCTCTCCTTTGTGTATCTTCCTCTTTCCTGTGTGTATTTCCATTTCTCCTGTGTGCATTCTTCTCTGTCCTGTGTCTATTTTTCTCTCCTGTGTGTATCCCCTCTTTTGTGCGTTTATGGCACATTCCCTTTTGTGTATCGTTTTGTCACCTGTGTGTATCTCTCGCTCCTTTGTGTATTTTTCTCTCGCCTTTGTGTATCCCCCTTCTCTCCTTTGTGTATTCTTTCCTCACCTGTGTGTATCCCCCTCTCTTCTGCGGGTATCCTCCTCTGTCCTGTTTGTATCCTTTTTTCTCCTACGTGTGTCCTTTTCTCTCCTGTGTGTATACCCCTCTCCAGTGTATATACCCCTCTCTCTTATGTGTATTTTCTTGTCTCCTGTGTGGATCCTTCTCTCTCTTGTGTGTATCGCCCTATCTTGTGTGTATCCTCCTCTCTCCTGTGTGTATCCGTTTCCCTTCTGTGTGTATCCTTCTTTCTCCTGTGAGTATCTTCTTCTCTACTCTGTGTATTTTCCTCCTCTTGTGTGTATCACACTCTCTCCAGTGTGTATATTCTTTCTTCTGTGTGTATGCCCTACTCGCCTGTGTGTATCCCCCTCTCTCCTGTTAGTATCCCCCTTCTCCCCTGTGTGTATTCCCCCTTACTATTATGTATTCTACTCTCTTTTGTGTGCGTCCCCCTCTTTTATTTATGTATCCCCCCTCCTGTGTGTATCCTCCTTCTCCTGTGTGTATCCACCCTCTTCTGTGTGCATCTTCGTCTCTCCTGTGTGTATCTTTCTTTCTCCTGCGTGTATCTACCTCTGTCCTATGTGTATCCTTCTCTCTAGTGTGTGTATCCTTCCCTTTCCTATGTGTATCCTCCTGTCTCCTCTGTGTATTCTTCTTTCTCTTGTGTGTATTCTCCTCTCTTCTTTGTGTATCCTTTACTCTCCTGTGTGTATCCCCATGTTTCCTGTGTGTATCCTCCTTTTTCCTGCGTGTATCTTCCTCTCTCCTGTGTGTATCCTTCTCTCCCCTGTGTGTATCCTCGTCTCTTCTGTGTGTATCCTTCATTCCTGTGTGTATCACCTTCTCTTCTGTCTGTATCTCTGTTCCTCCTGTGTGTATGCCCCACTCTCTTGTGTGTATCTTTCTCTCTCCTGTGTGTATCTGCCCTCTCCTATGTGTATATTTTACTTTTCCTTGTGTATCTATTTCTTTTCTGTGTGCATCCCCCTCTCTCTTGTGTGTATCTCCCTTTCCTGTGTGTATTTCCTTCTGTTTGTTTTTTTCTCTCTACTCTGTGTATCTCCCACTCTTGTGTGTATGCCCTTCTCTCCTGTGTGTATCCCCCTCTCTTCTGTGGGTATTCTTCACTCTCCTGTGTGTATCCTCCTCTCTTTTGTGTGTATCCTTCCCTCTTCTGTGTGCATCCCGCTTCAGCTGTGTGTATTCTTCTCTCTTCTCTGTGTATGCTCTTCTTTCCTGTGTGTTTCTTCTTCTCTCCTGTGTGTATCTCCCCGTCCCCTATGTGTACCCCCTTACTCCTGTGTGTATCCTCCTCTATTTTGTGTGTATCCTGCTTTCTTCTGTGTGTATGCCCCTCTCTCCTCTGTGTATCCCCATTTCCTGTATGTATCCTCCTCTTTTCTGTGTGTATCTTTCTCTTTTGTGTGTATCTTTCTCTCCTGTGTGTATGCTCCTGTCTCTTTTGTGTATCCCCCACCGTTCTGTGTGTATCCGCCTCTCTCCTGAGTGTATTCTTTTCTCTTTTGTATTTATCCCCGTCCCCCTGTGTGTATCCCTCTGTCTCCTGTGTGTATCCCCCTCTCTCCTATGTGCATCCTTCCCTCTTTTGTGTGTGTCCTCCTTTCCCCTGTTTGTATCTTCCTCTCTCCTGTGTGTATCCTCCTCTTTTCTCTGTTTATTCCCCTCTCTCCTGTGTGTATCCTCTTCTCTCCTGTTTGTATCCTCCCTTTTCCTGTGTGAATTCTCCTCTCTCTAGTGTGTATTCTTCTCTTTCCTGTGTTTATGCCCCTCTATCCTGTGTGTATCCTCTTCTCTCCTGTTTATATCCTCCCTTTTCCTGTGTGAATCCTCCTCTCTCGTGTGTATTCTCTTCTCTCCTGTGTGTATACTCCTCTGTCCTGTGTGTATCCTTCTCCCCCTGTGTGTATCTCCCTCTCTACTGTCTGTATCCCTTTTTCTCCTGTGTGTATCCTCTCTGCTGTGTGTATCTTCCGTTGACCTCTGTGTATCCTCCTGTCTCCTTTATGTATACTTCTCTCTCCTGTGTTTATCCCCCCCTCTCTCCTGTGTGTATCCCCCTCTCTCCTGTGTGTATCCTCCTCTCTCCTGCATGTATCATCCCCTCTCGTCTGTCTATGACCCTCTCTTCTGTATGTATTTTCCTTTCCTGTGTTTTTTCTCCCCTCTCCTGTGTGTATCCCCTCTCTCGTCTGTGTATTCTTCTCTCCTGTAACTATCCACCTCTCTTCTGTGTGTATCCTCTTCTCCTGTGTGTATCCTTTCCTCTTCTGTGCGTGTCTTCCTCTCTAATGTGTGTATCCTCCTCTCTCCTGTGTGTATCCTCCTCACTCCCGTGTATATCCTTCTACCACTCTGTGTATACCCCTCTTTTTTGTGTGTATCCCACACCCTCATGTTTGTGTGCCCCACTCTCCTGTGTGTATCTTTCTTTCTCCTGTATCACCCTCTCTCCTGTGTGTATGCTCCCCTCTCCTGTGTGTATTCTCCTCTTTCCTTTGTGTATCCTCCTTTCTCCTGTGTGCATCTCCCTCGCTCTTCTGTGTATTTCCTTCTCCTTTGTGTATCCCTTTCTCCTTTGTGTATCCACCTCTCTCCTTTGGGTAACCCCCCTCTTCTCTGTGTATGCCCCACTCTTGTGTGTATCCTCCTCTCACCTTTGTGTATTTTTCGCTCCTTTGCGTATCCTCCTCTCTCCTGTGTGTATCCCACTTTCTCCTGTGTATACTTCTCTCTCCTGTGTGTATCCTCCTCTCTCCATTGTGTGTCTTTCTCTCTCCTGTGTGTATCCCCCTCTCTCCTGTGTTTATGCCCCTCTCCTTGTGTGTATTTTTCTCTCTCCTGTGTGTATCCCACTCTCTCCTGTGTATACTCCTCTCTCCTGTGTGTATCTCCCTCTTTCCTGTGTGTATCCCCCTCGTCTACATGTATCCTTCTCTCTCCTGTGTGTATTTTCCTGTCTCCTGCATGTATTCAACGCTTTTGTGTGTACCACCTCTCTTTTTTGTGTATCCCCCACTCCTGTGTGTATCTCCTTCTCTTCTGTATCTTCCTTTCTCCTCCCTGTATTCTTCTCTCTTCTGTGTGTATCTTCCTCTCTACTGTGTGTATCCTTCCTCTCCTGTGTGTATCATTCTCTCTCCTGTGTGTATTCCCCTTTTCTGTGTGAATCCCCCTCTCTCCTCTGTGTATCCACCTATCCTGTGTGTATCCCCTTATCTGTTGTGTGTATTTTCCTGTCTCCTGTATGTATCCAACTCTCTTGTGAGAATCTCCCTTTCTTCTGTGTGTATGCCTTTTTTCTGTGTGTGTACTCCTCTCTCCTATGTGTATTCTCCCCTCTCCTGTGTGTATTTTCCCCTCTCCTGTGTGTATCCTCCTCTCTCCTTTGTGTATCCTTTAATATCCTGCATGTGTGTGTATCCTCCTCTCTCCTTTGTGTATCCTCCAATCTCCTGCACGTATCCTTCTCTCTTTTATTTGTATCCTCCACTCTTTTGTGTGTATCCTCCTCTCTTTTGTATTTATTCTTTTCCCTCTGTGTGTATTCTCCTCTCTCCTGTGTTTATTCCCCTCCCTCTTGTGTGTTTACTTTACTCTCCTGTGTGTATCCCCCTCTCTTCTTTGTGTATCCCCCCCTCTTCTGTGTGTATCCTCCTCTCTCCTGTGCATAAGCCCCTCTCTCCTGTGTGTATTTTTCTCTCCTGTGTGTATCTCTTTTTCTTCTGTGTGTATCTCCCTCTTTTGTGTGTTTCCCCACTCTCCTGTTTGTTTCCTCCTCTCTCCTGTGTGTATTCTTTTCTCTCCTGTGTTTACGCCACTGTCTCCTTTGTGTATCACTCTTTCCTTTGTGTATAGTTTTCTCTCCTGTGTTTATTTCCCTTTCTCCTTTGTTTATCACCCATTTATGTGTATGCCCCTCTCTTCTGTGTGTATCCTATCTCCTGTGTGTATCCCTCTTTTTCCTGTGTGTATCGCTTAATCCTGTGTGTATTCTTTTCTCTCCTGTGTGTATCCCCCTCTATACTGTGTGTACCCTCCTTTCTCCTGTGTGTATCACCCCTCTCCTTTGTGTATCCCCCACTACTCTGTGTGTATCCTTCTGTCTCCTGTGTGTATTCTTCCTCTTTTGTGTGTATTTCCTTCTCTCTTGTGTTTTCTCTTCTTTCCTGTGTATATCCTCTCTCTAGTGTGTGTATTCTTCTCTCTGCTGTGTGTACTTTTCTTTCTCCTGTGTGTACGCTTCTCTTTTTGTGTGTGTCCCACTCTCCTGTGTGTATCTTTTTCTCTCCTGTGTATATCCCCCTTTCTCCTGTGTTTATCCCCCTCTCCTGTGTGTATGACCCTCTTTCCTGTTGTTATCCCCCTCGCCTGTGTGTATCCTCCTCTCTCCTGTTTGTATCCTTTTCTCTCATCGGTGTGTCCCCCTCTTTTCTGTGTGTATCCCCCTCTTTTTTGTTTACCTTTCTGACTTCTGTTTGTATCCTTTTTTCTTCTATGTGTACCCTTCTCTCTCCTGTGTGTATCACCCCTCTTCTGTGTGTGTCCTCTTCTCTCCTGTGTGTATTTCTCTCTCTCCTGTGTTTATCTTCCTCTCTTTTCTTTGTATCTTCCACTCTCCTGTGTGTATCCTCCTCTCTTCTGAGTGTATTCACCTCTCTCCTGTTTGTATTCTTCTCTCTTTTGTGTGCATTTTTCTCTCTCCTGTGTGTATCCTTTTCTCTCCTGTGTGTATCTTTCTCTCTCCTCTGGGTATCAATTCTTTCTCCTGTGTGTATCCTTTTTTATTCCTGTGTGTAAACCCCTCTCTCATTTGTGTATCCCTTCTTTCTCTTGTGTGTATCCCCCTCTCTTCTCTGTGTATATTCTCTCTCCTGTGTTTCTCTTCCTCTCTGCTGTTTTATTCTCCTTACTCCTGTGTCTACGTCCCTCTCTCCAGTGTGTATCACCCTCTCCTGTGTGTATGCCCTTCTCTCCTGTGTGTATCCCCCTCTCCTGTGTGCATTCTTTTCTCTCTTAGGTATCCCTTCTCTCTCCTGTGTGTAACCGTTTTTTCTCCTGTGTGTAACACCCTTTCTCCAGTGTGTATCCCTTCTCTCTCCTGTGTGTATCCCCCTCTCTGCTTTGTGTATCTCCTCTCTCCTGTGTGTATCTTCCTCTCTGCTGTGTGTATCTTGTTTTCTCCTATGTCTATGCCCCTCTCTCCTGTGTGTATCCTTCTCTCCCGTGTGTTTTTTTCTCTTTCCTGTGTTTATTTCTTTTTTCTTCTGTGTGTATTCCCCTCTTCTGTGTGTAAGCCCCACTCTCCTGTGTGTATCTCCCTCTCCTGTGTCAATCCTCCTCTCTCCTTTGTGTTTCCTCCTCTCTCCTCTGTTTATTCCCTACTCTCCTGTGTGTATCCCTTTTTTCTTTGTATATTCTCTTCTATCCTGTGTTTACCCCCTCTCTCCTGTGTGTACCCTCAACTATCCTGTGTGGATCACCACTCTCCGTGTGTATTCCCCCTCTTCTGTGTGTATTTCCTCTTTTTTGTGTGTATGCCCCACTTCTGTGTGTATCAACCTCTCTCCTGTGTGCATTCCCTTCTCTCTTGTGTGGATCTTTCTCACTCCTGTGTGTATGTTCTCTCTCCTGTGTGTATCCTCCTCTCTTCTGTGTGCATTCTCCTCTCTCCTATGTGTATCCATCTCTCTCATGTGTGTATTCTCTATTATCCTGTGTTAATCCTCATCTCTCCTGTTTGTATCACCACTCTCCTGTTGGTATCCTTCTCTCTCCTGTGTGTATCCTTCTGTCTTCCGTGTGTATCCTTCCCTTTTTATGTGTATCCTCCTGTCTCCCCTGTGTATCCTATTGTTTCCTGTGTGAATCCTCCTCATTCCTGTGTGTATTCCGCTCTCCTGTGTGTACCCTTCTCTCTCCAGTGTGTATCATCTTTTCTCCTGTGTGTATCCTCCTCTATTTTCTGTGTATCATTTTTCTCTGCTATGTATATCAACCCTCTCTTTTGTGTGTATTTCCCCTCTCTCCTCTGTGTATCCCTCCTCTCAAGTTTGTGAAACCCTCTCTCCTGTGTGTATCCCCTCTCTCCTGCGTGTATCCCCTCTCTCCTACGTGTAACCCCCTTTCTTTTGTGTGTATACTTTCTCCCTCCTGTGTGTATTTTCCTTTCTCCTCTGTGTATTCCCTTTCTCCTGTGTGTATCCTCCTCTCTGCTGTGTGTATCCTTTTTTGTCCTGTGTGTACGCTTTTCTCTCCTGTGTGTTTCTTCCTGTTCTGTGTGTATCTTCCTCTCTTTTGTGTTTATCCTTCTTTCTCCTGTGTGTATCACCCTCTCCTGTGTGTATGCTTTCTTCTTCTGTGTGTATTTCATTCTCTTTTGTTTATTATTTTCTCTCTTGTGTGTATTTTCCTCTCTCCTCTGTGTATCTTCTACTCTTTTATGTGTATCCCCCTTTTTTTGTGTACCCTCTTTTCTCCTTTGTGTACACACTGTCTCCTGTGTGTACCCTCGACTCTCCTGTGTGTATCACCCCTCTCCCATGATATTTTCTGACTCTCCAAACGAATGACCATATGAAATGGACTAGTGATTATTCTTCATATGTGTAATATTGGAAGAGGTTCTGTGTATTACTCAGCATTACACAAATTTAGAGTTCAAATGAAATAGACTCCTGATTACCACCCAGGTGTGTATCATTCTGGAAAACACTTAATTCATGGCTATCTTAAACAGTGTTCAAATTACTCCATAGAAGTTCATTATTCACTGAATCTTTGAATGAGAGGCCATACAATATAGACACCTGACTATTAATCCATTGTAAATTATTCAATAATGATCTAAATGAGTGGTAGTATGAAATAAAATCCTGAGAATTCCCCAGGTGTGTATCATTCTGGGAGGCACAGAATGAGTGGACATATAAAAATGCTCGAATATTAAGCTGGTGTGCATTATTTACTGAGGATCTAAATGAGTGGTTACATGAAGTATTCTCTTAACTCTTCCCCAGGTGTGTTTTATTGAATGATACTCTGACGCAGTGGGCATAAAGAGACTCAGGTGTATTGCCCATGTGTTCATTATTTACAGAGACTCTGAATGTGTAGGCATTTGAAGTAGACCCTTGATTGTTTTTGAAGGGAGTATTATTCACAGAGGCACAGAACGAGTGGCCATGTGATAGAGATTCCTGACTTGTCAGATATACATGTTATTCACTAAAACACTGAAAGAGTGGCCTTATGAAATAGACCACATTTCACTCCACAGGTGTGTGTTATTTTTTGACTCTCTGAACCAACCACCATATGAAATGGACTAGTGATTATTATTCACATGTGCAATATTCAAAGTGATTCTGTATGAGTGTCCATATCAAATAGTCTCATGACTCTCAAACACATGTGTGTCATTCACGGAGTTCCTTAATTTTGGGCTACCTTCAACAGGGTCCTCACACCTCCACAGCTGTTTATTAGGCACTGAATGTCTGAATGAGAGGCCATATAAAATAAACTCCTTACTATTGCCCCATTGTGCATTATTCGGTAATGCTGTGATTGAGTGGCCATATGACCCGGACTCTGACTATTCCCAAGGTGTGTATTCTTCAGTCAGTTTCTGAACGAGTGACCGCATAAAATAGACTCCTGACTATGTCCTCTTGACTATTTCTCAGCTCTGCATTTTCCACTGAGTCGCTGGGTGAACAGTCATATCAAATAGTCTCCAGAAAATTCTCCAGGTGTGTATTATTCAGTGAGTCTCCTAATAAGTGACTATATATAATAGAATCCTGAGAATTTTTCTGATATATATGATTCTTCTTTGAGGAACTGAATAAGTGGCCATGTCAAGTACACTCCTGACATTTCCATACATCTGAATTATTCTGTGGGGCTCTGAATGTGTGGCCATAAATTAGAGACTCCTATATACTACTCAGTCGTGAGATTTTACATTTGGCTGTAAATGAGTGGCTATACAAAATAGAATCCTGACTTTGCCAAGGTGTCTGTTATTCAGTTAGGCTCTGAATATGGGGCTATATGAAATAGAATTCTGACTACAATACAGGTGTTCTTTACTCAATGAACCTCTGAAGAAATGCCACATGTAATAGCGTTCAGAGTATTCCTCAGGTATTTATTATTCACTGAGGCTCTGAAACTTTGGCTATATGAAATTGTTTCCTGAATAGTCTATAGGCGTGTATTATTGACTCTGACTCTAAATATTTGGGCATATGGAATAGACTAGAGACTATTCCAAAGTTGTGTATTACTGACTCAGGCTTTAATTTTGTGGCCATATAAAATAGACTAATGTCTATTCCACACGTGTTCATTATTCCCTTAGGCTGTAAATGAGAGGCGATGAAAAGTACACTCCTAATACTTTCCCAGGTGTGTGTAACTCAGTGAGGCTCTTTTGTATGACCATATGAATCAGGAAGCTGTCTATCTCAAATAATTTTATTATTCAGTGAATCTCTGTATGAGTGGCTATATGAAATAGACTGCTGAGTACTTTACATTTGTGCATTATTCATTGAGGTTACGAGTCAGTGGCCATATAAAATGTAATCCTGACTAATCCACTCGTGCATATTATCCACTGAGGCTATGAATGTGTTTCCATATAAAATAGACTCCTGGCTACTACACAGGTCTGCATGATGTACCGAGGCTTTGAATGAATGTCCATCGAAAATAGACTCCAAATTATTCTCCAGGTGTGTATTATTCAGTGAGCCTCAGAAGATGTGGTCATACAAGTTAGATTTCCTACTATACAAAGGGTCTGTCTTATGCACTGAGGTTCTGAATATGTGTCTACATGAAAGAGTCTCCTGACTACACCACATTTTTCAATGACACATTGAATGAGAGGCCACATGAAAAAGTCTCCTGACAATTCCACATGTGTGCATTATTTAGTGGGACACTGAATGAGGAGATAAAAGCAAATCCTATTTATTCAGGTGTGTACATTTAATAAGGCTCTCAATGGGTAGCCTTAAAAAAAAAAGGCTTCTGACTATTCCACAGGTGTGAATTATTTAGTGATTCTCTGAATGAGTGACCATAAAATATAGACTCCAAACTATATCATAAGTGTGTAATATTCAGTGAGGCTGTGAAAGAGGGGCCATATAAAACAGAATTCTAATGACTCCACATGTGCGTTATTTACTATTTGTCTGAATGAGTAGCCATATGGTATAGACACCTCATTATTTTCTATGTGTGCATTATTCCAACAGGTTCTGTATGAGTGTCCATACCAAATAGACTCCTGAAACTTCCCCATGTGTGTATTACTCAGCGTTACACACAATTAGAATTCATATCAAATAGACTCCTAATTACCACCCAAGTGTTTGTCATTCGGGAACGCACTTAATTATGGCTATCTTAAACAGTGTCCTGATTACTCCATAGAAGTTCATTATTTACTGAAACTCTGAAAGAGGGGCCATAAAAAAATAGACAACTGACTATTGCTCCATTGTGAATTATTCAATAAGTTTCTAAATGAGTGGTGGTATGAAATAGAATCCTGAGAATTCCTCACTCAGGAAGGCACAGAATGAGTGTCCATATAAAAAATGCTCAACTATTACCCTGGTGTGGATTATTCACTGAGGATCTAAATGAGTGGCTTTATGAAGTAGACTCTTAACTCTTCCCCAGGTTTGTATTATTGAATGAGACTATGATTAAGTGGGCATAAAAAAAGAGACTCAGGTGTATTGCCCAGGTGTTCATTACATACAGAGACTCTGAATGTGTAGGCATTTGAAGTAGAACCTTGACTGTTTCTCAGAGGAGTATTATTTACAGAGGCCCAGAACGAGTGGCCATGTGAAAGAGATTCCTGACTTATCAGATATACATGTTATTCACTAATACACTGAAAGAGTAACCTTATGAAATATAACGCATTTTACTCCACAGGTGCGCGTTATTTTTTACTCTCCAAACGAACCACCATATGAAATAAACTAGTGATTATTCCCCACATTTGCAACATTCGAAGAGGTTCTGTATGAGTGTCCATATCAAATAGTCTCCTGACTCTCACATATGTGTGTAGCATTCACGGAGCTGTTTTATTTAAGGCTACCATCAATAGGGTCCCCACACCTCCACAGCTGTTTATTAGGCACTGAAGCTCCGAATGAGAGGCCCTATGAAATAGAAACCTCACTATTGCCCCATTGTGCATTATTCGGTAATGCTGTGATTGAGTGGCCATATTACCTGGACTCTGACTATTTCCAAGGTGTGTATTCTCCACTCAGTTTCTGAACGAGTGACCACATAAAATAGACTCCTGAATCTGTCCTCTTGATTATTTCTCAGCTCTGTATTTTCCTCTGAGTCGCTGGGTGAATGGTCATATCAAATAGTCTCCAGACAATTCTCCAGGTGTGCATTATTCAGTGAGTCTATTAATAAGTGACTATATATAATAGAATCCTGAGTATTTTCCTGATATATATGATTTTTCACTGAGGAACTGAATAAGTGGCCATATCAAGTGCACTCCTGACATTTCCATAAGTCTGAATTATTTTGTGAGGCTCTGAATGTGTGGCCATAAAATCGAGACACCTATATACTACTCATGTGTAAAATTTTACATTCGTCTGTAAGTGAGTGGCTATACGAAATACAATCCTGACTTTGCCAAGGTGTCTGTTATTCAGTTAGGTTCTGAGTATGCAGCTATATGAAATAGAATTCTGACTACAATGCAGGTGTTCTTTACTCAATGAACCTCTGAAGAAATGCCACATGTAATAGCATCCAGAGTATTTTTCAGGTATTTATTATTCACTGATGCTCTGAAACTTTGGCAATATGAAATGGTAATCTGACTAGTCTACAGGCATGTATTTTGGACACTGACTCTAAATATTTGGGCATATGGAATAGACTAGTGACTTTTCCAAAGTTGTGTATTACTGACTCAGGCTTTGATTTTGTGGCCATATAAAATAGAATAGTGTTTACTCCACACGTGTGCATTATTCCCTTCGTCTGTAAATGAGAGGCTATGTAAAGTACCCTCCTAACACTTCCCAAGGTGTGTGTCACTCAGTGAGGCTCTTTTGTATGACCATATAAAACAGGGGGCAGTCTATCTCAAATAATTTTATTATTCATTGAATCTCTGTATGAGTGGCTATATGAAATAGAGTGCTGAGTACTTTAAATTTGTACATTATTTATTGATGTTACGAGTCAGTGACCATATAAAATGTAATCCTTACTAATCCACACGTGCATATTATACACTGAGGCTATGAATGTGTTTCCAAATGAAATAGACTCCTGGCTACTACACAGATCTGCATTATTTACCGATGTACTGAATGAATGTCCATCGAAAATTGACTCCAAATTATTCTCCAGGTGCGTATTATTCAGTGAGCCTCAGAAGATGTGGCCATACTAATTAGATTTCTTACTATATCAAGGGTCTGTCTTATGCACTGATTTTCTGAATATGTGTCTACATTAAATGGTCTCCTTACTACACCACATTTTTCGGTAACACATTGAATGAGAGGACACATGAAAACTTCTCGTGACTATTCCACAGGTGTGCATTATTTAGTGAGACACTGAATGAGGAGATACAAGCAAATCTTGACTATTTATTTGGGTGTGTACATTTAGTGAGGCTCTCAACGGGTAGCCATAGGAAAGAGACTTCTGACTATTCTGCAGGTGTGAATTGTTTAGTGATTCTCTGAATGAGTGGCCATAAAATATAGACTCCATACCATATCACAAGTGTGTAATATTCAGTGAGGCTGTGAAAGAGGGGCCATATGAAACATATTTCTATTGACTCCACATGTGCATTATTCACTGTTTCTCTGAATGAGTAGCCCTATAATATAGACACCTCATTATTCTCCATGTGTGCATTATTTCAACAAGTTCGGTATGAGTGTCCATACCAAATAGACTCCTGAAACTCACCCAGGTGTGTATTACTCAGCGTTACACAGAATTAGAGTTTATATGAAATAGACTCCTGACTACCACCCAGGTTCCTGTCATTCAGGAGGCACTTAATTGATGGCTATCATAAACAGTGTCAGAGAGAGATCCAAGATGGCTGATGGCTAACAGCTAGGGATTGTAGCTCCCAGTGAAAGCTCGGAAAACGTGAGGACGCCACATTTCAAGAGAAATTTTCGACGCCCACGGACCAGAAGATTTCCAGTGGAGGAGCCCCGAGGGTCGCCAGCGCGACTTCTGTGCTTGGCGCAGCGGTTTTGTAGTCGCCTCGGTGCCGCAGCTCTTCTTGCACAGTTAGCGGGACTGGTTGCCCTACTGACTGGTGTTTGGAGCACCAGGAAGGCAAAGCCGCTTGTTGCGGACTCAAGATGGAAGCCAGACCGGAGATTCCCAGGCAGAAGAGCACCATCAGTCTTATCGCTGTTGTTTTGGCCAGCGCAGTGGGTTGCTCGGATTCAGGCACTGGGAATCAATAAATTGGACATACTCTCAGGAACTTAATTAGAAAGGCGCTAGTTGTAAAGACATCAGGTGGATAAATTCACAATAAAAGGAAAAAAGCCTAAAAAGGATGAGAAAAGCGAAAGTCAGAACCCCTCTACCTCTACAAGGGATAGTAATTCCTCATCAGCAATGGAACAAACCTATTGGAAGAGGACTGTGTTCCAGTATATGCAGGAAGCTTTAGAAAGTGGATGGGGGTCACACACAAAGGGAAGCCATCAGACTTACAGCAGATCTCTTGGCAGAGACTCTAAAAACCAGAAGAGAGTCGGGGCCAATATTCAACATCCTTAAAAAAAAGAGCTTTCAACCCAGAATTTCATATCCAGCCAAAATGAGCTTCATAACTGAAGGAAAAATAAAATCCTTCACGAACAAGCAAGTACTCAGAGATTTTGTCACCAGTAGGCCTGCTTTACAACAGCTCCTGAAAGAGGCACTACACATAGAAAGAAACAACCAGTTCCAGCCATCCTAAAACCATACAAAAGGCTAAAGACCATCAACAAAATGAAGAATGTACATGAACCAACGGGAAAAACAGCCAGCTAGCATCAAAACAGCAGTATCAAATTCACACATAACAATATTAACCCTGAATGTAAATGGGATAAATGCACCAATCAAAAGATACAGACTGGCAAATTGGATAAAAAACCAAAACCCATCAGTATGCTGTATCCAGGAAACCCACCTCACACGCAAAGATACACAAAGGCTCAAAATAAAAGGATGGAGGAAGATTTACCAAGCAAATGGAGAGCAACAAAAAGCAGGAGTTGCAATCCTCATCTCTGATAAAATAGACTTTAAAGCAACAAAGATCAAAAGGGACAAAGAAGGTCATTACATAATGGTAAAAGGATCGATACAACAAGAAGAGATAACAATTCTAAATATATATGAACCCAATGTAGGAGCACCCAGATATATAAGGCAAGTTCTTAATGACTAACAAAGAGACTTAGACTCCCACACAATAATAGTGGGAGACTTTAACACTCCACTGTCAATAGCAGAGAGATCAACCAGACAGAAAATTAACAAGGATATCCAGGACTTGAACTCAGACCTGGAACAAGCAAACCTGATAGACATTTACAGAACTCTCCACCCCAAATCCAGAGAATATACATTCTTCTCAGCACCACATCACACCTATTCCAAAATTGACCACATAATTGGAAGTAAGGCACTGCACAGCAAATGCAAAACAACTGAAATAATAACAAACAGTCTCTCAGACCATAGTGCAATCAAGTTGGAACTCAGAATTCAGAAAATAACTCAGAATCGCACAGCTTCATGGAAACTGAACAACTGGCTCTTGAATTTTGATTGGATAAACAATGAAATGAAGGCAGAAATAAAGAAGTTCCTTGAAACCAACGAGAATGAAGACACAAAGTACCAGAATCTCAGAGACACATTTAAAGCAGTCTGTAGAGGAAAATGTATAGCAATAAGTGCCCACATGAGAAGAGTAGAGATCCAAAATTGACACCCTATCGTCAAAATTGAAAGAGCTAGAGGAGCAAGATCAAAAAAGCTCAAAACCTGGCTGAAGACAAGAAATAACTAATATCAGAGCAGAACTGAAGGAGATAGAGACAAGAAAAACCCTTCAAAAATCAATAAATCTAAGAGCTGCTTTTTTTTAAAAAATTTTTATTGCATTATACGTTTGGGGGTACATGTGCAGAACTAGCAAGATAGTTGCATAGGTACACACATGGCAGTGTGCTTTGCTGCTTCCCTCCCCTTCACCCACACTTGGTATTCATCCCCAGGCTATCCCCCCCAGCCCCACCCTGCTGTCCCTCCCCCATTCCCCCCAACAGTCCCCAGTGTATAGTAGACCATCTCTCTCTGTCCACGTGTTCTCATTTTTCTCACCCACCTATGAGTGAGTATATGCGGTATTTCTTTTTCTGTTCTTGTGTCAGTTTGCTGAGAATGATGTTTTCCAGATTCATCCATGTCCCTACAAAGGACATAAACTCATCATTTTTGATTGCTGCATAATATTCCATGGTGTATATGTGCCACATTTTCCCAGTCCAGTCTATCATCGTTGGGCATTTGGGTGGGGTCCAGGTCTTTGCTATTGTAAACAGTGCTGCAATGAACATTCGTGTGCATGTGTCCTTATAGTAGAACGATTTATAGTCCTTTGGATAGATACCCAGTAATGGGATTGCTGGGTCAAATGGAATTTCTATTTCTAGGTCCCTGAGGAATCGCCACACTCTCTTCCACAATGGTTGAACTAATTTACACTCCCACCAACAGTGTAAGAGTGTTCCTATTTCTCCACATCCTCTCCAGAATCTGCTGTCTCCAGATTTTTTAATGATCGCCATTCTAACTGGTGTGAGATGGTATCTCAATGTGGTTTTGATTTGCATCTCTCTAATGACCAATGACGATGAGCACTTTTTCATATGTTTGTTAGCCTCATGTATGTCTGCTTTCGTAAAGTTTCTGTTCATATCCTTTGCCCATTTTTGAATGGGCTTGTTTGATTTTTCCTGTAAATCTGTTTGAGTTCTTTGTAAATTCTGGATATCAGCCCTTTGTCAGATGCGTAAACTGCAAAGATTTTTTCCCATTCTGATGGTTGCCGATTCACTCTAGTGACTGTTTGTTTTGCCGTGCAGAAGCTTTGGAGTTTGATTAGGTCCCATTTGTCTATTTTGGCTTTTGTTGCCAATGCTTTTGATGTTTTGGTCATGAAGTCCTTGCCTACACCTATGTCCTGAATGGTTTTGCCTAGATTTTCTTCTAGGGTTTTTATGGTGTCAGCTCTTACGTTTAAGTCTTTGATTCATCTGGAGTTAATTTTAGTGTAAGGTGTCAGGAAGGGGTCCAGTTTCTGCTTTCTGCACATGGCCAGCCAGTTGTCCCAACACCATTTATTAAATAGGGAATCCTTTCCCCATTGCCTGTTTTTGTCTGGTTTATCAAAGATAATATGGTTGTAGATGTGTTGTGTTGCCTCCGATGCCTCTGTTCTGTTCCATTGGTCTATATCTCTGTTTTGGTACCAGTACCATGCTGTTTTGATTACTGTAGCCTTGTAGTATAGTTTGAAGTCTGGTAGCGTGATGCTTCCTGCTGGGTCCTTTTTGCTTAGAATTGACTAGGCTATGTGGGCTCTTTTTTGGTTCCATATGAAATTCATGGTGGTTTTTTCCAGTTCTGTGAAGAAATTCAATGGTAGTTTGATGGGGATAGCATTGATTGTGTAAATTACTTTGGGCAGTATAGCCATTTTCACGATATTGATTCTTCCTAACCACGAACATGGAATGTTTCTCCATCTGTTTGTGTCCTCTCTTATTTCGTTGAGCAGTTGTTTGTAGTTTTCCTTAAGGAGGTCCCTTAAATTCCTAGTGAGTTGTATTCCTAGGTATTTTATTTTCTTTGTAGCTGTTGTGAATGGCAGTTCGTTCTTGATTTGGTTCTCTTTAAGTCTGTTATTGGTGTATAGGAATGCTTGTGATTTTTGAACATTGATTTTATATCCTGAGACTTTGCTGAAGTTGCTTATCAGTTGCAGTAGCTTTTGGGCTGAGGTGATGGGGTCTTCTAGGTATACTATCATGTCGTCTGCAAATAGAGACAATTTGGCTTCCACCTTTCCTATTTGAATACCCTTTATTTCTTTTTCTTGCCTGATTGCTCTGGCTAGAACTTCCAGTACTATATTGAATAGAAGTGGTGAGAGAGGGCATCCTTGTCTAGTGCCAGGTTTCAAAGGGAATGCTTCCAGTTTTTGCCCATTAAGTATGATATTAGCTGTGGGTTTGTCATAAATAGCTTTTATTACTTTGAGATATGTTCCATCAATACCAAGTTTATTGAGGGTTTTTAGCATAAAGGGCTGTTGAATTTTGTCAAATGCCTTCTCTGCATCAATTGAGATAATCATGTGGTTTTTGTTTTTGCTTCTGTTTATGTGGTGAATTACATTTATAGACTTGCATATGTTGAACCAGCCTTGCATCCCCAGGATGAATCCTACTTGATCATGATGGATAAGTTTTTAATATGCTGTTGCATTCGGTTTGCCAGTATTTTATTGAAGATTTTTGCATCTATGTTCATCATGGATATTGACCTGAAGTTTTCTTTTCTTGTTGAGTCTCTGCCAGGTTTTGGTGTCAGGATGATGTTTGTCTCATAAAATGATTTGGGAAGGGTTCCCTCTTTTTGGATTATTTGGAATAGTTTCAGAAGGAATGGTACCAGATCCTCTTTGTGTGTCTGGTGGAATTCGGCTGTGAACCCATCTGGACCTGGGCTTTTTTTGTGTGGTAGGCTGTTAATTACTGCCTCAACTTCAGACCTTGTTATTGGTCTATTCATAGTTTCGGCTTCCTCCTGGTTTAGGCTTGGGAGGACACAGGCGTCCAGGAATTTATCCATTTCTTCCTGATTTACTGGTTTATGTGCATAGAGTTGTTTGTAGTATTCTCTGATGATGGTTTTGATTTCTGTGGAATCTGTGGTGATTTCCCCTTTATCGTTTTTTATTGCATCTATTTAGTTGTTCTCTCTCTTCTTTTTTATCAGTCTGGCTAGTGGTCTGTCTATTTTGTTGATCTTTTCGAAAAACCAGCTCTTAGATTTATTGATTTTTTGAAGGGTTTTTCTTGTCTCTATCTCCTTCAGTTCTGCTCTGATCTTAGTTATTTCTTGTCTTCGGCTAGGTTTTGAGATTTTTTGATCTTGCTCCTCTAGCTCTTTCAATTTTGACGATAGGGTGTCAATTTTGGATCTCTCCACTTTTCTCATGTGGGCACTTATTGCTATATATTTTCCTCTACAGACTGCTTTAAATGTGTCCCAGAGATTCTGGTACTTTGTGTCTTCATTCTCGTTGGTTTCAAAGAACTTCTTTATTTCTGCCTTCATTTCATTGTTTATCCAATCAACATTCAAGAGCCAATTGTTCAGTTTCCATGAAGCTGTGCGGTTCTGAGTTATTTTCTGAATTCTGAGTTCCAACTTGATTGCACTATGGTCTGAGAGACTGTTTGTTATGATTTCAGTTGTTTTGCATTTGCTGAGGAGTGCCTTACTTCCAATTATGTGGTCAATTTTGGAGTAGGTGTGATGTGGTGCTGAGAAGAATGTATATTCTGTGGATTTGGGGTGGAGACTTCTGTAATTGTCTATCAGGTTTGCTTGTTCCAGGTCTGAGTTCAAGTACTGGATATCCTTGTTAATTTTCTGTCTGGTTGATCTGTCTGCTATTGACAGTGCAGTGTTAAAGTTTCCCACTATTATTTTGTGGGAGTCAAAGTCCCTTTGTAAGTCATTAAGAACTTGCCTTATATATCTGGGTGCTCCTACATTGGGTCCATATATATTTAGAATCGTTATCTCTTCTTGTTGTATCGATCTTTTTACCATTACGTAATGACCTTCTTTGTCCCTTTTGATCTTTGTTATTTTAAAGTCTATGTTATCAGAGATGAGAATTGCAACTCCTGCTTTTTTTTGCTCTCCATTTGCTTGGTAAATCTTCCTGCATCCCTTTATTTTGAGCCTTTGTGTATCTTTGCATGTGAGGTGGGTTTCCTGGATACAGCACACCGATGTCTTTTGGTTTTTTATCTAATTTGCCAGTCTGTGTCTTTTGATTGGTGCATTTAGCCCATTTACATTCAGGGTTAATATTGTTATGTGTGAATTTGATACTGCCATTTTGATGCTAGCTGGCTGTTTTTCCCGTTGGTTCATGTACATTCTTCATTTTGTTGATGGTCTTTAGCATTTGGTATGCTTTTAGGATGGCTGGAACTGGTTGTTTCTTTCTATGTGTAGTGCCTCTTTCAGGAACTCTTGTAAAGCAGGCCTAGTGGTGACAAAATCTCTGAGTACTTGCTTGTTCCTGAAGAATTTTATTTTTCCTTCACTTATGAAGCGCAGTTTCGCTGCATATGAAATTCTGGGTTGAAAGCTCTTTTCTTTAAGGATGTTGAATATTGGCCCCCACTCTCTACTGGCTTGTAGAGTCTCTGCCGAGAGATCTGCTGTGAGTCTGATGGGCTTCCCATTGTGGGTGACCTGACCTTTCTCTCTGGCTGCCCTTAGTATTTTCTCCTTCATTTCAACCCTGATGAATCTGATTATTATGTTCCTTGGGGTTGCTCTTCTTGCAGAGTATGTTTGTCGTCTTCTCTGTATTTCCTGGAGTTGAGTATTGACCTGTCTTGCTAGGTTGGGGAAATTTTCCTGGATAATATCCTGAAGAGTGTTTTCCAGCTTGGATTCATTCTCTTCGTCACATTCTGGTACACCTGTCAAACGTAGGTTGGGTCTCTTCACATAGTCCCACATTTCTTGGAGATTTTGTTCATTCCTTTTTGTGCTTTTCTCTTTAATCTTGGTTTCTCGTTTTATTTCATTGAGTTGATCTTCAACTTCTGATATTCTTTCTTCTGCTTGGTCAATTCGGCTGTTGAAACTTGTGCATGCTTCGCGAAGTTCTCGTGTTGTGTTTTTCAGCTCCTTCAATTCATTCATATTCCTCTCTAAGTTGTCCATTCTCGTTATCAATTCCTCGAATCTTTTTTCAAATCTTTTTTCAAGGTTCTTAGTTTCTTCGCACTGGTTTAGAACATGTTCCTTTAGCTCACTGAAGTTTCTCATTATCCACTTTCTGAAGTCTGATTCCGTCATTTCATCACATTCATTCTCTGTCCAGCTTTGTTCCCTTGCTGGTGAGGAGTTTTGGTCTTTTTTTGGAGGTGAGGTGTTTTGGTTTCGGGAGCTTTCTTCCTTTTTTCGCTGGTTTCTTCCCATCTTTATGGATTTATCCTCCTGTCGTCTTAGTAGTGGCTGATTTTTCAATTGGGTCTCTGTGTGGACACTGAGATTGTTGATGATGAAGTATTTCTGTTACTTAGTTTTCCCTCTAATGATCTATCCTCACTGCTGTATGAGTGCTGAGGTCCACTCCAGGCCCTGCTTGTCTGGGGTATACCTGCAGCAGCCTCTGCGCCTTCACCGAGAGCTGCAATCCTGAGTCACCTCTATGACGCCATCTTGCCTCCTCCCCCTTAGTATTTTCTCCTTCGTTTCAACCCTGGTGAATATGACGATTATGTGCCTTGGGGTTCTCTTCTTGCAGAGTATCTTTGTGGTGTTCTCTGTATTTCCTGGAGTTGAGTATTGAGCTGTCTTGCTAGGTTGGGTAAATTTTCCTGGATAATATCCTGAAGAGTGTTTTCCAGCTTGGATCCGTTCTCTTCATCACATTCTGGTACACCTATCAAACGTTGGTTTAGTCTCTTCACATAGTCCCACATTTCTTGGAGATTTTGTTCATTCATTTTTGTGCTTTTTTCTTTAGTCTTGGTTTCTCGTTTTATTTCATTGTGTTGATCTTCAACTTCTGATATTCTTTCTTCTGCTTGGTCAATTCGGCTGTTGAAACTTGTGCATTCTTCACGAAGTTCTCGTGTTGTGTTTTTCAGCTCCTTCAATTCATTCATATTCCTCTCTAAGTTGTCCATTCTCGTTATCAATTCCTCAAATCTTTTTTCAAATCTTTTTTCAAGGTTCTTAGTTTCTTTGCACTGGTTTAAAACATGTTCCTTTAGCTCACTGAAGTTTCTCATTATCCACTTTCTGAAGTCTGATTCCATCATTTCGTCACATTCCTTCTCCGTCCAGCTTTGTTCCCTTGCTGGTGAGGAGTTTTGGTCCTTTTTTGGAGGTGAGGTGTTTTGGTTTCGGGTGCTTTTCTCCTTTTTACGCTGGTTTCTTCCCATCTTTATGGATTTATCCGCCTGTCGTCTTAGTAGTGGCTGATTTTTCAATTGGGTCTCTGTGTGGATGCTGAGATTGTTGATGATGAAGTATTTCTGATACTTAGTTTTCCCTATAATGATCTATCCTCTCTGCTGTATGAGTGCTGAGGTCCACTCCAGGCCCTGCTTGTCTGGGGTATACCTGCAGCAGCTGCAGAACAGTGAGGGATGATACCAGTTCCTTCTTCTGCTGCTCTTGTTCCAGAATGATGCCAGCCAAATGTCAGTCTGATTAGTCCTTTTCTGGGGTGACTCCTTGAATATACAGGGGTCAGGGAGCTGCTTGAGGAGACAGTCTGTCCTTTATAGGAACTCCAGTGCTGAGCTGTGAGCTCCGTTGTTCATTCAGGGTTGCTGGGAGGTTATGTCTGCTGCAATAGAACTCATAAAACACCACTCTTTTTTTTTTTAATTTTTATTGCATTATAGGTTTGGGGGTACATGTGCAGAACGTGCAAGATAGTTGCATAGGTACACACATGGCAGTGTGTTTTGCTGCCTTCCTCCCCCTCACCCACACTTGGTGTTCATCCCCAGGCTATCCCCCACAGCCCCCCCCGCAGTCCCTCCCCCATTTCCCCCGTCAGTCCCCAATGTATAGTAGACCGCCTCTCTGTGTCCATGTGTTCTCATTTTTCTCACCCGCCTATGAGTGAGTATATGCGGTATTTCTTTTTCTGTTCTTGTGTCAGTTTGCTGAGAATGATGTTCTCCAGATTCATCCATGTCCCTACAAAGGACACAAACTCATCATTTCTGATTGCTGCATAATATTCCATGGTGTATATGTGCCACATTTTCCCAGTCCAGTCTATCATCGATGGGCATTTGGGTTGGTTCCAGGTCTTTGCTATTGTAAACAGTGCTGCAATGAACATTCGTGTGCATGTGTCCTTATAGTAGAATGATTCAGTCTTTTGGATAGATACCCAGTAATGGGATTGCTGGGTCAAATAGAATTTCTATTTCTAGGTCCCTGAGGAATCGCCACACTGTCTTCCACAATGGTTTTGCTAATTTACACTCCCACCAAAAGTGTAAGAGTGTTCCTTTTTCTCCACATCCTCTCCAGCATCTGCTGTCTTCAGATTTTTTAATGATCGCAATTCTAACTGCTGTGAGATGGTATCTCAATGTGGTTTTGATTTGCATCTCTCTAATGGCCAGTGATGATGAGCATTTTTTCATGTGTTTGTTGGCCTCATGTATGTCTTCTTTTGCACAGTTTCTGTTCATATCCTTTGCCCATATTTGAATGGGATTGTTTGTTTTTTTCCTGTAAATCTGTTTGAGTTCTTTGTAAATTCTGGATATCAGCCCTTTGTCAGATGCATAAACTGCAAAAATTTTTTCCCATTCTGATGGTTGCCGATTCACTCTAGTGACTGTTTCTTTTGCCGTGCAGAAGCTGTGGAGTTTGATTAGGTCCCATTTGTCTATTTTGGCTTTTGTTGCCAATGCTTTTGGTGTTTTGGTGATGAAGTCCTTGCCTACTCCTATGTCCAGAACGGTTTTGCCTAGATTTTCTTCTAGGGTTTTTATGGTGTCAGGTCTTACATTTAAGTCTTTAATCCATCTGGAGTTAATTTTAGTGTAAGGTGTCAGGAAGGGGTCCAGTTTCTGCTTCCTGCACATGGCTAGCCAGTTTTTCCAACACCATTTATTAAATAGGGAATCCTTTCCCCATTGCCTGTTTTTGTTTGGTTTATCAAAGATGATATGGTTGTAGATATGTTGTGTTGCCTCCGATGCTTCTGTTCTGTTCCATTGGTCTATATCTCTGTTTTGGTACCAGTACCATGCTGTTTTGATTACTGTAGCCTTGTAGTATAGTTTGAAGTCTGGTAGCGTGATGCCTCCTGCTGTGTTCTTTTTGCTTAGAATTGACTTGGCTATGCGGGCTCTTTTTTGGTTCCATATGACATTCATGGTGTTTTTTTCCAGTTCTATGAAGAAATTCAATGGTAGTTTGATGGGGATAGCATTGAATGTGTAAATTACTTTGGGCAGTATAGCCATTTTCACAATATTGATTCTTCCTAACCACGAACATGGAATTTTTCTCCATCTGTTTGTGTCCTCTCTTATTTCGTTGAGCAGGAAAACACCACTCTTTTTTTTCTGTCACCCTTAGATGCTCTGTCTCAGGGAGTTGGGGCTTTCTCTATGAGTATCTGTTGCACTGTCCTGCCCCACTAGGTGGCAGTCTATTCACTATTTGCCTGCCGGAGCTCCGACCTGCTTGCGCGGGTCCGCCCTGTTGCTTCCTGGCGGATTCTCTCTGTTATGGCAGGTTGCCTCAGCAACGGCAGGCTGCGTCAGTCCTGGGTGGTACTTAAGTGGGGGTGCACTTCATCAGGAATGGTGGACGCCCCTCCCTGACCGGGCTGCACAGTCCTAAATGCTGGCAACAAAACTCTCAGCCCCAAGTGCCTCCAGTCGCTGCCCTGCTTGTCCCCGTGAGCGTGGGACCCGCTGAGCCCAATCACCCAGCTCCCTGCCTCAGAGTCTGTCCTCTCTCTCTCTCTTTCTCTCCCCAAGCTGAAAGGTCGACTCTCTCACTGGCGCCCGAGGAGCCTACCGATAGGGCACTGGGATCCGTGCCATCTCCCGTGCTGCTGCCCACTACCCCGGCTCAGATCATGCTTCCCAGGAAACTCCTGGTCTGGGTCATTATCCAAGTCCCGTTCAATCAGATGGACATGCCAATGTGCCCTTCCAAATCTCAGATTGCCGGTTTAACAGGGCACCCACACAAGTGATTTCTGCACCGGGTCCCGCTGCCGCGCTGGCCGAAGAGGTGGCAGGAGCTGGCTGCGTTAGCCGGCTGCTAGCTTCCCGTGTCTCTCCCACACCTGGGACTTTCAACGCTCTGTGTGCATAAAAGGAACATCCGAGAATGCGGCTAGGACTCACCCTCTGCGCCTTCACCGAGAGCTGTAATCCTGAGTCACCTCTATGACGCCATCTTCAGAGCTGGTTTTTTGAAAAGATCAACAAAATAGACAGACCACTAGCCAGACTGATAAAAAAGAAGAGAGAGAACAACCAAATAGATGCAATAAAAAACAATAAAGGGGAAATCACCACAGATTCCACAGAAATTCAAACCATCATCAGAGAATACTACAAAAAACTCTATGCACACAAACTAGTAAATCAGGAAGAAATTGATAAATTCCTAGACGCCTGTGTCCTCACAAGCCTAAACCAGGAGGAAGCCAAAACTATGAATAGACCAATAACAAGGTCAGAAGTTGAGGCAGCAATGCAGAGCCTACCACACAATAAAAGCCCAGGTCCAGATGGGTTCACAGTTGAATTCTACCAGACAGAAAAAGAGGATCTGGTACCATTCCTTCTGAAACTATTCCAAATAATCCAAAAACAGGGAACCATTCCCAAATCATTTTATGAGACCAACATCATGCTGATACCAAAACCTGGCAGAGACTCAACAAGAAAAGAGAACTTCAGGCCAATATCCATGATGAACATAGATGCAAAAAATCTTCAATAAATTACTGGCAAATCGATTGCAACTGCACATTAAAAAACTTATCCATCATGATCAAGTAGGATTAATCCCGGGGATGCAAGGCTGGTTCAACATATGCAAGTCTATAAATGTAATTCACCACATAAACAGAAGCAAAAACAAAAACCACATGAGTATCTCAATTGACACACAGAAGGCATTAGACAAAATTCAACAACCCTTTATGCTAAAAACCCACAATAAACTTCGTATTGATGGAACATATCTCAAAGTAATAAAAGCTATTTATGACCAACCAACAGCTGATATCATACTTAATAAGCAAAAACTGGAAGCATTCCCTTTAAAATCTGGCACTAGACAAGGATGCCCTCTCTCACCACTTCTATTCAACATAGTACTGGAAGTTGTAGCCAGAGCAATCAGGCAAGAAAAAGAAATAAATGGTATTCAAAGAGGAAAGGTAGAAGCCAAATTGTCTCTATTTGCAGAAAACATGATAGTATACCTAGAAGACCTCATCCCCTCCTCCCAGAAGCTCCTGCAACTGATAAGCAACTTCTGCAAAGTCTCAGGATATAAAGTCAATGTGCAGACAACACAAGCATTTCTATACACCAATAACAGACTTAAAGAGAACCAAATTAAGAACGAACTGCCATTCACAATTGCTACAAAGAAAATAAAACACCTAGGAATACAACTCACTAGGAATGTAAGGGACCTCTTTAAGGAAAACTACAAAGAACTGCTCAATGAAATAAGAGAGGACACAAGCAGATGGAGAAACATTCCATGTTCGTTGTTAGGAAGAATCAGTATTGTGAAAATGGCTATACTGCCCAAAGTAATTTACACATTCAATGCTATCCCCATGAAACTACCATTGAATTTCATCACAGAACTGAAAAAAAACACCATGAATTTCTTATGGAACGAAGAAAAAGCCCACATAGCCAAGTCAATTCTAAGCAAAAAGAATACAGCGGGAGGCATCACGCTAACAGACTTCAAACTATACTACAAAGCTACAGTAATCGAAACAGCATGGTACTTGTACCAAAACAGAGATATAGACCAATGGAACAGAACAGAAGCATTGGAGGCAACACAACATATCTACAACCATATTATCTTTGATAAACCAGACAAAAGCAGGCAATGGGGAAAGGATTCCCTATTTAATAAATGGTGTTGGGAAAAGTTGCTAGCCATGTTCAGAAAGCAGAAACTGGACCCCTTCCTGACACCTTACACTAAAATTAACTCCAGATGGATTAAAGACTTAAACGTAAGACCTGACACCATAAAAGTCCTAGAAGAAAATCTAGGCAAAACCGTTCAGGACATAGGAGTAGGCAAGGACTTCATGAACAAAACACCAAAAGCATTGGCAACAAAAGCCAAAATAGACAAATGGAACCTAATCAAACTCCACAGGTTCTGCACGGCAAAAGAAACAGTCACTAGAGTGAATCGGCAACCCTCAGAATGGGAAAAAATCTGCAGTTTACACATCTGACAAAGGGCTGATATTCAGAATTTACAAAGAACTCAAACAGATTTACAGGAAGAAACAAACAAGCCCATTCAAAAATGGGCAAAGGATATGAACAGAGACTTTACAAAAGAAGACATACATGAGGCCAACAAACATATGAAAAAGTGCTCATCATCATTGGTCATTAGAGAGATGCAAATCAAAACCACATTGAGATATCATCTCACACCAGTTAGAATGGCGATCATTAAAAAATCTGGAGACAGTAGATGCTGGAGAGTATTTGGAGAAATAGGTACACTCTTACACTGTTGGTGGGAGTGTAAATTACTTCAACCATTGTGGAAGACAGTGTGGCGATTCCTCAGGGACCTAGAAATAGAAATTCTATTTGACCCAGCAATCCCATTACTGGGTATATATCCAAAAGAGTATAAATCGTTCTACTATAAGGACACATGCACACGAATGTTCATTGCAGCACTGTTTACAAAAGCAAAGAACTGGGACCAACCCAAATGCTCATCGATGATAGACTGGACTGGGAAAATGTGGCACATATACACCATGGAATATTATGCAGCAATGAAAAATGATGAGTTTGTGTCCTTTTTAAGGACATGGATGAATCTGGAGAACATCATTCTCAGCAAACTGACACAAGAACAGAAAAAGAAATACCGCATATACTCACTCATAGGTGAGTGAGAAAAATGAGAACACATGGACACAGAGAGGCGGTCTACTATACACTGGGGACTGTTGGGGGAAATGGTGGAGGGACAGCGGTGGGGCCTGGCGGGGATAGCCTGGTGATGAATACCAAGTGTGGGTTAAGGGGAGGAAGGCAGAAAAACACACTGCCATGTGTGTACCTTTGCAACTATCTTGCACGTTCTGCACATGTAGCCCAAAACCTATAATGCAATAAAAATTAAAAAAAAAAAAAGAGAGTGGATGGTAAAAATCTTCTGGGAATTGAAACAACATTTTCTAACCCAACGTAAAGAAACTAAGAACTTTGAAAAAATGTTAAGCGAAATTTTAAAAAGTATGAACAGTATAGAAGGGAATATAAATGAACTAATGGAGTTGAAGAATACAACAGGAGAACTTAGTGAAATATGCACAAGTTTGAATAGCCGAATTGATCAAGCAGAAGAAAAGATATCATAGGTCGAAGACCGACTTCATGAAATGGAACGAGAAGACAAGAATAGAGAAAAAGGTATAAAAAGGAATGAGCAAAATCTCCAAGAATTATGGGACTTTGTGAAAAGACCTAAGCTACGTTTCATAGGTATACCTGAATGTTATGGAGAGAATGAATCCCAGCTGGAAAATACTCTTCAGGATATTATCCAGGAGAATTTTCCCAATCTAGCAAAGCAGAATACCATTCAACCTCAGGTAATACAGAGAACACCGCAAAGATATTCCTTAAGAAGAGCAACCCCAAGAGACATAATCATTAGATTCACCAGGGTTGAAACGAAGGGGAAAACACTAAGGGCAGCCAGAGAGAAAGGTCAGTTACCCACAAAGGGAAGCCTATTAGACTTACAGCAGATCTCTCAGTAGAAACCCTACAAGCCAGAAGAGAGTGGGGGCCGATATTTAACATCCTCAAAGAACATAACTTTCAGCCCAGAATTTCATATCCTGCCAAACTAACCTTCAAAATTGAAGGAAAAATAAAATCTTTTGTGAACAAGCAAGTACTTAGAGATTTTATTACCACCAGGCCTGCTTTACAAAAACTTCTGAAAGAAGCATTACACACAGAAAGGAAAAACAGGATTAGCCTTTCTAAAAATATACCAAAAAGTAAAGAGCATCAACAGAAAGAAGCATGTACATCAACAAATGGATAAAATAGCCAGTTAACATCAAATGGCAGTAATCTTGAGTTGAAATCCACTAAATTTTCTAATTAAAAGATGCAGCCAATACATAATGGTATACTATATCCAGACCAATTTAATATCCAAAGATACACAAAGACTAAAAACAAAGTGTTGGAGAAAGATTTACCGACCAAATAGGGAACAAAAATAAATAAATAAACAAAAAGGAGTTGCAATTCATGCATTTGATAAAACAGATTTTAAACCAACAAAGATAGAGTGGTATAAGGATCAATGCATCCTAACACCCAGAAACATAAGACCCATAAAGAGATTAAGACTCAACGAAACAGAAAATTTATAAGGATATGCAGAATCTGAACTCAGATCAGTAACAAGTAAACTTAATAAGCACTTGTAGAACTCTCCACTTTAGAAAAATAAAATATATATTCTCCATTTTAAATAATGATCAGGCATTATTAATACCCATTTATAGAATAAAGCAATATTCCTGTTCTCTCTCCCTCTTTTTTCCTCTCTTTTCCTTTCAAACCAAAAAGTAAAAAAATAAATAGATAAACTAAAAAATAAAAATAAAAAAATAGTGTCCTGATTACTCCATAGAAGTTCATTATTCACTGAAACTCTGAATGAGAGGCCATACAAAATAAACACCTGACTATTGCTCCATTGTGAATTATTCAATAAGGTTCTAAATGAGTGGTAGTATGAAATAGAATCCTGAGAATTCTCCAGGTGTGTATCATTCAGGGAGGCACAAAATGAGTGGCCATATAAGAAATGCTCAACTATTGCCCTGGAATGGATTATTCACTCAGGATCGAAATGAGTGGGTTCATGTAGACATTTAACTCTTCTCCAGGTGTGTATTATTAAATGAGACTCTGATTAAGTGGGCATAAAAAAGAGACTCAGGTGTATTGCCCAGGTGTTCATTACTTCCACAGACTCTGAATGTGTAGGCATTTGAAGTAGACCCTTGACTGTTTCTCAGGGGAGTATTATTCACAGATGCCCAGAACGAGTGGCCATGTGAAAGAGATTCCTGACTTATCAGATATACATGTTATTCACTAAAACACTGAAACAGTACCCTTATGAAATAGACCACATTTCACTCTACAGGAGCGTGTTATTTTTGACTCTCCAAACGAACCACCATATGAAATAAACTAGAGATTATTTGCCACATGTGCAATATTCGAAGAGGTTCGGTTTGAGTGTCCATATCAAATAGTCTCCTGAATCTCACACATGTGTGTATCATTCACGGAGCTGCTTTATTTGGGGCTACCGTCAATAGGGTCCTCAGGACTCCACAGCTGTTTATTATGCACTGAAGCTCTGAATGAGAGACCATATGAAATAGACTTCTTACTATTGCTCCATTGTGCATTATTCGGTAATGCTTTGATTGAGTGGCCATATGACCTGGACTCTGACTATTCCCAAGGTATATTTTCTTCAGTCAGTTTCTGAACGAGTGACCACATAAAATAGACTCCTGACTCTGTCCTCTTGACCATTTCTCAGCTCTGCATTTTCCACTGAGTCGCTGGGTGAATGGTCATATCAAATAATCTCCAGACAATTCTCCAGGAGTGCATTATTGAGTAAGTCTCTTAATAAGTGGCTATATATAATAAAATCCTGAGTATTTTCCAGATATATATGATTTTTCACTGAGGAACAGAATAAGTGGTCATGTCAAGTACACTCCTGACATTTCCATAAGTCTGCATTATTCTGTGAGGCCCTGAATTGGTGGCCATTAAATAGAAACTCCTATATACTACTCAGGCCTGAGTTATTACATTTTGCTGTAAATGAGTGGCTATACGAAATAGAATCCTGACTTTCCCAAGGTGTCTGTTATTCAGTTAGGCTCTGAGTATTTTGCTATATAAAATAGAATTCTGACTACAATACAGGTTTCTTTACTCAATGAACCTGTGAAGAAATGCCACATGTAATAGCATCCAGGGTATTCCTCAGGTATTTATTATTCACTGATGCTCTGAAACTTTGGCAATATGAAATGGCATTCTGTCTAGTCTACAGGCATGTATTTTGGACACTGACTCTAAATATTTGGGTATATGGAATAGACTAGTGACTTTTCCAAAGTTGTGTATTACTGACTCAGGCTTTGATTTTGTGGCCATATAAAATAGAATAGTGTTTACTCCACATGTGTGCATTATTCCCTTAGGCTGTAAATGAGAGGCTATGTAAAGTACCCTCCTAACACTTCCCCAGGTGTGTGTCACTCAGTAAAGCTCTTTTGTATGACAATATAAAACAGGAGGAAGTCTATCTCAAATAATTTTATTATTCGTTGAATCTCTGTATGAGAGACTATATGAAATAGACTGCTGAGTACTTTATATTTGTGCATTATTCATTGATGTAACGAGTCAGTGACCATATAAAATGTAATCCTTACTAATCCACACGTGCATATTATCCACTGAGGCTATGAATATGTTTCCAAATGAAATAGACTCCTGGCTACTACACAGATTTGCATTATTTACCGATACTCTGAATAAATGTTCATCGAAAATAGACTCCAAATTATTCTCCAGGTGTGTATTATTCAGTGAGCCTCAGAAGATGTGGTCATACTAATTAGATTTCTTACTATATCAAGGGTCTGTCTTATGCACTAAGGCTCTGAATATGTGTCTACATGAAAGAGTCTCCTGACTACACCACATTTTTCAATGACACATTAAATGAGAGGCTACATGAAAAAGTCTACTGACTATTCCACAGGTGTGCATTATTTATTGAGACTCAGAATGAGGAGATACAAGTAAATTCTGACTATTTATCCAGGTGTGTACATTTAGTAAGGCTCTCAATGGGTAGCCATAGGAAAGAGACTTCTGACTATTACGCAGTTGTGAATTATTCAGTGATTCTCTGAATGAGTGGCCATAAAATAGACTCCAGACTACATCACAAGTGTGTAAAATTCAGTGAGGCTGTGAAAGAGGGCCCATATGAAACAGAAATCTAATGATTCCAAATGTGCATTATTCACTGTTTGTCTGAATGAGTAGCCGTATGACATAGACTCCTCATTATTACCCAGGTGTGCATTAGTCCAACAGGTTCGGTATGAGTGTCCATACCAAATAGACTCATGAAACTCCACCAGGTGTGTATTACTCAGCGTTACACAGAATTAGAGTTTATATGAGATAGACTCCTCACTACCACCCAGGTGTGTATCATTCAAGAAGGCACTTAATTCATGGCTATCTTAAACAGTATCCTGATTACCCCATAGAAGTTCACTATTCACTAAAACTTTGAATGAGAGGCCATACGAAATATACACCTCACTATTGCTCGATTGTGAATTATTCAATAAAGTTCTAAAAGAGTGGTAGTATGAAATAGAATCCTGAGAATTCCCCAGGTGTGTATCATTCATGGAGGGACAGAATGAGTGTTCATATAAAAATTGCTCGACTATTACCCTGGTATTATTCACTGAGGATCTAAATGAGTGGCGAAATGAAGTAGACTCTTAACCCTTCCCCAGGTGTGTATTATTGAATGAGACTCTGACTATGTGGGCATATAAAGATACTCAGGTGTATTTCCCAGGTGTTCCTTACTTACAGAGAATATGAATGTGTAGACATTTGAAGCAGACCCTTGACTGTTTCTGATGGGATTATTATTCACAGAGGCCAAGATCGAGTGGCCATGTGTAAAAGAATCCTGACTTATCATATATACATGTTATTCACTAAAACACTGAAAGAGTAGCCTTATGAAATAGATAGCATTTTACTTCACAGGTGCGTGTTATTTTTTGACTCTCCAAACGAACCACCATATGAAATAGACTAGTGATTATTCCCCAAATGTGCAATATTCGAAGAGGGACTGTATGAGTGTCCATATCAAATAGTCTCCTGACTCTCACACATATGTGTATCATTTACAGAGCTGCTTAAATTGGGGATACCTTAAATAGGGTCCTGACTACTCCACAGCTGTTTATTATGCACTGAAGTTCCCAATGACAGGCCATATGAAATAGAATCCTTACTATTTCCCCATTGTGCATTATTTCATAATACTGTGATTGAGTGGCCATATGACCTGGACTCTGACTATTCCCAAGGTGTGTATTCTTCAGTCAGTTTCTGAATGCGTGACCACATAAAATAGACTCCTGACTCTGTCCCCTTGACTATTTCCCAGCTCTGCATTTTCCACTGAGTCGCTGGGTGAACAGTCATATCAAATAATCTCCAGAGAATTCTCCAGGGGTGCATTATTCAGTAAGTCTCTTAATAAGTGGCTATGTATAATAGAATCCTGAGTATTTTCCAGATATATATATGATTCTTCACTGAGGAACTGAATCAGTGGCCATGTCAAGTACACTCCTCACATTTCCATACGTCTGTATTATTCTGTGAGGCTCTAAATGAGTGGTCATATAATAGAGACTCCTATATAGTACTCAGGTGGGAGTTTTTACATTCGGCTGTAAATGAGTGGCTATACAAAACAGAATCCTGACTTTCCCAAGGTGTCTGTTATTCAGTTGGGCTCTGAGTATGTGGCTATATGAAATAGAATTCTGAATACAATAGAGGTGTTTCTTATTCAAGGAAGTTCTGAATTTGATGCCACATGTAATAGCGTCCAGAGCATTTCTCAGATATTTAAGATTCACTGGGGCTCTGAAACTTTGGCCATATGAAATTGTTTCCTGACTAGTCTACAGGCGTGTATTATTGACTCTGACTCTAAATATTTGGGCATATGGAATAGACTAGTGACTATTCCAAAGTTGTGTATTACTTACTCAGGCTTTGATTTTGTGGCCATATAAAACAGCCTAGTGTCTATTCCACACATGTGCATTATTCCCTTAGGCTTTAAATGAGAGGCTATGTAAATTACACTCCTAACACTTCCCCAGGTGTGTTTCACTCAGTGAGGCTCTTTTTGTATGACAATATGAAACAGGAGGCTGTCAATCTGAAATATTTTTATTATTCAGTGAATCTGTGAATGAGTGGCTATATGAAATAAACTGCTGAGTACTTTACATTTGTACATTATTCATTGAGGTTACGAGTCAGTGGCCATATACAATGGAATGCTTACTAATCCACACGTACATATTATTTACTGAGTCTACGAATGTGTTTCCTAATAAAATAGATGCCTGGCTACGTTACAGGTGTACATCATTTTCCGTGGCTCTGAATATATGTCCATCGACAATAGACTCCAAATTATTCCACAGGTTTGTATTATTCAGTGAGGCTCAGAGTATGTTTCCATATAAATTAGATTCCTTACTATATCAAGTGTCTGTCTTATGCACTGAAGCTCTGAATATGTGTCTACATGAAAGAGTCTCCTGACTACACCATCTTTTTCAAGGACACATTGAATGAGAGGCCACTTGAAAAAGTCTCCTGACTATTCCAAAGGTGTGCATTATTTAGGGAGACTCTGAATGAGGAGAAACAAGTAAATCCTCACTATTTCTCCAGGTGTGTACACTTACTGAGGCTCTTAACGAGTGGCCATATGAAACAGACTTCTGACTGTTCCGCAGGTGTGCATTATTTAGTGATTCGCTGAATGAGTGGCCATAGATGCAAAAATCGTCAATAAAATATTGGCAAACCGATTGCAACAGCACATTAAAAAACTTATCCAACATGATCAAGTAGGATTCATCCTGGGGATGCAAGGCTGCTTGAACATAGGCAAGTCTATAAATGTAATTAACCACATAAACAGAAGCAAAAACAAAAACCACATGATTATCTCAATTGATGCAGAGAAGGCATTTGAAGAAATTCAACATCCCTTTATGCTAAAAACCCTCAATAAACTTGGTATTGATGTAACATATCTCAAAGTCATAAAAGCTATTTACGACAAACAAACGGCCAATATCATACTTAATGGGCAAAAACTGGAAGCATTCCCTTTGAAATCTGGCACTAGACAAGGATGCCCTCTCTCACCACTCCTATTCAACATAGTACTGGAAGTTCTAGTCAGAGCAATCAGGCAAGAAAAATAAATAAAGGGTGTTCAAATAGAAAAGCTGGAAGCCAAATTGTCTCTATTTGCAGACGACATGATAGGATACCTAGAAGACCCCATCACCTCAGCCCAAAAGCTCCTGCAACTGATAAGCAACTTCAGCAAAGTCTCAGGATATAAAATCAATGTTCAAAAATCACAAGCATTTCTATACACCAATAACAGACTTAAAGAGAACCGAAACAAGAACGAACTGCCATTCACAATTGCTACAAAGAAAATAAAATACCTAGGAATACAAGTCACAAGGAATGTAAGGGACCTCTTTAAGGAAAACTACAAACCACTGCAAAAGCAAATAAGAGAGGACACAAACAGATGGAGAAACATTCCATGTTCGTGGTTAGGAAGAATCAATATCGTGAAAATGGCTATACTGCCCAAATTAATTTACACAATCAATGTTATCCCCATCAAACTACCATTGAATTTCTTCACAGAACTGGAAAAAAACACCGTGAATTTTATGGAACCAAAAAATATCCCACATAGCCAAGTCAATTCTAAGCAAAAGGAACACAGCAGGAGGCATCACAGTACCAGACTTCAAACTATACTACAAGGCTACAGTAATCAAAGCAGCATGGTACTGGTACCAAAACTGAGATATAGACCAATGGAACAGAACAGAAGCATCGGAGGCAACATAACACATCTACAACATTATTATCTTTGATAAACCAGACAAGAACAAGCAATGGGGAAAAGATTCCCTATTTAATAAATGGTGTTGGGAAAACTGGCTAGCCATGTGCAGAAAGCAGAAACTGGACCCCTTCCTGACACCTTACACTAAAATTAACTCCAGATGGATTAAAGACTTAAACGTAAGACCTGACACCATAAAAACCCTAGAAGAAAATCTAGGCAAAACCATTCAGGACATAGGAGTAGGCAGAAACTTCGTGAATAAAACACTAAAAGCATTGGCAACAAAAGCGAAAAAAGACAAATGGGACCTAATCAAACTCCACAGCTTCTGCACGGCAAAAGAAACAGTCACTAGAGTGAACCGGCAACCATCAGAATGGGAAAAAATCATTGCAGTTTACACAACTGACAAAGGGCTGATATCCAGAATTTACAAAGAATGCAAACAGATTTACAGGAAAAAAACAAACAAGCCCAGTCAAAAATGGGCAAAGGATATGATCAGACACTTTACAAAAGAAGACATATAAGAGGCCAACAAACATATGAAAAATTGCTCATCATCACTGGTCATTAGAGAGATGCAAATCAAAACCACATTGAGATACCACCTCATGCCACTTAGAATGGTGATCATTAAAATATCTGGATACAGCATATGCTGGAGAAGATTTGGAGAAATAGGAACACTCTTACACTGTTGGTGGGAGTGTAAATTAGTTCAACCATTGTGGAAGACAGTGTGGCGATTCCTCAGGGACCTAGAAATAGAAATTCTATTTGACCCAGCAATCCCATTACTGGGTATCTATCCAAAGGACTATAAATCGTTCTACTATAAGGACACATGCACACGAATGTTCATTGCAGCACTGTTTACAATAGCAAAGAACTGGAACCAACCCAAATGCCCAACGATGATAGACTGGACTGGGAAAATGTGGCACATATACACCATGGAATATTATGCAGCAATCAAAAATGATGAGTTTGTGTCCTTTGTAAGGACATGAATGAATCTGGAGAACATCATTCTCAGCAAACTGACACAAGAACAGAAAAAGAAATACCGCATATACTCACTCATAGGTGGGTGAGAAAAATGAGAACACATGAACACAGAGAGGCGGTCTACTATACACTGGGGTCTATTGGGGAGAATGGGGGAGGGACAGCGGGGGGTGCTGGGGAGGGATAGCCAGGGGATGAATGCCAAGTGTGGGTGAAGGGGAGGAAGGCAGCAAAACACACTGCCATGTGTGTACCTATGCAACTATCTTGCACGTTCTGCACATGTACCCCAAAACCTATAATGCAATAAAAATTAAAAAAACAAAAAAGAAAATAGACTCCAGACAATATCACATGTCTGTAATATTCAGTGAGGCTGTGAAAGATGGTCCATATGAAACAGACTTCTAATTACTTCACATCTGCATTATTCACAGTTTGTCTGAATGAGTAGGTGTATGATATAGACTCCTCATTATTATTCATTTGTGCATTAATCAAACACGCTCTGTTTGAGTGTCCATACCAAATAGAAGCCGGACATTGCCAGAGGTGTGTATTAATCAGTGATACACAAAATTAGAGTTCATATGAAATAGACTCCTGACTATCACACAGGTGCATATCATTTAGTAAGGCTTGTAATTTGTGGCTATCTTAAACGACATCCTGATTAATCTATAGAAGTTCATTATTCACTGAAACTTTAAATGATAGACCATATAAAATAGACACATGACTATTGCTCCATTGTGAATTATTCAATAAGGTTCTAAATGAGTAGTAGTATCAAAGAGAATCCTGAGGATTCTTCAAGTTTATATCACTCAGTGACGCACAAAATGAGTGGCCATATAAAAAATGCTCGACGATTATCATAGTGTGCATTATTCACTGAGGCTTTAAATGAGTGGCTCCAGGAAGTAGACTCTTAACTCTTCCACAGGTGAGTATTATTGAATGAGACTCTGAGTAAGAGGGCAGAAAAAACAGACTCAGGTGTATTGCCCATGTGTTCAGTACCTACAGAGACACTGAATGTGTAGGCATTTAAAGTAGAAACTTGATAATTTTTGAGTTGAGTTTTCTTCACATAGGCCCTGAACGAGTGGCCATGTGAAAGATATTCCTGACTTATCAGATATACATATTATGCAGTGAAACACTGAAAGAGTAGCCTTATGAAATAGAACCCATTTTACTCAACAGGTGTGCATTACTTTTTGATTCTCCAAACGAATCACCATATAAAACAGACTAGTGATTATTCCCCACATGTGCAGTTTTCGAAAAATTTCTGTATGAATGTCTATATGAAAGAGTCTTCTGACTCTGACACATGTGTGTATCATTCACAAAGCTGCTTAATTTGGCCTACCTTCAATAGGATTCTGACTACTCCACTGCTGTTTATTACACAATGAAGCTCTGAATGAGAGGCCATATGACATAGACTCCTTACTATTGCCCCATTGTGCATTATTTCCAAATGCTGTGATTGAGTGTACATATGACTTGGACTCTGACTATTCCCACGGTGTGTATTCTTCAGTGAGATTCTGAACGAGTGTCTCCATAACAGAAAGTCTTGACTCTATCCTCTTGACTATTTTTCCGTTCTGCATTGTCCACTGAGTCACTGTGTGTAGGGTCATATCAAATAGTCTCCAGACTATTCCTTAGCTGTGCCTTATTCAGTGAGTCTCTGAATAAGTGGTTATATATAATATAATCCTGAGTATTTTCCAGATATATATAAGGTTTCACGGAGGATCTGAATAAGTGGCAATGTGAAATACACTCCTGATGTTTCCATAGGTCTGTATTATTCTGTGAAACTCTGAATGTGTGACTATAACGTAGAGACTTCTGAATACTCCTCAGGCTGCGTTTTGACATTCGGCTCTAAATGAGTGGGTATACGAAATAGGATCCTGACTTTTCCCAAGGTGTGTGTTATTCATTTAGGCTCTGAATATATGGCTATATAAAATAGAATTCTGACGCCAATACAGGGGTTTCTTATTCAATGAAGCTCTGAAATTGATGCCACATGTAATAGCGTCCAGAGTGTTTCCTTGGTATTTATTATTCACTGAGGCTCTGAAACTTTGGCCATATGAAATTGCTTTCTGACGACTCCACAGGCGTGTATTATTGATTCTGACTCTAAATATTTGGGCATATGGAATAGACTAGTGACTATTGCATAGTTGTGTATTACTCACCCAGGCTTTGATTTTGTGGCCATATAAAATAGACTAGTATCTATTCCACACGTGTGTGCATTATTCCCTGAGGCTGTAAATGAGAGACTATATAAAGTAGACTCCTATCACTTCCCCAGGTTTCCATTACTCAGTGAGGCTCTTTTTGTGTTACCATATGAAAAAGGGTGCTGTCTATATTTAATATTTGTATTATTCAGTGAATCTCTGAATGAGTATCTATATGAAATAGACTGCTGAGTACGTTACATTTGTGCATTTTTCACTGAGGTTACGAGTCAGTGGCCATATAAAATGAAATCCTGACTAATCCACACGTGCATATTATCCACTGAAGCTATAAATGAGTGTCATAATAAAATAGACTCCTGGCTACTCCACAGGTGTACATTATTTACCGAAACCCTGAGTGAATGTCCATCGAAAATAGACTCCAAATTATTCCCCAGGTGTGTATTATTCAGTGGGGCTCAGAAGATGTGGCCATATTAATTAGATTATTTACTGTATCAAGGGCCTGTCTTATTCACTGTGGCTCCTAATCTGTGTCTACGTAATATAGACTTCTGACTACACCACATTATTCAGTGACACTCCGAATTAGAGGTCACATGAAAAAGTCTCCTGACTATTCCACATGTGTGCATTATTTCGTGAGACTCTGAATGAGGGGATAAAGGTAAATCCTGACTATTTCCCCAGGTGTGTACACTTAGTGAGGCTTTTAACAAGTGGCCATAGGAAAGAGACTTCTGACTATTCCGCAGGTGTGCATTAATTAGTGGTTCTCTTAATGACTGGCCATAAAAAATAGATTCCAGATTATATCACAATTGTGTAATATTCAGTGAGGCTGTGTAAACGGGGAATTATTAAACAGACTTCTAATTACACCACATGTGCATTATTCACCGTTTGTCTGAATGAGTAGCCATATGATATAGACTCCTCATTATTATACATGTGTGCATTAATCAAACAAGTTCTGTTTGAGTGTCCATAGCAAATAGACTCCTGACTCTGCCCCACCTGTGTATTGCACAGAGATACACAAAATTAGAGTTCATATGGAATAGACTCCTGACTATCACCCAGGTCTGGATCATTCAGAAAGGCACTTAATTAGTGGCTATTTTATTTTTTTATTTATTTTTTCGTTTTGCTGCTCATTTATTTTCCCAGTTAATGCTTTTCAACACAAGCCTTTATATTTCACAAGAATAAAGACTTGTAAAAGAGAGGGGTAAGTTATGGCTGCAGAAAACTGGCCCTTACTTTGCTCCGCTGACAGTTTTATAAGGCCAAGGAAGTTCAAACGGTAAAAAGAATTTCTAAGCAATTCCACAGAAATTCTAAGCATTTTCAGGAAACTCATGTTTAACTTTTAAAAAACATTAATACAAGATTAGTTGTAGTGATTTAATTAGCAAACCATGACAGATGGTCCACATGCAGCATCTTTTTATTCAATGTGAACAAAATTACCAGTGTTTTTTTTTTGTTGTTGTTTCTTGTTAATCTTGGGTAAAGATTCCTTGGGTCTTCAAAGATATCCCTACTCAGTCTACTTTTTTTTTTTCAATTTTTATTGCATTATAGGTTTAGGGGTACATGTGCAGAATGAGCAAGATAGTTGCATAGGTACACACATGGCAGTGTGCTTTGCTGCTTTCCTTCCCTTCACCCACACTTGGTATTTATGACAAACCAACAGCCAATATCATACTTAATGGGCAACAACTGGAAGCATTCCCTTTGAAATCCGGCACTAGACAACGATGCCCTCTCTCACCACTTCTATTCAACATAGTACTGGAAGTTCTAGCCAGAGAAATCAGGCAAGAAAAAGAAATAAAGCGTATTCAAATAGGAAAGGTGGAAGCCAAATTGTCTCTATTTGCAGTCGACATGATAGTATACCTAGAAGACCCCATCACCTCAGCCCAAAAGCTCCTGCAACTGATAAGCAACTTCAGCAAAGTCTCAGGATATAAAATCAATGTTCAAAAATCACAAGCATTCCTATACACCAATAACAGACTTAAAGAGAACCAAATCAAGAACGAACTGCCATTCACAATTGCTACAAAGAAAATAAAATACCTAGGAATACAACTCACTAGGAATGTAAGGGACCTCTTTAAGGAAAACTACAAACACCTGCTCAACGAAATAAGAGAGGACACAAACAGATAGAGAAACATTCCATGTTCGTGGTTAGGAAGAATCAATATCGTGAAAATGTCTATACTGCCCAAAGTAATTTACACAATCAATGCTATCCCCATCAAACTACCATTGAATTTCTTCACGGAACTGGAAAAAACCACCATGAATTTCATATGGAACCAAAAAAGAGCCCGCATAGCCAAGTCAATTCTAAGCAAAAAGAACACAGCGGGAGGCATCACACTACCAGACTTCAAACTATACTACAAGGCTACAGTAATCAAAACAGCATGGTACTGGTACCAAAACAGAGATATAGACCAATGGAACAGAACAGAGGCATCGGAGGCAACACAACACATCTACAACCATATTATCTTTGATAAACCAGACAAAAACAGGCAATGGGGAAAGGATTCCCTATTTAATAAATGGTGTTGGGAAAACTGGCTAGCCATGTGCAGAAAGCAGAAATTGGACCCCTTCCTGACACCTTACACTAAAATTAACTCCAGATGGATTAAAGACTTAAACGTAAGACCCGACACCATAAAAACCCTAGAAGAAAATCTAGGCAAAATCATTCAGGACATAGGAGTAGGCAAGGACTTCATGAACAAAACTCCCAAAGCATTGGCAACAAAAGCCAAAATAGACAAATGGGACCTAATCAAACTCCACAGCTTCTGCACAGCAAAACAAACAGTCACTAGAGTGAATCGGCAACCATCAGAATGGGAAAAAATCTTTGCAGTTTACGCATCCGACAAAGGGCTGATATCCAGAATTTACAAAGAACTCAAACAGATTTACAGGAAAAAAACAAACAAGCCCATTCAAAAATGGGCAAAGGATATGAACAGAAACTTTACGAAAGCAGACATACATGAGGCCAGCAAACATATGAAAAAGTGCTCATCGTCATTGGTCATTAGAGAGATGCAAATCAAAACCACATTGAGATACCATCTCACACCAGTTAGAATGGCGATCATTAAAAAATCTGGAGACAGCAGATGCTGGAGAGGATGTGGAGAAATAGGAACACTCTTACACTGTTGGTGGGAGTGTAAATTAGTTCAACCATTGTGGAAGACAGTGTGGCGATTCCTCAGGGACCTAGAAATAGAAATTCCATTTGACCCAGCAATCCCATTACTGGGTATCTATCCAAAGGATTATAAATCGTTCTACTATAAGGACACATGCACACGAATGTTCATTGCAGCACTGTTTACAATAGCAAAGACCTGGAACCAACCCAAATGCCCAACGATGATAGACTGGACTGGGAAAATGTGGCACATATACACCATGGAATATTATGCAGCAATCAAAAATGATGAGTTTGTGTCCTTTGTAGGGACATGGATGAATCTGGAGAACATCATTCTCAGCAAACTGACACAAGAACAGAAAAAGAAATACCGCATATACTCGCTCATAGGTGGGTGAGAAAAATGAGAACATGTGGACACAGAGAGGCGGTCTACTATACACTGGGGACTGTTGGGGGGAATGGGGGAGGGACAGCAGGGGGGGCTGGGGGGGATAGCCTGGGGATGAATACCAAGTGTGGGTGAAGGGGAGGAAAGCAGCAAAGCACACTGCCATGTGTGTACCTATGCAACTATCTTGCTCATTCTGCACATGTACCCCCAAACCTATAATGCAATAAAAAAAAAAAAATAATAAAAAATAAAAAAAAAAAAAAAAAAAAAAAAAAAAAAAAAAAAAAAAAAAAAAAAAAAAAAAAAACTATACTACAAGGCTACAGTAATCAAAACAGCATGGTACTGGTACCAAAACAGAGATATAGACCAATAGAACAGAACAGCGGCATCGGAGGCAACACAACCTATCTACAACCATATTATCTTTGATAAACCAGACAGAAACAGGCAATGGGGAAAGGATTCCCTATTTAACAAATGGTGTTGGGAAAACTGGCTAGCCGTGTGCAGAAAGCAGAAACTGGACCCCTTCCTGACACCTTACACTAAAATTAACTCCAGATGGATTAAAGACTTAAACGTAAGACCTGACACCATAAAAACCCTAGAAGAAAATCTAGGCAAAACCATTCAGGACATAGGAGTAGGCAAGGACTTCATGAACAAAACACCAAAAGCATTGGCAACAAAAGCCAAAATAGACAAATGGGACCTAATCAAACTCCACAGCTTCTGCACGACAAAAGAAACAGTCACTAGAGTGAATCGGCAACCATCAGAATGGGAAAAAATCTTTGCAGTTTACGCATCTGACAAAGGGCTGATATCCAGAATTTACAAAGAACTCAAACAGATTTACAGGAAGAAAACAAACAAGCCCATTCAAAAATGGGCAAAGGATATGAACAGAAACTTTACGAAAGCAGACATACATGAGGCCAACAAACATATGAAAAAGTGTTCATCGTCATTGGTCATTAGAGAGATGCAAATCAAAATCACATTGAGATACCATCTCACACCAGTTAGAATGGCGATCATTTAAAAATCTGGAGACAGCGGATGCTGGAGAGGATGTGGAGAAATAGGAACACTCTTACACTGTTGGTGGGAGTTTAAATTAGTTCAACCATTGTGGAAGACAGTGTGGCGATTCCTCAGGGGCCTAGAAATAGAAATTCCATTTGACCCAGCAATCCCATTACTGGGTATCTATCCAAAGGACTATAATTCGTTCTACTATAAGGACACATGCACACGAATGTTCATTGCAGCACTGTTTACAATAGCAAAGACCTGGAACCAACCCAAATGCCCAACGATGATAGACTGGACTGGGAAAATGTGGCACATATACACCATGGAATATTATGCAGCAATCAAAAATGATGAGTTTGTGTCCTTTGTAGGGACATGGATGAATTACTGGCTATTTTAAACTGCATCCTGATTACTCCATAGAACTTATAAATTCACTGAAGCTGTGAATGATAGACCATATAAAATAGACCTCTGACTATTGCTACATTGTGAATTATTCAATATGGTTCTAAATGAGTGGTAGTATCAAAGAGAATCCTGAGGATTCCTCACGTGTATATCACTCAGTGAGGCACAAAATGAAATAGGCCATATGAAAAATACCTGACTGTTACCCTGGTTTGCATTATTCACTGAGGCTCTAAATGAGTGGCTACATGAAGTAAACTCGTAACTCTTCCCCTTGTGTGTATTATTGAATTAGACTCTGAATAAGTGTACGTAAATAAGAGACTCAGGTGTATTTTCTGGGTGTTCATTTCTTACAGAGACTCTCAATGTGTAGGCATTTGAAGTAGATTGTTGACCGTTTCTGAGGGGAGTACTATTCACAGAGGCCCTGAATGGGTGGCCATGTGAAAGAGATTTCTGACTTATCAGACATACATATTGTTCACTAAACACTGAGAGAGTGGCCTTATGAAATAGAACCCATTTTACTCAACAGGTGTGCATTATTTTTGATTCTCCAAACTCATAACCATATGAAACAAACTAGTGATTATTCCCCACGTGTGCAGTGTTTGAAAAGGTTCTGTATGAGTGTATATGGCAAATAGTCTCCTGACTCTAACATATGGGTTTATCATTCACGGAGCTGCTTAATTTGGGGCTACCTTAAATAGGGTCCTGACTACTCCACAGCTGTTTGTTATGCACTGAAGCTCCGAATGACAGGCCATGTGAAATAGACTCCTTAGTATTGCCCCATTGTGCATTATTCGGTAATGCTGTGAATGAGTGTCCATATGACTTGGACCCTGACTATTCTAAAGGCGTGTATTCTTCAATGAGATTCTGAACCAGTGACCACATAACATAAACCCTTGACTCTATCCTCTTGACTATTTTTCAGTTTTGCATTCTCCACTGATTCGCTGGGTGAAGAGTCATATCAAATAGTCTCCAGACTATTCCTTAGCTGTGCATTTTTCAGTGAGTTTCTGAATAAGTGGCTATATATAATACAATCCTGAGTATTTTCCAGATATGTATGATTCCTCACTGAGGTTCTGAAAATGTGGCCATGTTAAATACACTCCTTACATTTTCTTAGTTCTGTATTATTCTGTGAAGCTCTGAATGAGTGGCCATAAAATAGAGCGTCCTGAATGCTCCTCAGGCGTGCGTTTTTTTTTTTTTTTTTTTTTTTTTTTTTTTTTTTTTTTTTATGACTTTGGCTTTCCAACTTTTATTTTTTTTTTTTTTTTTTTTTTTTTTTTTTTTTTTTTTTTTTATTGCATTATAGGTTTGGGGGTACATGTGCAGAACGAGCAAGATAGTTGCATAGGTACACACATTTGGCTCTAAATTAGTGGCTATACGAAATAGAATTTTAACTTTTCACAAGGTGTATGGTATTCAGTTAGGCTCTGAATATGTGGCTATTGGACATGTTAAATAGACACGTGACTATTCCAAAGTTGTGTATTACTCAATCACGCTTTGATTTTGTGGTCATATAAAATAGTTTAGTGTCTATTCAAAACATGTGCATTATTCCCATTGGCTGTAACTGAGAGGCTATATAAAGTAGACTCCTAACACTTCCCTAGGTGTGCCTTACTCAGTGAGGCTCGTTTTGTGTGACCATATGAAACAGGATGCTGCTATATTATATATTTGTATTATTTACTGAATCTCTGAATGAGTGTCTATATAAAATAGACTGTGGAGTACTTTACATTTGTGCAATTTTCACAGATGTTAAGAGTCAGTGGCCATATAAATTAGAATCTGGACTAATCCACACGTGCATATTATCCACTGAGGCTATGAATGAGTGTCCTAATAAAAGAGACTCCTGGCTACTCCACAGGTATACATTATTTACCGAGGCTCTGAATGAATGTCCATCGAAAATCGACTCCAAATTATTCTCCAGGTGTGTATTATTCAGTGAGCTCAGAAGATGTTGCCATATTAATTAGATTCATTACTACATAAATGGCCTGTTTTATTCACTGTTGCTCTGAATATGTGTGAACATGAAATAGACTCCTGACTACATCACATTATTCAGTGACACTCCGAATTCCAGGCCACATGAAAAAGTCTCCTGACAATTCCACAGGTGTGCATTATTTAATGAGACTCTGAATGAAGGGATATAGGTACATCCTGACTATTTCCCAAAGTGTGTACACTTAGTGACGCTCTTAATGAGTGGCCAAAGGAAAGAGTCTCCCGACTATTCCACAGGTGTGCATTATTTAGTGATTCTCTGAACGGGTGGCCATAAAAAATAGACTCCAGACTATATCACAAGTGTGTAAAATTCAGTGAGGCTGTGAAAGAGGGTCCATAAGAATCAGACTGCTAATTACTTTACATGTGCATTATTCACTGTTTGTCTGAATGAGTAGCCGTATGACATAGACTCCTCATTATTATACATGGGTGCATGAATCAAACAGGTTCTGTTTTAGTGTCCATACTAAATAGACCACTAACACTGCCCCGGGTGTGTATTATTCCACGATACACAAAATTAGAGTTCATATGAAATAGACGCCAGGCTATTACCCAGGTGTGTATCATTCAGGAAGGCACTGAATTCGTGACTATCTTAAACAGCGTACAGATTACTCCATAGAAGTTTATTATTCACTGAAACTTTGAGTGATAGACCATATAAAATAGACACCTGACTATTCTCCATTGTGAATTATTCAATAAGGTGCTAAATGCGTGGTAGTATCAAATAGAATCTTTAGGATTCTTCAGGTGTTTATCACTCAGTGAGGCACAAAATGAGTGGCCATATAACAAATGCTCGACTATTACCCTGGTGTGCATTATTCACTGAGGCTCTAAATGAGTGGCTACATGAAGTAGACTCTTAACTCTTTCCCATGTGTGTATTATTGAATGAGACTCTGACTAAGTGGGCATAAAAAAGAGACTCAGGTGTATTGCCCAGGTGTTCATTACCTACAGAGTCTCTGAATATGTAGCCATTTAAAGTAGACACTTGACTATTTTTGAGGGGAGTATTCTTTATAGATTCCCTGAACAAGTGGCCATGTGAAAGAGATTCCTTACTTTTCAGATATACATATTATTCATTAAACACTGAAAGAGTGGCCTTATGAAATAGAACTTATTTTACTCCACAGGTGTGCATAAGTTTTTGATTCACCAAACGAAACAACATATGAAACAGACAAGTGATTATCTTCCACATGTGCAGTATTCGAAAAGGCTTTGATTTTGTGGCCATGTAAAATAGACTAATGTCTATTCCACACGTGTGCATTATTTTCTAATTCTGTAAATTAAAGGCTATATAAAGTAGACTCCTAACACTTCCCCTGGTGTGCATTACTCAGTGAGGCTCTTTTTGTTTAACCGTATGAAACAGGATGCTGTCTATCTCAAATATTTGTATTATTCAGTGAGTCTCTGAATGAGTGTCTATATGAAATAGAATGCTAAGTATTTTACATTTTTGCATTTTCACTTATGTTACGAGTCAGTGGCCATATAAAATGGAATCCTGACTAATCCACACGTGCATATTATCCACTGAGACTATGAATGAGTGTCCTAATATAATGGACTCCTGGCTACTCCACAGGTGTACATCGTTTTCCGAGGCTCTGAATATATGTCCAACGAAAATAGACTCCAAATTATTCCCCAGGTGAGTATTAGTCAGTGAGGCTCAGAATATTTTTCCATATCAGTTAGATTCCTTACTATATCAAGTGTCTGTCTTATTCACTGAAGCTCTGAATATGTGTCTACATGAAATAGACTCCTGACTACACCACATTATTCAGTGACACTCCGAATTAGAGGCCACATGAAAAAGTCTCCTGACTATTCCTTAGGTGTGCATTATTTAGTGAGATTCTGAATGAGGGGAAAAGGTAAATTTTGACTATTTCCCCTGGTGTGTACACTTGGTGAGGCTCTTAACGTGACGTCTTCTTTTTTTTTAAAAAAAGAAGAGACTTCTTTTTTTTTTAAATTTTTATTGCATTAAATGTTTTGGGGTACATGTGCAGAACGTGCAAGATAGTTGCATAGGTACACACATTGCAGTGTGTTTTGCTGCCTTCCTCCCCCTCACCCACACTTGGCATTTATTCCCAGGCTATCTCTCCCCAGCCCCCCCCACTGTCCCTCCCCCGTTTCCCTTAATAGTCCTCAGTGTGTAGTAGACCCCTTCCCTCTGTCCATGTGTTCTTATTTTTCTAACCCGCCTATGAGGGAGAATATGCGATATTTCGTTTTCTGTTCTTTTGTCAGTTTTCTGAGAATGATGTTCTCCAGATTCATCCATGTCCTTACAAAGGACATAAACTCATCAGTTTTGATTGCTGCATAATATTCCATGGTGTATCTGTGCCACATTTTCCCAATCCAGTCTATCATCGATGGGCATTTAAGTTGGTTCCAAAACTTTGCTATTGGAAACAGTGCTGAAATAAACATACTTGTTTATGTGTCCTTATAGTAGAACGATTTATAGTCCTTTGGATATATACCTAGTAAAGGGATTACTGGGTCAAATGGAATTTCTATTTCTAGGTCCTAGAGGAATCGCCACACTGTCTTCCACAATGGTTGTGCTAATTTACACTCCCACCAAAAGTGTAAGAGTGTTCCTTTTTCTTCAAATCCTCTCCAGCATCTGCTGTCTCCAGATTTTTAATGATCGCAATTCTAACTGCTGTGAGATGGTATCTCAATGTGGTTTTGATTTGCATCTCTCTAATGGCCAGTAATTATGAGCATTTTTTCATGTGTTTGTTGGCCTCATGTATGTCTTCTTTTGCACAGTTTCTGTTCATATCCTTTGCCCATTTTTGAATGGGATTGTTTGTTTTTTTCCTGTAAATCTGTTTGAGTTCTTTGTAAATTCTGGATATCAGCCCTTTGTCAGATGCGTAAACTGCAAAGATTTTTTCCCATTCTGATGGTTGCCGATTCACTCTAGTGACTGTTTCTTTTGCCGTGCAGAAGCTGTGGAGTTTGATTAGGTCCCATTTGTCTATTTTGGCTTTTGTTGCCAATGCTTTTGGTGTTTTGTTCATGAAGTCCTTGCCTACTCCTATGTCCTGAACGGTTTTGCCTAGATTTTTTTCTAGGGTTTTTATGGTGTCAGGTCTTACGTTTAAGTCTTTAATCCATCTGGAGTTAATTTTAGTGTAAGGTGTCAGGAAGGGGTCCAGTTTCTGCTTTCTGCACATGGATAGCTAGTTTTCCCAACACCATTTATTAAACAGGGAATTCTTTTCCCATTGCTTGTTTTTGTCTGGTTTATTAAAGATTATATGGTTGTAGATATGTTGTGTTGCCTCCGATGCCTCTGTTCTGTTCCACTGGTCTATATCTCTGTTTCAGTACGAGTACCATGCTGTTTTGATCACTGTTGCCTTGTAGTATAGTTTGAAGTCTGGTAGTGTGATGCCTCCCGCTGTGTTCCTTTTGCTTAGAATTGACTTGGCTTTGCGGGCTCTCTTTTGGTTCCATATGAAGTTGATGGTGGTTTATTCCAGTTCTGTGAAGAAATTCAATGGTAGTTTGATGGGGATAGCATTGATTGTGTAAATTTCTTTGCGCAGTATAGCCATTTTCATGATATTGATTCTTCCCAACAACGAACATGGAATGTTTCTCCATCTGTTTGTGTCCTCTCTTATTTCGTTGAGCAGTGGTTTGTAGTTTTCCTTAAAGAGATACCTGACATTTCATGTGAGTTGTATTCCTTTGTATTTTATTTTTTTTTGTAGCAATTTTGAATGGCAGTTCATTCTTGATTTGGTTCTCTTTAAGTCTGTTATTGGTGTATAGGAATGCTTGTGATTTTTGCATATTGATTTTATATTTTGAGATTTTGCTGAAGTTGCTTATCATTTCAGGAGTTTTGGTGCTGAGGTGATGAGGTCTTCTAGGTATACTATCATGTCGTCTGCAAATAGAGACAATTTGGCTTCCACCTTTCCTATTTGAATACCCTTTATTTCTTTTTCTTGCCTGATTGCTCTAGCTAGAACATCCAGTATTATGTTGAATAGATGTGGTGAGAGGGGACATCCTTGTCTAATGCCGAATTTCAAAGGGAATGCTTCCAGTTTTTTCCCGGTAAGTATGATATTGGCTGTTGGTTTGTCATAAATAGCTTTTATTACTTTGAGATATGTTCCATCAATACCAAGTTTATTTAGGATTTTTAGCATAAAGGGCTGTTGAATTTTGTGAAGTGCCTTCTCTGCATCAATTGAGAAAATCTTGTGGTTTTTGTTTTTGCTTCTATTTATGTGGTGAATTACATTTATAGACTTGCGTATGTTGAACCAGCCTTGCATGCCCGAGATGAATCCTACTTGATCATGATGGATAAGTTTTTTATTGTGCTGTTGCAATCGGTTTGCCAGTATTTTACTGAAGATTTTTGCATCTATGTACATCATGGATATTGGCCTGATGTTTTCTTTTCTTGTTGAGTCTCTGCCTGGTTTTAGTATCAGGATGATGTTGGTCTCATAAAATGATTTGGGAATGGTTTTCTCCTTATGAATTATTTGGAATAGTTTCAGAAGGAATGGTACCAACTCCTCTTTGTGTGTCTGGTAGAATTCGGCTGTGAACCCATCTGGACCAGGGCTTTTTTTGTGTGGTAGGCTCTTAATTGCTGCGTCAACTTCAGACCTTGTTATTGGTCTATTCATAGTTTCGGCTTCCTCCTGGTTTAGGCTTGGGAGGACACAGGCGTCCAGGAATTTATCCATTTTTTCCTGGTTTACTAGTTTATGTGCATAGAGTTGTTTGTGGTATTCTCTGATGATAGTTTGAATTACTGTGGAGTCTGTGGTGTTTTCCCCATTATCGTTTTTTATTGCATCTATTTGCTTATTCTCTCTGTTCTTTTTTATCAGTCTGGCTACTGGTCTGTCTCTCTATTTTGTTGATCTTTTCAAAAAACCAGCTCTTGGATATATTGATTTTTTGTAGGGCATTTCTTGTCTCTATTTCCTTCAGTTCTGCTCTCATCTTAGTTATTTCTTGTCTTCAGCTAGGTTTTGAGGTTTTTTGATCTTACGCCTCTAGCACTTTCAATTTTGATGATAGTGTGTCAATTTTGGATCTCTCCACTCTTCTCATGTGGGCACTTATTGCTCTCTATTTTCCTCTACAGACTGCATTAAAAGTGTCCCAGAGATTGTGGTATGTTGTGTCTTCATTATCGTTGGTTTCAAAAACTTCTTTTTAATTTATTTATTTATTTTAAATTTTTATTGCATTATAAGTTTGGGGGTACATGTGCAGAACGTGCAAGATAGTTGCATAGCTACACACATAGCAGTGTGCTTTGCTGCTTTCCTCCCCTTCACCCACACTTGGCATTCATCCCCAGGCTATCCCCCCCAGCACCCGCCTGCTGTCCCTCCCCCATTCCCCCCAAGAGTCCCCAGTGTATAGTACACTGCCTCTCTGTGTCCATATGTTCTCATTTTTCTCAAAACCTTCTTTATTTCTGCCTTCATTTCATTGTTTATTCAATCAACATTCAAGAGACAGTTGCTCAGTTTCCATGAAGCTGTGCGGTTTTGAGTTATTTTCTGAATTCTGAGTTCCAACTTGATTTCACTATGATCTGAGAGACTGTTTTTTATGAAATCAGTTGTTTTGCATTTGCTGAGTAGTGCTTTACTTCCAATTATGTGGTCAATTTTGGAGTAGGTGTCATGTGGTGCTGAGAAGAATGTATATTTTGTGGATTTGCGGTGGAGAGTTCTATAAATGTCCATCAGGTTTGCCTGTTCCAGGTCTGAGTTCAACTTCTGGATATCCTTGTTAATTTTCTGTCTGGTTGATCTGTCTGAGATTGACAGTGGAGTATTAATGTCTCCCACTATTATTTTGTGGGAGTCTAGGTCTCTTTGTAAGTCATAAAGAACTTGCCTTATATAACTGGGTGCTCCTGCATTGGGTCCATATATATTTAGAATCGTTAGCTCTTCTTGTTGTATCGAGCCTTTTACCATTATGTAATGACCTTCTTTGTCCATTTTGATCTTTGCTGCTTTAAAGTCTATTTTATCAGAGACGAGAGTTGCAACTCCTGCTTTTTTCTGCTCTCCATTTGCTTGGTAAATTTTCCTCCATCTCTTTATTTTGAGCCTTTGTGTTTCCTTGCATGTGAGGTGGGTTTCCTGGATACAGAACACCGATGGGTTTTGTTTTTTTATCCAATTTGCCAGTCTGTGTCTTTTGATTGGTGCATTTAGCCCATTTACATTTAGGGTTAATATTGTTATGTGTGAATTTGACACTGCCATTTTGACGCTAGCCGGCTGTTTTGCCCATTGGTTCATGTAGATTCTTCATTATGTTGATGCTCTTTAGCAGTTAGGATGCTTTTACGATGGCTGGTACTGGTTGTTTCTTTTTATGTGTAGTGCCTCCTTCAGGAGCTCTTGTAAAGCAGGCCTAGTGGTGACAAAATCTCTGAGCACTTGCTTGTTCATGAAGGATTATATTTTTTCTTCACTGATGAAGCTCAGTTTGGCTGGATATAAAATTCTGGGTTGAAAGTTGTTCTTTTATTTATTTATTTATTTATTTATTTATTTATTTATTTATTTTTATTGCATTATAGGTTTGGGGGTACATGTGCAGAACGAGCAAGATAGTTGCATAGGTACACACATGGCAGTGTGCTTTGCTGCTTTCCTCCCCTTCACCCACACTTGGTATTCATCCCCAGGCTATCCCCCCCAGCCCCCCACTTCTGTCCATCCCCCATTCCCCCCAACAGTCCCCAGTGTATAGTAGACTGCCTCTCTGTGTCCACATGTTCTCATTTTTCTCACCCACCTATGAGCGAGTATATGCGGTATTTCTTTTTCTGTTCTTGTGTCAGTTTGCTGAGAATGATGTTCTCCAGATTCATCCATGTCCCTACAAAGGACACAAACTCATCATTTTTGATTGCTGCATAATATTCCATGGTGTATATGTGCCACATTTTCCCAGTCCAGTCTATCATCGTTGGGCATTTGGGTTGGTTCCAGGTCTTTGCTATTGTAAACAGTGCTGCAATGAACATTCGTGTGCATGTGTCCTTATAGTAGAACGATTTATAATCCTTTGGATAGATACCCAGTAATGGGATTGCTGGGTCAAATGGAATTTCTATTTCTAGGTCCCTGAGGAATCGCCACACTGTCTTCCACAATGGTTGAACTAATTTACACTCCCACCAACAGTGTAAGAGTGTTCCTATTTCTCCACATCCTCTCCAGCATCTGCTGTCTCCAGATTTTTTAATGATCGCCATTCTAACTGGTGTGAGATGGTATCTAAATGTGGTTTTGATTTGCATCTCTCTAATGACCAATGACGATGAGCACTTTTTCATATGTTTGCTGGCCTCATGTATGTCTGCTTTCGTAAAGTTTCTGTTCATATCCTTTGCCCATTTTTGAATGGGCTTGTTTGTTTTTTTCCTGTAAATCTGTTTGAGTTCTTTGTAAATTCTGGATATCAGCCCTTTGTCGGATGCGTAAACTGCAAAGATTTTTTCCCATTCTGATGGTTGCCGATTCACTCTAGTGACTGTTTGTTTTGCTGTGCAGAAGCTGTGGAGTTTGATTAGGTCCCATTTGTCTATTTTGGCTTTTGTTGCCAATGCTTTGGGAGTTTTGTTCATGAAGTCCTTGCCTACTCCTATGTCCTGAATGGTTTTGCCTAGATTTTCTTCTAGGGTTTTTATGGTGTCGGGTCTTACGTTTAAGTCTTTAATCCATCTGGAGTTAATTTTAGTGTAAGGTGTCAGGAAGGGGTCCAATTTCTGCTTTCTGCACATGCCTAGCCAGTTTTCCCAACACCATTTATTAAATAGGGAATCCTTTCCCCATTGCCTGTTTTTGTCTGGTTTATCAAAGATAATATGGTTGTAGATGTGTTGTGTTGCCTCCGATGCCTCTGTTCTGTTCCATTGGTCTATATCTCTGTTTTGGTACCAGTACCATGCTGTTTTGATTACTGTAGCCTTGTAGTATAGTTTGAAGTCTGGTAGCGTGATGCCTCCCGCTGTGTTCTTTTTGCTTAGAATTGACTTGGCTATGCGGGCTCTTTTTTGGTTCCATATGAAATTCATGGTGGTTTTTTCCAGTTCTGTGAAGAAATTCAATGGTAGTTTGATGGGGATAGCATTGATTGTGTAAATTACTTTGGGCAGTATAGCCATTTTCACGATATTGATTCTTCCTAACCACGAACATGGAATGTTTCTCCATCTGTTTGTGTCCTCTCTTATTTCATTGAGCAGTTGTTTGTAGTTTTCCTTAAAGAGGTCCCTTACATTCCTAGTGAGTTGTATTCCTAGGTATTTTATTTTCTTTGTAGCAATTGTGAATGGCAGTTCGTTCTTGATTTGGTTCTCTTTAAGTCTGTTATTGGTGTATAGGAATGCTTGTGATTTTTGCACATTGATTTTATATCCTGAGACTTTGCTGAAGTTGCTTATCAGTTGCAGGAGCTTTTGGGCTGAGGTGATGGGGTCTTCTAGGTATACTATCATGTCGTCTGCAAATAGAGACAATTTGGCTTCCACCTTTCCTATTTGAATACCCTTTATTTCTTTTTCTTGCCTGATTGCTCTGGCTAGAACTTCCAGTACTATGTTGAATAGAAGTGGTGAGAGAGGGCATCCTTGTCTAGTGCCAGATTTCAAAGGGAATGCTTCCAGTTTTTGCCCATTAAGTATGATATTGGCTGTTGGTTTGTCATAAATAGCTTTTATTACTTTGAGATATGTTCCATCAATACCAAGTTTATTGAGGGTTTTTAGCATAAAGGGCTGTTGAATTTTGTCAAATGCCTTCTCTGCATCAATTGAGATAATCATGTGGTTTTTGTTTTTGCTTCTGTTTATGTGGTGAATTACATTTATAGACTTGCGTATGTTGAACCAGCCTTGCATCCCCGGGATAAATCCTACTTGATCATGATGGATAAGATTTTTAATGTGCTGTTGCAATCGGTTTGCCAGTATTTTATTGAAGATTTTTGCATCTATGTTCATCATGGATATTGGCCTGAAGTTTTCTTTTCTTGTTGAGTCTCTGCCAGGTTTTGGTATCAGGATGATGTTGGTCTCATAAAATGATTTGGGAAGGGTTCCCTCTTTTTGGATTATTTGGAATAGTTTCAGAAGGAATGGTACCAGATCCTCTTTGTGTGTCTGGTAGAATTCGGCTGTGAACCCATCTGGACCTGGGCTTTTTTTGTGTGGTAGGCTCTTAATTGCTGCCTCAACTTCAGACCTTGTTATTGGTCTATTCATAGTTTCGGCTTCCTCCTGGTTTAGGCTTGGGAGGACACAGGCATCCAGGAATTTATCCATTTCTTCCTGATTTACTGGTTTATGTGCATAGAGTTGTTTGTAGTATTCTCTGATGATGGTTTGAATTTCTGTGGAATCTGTGGTGATTTCCCCTTTATCGTTTTTTATTGCATCTATTGGGTTGTTCTCTCTCTTCTTTTTTATCAGTCTGGCTAGTGGTCTGTCTATTTTGTTGATCTTTTCGAAAAACCAGCTCTTAGATTTATTGATTTTTTGAAGGGTTTTTCTTGTCTCTATCTCCTTCAGTTCTGCTCTGATCTTAGTTATTTCTTGTCTTCGGCTAGGTTTTGAGCTTTTTTGATCTTGCTCCTCTAGCTCTTTCAATTTTGACGATAGGGTGTCAATTTTGGATCTCTCCACTCTTCTCATGTGGGCACTTATTGCTATATATTTTCCTCTACAGACTGCTTTAAATGTGTCCCAGAGATTCTGGTACGTTGTGTCTTCATTCTCATTGGTTTCAAAGAACTTCTTTATTTCTGCCTTCATTTCATTGTTTATCCAATCAACATTCAAGAGCCAATTGTTCAGTTTCCATGAAGCTGTGCGGTTCTGAGTTATTTTCTGAATTCTGAGTTCCAACTTGATTGCACTATGGTCTGAGAGACTGTTTGTTATGATTTCAGTTGTTTTGCATTTGCTGAGGAGTGCTTTACTTCCAATTATGTGGTCAATTTTGGAGTAGGTGTGATGTGGTGCTGAGAAGAATGTATATTCTGTGGATTTGGGGTGGAGAGTTCTGTAAATGTCTATCAGGTTTGCTTGTTCCAGGTCTGAGTTCAAGTCCTGGATATCCTTGTTAATTTTCTGTCTGGTTGATCTGTCTGCTATTGACAGTGGAGTGTTAAAGTCTCCCACTATTATTGTGTGGGAGTCTAAGTCCCTTTGTAAGTCATTAAGAACTTGCCTTATATATCTGGGTGCTCCTACATTGGGTCCATATATATTTAGAATCGTTATCTCTTCTTGTTGTATCGATCCTTTTACCATTATGTAATGACCTTCTTTGTCCCTTTTGATCTTTGTTACTTTAAAGTCTATTTTATCAGAGATGAGAATTGCAACTCCTGCTTTTTTTTGCTCTCCATTTGCTTGGTAAATCTTCCTCCATCCCTTTATTTTGAGCCTTTGTGTATCTTTGCATGTGAGGTGGGTTTCCTGGATACAGCACACCGATGGGTTTTGGTTTTTTATCCAATTTGCCAGTCTGTGTCTTTTGATTGGTGCATTTAGCCCATTTACATTCAGGGTTAATATTGTTATGTGTGAATTTGATACTGCCATTTTGATGCTAGCTGGCTGTTTTGCCTGTTGGTTCATGTACATTCTTCATTTTGTTGATGGTCTTTAGCATTTGGTATGCTTTTAGGATGGCTGGAACTGGTTGTTTCTTTCTATGTGTAGTGCCTCTTTCAGGAGCTCTTGTAAAGCAGGCCTAGTGGTGACAAAATCTCTGAGTACTTGCTTGTTCGTGAAGGATTTTATTTTTCCTTCACTTATGAAGCTCAGTTTCGCTGGATATGAAATTCTGGGTTGAAAGCTCTTTTCTTTAAGGATGTTGAATATTGGCCCCCACTCTCTTCTGGCTTGTAGAGTCTCTGCTGAGAGATCTGCTGTGAGTCTGATGGGCTTCCCTTTGTGGGTGACCCGACCTTTCTCTCTGGCTGCCCTTAGTATTTTCTCCTTCGTTTCAACCCTGGTGAATCTGACGATTATGTGCCTTGGGGTTGCTCTTCTTGCAGAGTATCTTTGTGGTGTTCTCTGTATTTCCTGGAGTTGAGTATTGACCTGTCTTCCTAGGTTGGGGAAATTTTCCTGGATAATATCCTGAAGAGTGTTTTCCAGCTTGGATTCATTCTCTTCGTCACATTCTGGTACACCTATCAAACGTAGGTTGGGTCTCTTCACATAGTCCCACATTTCTTGGAGATTTTGTTCATTCCTTTTTGTGCTTTTTTCTTTAATCTTGGTTTCTCGTTTTATTTCATTGAGTTGATCTTCAACTTCTGATATTCTTTCTTCTGCTTGGTCAATTCGGCTGTTGATACTTGTGCATGCTTTACGAAGTTCTCGTGTTGAGTTTTTCAGCTCCTTCAATTCATTCATATTCCTCTCTAAGTTGTCCATTCTCGTTATCAATTCCTCGAATCTTTTTTCAAATCTTTTTTCAAGGTTCTTAGTTTCTTTGCACTGGTTTAGAACATGTTCCTTTAGCTCACTGAAGTTTCTCATTATCCACTTTCTGAAGTCTGATTCCGTCATTTCGTCACATTCATTCTCCGTCCAGCTTTGTTCCCTTGCTGGTGAGGAGTTTTGGTCCTTTTTTGGATGTGAGGTGTTTTGGTTTCGGGTGCTTTCCTCCTTTTTGCGCTGGTTTCTTCCCATCTTTATGGATTTATCCGCCTGTTGTCTTAGTAGTGGCTGATTTTTCAATTGGGTCTCTGTGTGGACACTGAGATTGTTGATGATGAAGTATTTCTGTTACTTAGTTTTCCCTCTAATGATCTATCCTCTCTGCTGTATGAGTGCTGAGGTCCACTCCAGGCCCTGCTTGTCTGGGGTATACCTGCAGCAGCTGCAGAACAGTGAGGGATGATATCAGTTTCTTTTTCTGCTGCCCTTGTTCCAGAATGATGCCAGCCAAATGTCAGTCTGATTAGTCCTTTTCTGGGGTGACTCCTTGGATATACAGAGGTCAGGGAGCTGCTTGAGGAGACAGTCTGTGCTTTATAGGAGCTCCAGTGCTGAGCTGTGAGCTCCGTTGTTCATTCAGGGTTGTTGGGAGGTTATGTCTGCTGCAATAGAACTCATAAAACACCACTCTCTTTTTTTTTTTTTTTTTTTCACCCTTAGATGCTCTGTCTCAGGGAGTTGGGGCTTTCTTTATGAGTATCTGTTGCACTGTCCTGCCCCACTAGGTGGCAGTCTATTCACTATTTGCCTGCCGGGGCTCTGACCTCCTAAGGCGGGTCCGCCCTGTTGCGGCCCCGCGGACTCTCTCTGTTATGGCAGGTTGCCTCGGCAACAGCAGGCTGCGTCAGTCCTGGGCGGTACTTAAGTGGGGGTGCACTTTGTCAGGAATGGTGGACGCCCCTCCCTGACCGGGCTGCACCGTCCTAAATGCCGGCAACAAAACTCTCAGCCCCAAGTGCCTCCAGTCGCCGCCCTGCTTGTCCCCGTGAGCGTGGGACCCGCCAAGCCCGATCACCCTGCTCCCTGCCTCAGAGTCCGTCCTCTCTCTCTCTCTCTTCCTCTCCCCAAGCTGAAAGGTCGACTCTCTCACTGGCGCCCCAGGAGCCTGCCGATAGGGCACTGGGATCCGTGCGATCTCCCGTGCCGCTGCCCACTACCCCGGCTCAGATCACGCTTCCCAGGAAACTCCTGGTCTGGCTCATTGTCCAAGTCCTGTTCAATCAGATGGACATGCCAATCTGCCCTTCCAAATCTCAGATTGCCGGTTTAACAGGGCACCCAGACCAGTGAGTTCCGCGCCGGGTCCCGCTGCGGCGCCGGCCGAAGAGGCGGCGGGAGCCGGTTGCTTTAGCCGGCTTCTAGCGTCCCGTGTCTCTCCCACACCTGGGACTTTCAACGCTCTGTGGGCATAAAAGGAACATCCGAGAATGCGGCTAGGACTCACCCTCTGCGCCTTCACCGAGAGCTGCAATCCTGAGTCACCTCTACGACGCCATCTTGCCTCCCTCTCTCATGGCTATCTTAAACAGTGTCCTGATTACTCCATAGAAGTTCATTATTCACTGAAACTTTGAATGAGAGGCCATACAAAAGGGACACCTGACTATTTCTCCATTGTGAATTACACAATAAGGTTCTAAATGAGTGGTAGTATGAAATAGAATCCTGAGAATTCCCCAGGTGTGTATCATTCAGGGAGGCACAGAATGAGTGGCCATATAAAAAATGCTCGACTATTACCCTGGTGTGGATTATTCACTGAGGATCGAAATGAGTGGCTTCATTAAGTAGACTCTTAACTCTTCCCCAAGTTTTTATTATTGAATGAGACTCTGACTAAGTGGGCATAAAAAAGAGACTCAGGTGTATTGCCCAGTTGTTCACTACCTACAGTCTCTGAATGTGTAGGCATTTGAAGTAGATCCTTGACTGCTTCTGAGCGGAGTATTATTCACAGAGGCCCAGAATGAGTGGCCATGTGAAAGAGATTCCTGACTTATCAGATATATATGTTATTCACTAAAACACGGGAAGACTGGCCTTATGAAATAGACCGCATTTTACTCCACAGGTGCGCATTATTTTTTGACTCTCCAAAGCAACCACCATATAAAATTGACTAGTGATTATTCCCCACATGTGCAATATTCGAAGAGGTTCTGTATGAGTGTCCATATCAAATAGTCTCCTGACTCTCACACATGTGTGTATCATTCACCGAGCTGCTTTATAGGGGCTATTTTCAATAGGGTCCTCCCTCCTCCACAGCTATTTGTTATGCACTGAAGCTCTGAATGAGAGGCCATATGAAACAGACTCCTTACTATTGCCCCATTGTGCATTATTTGGTAATTCAGTGATTGAGTGGCCATATGACCTGGACTCTGACTATCCCCAAGTTGTGTATTCTTCTGTCAGTCTCTGAACGAGTGACCATATAAAATAGACTCCTGACTCTGTCCTCCTGACTATTTCTCAGCTCTGCATTTTCCACTGAGTGGCTGGGTGAACGGTCATATCAAATAGTCTCCAGACAATTCTCCAGGTGTGCGTTATTCACTCAGTCTCTTAATAAGTGTCTATATATCATAGAATCCTGAGTATTTTCCAGATATATATGATTCTTCACTGAGGAACTGAATAAGTGTCCATGTCAAGTACACTCCTGAAATTTCCATACGTCTTTATAATTCTGTGAGGCTGTAAATGAGTGGCCATATAATAGAGACTCCTATATACTACTCAGGCGTGATATTTTACATTCGGGTTTAAATGAGTGTCTATACAAAACAGAATGCTGAGTTTACCAAGGTGTCTGTTATTCAGTTAGTATCTGAGTATGTGGCTATATAAAATAGAATTCTGACTACAATACAGGTGTTCTTTACTCAATGAACCTATGAAGAAATGCCACATCTAACAGCGTCCAGAGTATTCCTCAGGTATTTATTATTCACTGAGGCCCTGAAACTTTGGCCATATGAAATTGTTTCCTGACTAGTCTACAGGCATGTATTATTGACTCTGACTCTAAATATTTGTGCATATATAATTGACTAGTGATTATTCCAAAGTCGTTTATTACTGACTCTGGCTTTGATTATGTGGCCATATAAAACAGACTAGTGAGTATTCCACACATGTGTATTATTCCTTTAGGCTGTAAATGAGAGGCTATGTAATGTACACTTCTAAAACTTCCCCAGGTGTGTGTCACTCAGTGAGGCTCTTTTTGTATGACAATTTGAAACACGAGGCTATTTCAAATATTTTATTATTCAGTGAATCACTGAATGAGCAGCTATATGAAATGAACTGCTGAGTACTTTACATTTGTGCATTATTCATTGAGGTTACGAGTCAGTGGCCATATAAAATAGAATCCTGATTAATCCACGCGTGCATATTATTCACTGAGGCTATGAATTTGTGTCCAAATGAAAGAGACTCCTGACTACTCCACAGGTCTGCATTATTTACCGAGGCTCTAAATAAATGTCCATCGAAAACAGACTCCGAATTATTCTCCAGGTGTGTATTATTCAGTGAGCCTCAGAAGATGTGGTCATACTACTTAGATTTCTTACCATATCAAGGGTCGGTCTTATGCACTGAGGCTCTGAATATGCATCTACAAGAAAAAGTCTCCTGACTACACAACATTGTTCAATGACACATTGAATGAGAGGCCATTTGAAAAATTCTCCTGACTATTTCACAGGTGTGTATTATTTATTGAGACTCAGAATGAAGAGATACAAGTAAATCCTGACTATTTATCCAGGTGTGTACATTTAGTGAGGCTCTCAACGGGTAGCCATAGGAAACAGACTTCTGACTGTTCCGCAGGTGTGAATTCTTCAGTGATTCTCTGAATGAGTGGCCATAAAATATAGACTCCAGACTATATCACAAGTGTGTAATATTCAGTGAGGCTGTGAAAGAGGGGCCATATGAAACAGAATTCTAATGACTCCACATGTCCGATATTTACTGTTTGTCTGAATCAGTAGCGGTATGACATAGACTCCTCATTATTCTCCATGTGTGCATTATTCCAACAGGTTTGGTATGAGTGTCCATACCAAATAGACTCCTGAAACTACACCAGGTGTGTATTACTCAGCGTTACACAGAATTAGAGTTCATGTGAAATAGACTCCTGACTACCACCCAGGTGTGTATCATTCAGGAATGCACTTAATTCATGGCTATCATAAACAGTGTCCTGGTTACTCCCAGAAGTTCATTATTCACTGAAACTTTGAATGAGAGGCCATAGAAAATAGACACATGACTATTGCTCCATTGTGAATTATTCCATAATGTTCTAAATGAGTGGTAGTATGAAATGGAATCCTGAGATTTCCCCAGGTGTGTATCATTGAGGGAGGCACAGAATGAGTGGCCATATAAAAAATGCTCCACTATTACCCTTCTGTGGATTACTCACTAAGGATTTAAATGAGTGGCTACATGAAGTAGACCCTTAAATCTTCCCCAGTTGTGTATTATAGAATGAGACTCTGATTGGGCATGAAAAAGAGACTCAGGTGTATTGCCCACATGTTCATTACTTACAGAGACTCTGAATGTCTAGGCTTTTGAAGTAGACCCTTGACTGTTTTTGAGGGGAGTATTATTCACAGAGGCCCAGAACGAGTGGCCATGTGAAAGAGATTCCTGGCTTATCAGATATACATGTTATTCACTAAAACACTGAAAGAGTGGCCTTATGAAATAGACCACATTTTACTCCCCAGGTGCGCGTTATATTTTGACTCTCCAAATGAACCACCGTATGAAATTTACTAGTGATTATTCCCCACAGGTGCAATATTCGAAGACATTCTGATTGAGTGTCCATATCAGATCGTCTCCTGTCTATCACACATGTGTGTACGATAAACGGAGCTGCTTTATTTGGGGCTAACGACAATACAGTCCTCCCTTCTCCACAGCTGTTTATTAGGCACTGAAGCTCCGAATGAGAGGCCATATGAAATAGACTCCTTACTATTGCCCCATTGTGCATTATTTGGTAATGCTGTGATTGAGTAAACATATGACCTGGACTCTGACTATTCCCAAGGTGTGTATTCTTCAGTCAGTTTCTGAACGTGTCACCACATAAAATAGACTCCTGACTCTGTCCTCTTGACTATTTCTCAGCTCTTCATTTTCCACTGAGTCGCTGTGTGAACGGTCATATCAAATAGTCTCCAGACAATTCTCCAGGTGTACATTTTTCAGTGAGTCTCTGAATAAGTGACTATATATAATAGAATTCTGAGTATTTTCCAGATATATATGATTCTTCACTGAGGAACTGAATAATTGTCCATGTCAAGTACACTCCTGACATTTCCATATGCCTGTATTATTCTGTGAGTTTCTGAATGAGTGGCCATATAATAGAGACTCCTATACACTACTCAGGCGTGAGTTTTACATTCGGCTGTAAATTAGTGGCTATACGAAACAGAATCCTGACTTTCCCAAGGTGTCTGTTATTCAGTTAGGCTCTGAGTTTGTGGCTATATGAAATAAAATTCTGACTGCAATACAGGTGTTCCTTACATAATAAACCTCTGAAGAAATGCCACATGTAACAGCTTCCAGAGTTTTCCTTAGGTATTTATTATTCACTGAGGCTCTGAAACTTCGTCCCTATGAAATTCTTTCCTGACTAGTCTACAGGCGTGTATTATTGACTCTGACTCTAAATATTGGGGCATATTGAATAGACTAGTGACTATTCCAAAGTTGTGTATTACTGACTCAGGCTTTTTTTTTTGTGGCCATATAAAAGAGACTAGTGTCTATTCCACACATGTACATTATTCCCTTAGGCTGTAAATGAGAGGCAATGTAAAGTACACTCCTAACACTTCCCCAGGTGGGTTTCACTCAGTGAGGCTCTTTTTGTATGACAATATGAAACAGAAGGCTGTCTATTTCAAATAATTTTATTATTCACCGAATCTCTGAATGAGTGTCTATATGAAATAGACTGCCAATTACATTACATTTTTGCATTTTTCACTGAGGTTACGAGTCAGTGGCCATATAAAATGGAATCCTGACTAATCCACACGTGCATATTATCCAGAGCGGCTATGAATTTGTGTGCAAATGAAAGAGACTCCTGGCCACTCTAAATGTGTACACCATTTTCCGAGGCTCTGAATATATGTCCATCAAAAATAGACTCCAAATTATTCCCCAGGTGTGTATCATTCATTGAGGCTCAGAATATGTTTCCATGTCATTTAGATTCCTTACTATATCAAGTGTTTGTCTTATTCATTGAAGCTCTGATTATGTGTCTACATGAAAGTGTCTCCTGACTACACCACATTTTTCAATGACACATAGAATGAGAGGCCACATGAAAAAGTCTCCTGACTATTCCACAGGTGTGCATTATTTAGTGAGACTCTGAATGAGGAGATACAAGTAAATCCTGACTATTTATCCAGGTGTGTACATTTAGTGAGGCTCTCAATGGGTAGCCATAAGAAATAGACTTCTGAATATTCCACAGGTGTGAATTATTCCGAGATTCTCTGCATGAGTGGCCATAAAATATAGACTCCAGACTATATCACAAGTGTGTAATATTCAGTGAGGCTGTGAAAGAGGGGCCATATGAAGCAGACATCTAATTACTCCATATGTGCGTTATTCACTGTTTGTCTGAATGAGTAACCACATGACATAGACTCCTCATTATTCTCCATGTGTGTATTATTCCAGAGGATTCAGTATGAGTGTCCATACCACATAGACTCCTGAAACTCCCCCAGTTGTGTGTTACTCAGCGTTACACAGAATTAAAGTTCATATGAAATAGATTCCTGACTATCACACAGGTGCATATCATTCAGCAAGGCACTTAATTCGTGGCTATGTTAAACAGCGTCCGAAATACTCCATAGAAATTTAGTATTCACTGAAACTTTAAATGATAGACCATATAAAATAGACACCTGACTACTGATCCATTGTGAATTATTCAATAAGGTTCTAAATTACTGGTAGTATCAAATAGAATCCTGAGGATTCTTCATGTGCATATCACTCAGTCAGGCACAAAATGAGAGCCCATATAAAAAATCCTCTACTATTACCCTAGTGTGCATTATTCACTGAGGCTCTAAATAAGTGGCTACATGAAGTAGACTCTTAAATCTTCCTTTGTTGTGTATTATTGAATGAGTCTCTGACTAAGTGGGCATAAAAAAGAGACTCAGGTGTATTTCCCAGTTGTTCATTACATAGAGAGACTTTGAATGCGAAGCCACTTGAAGTAGCCCCTTGACTATATTTGAGGGGAGTATTCTTCACAGAGGCCCTGAACAAGTGGCCCTGTGAAAGAGATTCCTGACTTATCAGATATACATATTATTCACTAAAACACTGAAAGAGTGGCCTTATGAAATAGAACCCATGTTACTCAACAGGTTTGCATTATTTTTGGATTCTCCAAACTAATCACCATATGAAACAGACTAGTGATTATTTCCCACATGTGCAGTATTCGAAAGTTTCTGTATGAGTGTCTATGTAAAATAGTCTCCTGACTCTGACACATATGTGTATCATTCACGGAGCTGCTTAATTAGGAGCTACCTTATATAGGTTCCTGACTACTCCACAGCTGTTTATTATGCACTGAAGCTCGGAATGACAGTACGTATGAAATATTGCCCCATTGTGCATTATTGCCCCAATATATTATTGCCCATTGTGCATTATTTGGTAATGCTGTGATTGAGTGTCCATATGAGTTGGACACTGACTATTCCCAAGATGTGTATTCTTCAGTGAGATTCTGAATGAGTGACCACATAACATAAACCCTTGACTCTATCCTCTTGAATATTTTTCAGTTCTGCTTTGTCCACTGAGTCACCTTGTAAAGAGTCATATCAAATAATCTCCAGACTATTCCTTAGATGTGCATAATACAGTGAGTCTCTGAATAAGTGGCTATATATAATATAATCCTGAGTATTTTCCAGAAAAATATGATTCCTCACTGAGGTTCTGAGTAAGTGTCCGTGTGAAATACACTCCTGACGTTTTCATAGGTCTGTATTATTCTGTGAAGCTCTGAATGAGTGGAAATAAAATAGAGCCTCCTGAATGCTCCTCAGGCGTGCTTTTTTACATTGGGCTCTAAATGAGGGGGTATACGAAATAGAATTTTAACTTCTTCCAAGCTGTATGTTATTGAGTTAGTCTCTAAATATATGGCTCTAGGAAATAAAATTCTGACTACAATAGAGGTGTTTCTTATTCAAGGAAGGTCTTAAATTGATGTGACATGCAATAGCGTCCTGAGTATTTCCCAGGTATGTATTACTCACTGATGCTCTGAAATTTTGGCCATATAAAAATGTTTTTTGACTTGTCCACAGGTTCGTATTATTGACTATGACTCTAAATATTTGGGCATGTAAAATAGACAAGTGACTATTCCAAAGTTGTGTATTACTCACTCAGGGATTGGATTTTCTGGCCATATAAAATAGTCTAGTGTCTATTTCACACGTGTACATTATTCCCTGAGGCTGCAAATAAGAGGCTATATAAAGTAGACTCCTAACCCTTCCCTAGGTGTGCCATACACAGTGAGGCTCATTTTGTGTGACCATATGAAAAAGGATGCTGCTATATTAAATATTTGTATCATTTAGTGAATCTCTGAATGAGTGTCTATATGAAATAGACTGCTGAGTACTTTACATTTGTGCATTTTTCACTGAGGTTATGAGTTAATTATCATATAAATTGGAATCTGGACTAATCCACACGTGCATATTATCCACTGAGGCTATGATTGAATGTCTAAATAAAATAGACTCCTGGCTACTCCACAGGTGTATATTATTTACCGAGGCTCTGAATCAATGTCCATCGAAAATAGACTCCAAATTATTCTGAAGGTGTGTATTATTCAGTGAGGTTCAGAAGATGTGGCCATATTAATTAGATTTCTTACACCATAAAGGGCTTCTTTTATTCTCTGTGGCTCTGAATATGCATCTACATGAACTAGACTCCTGAGTACACCACATTATTCAGTGACACTCCGAATTAGAGGCCACATGAAAAAGTCTCCTGACTATTCCACAGGTGTGCATTATTTAGTGAGACTCTGAATGAGGGGATAAAGGTAAATCCTGACTATTTCTCCAGGTGTTTACACTTAGTGAGGCTTTTAACGAGTGGCCATATGAAAGAGACTTCTGATTATTCCGCAGGTGTGCATTATTTAGTGATTCTCTGAATGAGTGGCTATAAAAAATAGACTCCATACTATATCACAAGTATGTAATATTCAGTGAGCCTGTGAAAGAGGGGTCATATGAAACAGACTTCTAATTTCTCTACATGTGCATTATTCACAGTTTGTCTGAATGAGTTGCCATATGACATAGACTCCTCATTATTATCCATGTGTGCATTAATCAAACAGGCTTTGTTTGTGTGTCAGTACAAAATAGACTCCTGACACTTCCCCAGGTGTGTATTACTCAGCGATACACAAAATTAGAGTTCATATGAAATAGACTCCTGACTCTCACAGAAGTGAGTATCATTCAGCAAGGCACTTAATTCGTGGCTATTTTAAACAGCGACCTTATTACTCCATAGAAGTTTACTATTCACTGAAACTTTCAATGATAGGCCATATAAAATAGACACCTGACTATTGCTCCATTGTGAATAATTAAATAAGGTTCTAAATGAGTGGGAGTATAAAATAGAATCCTGAGGATTTTTCAGGTGTATATCACTCAGTGAGGCACAACATGAGTGCCCATATAAAAAATGCTCGACTATTACCCTGGTGTGCATTATTCACTGAGGCTCTAAATTAGTGGCTACATGAAGTAGACTCTTAAATATTCCTTTATTGTGTATTATTGAATGAGTCTCTGACTAAGTGGGCATAAAGATAAACTCAGGTTTATTGCCCTGGTGTTCATTATGTGCAGAGACTTTAAATGTGTAGTCATTTGAAGTAGACCCTTAACTGTTTTTGAGGTGAGTGTTGTTCACAGAGGCCCTGAATGAGTGGCCATGTGACAGAGATTCCTGACTTGTCAGATAAACATATTATTCACTAAAACACTGAAAGAGTGTCCTTATGAAACAAAACCCATTTTACTCAACAGGTGTGCGTTATTTTTTGATTCTCCAAACTAATCACCATACGGAACAAACTAGTGATTATTCCCCACATGTGCAATATTCGAAATGGTTCTGTATGAGTATCTATGTCAAATAGTCTCCTGATTCTGACCCATGTGTGTATCATTCATGGAGCTGCTTAATTTGGGGCTACCTTAAATAGGGTCCTGACTACTCCACAGCTTTTTATTACACACCGAAGCTCCAAATGACAGGCCATATGAAATAGACTCCTTACTATTGCCCCATGGTGCATTATACGGTAATGCTGTGATTGAGTGTCCATATGACTTGGACACTGAGTATTCCCAAGGTGTGTATTCTTCAGTGGGATTCTGAACGAGTGACCACATGACATAACTACTTGACTCTATCGTCTTTACTATTTTTCAGATCTGCATTTTCCACTGAGTCACTTGGTGAACAGTGAAATCAAATAGTCTCCAGACTATTCCTTAGCTGTGCATTATTCAGTGAGTCTATTACCCAGGCGTGTATCATTCAGGAAAGCACTAAATTTGTGGCTATCTTAAACAGCATCCTGATTACTCCATAGAAGTTTATTATTCACTGAGCATTTAAGTGATAGACCATATAAAATAGAAACCTCACTATTGCTCCATTGTGAATTATTCAATAAGGTGCTAAATGTGTGGTAGTATCAAACAGAATCCTGAGGATTCTTCAGGTGTATATCACTCAGTGAGGCACAAAATGAGTGGCCATAGAAAAAATATTCGACTATTACCCTGAAGTGCATTATTCACTGAGGGTCTAAATGAGTGGCTACATGAAGTAGACTCTTAATTCTTCCCAAGGTGTGTATTACCGAATGAGACTCGAACTAAGTGGGCATAAAAAAGAGACTCAGGTGTATTGCCCAGTTGTCCATTACCTACAGAGTCTCTGAATGTGTAGCCATTTAAAGTAGACACTTGACTATTTTTGAGGGGAGTATCCTTCACAGAGGTCCTGAACGAGTGCCCATGTGAAAGAGATTCCATACTTTTCAGATATAAGTATCATTCACTAAAACACTGAAAGAGTGACCTTGTGAAATAGAACCCATTTTACTCCACAGGTGTGCATAAGTTTTTTTTTTTTATTTTTTTTTTTTATTTTTTTTTTATTTTTTTTTTTTTATTGCATTATAGGTTTGGGGGTACATGTGCAGAACGAGCAAGATAGTTGCATAGGTACACACATGGCAGTGTGCTTTGCTGCTTTCCTCCCCTTCACCCACACTTGGTATTCATCCCCAGGCTATCCCCCCCAGCCCCCCCCTGCTGTCCCTCCCCCATTCCCCCCAACAGTCCCCAGTGTATAGTAGACCGCCTCTCTGTGTCCACATGTTCTCATTTTTCTCACCCACCTATGAGCGAGTATATGCGGTATTTCTTTTTCTGTTCTTGTGTCAGTTTGCTGAGAATGATGTTCTCCAGATTCATCCATGTCCCTACAAAGGACACAAACTCATCATTTTTGATTGCTGCATAATATTCCATGGTGTATATGTACCACATTTTCCCAGTCCAGTCTATCATCGTTGGGCATTTGGGTTGGTTCCAGGTCTTTGCTATTGTAAACAGTGCTGCAATGAACATTCGTGTGCATGTGTCCTTATAGTAGAACGATTTATAATCCTTTGGATAGATACCCAGTAATGGGATTGCTGGGTCAAATGGAATTTCTATTTCTAGGTCCCTGAGGAATCGCCACACTGTCTTCCACAATGGTTGAACTAATTTACACTCCCACCAACAGTGTAAGAGTGTTCCTATTTCTCCACATCCTCTCCAGCATCTGCTGTCTCCAGATTTTTTAATGATCGCCATTCTAACTGGTGTGAGATGGTATCTCAATGTGGTTTTGATTTGCATCTCTCTAATGACCAATGACGATGAGCACTTTTTCATATGTTTGCTGGCCTCATGTATGTCTGCTTTCGTAAAGTTTCTGTTCATATCCTTTGCCCATTTTTGAATGGGCTTGTTTTTTTTTTTCCTGTAAATCTGTTTGAGTTCTTTGTAAATTCTGGATATCAGCCCTTTGTCGGATGCGTAAACTGCAAAGATTTTTTCCCATTCTGATGGTTGCCGATTCACTCTAGTGACTGTTTGTTTTGCTGTGCAGAAGCTGTGGAGTTTGATTAGGTCCCATTTGTCTATTTTGGCTTTTGTTGCCAATGCTTTGGGAGTTTTGTTCATGAAGTCCTTGCCTACTCCTATGTCCTGAATGGTTTTGCCTAGATTTTCTTCTAGGGTTTTTATGGTGTCGGGTCTTACGTTTAAGTCTTTAATCCATCTGGAGTTAATTTTAGTGTAAGGTGTCAGGAAGGGGTCCAATTTCTGCTTTCTGCACATGGCTAGCCAGTTTTCCCAACACCATTTATTAAATAGGGAATCCTTTCCCCATTGCCTGTTTTTGTCTGGTTTATCAAAGATAATATGGTTGTAGATGTGTTGTGTTGCCTCCGATGCCTCTGTTCTGTTCCATTGGTCTATATCTCTGTTTTGGTACCAGTACCATGCTGTTTTGATTACTGTAGCCTTGTAGTATAGTTTGAAGTCTGGTAGCGTGATGCCTCCCGCTGTGTTCTTTTTGCTTAGAATTGACTTGGCTATGCAGGCTCTTTTTTGGTTCCATATGAAATTCATGGTGGTTTTTTCCAGTTCTGTGAAGAAATTCAATGGTAGTTTGATGGGGATAGCATTGATTGTGTAAATTACTTTGGGCAGTATAGCCATTTTCACGATATTGATTCTTCCTAACCATGAACATGGAATGTTTCTCCATCTGTTTGTGTCCTCTCTTATTTCATTGAGCAGTTGTTTGTAGTTTTCCTTAAAGAGGTCCCTTACATTCCTAGTGAGTTGTATTCCTAGGTATTTTATTTTCTTTGTAGCAATTGTGAATGGCAGTTCATTCTTGATTTGGTTCTCTTTAAGTCTGTTATTGGTGTATAGGAATGCTTGTGATTTTTGCACATTGATTTTATATCCTGAGACTTTGCTGAAGTTGCTTATCAGTTGCAGGAGCTTTTGGGCTGAGGTGATGGGGTCTTCTAGGTATACTATCATGTCGTCTGCAAATAGAGACAATTTGGCTTCCACCTTTCCTATTTGAATACCCTTTATTTCTTTTTCTTGCCTGATTGCTCTGGCTAGAACTTCCAGTACTATGTTGAATAGAAGTGGTGAGAGAGGGCATCCTTGTCTAGTGCCAGATTTCAAAGGGAATGCTTCCAGTTTTTGCCCATTAAGTATGATATTGGCTGTTGGTTTGTCATAAATAGCTTTTATTACTTTGAGATATGTTCCATCAATACCAAGTTTATTGAGGGTTTTTAGCATAAAGGGCTGTTGAATTTTGTCAAATGCCTTCTCTGCATCAATTGAGATAATCATGTGGTTTTTGTTTTTGCTTCTGTTTATGTGGTGAATTACATTTATAGACTTGCGTATGTTGAACCAGCCTTGCATCCCCGGGATAAATCCTACTTGATCATGATGGATAAGTTTTTTAATGTGCTGTTGCAATCGGTTTGCCAGTATTTTATTGAAGATTTTTGCATCTATGTTCATCATGGATATTGGCCTGAAGTTTTCTTTTCTTGTTGAGTCTCTGCCAGGTTTTGGTATCAGGATGATGTTGGTCTCATAAAATGATTTGGGAAGGGTTCCCTCTTTTTGAATTATTTGGAATAGTTTCAGAAGGAATGGTACCAGATCCTCTTTGTGTGTCTGGTAGAATTCGGCTGTGAACCCATCTGGACCTGGGCTTTTTTTGTGTGGTAGGCTCTTAATTGCTGCCTCAACTTCAGACCTTATTATTGGTCTATTCATAGTTTCGGCTTCCTCCTGGTTTAGGCTTGGGAGGACACAGGCATCCAGGAATTTATCCATTTCTTCCTGATTTACTGGTTTATGTGCATAGAGTTGTTTGTAGTATTCTCTGATGATGGTTTGAATTTCTGTGGAATCTGTGGTGATTTCCCCTTTATCGTTTTTTATTGCATCTATTTGGTTGTTCTCTCTCTTCTTTTTTATCAGTCTGGCTAGTGGTCTGTCTATTTTGTTGATCTTTTCGAAAAACCAGCTCTTAGATTTATTGATTTTTTGAAGGGTTTTTCTTGTCTCTATCTCCTTCAGTTCTGCTCTGATCTTAGTTATTTCTTGTCTTCGGCTAGGTTTTGAGCTTTTTTGATCTTGCTCCTCTAGCTCTTTCAATTTTGACGATAGGGTGTCAATTTTGGATCTCTCCACTCTTCTCATGTGGGCACTTATTGCTATATATTTTCCTCTACAGACTGCTTTAAATGTGTCCCAGAGATTCTGGTACGTTGTGTCTTCATTCTCATTGGTTTCAAAGAACTTCTTTATTTCTGCCTTCATTTCATTGTTTATCCAATCAACATTCAAGAGCCAATTGTTCAGTTTCCATGAAGCTGTGCGGTTCTGAGTTATTTTCTGAATTCTGAGTTCTAACTTGATTGCACTATGGTCTGAGAGACTGTTTGTTATGATTTCAGTTGTTTTGCATTTGCTGAGGAGTGCTTTACTTCCAATTATGTGGTCAATTTTGGAGTAGGTGTGATGTGGTGCTGAGAAGAATGTATATTCTGTGGATTTGGGGTGGAGAGTTCTGTAAATGTCTATCAGGTTTGCTTGTTCCAGGTCTGAGTTCAAGTCCTGGATATCCTTGTTAATTTTCTGTCTGGTTGATCTGTCTGCTATTGACAGTGGAGTGTTAAAGTCTCCCACTATTATTGTGTGGGAGTCTAAGTCCCTTTGTAAGTCATTAAGAACTTGCCTTATATATCTGGGTGCTCCTACATTGGGTCCATATATATTTAGAATCGTTATCTCTTCTTGTTGTATCGATCCTTTTACCATTATGTAATGACCTTCTTTGTCCCTTTTGATCTTTGTTGCTTTAAAGTCTATTTTATCAGAGATGAGAATTGCAACTCCTGCTTTTTTTTGCTCTCCATTTGCTTGGTAAATCTTCCTCCATCCCTTTATTTTGAGCCTTTGTGTATCTTTGCATGTGAGGTGGGTTTCCTGGATACAGCACACCGATGGGTTTTGGTTTTTTATCCAATTTGCCAGTCTGTGTCTTTTGATTGGTGCATTTAGCCCATTTACATTCAGGGTTAATATTGTTATGTGTGAATTTGATACTGCCATTTTGATGCTAGCTGGCTGTTTTGCCCGTTGGTTCATGTACATTCTTCATTTTGTTGATGGTCTTTAGCATTTGGTATGCTTTTAGGATGGCTGGAACTGGTTGTTTCTTTCTATGTGTAGTGCCTCTTTCAGGAGCTCTTGTAAAGCAGGCCTAGTGGTGACAAAATCTCTGAGTACTTGCTTGTTCGTGAAGGATTTTATTTTTCCTTCACTTATGAAGCTCAGTTTCGCTGGATATGAAATTCTGGGTTGAAAGCTCTTTTCTTTAAGGATGTTGAATATTGGCCCCCACTCTCTTCTGGCTTGTAGAGTCTCTGCTGAGAGATCTGCTGTGAGTCTGATGGGCTTCCCTTTGTGGGTGACCCGACCTTTCTCTCTGGCTGCCCTTAGTATTTTCTCCTTCGTTTCAACCCTGGTGAATCTGACGATTATGTGCCTTGGGGTTGCTCTTCTTGCAGAGTATCTTTGTGGTGTTCTCTGTATTTCCTGGAGTTGAGTATTGACCTGTCTTGCTAGGTTGGGGAAATTTTCCTGGATAATATCCTGAAGAGTGTTTTCCAGCTTGGATTCATTCTCTTCGTCACATTCTGGTACACCTATCAAACGTAGGTTGGGTCTCTTCACATAGTCCCACATTTCTTGGAGATTTTGTTCATTCCTTTTTGTGCTTTTTTCTTTAATCTTGGTTTCTCGTTTTATTTCATTGAGTTGATCTTCAACTTCTGATATTCTTTCTTCTGCTTGGTCAATTCGGCTGTTGATACTTGTGCATGCTTCGCGAAGTTCTCGTGTTGAGTTTTTCAGCTCCTTCAATTCATTCATATTCCTCTCTAAGTTGTCCATTCTCGTTATCAATTCCTCGAATCTTTTTTCAAATCTTTTTTCAAGGTTCTTAGTTTCTTTGCACTGGTTTAGAACATGTTCCTTTAGCTCACTGAAGTTTCTCATTATCCACTTTCTGAAGTCTGATTCCGTCATTTCGTCACATTCATTCTCTGTCCAGCTTTGTTCCCTTGCTGGTGAGGAGTTTTGGTCCTTTTTTGGAGGTGAGGTGTTTTGGTTTCGGGTGCTTTCCTCCTTTTTGCGCTGGTTTCTTCCCATCTTTATGGATTTATCCGCCTGTTGTCTTAGTAGTGGCTGATTTTTCAATTGGGTCTCTGTGTGGACACTGAGATTGTTGATGATGAAGTATTTCTGTTACTTAGTTTTCCCTCTAATGATCTATCCTCTCTGCTGTATGAGTGCTGAGGTCCACTCCAGGCCCTGCTTGTCTGGGGTATACCTGCAGCAGCTGCAGAACAGTGAGGGATGATATCAGTTTCTTTTTCTGCTGCCCTTGTTCCAGAATGATGCCAGCCAAATGTCAGTCTGATTAGTCCTTTTCTGGGGTGACTCCTTGGATATACAGAGGTCAGGGAGCTGCTTGAGGAGACAGTCTGTGCTTTATAGGAGCTCCAGTGCTGAGCTGTGAGCTCCGTTGTTCATTCAGGGTTGTTGGGAGGTTATGTCTGCTGCAATAGAACTCATAAAACACCACTCTTTTTTTTTTTTTTTCCACCCTTAGATGCTCTGTCTCAGGGAGTTGGGGCTTTCTTTATGAGTATCTGTTGCACTGTCCTGCCCCACTAGGTGGCAGTCTATTCACTATTTGCCTGCCGGGGCTCTGACCTCCTAAGGCGGGTCCGCCCTGTTGCGGCCCCGGCGGACTCTCTCTGTTATGGCAGGTTGCCTCGGCAACGGCAGGCTGCGTCAGTCCTGGGCGGTACTTAAGTGGGGGTGCACTTTGTCAGGAATGGTGGACGCCCCTCCCTGACCGGGCTGCACCGTCCTAAATGCCGGCAACAAAACTCTCAGCCCCAAGCGCCTCCAGTCGCCGCCCTGCTTGTCCCCGTGAGCGTGGGACCCGCCGAGCCCGATCACCCTGCTCCCTGCCTCAGAGTCCGTCCTCTCTCTCTCTCTCTCTTCCTCTCCCCAAGCTGAAAGGTTGACTCTCTCACTGGCGCCCCAGGAGCCTGCCGATAGGGCACTGGGATCCGTGCGATCTCCCGTGCCGCTGCCCACTACCCCGGCTCAGATCACGCTTCCCAGGAAACTCCTGGTCTGGCTCATTGTCCAAGTCCTGTTCAATCAGATGGACATGCCAATCTGCCCTTCCAAATCTCAGACTGCCGGTTTAACAGGGCACCCAGACCAGCGAGTTCGCGCCGGGTCCCGCTGCGGCGCCGGCCGAAGAGGCGGCGGGAGCTGGTTGCGTTAGCCGGCTGCTAGCGTCCCGTGTCTCTCCCACACCTGGGACTTTCAACGCTCTGTGGGCATAAAAGGAACATCCGAGAATGCGGCTAGGACTCACCCTCTGCGCCTTCACCGAGAGCTGCAATCCTGAGTCACCTCTACGACGCCATCTTGCCTCCCTCCTATAAGTTTTTGATTCACCAAACGAAACACCATATGAAACAGACAAGTGATTATTCCCCACATGTGCAGTATTCAAAATGGCTTTGATTTTGCGAACATATAAAATAGACTAGGGCCTATTCTATACGAGTGCATTATTTCCTGATTCTGTAAATTAAAGGCTATATAAAGTAGACTCCTAACACTTCCCCTGGTGTGCATTACTCAGTGAGCCTCTTTTTGTTTAACCATATGAAACAGGATGCTGTCTATCTCAAATATTTGTATTATTCAGTGAATCTCTGAATGAGTGTCTATATGAAATGGACTGCTAAGTATTTTACATTTTTGCATTTTTCACTGAGGTTTCTATTCAGTGGCCATATTAAATGTAATCCTGACTAATCCAGACATGAATATTATCCACTGAGGCTATGAATGAGTGTCCTAATAAAAGAGACTCCTGGCTACTCCACAGGTGTACATAATTTTTCGAGGCTCTGAATACATGTCCATCGAAAATAGACTCCAAATTATTCCCCAGGTGTGTATTATTCAGTGAGGCTCAGAATATGTTTCCATATCAATTAGATTCCTTCCTATATCAATGATCTCTCTTGCTCACTGAAGCTCTGAATATGTGTCTACATGAAATAGACTCCTGACTACACCACATTATTCAGTGACACTCCGAATTAGAGGCCACATGAAAAAGTCTCCTGACTATTCCACAGGTGTGCATTATTTAGTGAGACTCTGAATGAGGGGATAAAGGTAAATTCTGACTATTTCTCCAGGTGTGTACACTTAGTGAGGCTCTTAAGGAGTGGCCATAGGAAAGAGACTTCTGACTATTCCGCAGGTGTGCATTATTTAGTGATTCTCTGAATGAGTGGCCATAAAAAATAGACTCCAGACTATATGACAAGTGTGTAATATTCAGTGAGGCTTTGAAAGAGGGGCCATATGAAACAGACTTCTAGTTACTCCACATGTGCATTATTCACAGTTTGTCTGAATGAGTAGCCATATGACATAGACTCCTCATTATTATCCATGTGTGCATTAATCAAACAAGTTCTGTTTGAGTGTCCATACCAAATAGACTCCTGACCCTTCCCCAGGTGTGTATTACTCAGTGATACACAAAATTAGAGTTCATATTAAATAGACTGCTGACTATCACCCAGGTGTGTATCATTCAGGAAGGCACTTAATTAGTGGCTATCTTAAACTGCGTCTTGATTACTCCATAGAAGTTCAATATTCGGGGCCCAAAGTTGCTCCGGCCAGATGTCATGGCGCTTGCGAAGGCTAGGCCAAGAGTTAAAGGCCAACCAACCTCAGCCACCTTACAAGCTCTCATTGATTGGCAAAAAAAAAAAAGTTCAATATTCACTGAAACTCTGATTGATAGCCAATATAAAATACACACCTGACTATTGCTACATTGTGAATTATTCAATAAAGTTCTGTATGAGTGTTAGTATTAAATAGAATCCTGAGGATTCTTCAGCTGTATATCACTCACTGAGGCACAAAATGAGTGACCATATAAAAAATTCTCCACTGTTACCCTGGTGTGCATTATTCACTGAGGATCTACATGAGTGGCTACATGAAGTAGACTCTTAACTCTTCCCAAGGTGTGTATTATTCAATGAGACTCTGACTATGTGTGCATAAAAAAGAAGACTCAGGTGTATTTCCACGGTGTTCAATACTTACAGAGACTCTGAAAGTGTAGATTTTTGAAGTATATCTTTGACTGTTTCTTGGGGGAGTACTATTCACACAGGCCCAGAACGAGTGGCCATGTGAAAGAGATTCCTGACCTATCAGATATACATATTATTCAATAAAGCATTGAAAGAGTGGCCTTATGAAATAGAACCCATTTTACTCAACAGGTGTGCGTTATTTTTTGATTCTCCAAATCAATTTCCATATGAAACAGACTTTTGATTATTCACCACATGTGCAGTATTCGGAAAGTTTCTTTTTTTTTTTTTAATTTTTATTGCATTATATGTTTGGGGGTACATGTGCAGAACGAGCAAGATAGTTGCATAGGTACACACATGTCAGTGTGCTTTGCTGCTTTCCTCCCCTTCACCCACACTTGGTATTCATCCCCAGGCTATCCCCCCAAGCCCCCCACTGCTGTCCCTCCCCCATTCCCCCCAACAGTCCCCAGTGTATAGTAGACCGCCTCTCTGTGTACACGTGTTCTCATTTTTCTCACCCACCTATGAGTGAGTATATGCGGTATTTCTTTTTCTGTTCTTGTGTCAGTTTGCTGAGAATGATGTTCTCCAGATTCATCCATGTCCCTACAAAGGACACAAACTCATCATTTTTGATTGCTGCATAATATTCCATGGTGTATATGTGCCACATTTTCCCAGTCCAGTCTATCATCGTTGGGCATTTGGGTTGGTTCCAGGTCTTTGCTATTGTAAACAGTGCTGCAATGAACATTCGTGTGCATGTGTCCTTATAGTAGAAAGATTTATAGTCCTTTGGATAGATACCCAGTAATGGGATTGCTGGGTCAAATGGAATTTCTATTTCTAGGTCTCTGAGGAATCGCCACACTGTCTTCCACAATGGTTGAGCTAATTTACACTCCCACCAACAGTGTAAGAGTGTTCCTATTTCTCCACATCCTCTCCAGCATCTGCTGTCTCCAGATTTTTTAATGATCGCCATTCTAACTGGTGTGAGATGGTATCTCAATGTGGTTTTGATTTGCATCTCTCTAATGACCAATGATGATGAGCACTTTTTCATATGTTTGCTGGCCTCATGTATGTCTGCTTTCGAAAAGTTTCTGTTCATATCCTTTGCCCATTATTGAATGGGATTGTTTGTTTTTTTCCTGTAAATCTGTTTGAGTTCTTTGTAAATTCTGGATATCAGCCCTTTGTCAGATGCGTAAACTGCAAAGATTTTTTCCCATTCTGATGGTTGCCGATTCACTCCAGTGACTGTTTGTTTTGCCGTGCAGAAGCTGTGGAGTTTGATTAGGTCCCATTTGTCTATTTTGGCTTTTATTGCCAATGCTTTTGGTGTTTTGTTCATGAAGTGCTTGCCTACTCCTATGTCCTGAATGGTTTTGCCTAGATTGTCTTCTAGGGTTTTTATGGTGTCAGGTCTTACGTTTAAGTCTTTAATCCATCTGGAGTTAATTTTAGTGTAAGGTGTCAGGAAGGGGTCCAGTTTCTGCTTTCTGCACATGGCTAGCCAGTTTTCCCAACACCATTTATTAAATACGGAATCCTTTCCCCATTGCCTGTTTTTTTCTGGTTTATCAAAGATAATATGGTTGTAGATGTGTTGTGTTGCCTCCGATGCCTCTGTTCTGTTCCATTGGTCTATATCTCTGTTTTAGTACCAGTACCATGCTGTTTTGATTACTGTAGCCTTGTAGTATAGTTTGAAGTCTGGTAGCGTGATGCCTCCTGCTGTGTTCTTTTGCTTAGAATTGACTTGGCTATGCGGGCTCTTTTTTGGTTCCATATGAAATTCATGGTGGTTTTTTCCAGTTCTGTGAAGAAATTCAATGGTAGTTTGATGGGGATAGCATTGATTGTGTAAATTACTTTGGGCAGTATAGCCATTTTCACGATATTGATTCTTCCTAACCACGAACATGGAATGTTTCTCCATCTGTTTGTGTCCTCTCTTATTTCGTTGAGCAGTTGTTTGTAGTTTTCCTTAAAGAGGTCCCTTACATTCCTAGTGAGTTGTATTCCTAGGTATTTTATTTTCTTTGTAGCAATTGTGAATGGCAGTTCGTTCTTGATTTGGTTCTCTTTAAGTCTGTTATTGGTGTATAGGAATGCTTGTGATTTTTTAACATTGATTTTTTTTTTATTTTTATTAATTTATTTATTTTATTGCATTATAGGTTTGGGGGTACATGTGCAGAACGAGCAAGATAGTTGCATAGGTACACACATGGCAGTGTGCTTTGCTGCTTTCCTCCCCTTCACCCACACTTGGTATTCATCCCCAGGCTATCCCCCCCAGCCCCCCCCTGCTGTCCCTCCCCACTTCCCCCCAACAGTCCCCAGTGTATAGTAGACCTCCTCTCTGTGTCCACGTGTTCTCATTTTTCTCACCCACCTATGAGTGAGTATATGCGGTATTTCTTTTTCTGTTCTTGTGTCAGTTTGCTGAGAATGATGTTCTCCAGATTCATCCATGTCCCTACAAAGGACACAAACTCATCATTTTTGATTGCTGCATAATATTCCATGGTGTATATGTGCCACATTTTCCCAGTCCAGTCTATCATCGTTGGGCATTTGGGTTGGTTCCAGGTCTTTGCTATTGTAAACAGTGCTGCAATGAACATTCGTGTGCCTGTGTCCTTATAGTAGAACGATTTATAGTCCTTTCGGTAGATACCCAGTAATGGGATTGCTGGGTCAAATGGAATTTCTATCTCTAGGTCCCTGAGGAATCGCCACACTGTCTTCCACAATGGTTGAACTAATTTACACTCTCACCAACAGTGTAAGAGTGTTCCTATTTCTCCATATCCTCTCCAGCATCTGCTGTCTCCAGATTTTTTAATGATCGCCATTCTAACTGGTGTGAGATGGTATCTCAATGTGGTTTTGATTTGCATCTCTCTAATGACCAATGACGATGAGCACTTTTTCATATGGTTGCTGGCCTCATGTATGTCTGCTTTCGTAAAGTTTCTGTTCATGTCCTTTGCCCATTTTTGAATGGGCTTGTTTGTTTTTTTCCTGTAAATCTGTTTGAGTTCTTTGTAAATTCTGGATATCAGCCCTTTGTGAGATGCGTAAACTGCAAAGATTTTTTTTCCCATTCTGATGGTTGCCGATTCACTCTAGTGACTGTTTGTTTTGCTGTGCAGAAGCTGTGGAGTTTGATTAGGTCCCATTTGTCTATTTTGGCTTTTGTTGCCAATACTTTTGGTGTTTTGGTCATGAAGTCCTTGCCTACTCCTATGTCCTGAATGGTTTTGCCTAGATTTTCTTCTAGGGTTTTTATGGTGTCAGGTCTTAAGTTTAAGTCTTTAATCCATCTGGAGTTAATTTTAGTGTAAGGTGTCAGGAAGGGGTGCAGTTTCTGCTTTCTGCACATGGCTAGCCAGTTTTCCCAACACCATTTATTAAATAGGGAATCCTTTCCCCATTGCCTGTTTTTGTCTGGTTTATCAAAGATAATATGGCTGTAGATGTGTTGTGTTGCCTCCGATGCCTCTGTTCTGTTCCATTGGTCTATATCTCTGTTTTAGTTCCAGTACCATGCTGTTTTGATTACTGTAGCCTTGTAGTATAGTTTGTAGTCTGGTAGCATGATGCCTCCTGCTGTGTTCTTTTTGCTTAGAATTGACTAGGCTATGCGGGCTCTTTTTTGGTTCCATATGAAATTCATGGTGGTTTTTCCAGTTCTGTGAAGAAATTCAATGGTAGTTTGATGGGGATAGCATTGATTGTGTAAATTATTTGGGCAGTATAGCCATTTTCACGATATTGATTCTTCCTAACCACGAACATGGAATGTTTCTCCATCTGTTTGTGTCCTCTCTTATTTCATTGAGCAGTTGTTTGTAGTTTTCCTTAAAGAGGACCCTTACATTCCTAGTGAGTTGTATTCCTAGGTATTTTATTTTCTTTGTAGCAATTGTGAATGGCAGTTCGTTCTTGATTTGGTTCTCTTTAAGTCTGTTATTGGTGTATAGGAATGCTTGTGATTTTTGAACATTGATTTTATGTCCTGAGACTTTGCTGAAGTTGCTTATCAGTTGCAAGAGATTTTGGGCTGAGGTGATGTGGTCTTCTAGGTATACTATCATGTCGTCTGCAAATAGAGACAATTTGGCTTCCACCTTTCCTATTTGAATACACTTTATTTCTTTTTCTTGCCTGATTGCTCTGGCTACAACTTCCAGTACTATGTTGAATAGAAGTGGTGAGAGAGGGCATCCTTGTCTAGTGCCAGATTTCAAAGGGAATGTTTCCTTTATTTGCCCATTAAGTATGATATTGGCTGTTGGTTTGTCATAAATAGCTTTTATTACTTTGAGATATGTTCCATCAATACCAAGTTTATTGAGGGTTTTTAGCATAAAGGGCTGTTGAATTTTGTCAAATGCCTTCTCTGCATCAATTGAGATAATCATGTGGTTTTTGTTTTTGTTTTTGCTTCTGTTTATGTGGTGAATTACATTTATACCCTTGCATATGTTGAACAGGCCTTGCATCCCCGGGATGAATCCTACTTGATCATGATGGATAAGTTTTTTAATGTGCTGTTGCAATCGGTTTGCCAGTATTTTATTGAAGATTTTTGCATCTATGTTCATCATGGATATTGGCCTGAAGTTTTCTTTTCTTGTTGAGTCTCTGCCAGGTTTTGGTATCAGGATGATGTTGGTCTCATAAAATGATTTGGGAAGGGTTCCCTCTTTTTGGATTATTTGGAATAGTTTCACAAGGAATGGTACCAGATCCTCTTTGTGTTTCTGGTAGAATTCGGCTGTGAACCCATCTGGACCTGGGCTTTTTTTTTGTGTGGTAGGCTCTTAATTGCTGCCTCAACTTCATACTTTGTTATTGGTCTATTCATAGTTTCGGCTTCCTCCTGGTTTAGGCTTGGGAGGAAACAGGCGTCCAGGAATTTATCCATTTCTTCCTGATTTACTGGTTTATGTGCATAGAGTTGTTTGTAGTATTCTCTGATGGTGGTTTTAATTTCTGTAAAATCTCTGTTGATTTCCCCTTTATCATTTTTTATTGCATCTATTTGGTTGTTCTCTCTCTTCTTTTTTATCAGTCTGGCTAGTGGTCTGTCTATTTTGTTGATCTTTTCGAAAAACCAGCTCTTAGATTTATTGAGTTTTTGAAGGGTTTTTCTTGTCTCTATCTCCTTCAGTTCTGCTCTGATCTTAGTTATTTCTTGTCTTCGGCTAGGTTTTGAGCTTTTTTGATCTTGCTCCTCTAGCTCTTTCAATTTTGACGATAGGGTGTCAATTTTGGATCTCTCCACTCTTCTCATGTGGGCACTTATTGCTATATGTTTTCCTCTACAGACTGCTATAAATGTGTCCCAGAGATTCTGGCACGTTGTTTCTTCATTCTCGTTGGTTTCAAAGAACTTCTTTATTTCTGCCTTCATTTCATTGTTTATCCAATCAACGTTCAAGAGGCAGTCGTTCAGTTTCCATGAAGCTGTGTGGTTATGTGTTGGTTTCTAAATTCTGAGAGCTAACTTGATTGCACTATGGTCTGAGAGACTGTTTGTTATGATTTCAGTTGTTTTGCATTTGCTGAGGAGTGCTTTACTTCCAATTATGTGGTCAGTTTTGGAGTAGGTGTGATGTGGTGCTGAGAAGAATGTATATTCTCTGGATTTGGGGTGGAGAGTTCTGTAAATGTCTATCAGGTTTGCTTGTTCCAGGTCTGAGTTCAAGTCCTGGATATCCTTGTTAATTTTCTGTCTGGTTGATCTGTCTGCTATTGACAGTGGAGTGTTAAAATCTCCCACTATTATTGTGTGGGAGTCTAAGTCCCTTTGTAAGTCATTAAGAACTTGCCTTATATATCTGGGTGCTCCTACATTGGGTCCATATATATTTAGAATCGTTATCTCTTCTTGTTGTATCGATCCTTTTACCATTATGTAATGACCTTCTTTGTCCCTTTTGATCTTTGTTACTTTAAAGTCTATTTTATCAGAGATGAGAATTGCAACTCCTGCTTTTTTTTGCTCTCCATTTGCTTGGTAAATGTTCCTCCATCCCTTTATTTTGAGCCTTTGTGTATCTTTGCATGTGAGGTGGGTTTCCTGGATACAGCACACCGATGGGTTTTGGTTTTTTATCCAATTTTCCAGTCTGTGTCTTTTGATTGGTGCATTTAGCCCATTTACATTCAGGGTTAATATTGTTATGTGTGAATTTGATACTGCCATTTTGATGCTAGCTGGCTGTTTTTCCCGTTGGTTCATGTACATTCTTCATTTTGTTGATGGTCTTTAGCATTTGGTATGCTTTTAGGATGGCTGGAACTGGTTGTTTCTTTCTATGTGTAGTGCCTCTTTCAGGAGCTCTTGTAAAGCAGGCCTAGTGGTGACAAAATCACTGAGTACTTGCTTGTTCGTGAAGGATTTTATTTTCCCTTCACTTATGAAGCTCAGTTTCGCTGGATATGAAATTCTGGGTTGAAAGCTCTTTTCTTTAAGGATGTTGAATATTGGCCCCCACTCTCTTCTGGCTTGTAGAGTCTCTGCCGAGAGATCTGCTGTGAGTCTGATGGGCTTCCCTTTGTGGGTGACCCGACCTTTCTCTCTGGCTGCCCTTAGTATTTTCTCCTTCGTTTCAACCCTGGTGAATCTGACGATTATGTGCCTTGGGGTTGCTCTTCGTGCAGAGTATCTTCGTGGTGTTCTCTGTATTTCCTGGAGTTGAGTATTGACCTGTCTTGCTAGGTTGGGGAAATTTTTCTGGATAATATTCTGAAGAGTGTTTTCAGCTTGGATTCATTCTCTTCGTCACATCCTGGTACACCTATCAAACGTAGGTTGGGTCTCTTCACATAGTCCCACATTTCTTGGAGATTTTGTTCATTCCATTTTGTGCTTATTTTTTTAATCTTGGTTTCTCGTTTTATTTCATTGAGTTGATCTTCAACTTCTGATATTCTTTCTTCTGCTTGGTCAATTCGGCTGTTGAAACTTTTGCATGCTTCGCGCAGTTCTCGTGTTGTGTTTTTCAGCTCCTTCAATTCATTCATATTCCTCTCTAAGTTGTCCATTCTCGTTATCAATTCCTCGAATCTTTTTTCAAATCTTTTTTCAAGGTTCTTAGTTTCTTTGCACTGGTTTAGAACATGTTCCTTTAGCTTACTGAAGTTTCTCATTATCCACTTTCTGAAGTCTGATTCTGTCATTTCGTCACATTCATTCTCCGTCCAGCTTTGTTCCCTTGCTGGTGTGGAGTTTTGGTCCTTTTTTGGAGGTGAGGTGTTTTGGTTTCGGGTGCTTTCCTCCTTTTTGCGCTGGTTTCTTCCCATCTTTATGGATTTATCCGCCTGTCGTCTTAGTAGTGGCTATTTTTCAATTGGGTGTCTGTGTGGACACTGAGATTGTTGATGATGAAGTATTTCTGTTACTTAGTTTTCCCTCTAATGATCTATCCTCTCTGCTGTATGAGTGCTGAGGTCCACTCCAGGCCCTGCTTGTCTGGCGTATACCTTCAGCAGCCTCTGTGCCTTCACCGAGAGCTGCAATCCTGAGTCACCTCTATGACGCCATATTGCCTCCTCCTCCCCGGAAAGTTTCTGTATGAGTGTGTATATCAAATAGTCTCATGAGTCTGACACATGTGTTTATTATTTTCAGAGCTGCTTAGATTGTGGCTAACATAAATAGGGTCGTGACTACTCCACAGCTCTTTATTATGCACTGAACCTCTTATTGATAGTCAATATAAAATAAACTCCTTACTATTGCCCCTTTGTGCATTATCGCATAAAGCTGTGATTCACTGGCCATATGAGTTGGACCTTTATTTTTTTTTTTTTTTTATTTTTATTTTTTTGAGTTGGACCTTTATTATACCAAAGGTGTGTTTTCTTCAGTGAGTTTCTTTTATTTATTTATTTATTTATTTTAATTTTTTTATTTTATTTTATTTTTTTATTTTTTTTATTTTTTTTATTTTTTTTTTAATTTTTTTTTTTATTGCATTATAGGTTTGGGGGTACATGTGCAGAACGAGCAAGATAGTTGCATAGGTACACACATGGCAGTGTGCTTTGCTGCTTTCCTCCCCTTCACCCACACTTGGTATTCATCCCCAGGCTATCCCCCCCAGCCCCCCCCGCTGTCCCTCCCCCATTCCCCCCAACAGTCCCCAGTGTATAGTAGACCGCCTCTCTGTGTCCACATGTTCTCATTTTTCTCACCCACCTATGAGCGAGTATATGCGGTATTTCTTTTTCTGTTCTTGTGTCAGTTTGCTGAGAATGATGTTCTCCAGATTCATCCATGTCCTTACAAAGGACACAAACTCATCATTTTTGATTGCTGCATAATATTCCATGGTGTATATGTGCCACATTTTCCCAGTCCAGTCTATCATCGTTGGGCATTTGGGTTGGTTCCAGGTCTTTGCTATTGTAAACAGTGCTGCAATGAACATTCGTGTGCATGTGTCCTTATAGCAGAACGATTTATAATCCTTTGGATAGATACCCAGTAATGGGATTGCTGGGTCAAATGGAATTTCTATTTCTAGGTCCCTGAGGAATCGCCACACTGTCTTCCACAATGGTTGAACTAATTTACACTCCCACCAACAGTGTAAGAGTGTTCCTATTTCTCCACATCCTCTCCAGCACCTGCTGTCTCCAGATTTTTTAATGATCGCCATTCTAACTGGTGTGAGATGGTATCTAAATGTGGTTTTGATTTGCATCTCTCTAATGACCAATGACGATGAGCACTTTTTCATATGTTTGCTGGCCTCATGTATGTCTGCTTTCGTAAAGTTTCTGTTCATATCCTTTGCCCATTTTTGAATGGGCTTGTTTGTTTTTTTCCTGTAAATCTGTTTGAGTTCTTTGTAAATTCTGGATATCAGCCCTTTGTCGGATGCGTAAACTGCAAAGATTTTTTCCCATTCTGATGGTTGCCGATTCACTCTAGTGACTGTTTGTTTTGCTGTGCAGAAGCTGTGGAGTTTGATTAGGTCCCATTTGTCTATTTTGGCTTTTGTTGCCAATGCTTTGGGAGTTTTGTTCATGAAGTCCTTGCCTACTCCTATGTCCTGAATGGTTTTGCCTAGATTTTCTTCTAGGGTTTTTATGGTGTCGGGTCTTACGTTTAAGTCTTTAATCCATCTGGAGTTAATTTTAGTGTAAGGTGTCAGGAAGGGGTCCAATTTCTGCTTTCTGCACATGGCTAGCCAGTTTTCCCAACACCATTTATTAAATAGGGAATCCTTTCCCCATTGCCTGTTTTTGTCTGGTTTATCAAAGATAATATGGTTGTAGATGTGTTGTGTTGCCTCCGATGCCTCTGTTCTGTTCCATTGGTCTATATCTCTGTTTTGGTACCAGTACCATGCTGTTTTGATTACTGTAGCCTTGTAGTATAGTTTGAAGTCTGGTAGCGTGATGCCTCCCGCTGTGTTCTTTTTGCTTAGAATTGACTTGGCTATGCGGGCTCTTTTTTGGTTCCATATGAAATTCATGGTGGTATTTTCCAGTTCTGTGAAGAAATTCAATGGTAGTTTGATGGGGATAGCATTGATTGTGTAAATTACTTTGGGCAGTATAGCCATTTTCACGATATTGATTCTTCCTAACCACGAACATGGAATGTTTCTCCATCTGTTTGTGTCCTCTCTTATTTCATTGAGCAGTTGTTTGTAGTTTTCCTTAAAGAGGTCCCTTACATTCCTAGTGAGTTGTATTCCTAGGTATTTTATTTTCTTTGTAGCAATTGTGAATGGCAGTTTGTTCTTGATTTGGATCTCTTTAAGTCTGTTATTGGTGTATAGGAATGCTTGTGATTTTTGCACATTGATTTTATATCCTGAGACTTTGCTGAAGTTGCTTATCAGTTGCAGGAGCTTTTGGGCTGAGGTGATGGGGTCTTCTAGGTATACTATCATGTCGTCTGCAAATAGAGACAATTTGGCTTCCACCTTTCCTATTTGAATACCCTTTATTTCTTTTTCTTGCCTGATTGCTCTGGCTAGAACTTCCAGTACTATGTTGAATAGAAGTGGTGAGAGAGGGCATCCTTGTCTAGTGCCAGATTTCAAAGGGAATGCTTCCAGTTTTTGCCCATTAAGTATGATATTGGCTGTTGGTTTGTCATAAATAGCTTTTATTACTTTGAGATATGTTCCATCAATACCAAATTTATTGAGGGTTTTTAGCATAAAGGGCTGTTGAATTTTGTCAAATGCCTTCTCTGCATCAATTGAGATAATCATGTGGTTTTTGTTTTTGCTTCTGTTTATGTGGTGAATTACATTTATAGACTTGCGTATGTTGAACCAGCCTTGCATCCCCGGGATAAATCCTACTTGATCATGATGGATAAGTTTTTTAATGTGCTGTTGCAATCGGTTTGCCAGTATTTCATTGAAGATTTTTGCATCTATGTTCATCATGGATATTGGCCTGAAGTTTTCTTTTCTTGTTGAGTCTCTGCCGGGTTTTGGTATCAGGATGATGTTGGTCTCATAAAATGATTTGGGAAGGGTTCCCTCTTTTTGGATTATTTGGAATAGTTTCAGAAGGAATGGTACCAGATCCTCTTTGTGTGTCTGGTAGAATTCGGCTGTGAACCCATCTGGACCTGGGCTTTTTTTGTGTGGTAGGCTCTTAATTGCTGCCTCAACTTCAGACCTTGTTATTGGTCTATTCATAGTTTCGGCTTCCTCCTGGTTTAGGCTTGGGAGGACACAGGCATCCAGGAATTTATCCATTTCTTCCTGATTTACTGGTTTATGTGCATAGAGTTGTTTGTAGTATTCTCTGATGATGGTTTGAATTTCTGTGGAATCTGTGGTGATTTCCCCTTTATCGTTTTTTATTGCATCTATTTGGTTGTTCTCTCTCTTCTTTTTTATCAGTCTGGCTAGTGGTCTGTCTATTTTGTTGATCTTTTCGAAAAACCAGCTCTTAGATTTATTGATTTTTTGAAGGGTTTTTCTTGTCTCTATCTCCTTCAGTTCTGCTCTGATCTTAGTTATTTCTTGTGTTCGGCTAGGTTTTGAGCTTTTTTGATCTTGCTCCTCTAGCTCTTTCAATTTTGACGATAGGGTGTCAATTTTGGATCTCTCCACTCTTCTCATGTGGGCACTTATTGCTATATATTTTCCTCTACAGACTGCTTTAAATGTGTCCCAGAGATTCTGGTATGTTTTGTCTTCATTCTCATTGGTTTCAAAGAACTTCTTTATTTCTGCCTTCATTTCATTGTTTATCCAATCAACATTCAAGAGCCAATTGTTCAGTTTCCATGAAGCTGTACGGTTCTGAGTTATTTTCTGAATTCTGAGTTCCAACTTGATTGCACTATGGTCTGAGAGACTGTTTGTTATGATTTCAGTTGTTTTGCATTTGCTGAGGAGTGCTTTACTTCCAATTATGTGGTCAATTTTGGAGTAGGTGTGATGTGGTGCTGAGAAGAATGTATATTCTGTGGATTTGGGTTGGAGAGTTCTGTAAATGTCTATCAGGTTTGCTTGTTCCAGGTCTGAGTTCAAGTCCTGGATATCCTTGTTAATTTTCTGTCTGGTTGATCTGTCTTCTATTGAAAGTGGAGTGTTAAAGTCTCCCACTATTATTGTGTGGGAGTCTAAGTCCGTTTGTAAGTCATTAAGAACTTGCCTTATATATCTGGGTGCTCCTACATTGGGTCCATATATATTTAGAATCGTTATCTCTTCTTGTTGTATCGATCCTTTTACCATTATGTAATGACCTTCTTTGTCCCTTTTGATCTTTGTTACTTTAAAGTCTATTTTATCAGAGATGAGAATTGCAACTCCTGCTTTTTTTTGCTCTCCATTTGCTTGGTAAATCTTCCTCCATCCCTTTATTTTGAGCCTTTGTGTATCTTTGCATGTGAGGTGGGTTTCCTGGATACAGCACACCGATGGGTTTTGGTTTTTTATCCAATTTGCCAGTCTGTGTCTTTTGATTGGTGCATTTAGCCCATTTACATTCAGGGTTAATATTGTTATGTGTGAATTTGATACTGCCATTTTGATGCTAGCTGGCTGTTTTGCCTGTTGGTTCATGTACATTCTTCATTTTGTTGATGGTCTTTAGCATTTGGTATGCTTTTAGGATGGCTGGAACTGGTTGTTTCTTTCTATGTGTAGTGCCTCTTTCAGGAGCTCTTGTAAAGCAGGTCTAGTGGTGACAAAATCTCTGAGTACTTGCTTGTTCGTGAAGGATTTTATTTTTCCTTCACTTATGAAGCTCAGTTTCGCTGGATATGAAATTCTGGGTTGAAAGCTCTTTTCTTTAAGGATGTTGAATATTGGCCCCCACTCTCTTCTGGCTTGTAGAGTCTCTGCTGAGAGATCTGCTGTGAGTCTGATGGGCTTCCCTTTGTGGGTGACCCGACCTTTCTCTCTGGCTGCCCTTAGTATTTTCTCCTTCGTTTCAACCCTGGTGGATCTGACGATTATGTGCCTTGGGGTTGCTCTTCTTGCAAAGTATCTTTGTGGTGTTCTCTGTATTTCCTGGAGTTGAGTATTGACCTGTCTTGCTAGGTTGGGGAAATTTTCCTGGATAATATCCTGAAGAGTGTTTTCCAGCTTGGATTCATTCTCTTCGTCACATTCAGGTACACCTATCAAACGTAGGTTGGGTCTCTTCACATAGTCCCACATTTCTTGGAGATTTTGTTCATTCCTTTTTGTGCTTTTTTCTTTAATCTTGGTTTCTCGTTTTATTTCATTGAGTTGATCTTCAGCTTCTGATATTCTTTCTTCTGCTTGGTCAATTCGGCTGTTGATACTTGTGCATGCTTCACGAAGTTCTCGTGTTGAGTTTTTCAGCTCCTTCAATTCATTCATATTCCTCTCTAAGTTGTCCATTCTCGTTATCAATTCCTCGAATCTTTTTTCAAATCTTTTTTCAAGGTTCTTATTTTCTTTGCACTGGTTTAGAACATGTTCCTTTAGCTCACTGAAGTTTCTCATTATCCACTTTCTGAAGTCTGATTCCGTCATTTCGTCACATTCATTCTCCGTCCAGCTTTGTTCCCTTGCTGGTGAGGAGTTTTGGTCCTTTTTTGGAGGTGAGGTGTTTTGGTTTCGGGTGCTTTCCTCCTTTTTGCGCTGGTTTCTTCCCATCTTTATGGATTTATCCGCCTGTTGTCTTAGTAGTGGCTGATTTTTCAATTGGGTCTCTGTGTGGACACTGAGATTGTTGATGATGAAGTATTTCTGTTACTTAGTTTTCCCTCTAATGATCTATCCTCTCTGCTGTATGAGTGCTGAGGTCCACTCCAGGCCCTGCTTGTCTGGGGTATACCTGCAGCAGCTGCAGAACAGTGAGGGATGATATCAGTTTCTTTTTCTGCTGCCCTTGTTCCAGAATGATGCCAGCCAAATGTCAGTCTGATTAGTCCTTTTCTGGGGTGACTCCTTGGATATACAGAGGTCAGGGAGCTGCTTGAGGAGACAGTCTGTGCTTTATAGGAGCTCCAGTGCTGAGCTGTGAGCTCCGTTGTTCATTCAGGGTTGTTGGGAGGTTATGTCTGCTGCAATAGAACTCATAAAACACCACTCTCTTTTTTTTTTTTTTTTTTTTCACCCTTAGATGCTCTGTCTCAGGGAGTTGGGGCTTTCTTTATGAGTATCTGTTGCACTGTCCTGCCCCACTAGGTGGCAGTCTATTCACTATTTGCCTGCCGGGGCTCTGACCTCCTAAGGCGGGTCCGCCCTGTTGCGGCCCGGCGGACTCTCTCTGTTATGGCAGGTTGCCTCGGCAACGGCAGGCTGCGTCAGTCCTGGGCGGTACTTAAGTGGGGGTGCACTTTGTCAGGAATGGTGGACGCCCCTCCCTGACCGGGCTGCACCGTCCTAAATGCCGGCAACAAAACTCTCAGCCCCAAGCGCCTCCAGTCGCTGCCCTGCTTGTCCCCGTGAGCGTGGGACCCGCCGAGCCCGATCACCCTGCTCCCTGCCTCAGAGTCCGTCCTCTCTCTCTCTCTCTCTTCCTCTCCCCAAGCTGAAAGGTCGACTCTCTCACTGGCGCCCCAGGAGCCTGCCGATAGGGCACTGGGATCCGTGCGATCTCCCGTGCCGCTCCCCACTACCCCGGCTCAGATCGCGCTTCCCAGGAAACTCCTGGTCTGGCTCATTGTCCAAGTCCTGTTCAATCAGATGGACATGCCAATCTGCCCTTCCAAATCTCAGATTGCCGGTTTAACAGGGCACCCAGACCAGTGAGTTCCGCGCCGGGTCCCGCTGCGGCGCCGGCCGAAGAGGCGGCGGGAGCCGGTTGCGTTAGCCGGCTGCTAGCGTCCCGTGTCTCTCCCACACCTGGGACTTTCAACGCTCTGTGGGCATAAAAGGAACATCCGAGAATGCGGCTAGGACTCACCCTCTGCGCCTTCACCGAGAGCTGCAATCCTGAGTCACCTCTACGACGCCATCTTGCCTCCTCATTCATTTATTTTAATTTTTATTGCATTATAGGATTTCGGGTACATGTGCAGAACGTGTAAGACAGTTGCATACGTACACACATGGCAGTGTGTTTTGCTACCTTCCTCCCCTTCACCCACACTTGGTATTCATCCCCAGGCTATCCCCCCAGCCCCACCCGCTGTCCCTCCCCCACTTCCCCCAACAGTCCCCAGTGTATAGTAGACCGCCTCTCGGTGTCCATGTGTTCTCATTTTTCTCACCCACCTATGAGTGAGTATATGCGGTATTTCTTTTTCTGTTCTTGTGTCAGTTTGCTGAGAATGATGTTCTCCAGATTTATCCATGTCCTTACAAAGGACACAAACTCATCATTTTTGATTGCTGCATAATATTCCATGGTGTATATGTGCAACATTTTCCCAGTCCAGTCTATCATCGTTGGGCATTTGGGTTGGTTCCAGGTCCTTGCTATTGTAAACAGTTCTGCAATGAACATTCGTGTGCATGTGTCCTTATAGTAGAACGACTTATAGTCTTTTGGATAGATACCCAGTAGTGGGATTGCTGAGTCAAATGGAATTTCTATTTCTAGGTCCCTGAGGAATCGCCACACTGTCTTCCACAATGGTTGAACTAATTTACACTCCCACCAACAGTGTAAGAGTGTTTCTATTTCTCCACATCCTCTCCAGCATCTGCTGTCTCCATATTTTTTAATGATCGCCATTCTAACTGGTGTGAGATGATATCTCAATGTGGTATCGATTTGCATGTCTCTAATGACCAATGATGAGAGCACTTTTTCATATGTTTGTTGGCCTCCTGTATGTCTTCTTTTGTAAAGTTTCTGTTCATATCCTTTGCCCATTTTTGAATGGGCTTGTTTGTATTTTTTTCTGTAAATCTGTTTGAGTTCTTTGTAAATTCTGGATATCAGCCCTTTGTCAGATGTGTAAACTGCAAAGATTTTGTCGCATTCTGATGGTTGCCAATTAACTCTAGTGACTGTTTCTTTTGCCATGCAGAAGCTGTGGAGTTTGATTAGGTCCCATTTGTCTGTTTTGTCTTTTGCTGCCAAAGCTTTTTGTGTTTTCTTCATGAAGTCCTTGCCTACTCCTATGTCCTGAATGGTTTTGCCTAGATTTTCTTCTAGGGTTTTTATGGTGTCAGGTCTTACGTTTAAGTCTTTAATCCATCTGGAGTTAATTTTAGTGTGAGGTGTCAGGAAGGGGTCCAGTTTCTGCTTTCTGCCCATGGCTAGCCAGTTTTCCCAACACCATTTATTAAATAGGGAATCCTTTCCCCATTGATTGTTTTTGTCTGGTTTATCAAAGATAATATGGTTGTAGATATGTTGTGTGGCCTCCGATGCTTCTGTTCTGTTCCATTGGTCTATATCTCTATTTTGGTACCAGTACCATGCTGTTTTGATTACTGTAGCCGTGTAGTATAGTTTGAAGTCTGGTAGCGTGATGCCTCCCGCTTTGTTCTTTTTACTTAGAATTGACTAGGCTATGCGGGCTCTTTTTTGTTCCATAAGAAATTCTTGGTGGTTTTTTCTAGCTCTGTGAGGAAATTCAATGATAGTTTGACGGGGATAGCATTGATTGTGTAAATTACTTTGGGCAGTATAGCCATTTTCACAATATTGATTCTTCCTAACCACAAACATGGAATGTTTCTCCATCTGTTTGTGTCCTCTCTTATTTCGTTGAGCAGTTGTTTGTAGTTTTCCTTAAAGAGGTCCCTTACATTCCTAGTGAGTTGTATTCCTAGGTATTTTATTTTCTTTGTAGCAATTATGAATGGCAGTTCGTTCTTGATTTGGTTCTCTTTAAGTCTGTTATTGGTGTATAGGAATGCTTGTGATTTTTGCACATTGATTTTATATCCTGAGACATTGCTGAAGTTGCTTATCAGTTTCAGGAGCTTTTGGGCTGAGGTGTTGTGGTCTTGTAGGTATACTATCATGTCGTCTGCAAATAGAGACAATTTGGCTTCCACCTTTCCTATTTGAATACACTTTATTTCTTTTTCTTTCCTGATTGCTCTGGCTAGAACGTCCAGTACTATGTTGAATAGAAGTGGTGAGAGAGGGCATCCTTGTCTAGTGCCGGATTTCAAAGGGAATGCTTCCAGCTTTTTCCATTAAGTATGATATTGGCTGTTGGTTTGTCGTAAATAGCTTTTATTACTTTTTGATATGTTCCATCAATACCAAGTTTATTGAGGGTTTTTAGCATCACGGGCTGTTGAATTTTGTCAAATGCCTTCTCTGTGTCAATTGAGATAATCATGTGGTTTTTGTTTTTGCTTCTGTTTATGTGATGAATTACATTTATAGACTTGCGTATGTTTAACCAGCCTTGCATCACCGGGATGAATCCTACTTGATCATGATGGTTAAGTTTTTTAATGTTCTGTTGCAGTCGATTTGTCAGTATTTTATTGAAGATTTTTGCATCTATGTTCATCATGGATATTGGCCTGAAGTTTTCTTTTCTTGTTGAGTCTCTGCCAGGTTTTGGTATCAGGATGATGTTGGTCGCATAAAATGATTTGGAAAGGGTTTCCTCTTTTTGGATTATTTGGAATAGTTTCAGAAGGAATGGTACCAGATCCTCTTTGTGTGTGTGGTAGAATTCAGCTCTGAACCCATCTGGACCTGGGCTTTTTTTGTGTGGTAGGCTCTTAATTGCTGCCTCAGCTTCTGACCTTGTTATCGGTCTATTCATAGTTTCGGATTCCTCATGGTTTAGGCTTGGGAGGACACAGGCCTCCAGGAATTTATCCATTTCTTCCTGATTTACTGGTTTGTGTGCATAGAGTTGTTTGTAGTATTCTCTGATGATGGTTTGAGTTTCTGTGGAATCTGTGGTGATTTCCCCTTTATCGTTTTTTATTGCATCTATTTGGTTGTTCTCTCTTTTCTTTTTTATCAGTCTGGCTAGTGGTCTGTCTATTTTATTGATCATTTCGAAAAACCAGCTCTTGGATTTATTGATTTTTTGAAGGGTTTTTCTTGTCTCTATCTCCTTCAGTTCTGCTCTGATCTTAGTTATTTTTTGTCTTTGGCTAGGTTTTGAGCTTTTTTGATCTTGCTCCTCTAGCTCTTACAATTTTGACGATAGGGTGTCAATTTTGGATCTCTCCACTCTTCCCATGTGGGCACTTATTGCTATATATTTTCCTCTACAGACTGCTTTAAATGTGTCCCAGAAATTCTGGTACGTTGAGTCTTCATTCTCGTTGGTTTCAAAGAACTTCTTTGTTTCTGCCTTCATTTCATTGTTTATCCAATCAACATTCAAGAGCCAGTTGTTCAGTTTCCATGAAGCTATGCGGTTTTGAGTTATTTTCTGAATTCTGAGTTCCAACTTGATTGCACTATGGTCTGAGAGACTGTTTGTTATGATTTCCGTTTTTTTGGATTTGCTGAGGAGTGCTTTACTTCCAATGATGTGGTCAATTTTGGAGTAGGTGTGATGTGGTGCTGAGAAGAATGTATATTCTGTGGATTTGGGGTGGAGAGTTCTGTAAATGTCTATCACGTTTGCTTGTTCCAGGTCTGAGTTCAAGTTCTGAATATCCTTGTTAATTTTCAGTCTGCTTGATCTGTCTGCTATTGACAGTGGAGTGTTAAAGTCTCCCACTATTATTGTGTGGGAGTCTAAGTCTCTTTGTAAGTCATTAAGAACTTGCCTTATATATCTGGGTGCTCCTACATTGGGTCCATATATATTTAGAATCGTTAGCTCTTCTTGTTGTATCGATCCTTTTACCAATATGTAATGACCTTCTTTGTCCCTTTTGATCTTTGTTGCTTTAAAGTCTATTTTATCAGAGATGAGAATTGCAACTCCTGTATTTTTTGCTCTCCATTTGCTTGGTAAATCTTCCTCCAACTTTTTATTTTTAGCCTTTATGTATCTTTGCGGTGAGGTGGGTTTCCTGGATACAGCATACTGATGGGTTTTGTTTTTTCATCCAATTTGCCAGTCTGTGTCTTTTGATTGGTGCATTTAGCCCATTTACATTCAGGGTTAATATTGTTATGTGTGAATTTGATACTGCCATTTTGATGCTAGCTGGCTGCTTTGCCCATTGCTTCATGTACATTCTTCATTTTGTTGATGGCCTTTGTCATTTGCTATGCTTTTAGGATGGCTGGAACTGGTTGTTTCTTTCTATGTGTAGTGCCTCTTTCAGGAGCTCTTGTAAAGCAGACCTAGTGGTGACATAATCTCTGAGTACTTGCTTGTTCGTGAAGGATTTTATTTTTCCTTCAGTTATGATACTCTGTTTCGCTGGATATGAAATTCTGGGTTGAAAGCTCTTTTCTTTAAGGATGTTGAATATTGGCCCCCACTCTCTTCTGGCTTGTAGAGTCTCTGCCGAGAGATCTGCTGTGAGTCTGATGGGCTTCCCTTTGTGGGTGACCCGACCTTTCTCTCTGGCTGCCCTTAGTATTTTCTCCTTCGTTTCAACCCTGGTGAATCTGACGATTATGTGCCTTGTGGTTGCTCTTCTTCGGAGTATCTTTGTGGTGTTCTCTGTATTTCCTGGAGTTCAGTATTGACCTGTCTTGCTAGGTTGGGGAAATTATCCTGGATAATATCCTGAAGAGTGTTTTCCAGCTTGGATTCATTCTCTTCGTCACATTCTGGTACACCTATCAAACGTAGGTTGGGTCTCTTCACATAGTCCCACATTTCTTGGAGATTTTGTTCTTTCCTTTTTGTAGTTTTTTCTTTAATCCTGGTTTCTCGTTTTATTTCATTGAGTTGATCTTCAACTTCTGATATTCTTTCTTCTGCTTGGTCAATTCCGCTGTTGAAACTTTTGCATTCTTTGCGAAGTTCTCGTGTTGTGTTTTTCAGCTCCTTCAATTCATTCATATTCCTCTCTAAGTTGTCCATTCTTGTTATCAATTCCTCGAATCTTTTTTCAAATCTTTTTTCAAGGTTCTTAGTTTCTTTGCACTGGTTTAGTACATGTTCCTTTAGCTCACTAAAGTTTCTCATTATCCACTTTCTGAAGTCTGATTCCGTCATTTCGTCACATTCATTCTCCGTCCATCTCTGTTCCCTTGCTGGTGAGGAGTTTTGGTCCTTTTTTGGAAATGAGGTGTTTTGGTTTTGGGTGCTTTCCTCCTTTTTGCGCTGGTTTCTTCCCATCTTTATGGATTTATCCGCCTGTCGTCTTAGTAGTTGCTGATTTTTCAATTGGGTCTCTGTGTGGGCTCTGAGGTTGTTGATGATGAAGTATTTCTGTTACTTAGTTTTCTCTCGAATGATCTATCCCCTCTGCTTTATGAGTGCTGAGGTCCACTCCAGGCCCTTCTTGTCTGGGGTATACCTGCAGTGGCTGCGGAACAGTTTGGGATGATACCAGTTTCTTCTTCTGCTGTCCTTGTTCCAGAATAATGCCAGCCAAATATCAGTCTGATTAGTCCTTTTCTGGGGTGACTCCTTGGATATACAGGGGTCAGGGAGCTGCTTGAGGAGACAGTCTGTGCTTTATAGGAGCTCCAGTGCTGAGCTGTGAGCTCTGTTGTTCATTCAGTGTTGTTGGAAGGTTGTTTATGTCTGCTGCAACACAACTCATAAAACACCACCCTTTTTTTCCCCCCTTAGATGCTCTGTCTCAGGGAGTTGGGGCTTTCTTTATGAGTATCTGTTGCACTGTCCTGCCCCACTAGGCGGCAGTCTATTCACTATTTGCCTGCCGGGGCTCTGACCTGCTAGCGGGGGTCCACCCTATTGCTGCTGGGCTCCCTCTGCTTTGGAGCGCTCCTGGCTCCTGGGAGACTCTCTGTTATGGCAGGTTCCCTCAGTAACGGCGGGCTGTGTCAGTCCTGGGCGGTACTTCAGTGGGGGTGGACTGCGTCAGCAATGGTGGACGCCTCTCCCTCACCAGGCTGCATCGTCCTAGATGCTGGCAGCAAAACTCTCAGCCCCAAGCACCTCCAGTCGCCGCCCTGCTTGTCCCCATGAGCGTGGGACCCGCCGAGCCCGATCACTCAGCTCCCTGCCTCAGAGTCCGTCCTCTCTCTCTCTCTCTTCCTCTCCCCAAGCTGAAAGGTCGACTCTCTCACTGGCGCCCCAGTAGCCTGCCGATATTGCACTGGGATCAGTGTGATCTCCTGTGCCGCTGCCCACTACCCCGGCTCAGATCACGCTTCCCAGGAAACTCCTGGTCTGGCTCATTGTCCAAGTCCCGTTCAATCAGATGAACATGCCAATCTGCCCTTCCAAATCTCAGATTGCCAGTTTAACAGGGCACCCAGACCAGTGAGTTCTGTACCAGGTCCCGTCGCGGTGCCGAAGAGGCGGCAGGAGCTGGCTGCGTTAGCCGGGTGTGCTACCGTCCCGTGTCTCTCACACACCTGGTACTTTCAACGCTCTGTGGGCATAAAAGGAACATCCGAGAATGCGGCTAGGACTCACCGTCTGCGCCTTCACTGAAAGCTGCAATCCTGAGTCGCCTCTACGACGCCATCTTCAACTCTCTTCTTCAGTGAGATTCTTAACGAGTGACCACATAACATAAACTTCTGACTCTATTACCTTTACTATTTTTCTGTTCTGCATTGTCCACTGAGTCGTTGGGTGTAGGGTCATATCAAATAGTCTTTAGACTATTCCTTATGTGTACATTAATCAGTGAGTCTCTGAATAAGTGGTTATATATAATATCATCCTGAGTATTTTCCAGATATATATGATTCTTCACTGAGGTTCTGAATACTTGGCTATGTGAAATACACTCCTGACGTTTCCGTAGGTCTGTATAATTTTGTGAAGCTCTGAATGAGTGACCATAAAGTAGAGACTCCTGAATACTCCTCAGGCATGCGTTTTTACATTCGGCTCTAAATGAGTGGCTATACGAAATAGAATCCTGACTCTTTCCAAGGTGTATGTTATTTAGTCAGGCTCTGAATATGTGGCTATAGGAAATAGAATTCTGACGACAATACAGGTGTTTATTTTTCAATGAAGTTCTGAAATTGATACCACATGTAATAGCGTCCTGATTTTATCCGAAGTATGTATTATTCACTGAGGATCTGAAACTTCGGTCATATGAACTTGTTTTCTGACTATTCCACAGGGATGTATTATATACTCTGACTCTAAATATTTGGGCATATGGAATAGACTAGTGACTATTCTAAAGTTGTGTATTGCTCACTCAGGCTTTGGTTTTGTGACAATATAAAATAGACTAGTGTCTATTCCACAGGTGTGCATTATTCCCTTATGCTGTAAATGAGAGGCTATATAAAGTAGAATTTTATCACTTCCCCAGGCATGCATTACTCAGTGAGGCCTTTTTTTGTGACCATAGAAAACAGTATGTTGTCTAATTAAATATTTGTATTATTCACTGAACCTCTAAATGAGTGTTTATATGAAATAGACTGCTGAGTACTTTACATTTGTGCATTTTTCATTGAGGTTACGAGTCAGTGGCCATATATAATGGAATCCTGACTAATCCACACGTGCATATTATCCACTTAGGCTATGAATGAGTTTTCTAATAAAATAGACTCCTGGCTACTCCACAGGTGTACATTATTTACCGAGGCTCTGAATGAATATCCATCCAAAATAGACGCCGAATTGTTCTCCAGGTGTGTATTATACAGTGAGGCTCAGACGATGTGGCCATATTAATTAGATTCCTTACTATATCAAGGGCCTGTCTTATTCACTGAGTCTCTTAATATGTGTACACATGAAATAGACTCCTGACTACACCACATTATTCAGTGACACTTTGAATTAGATGCCACATGAAAAAGTCTCCTGACTATTCCACAGGTTTGCCTTATTTAGTCAGAATGTGAATGAGGGGATAAAGGTAAATCCTGACTATTTCCCCAGGTGTGTACACTTAGTGAAGCTCTTACCGAGTGGCCATAGGAAAGAGACATCTGACTATTCAGCAGGTGTGCATTATTTAGTGATCCTTTGTATGAGTGGCCATAAAAAGTAGACTCCAGACTATATCAAAAGTGTGTATTATTCAGTGAGGCTGTGAAGGATCCTCTTTATACCCCCTTTCTCCTGTGTGTATCACCTTTCTCCTCTTTGTATTCTCCTCTCTCCTATGTGTATTCTCCGCTCTCCTGTGTGTATGTCCTTTTTTCTTTGTGTATCCCCCTTTCCTGTGTGTATCCTCCTCTTTCCTGTGTGTATCCCCCTTTCTCCTGTGTTTATCCATTTTTTCTGTGTGTATGCTCCTCTCTCCTGTGTGTACCCTCCTCCCTCCTGTGTATATCCCCCTCTCTCCTGTGTGTATTCTTCTGTCTCCTGTGTGTATCCTGCTCTCTTTTGTGTGTAAACGCCTCTATCCTGTGTGTATCCTCCTCTCTCCTGTGTGTATCCCCCTCTTTTGTGTGTATCTTTTTCTCTATTGTGTGTATCCTCCTCTCTTCTGTGTGTATCCTCCTCCCTCTTGCTTGTATTCATCCTCTCTCCTGTGTGTATCCCCCCACTCTCCTGTGTGTATCCCCGCTCTTTCCTCTGTGTATCCCCCTCTCTCCTGTGTGTAAACCCCACTCTCTTGTGTGTATGCCTGCTCTCCAGTGTGTATTCTCCTCTGCTTTTTGAATCCTCCTCTCTTCTGTGTGTACGCCCTGTTCTCATGTCTGTATCCCCTTCTCCTGTGTGTATTCTCCCCAATCCTGTGACTATCCTCCTTTCTCCTGTGTTTATCTCCCTCTCCTGTGGGTATGCCCTTCTCTCCTGTGTATATCCTTCTCTACTGTGTTTATCCTCCTTTCTCCTGTGTGTATTTTCCTTTTTTTCTGTGTATCCTCCTCTCTCCTGTGTGTACCCTTCTCTCTCCTGTGTGTATAACCACTCTTTTCTGTGTATCCCCCTCTCTCCTGTGTGTATCCGCCTCTCTTTTGTGTGTATCTTCCACTGTCCTGTGTGTATCCTTTCTTCTCCTGTGTGTATCCTCCTCTCTCCAGTGTGTATCCCCCTCTCTTGTGTGTAACCCTTCTCTCTCCTGTGTGTATCCTCCTCTCTTGTGCGTGTATCCTCCTTTCTCCTGTGTGTATCCTCCTCTCTCCTGTGTGTATTTTCCTCTATCCTGCGTTTATCCTCCTCTCTTCTGTCTGTATCCTCCACTCTTTTGTGTGTATCTTCCTCTCTCCTGTATTTATCCTTCTTTCCCTATGGGTATTCACTCTCTCCTGTGTGTATGCCTCAATCTCCTGTGTGTATCTTCTTCCCACCTGTTTGTATGCCTCAATCTCCTGTTTGTATCCCCCTCTCTCCTGTGTGTATTCCCACTCCCTCCTGTATGTATCCCCCTCACCCCTGTGTGCATCCTCCTCTCTCCTGTGTGTATGCCACTCTCTGTTGTGTGTATCCCACTCTCCTGTGTGTATTCTCCTCTCACCTGTGTGTATCCCCCTCTCTCTTCTGTGTATCCCCTCTCTCCAGTGTGTATTTTTCCCTCTGCTTTTTGAATCCTCCTCTCTTTTGTGTGTACACCCTGTTCTCATGTGTGTATCCCCCTCTCCTGTGTGTATTTTTCCCTCTCCTGTGTCTATCCTCCTTTCTCCTCTGTGTATCTCCCTCTCCTGTGTGTATTCCCCCCTCTCCTGTGTATAAACTTCTCTACTGTGTTTATCCTCCTCTCTCCTATGTGTATCCTAATTTTTTTCAGTGTATCCTTCTCTCTCCTGGGTGTATCCTCATTTCTCCTGTGTGTACACTCCTCTCTCCTGTGTGTATCACCACTCTTCTGTGTGTATCCCCTTCTCTCCTGTGTGTATCCCTTTCTCTTTTGTGTGTATTTTCCTCTATTTTGTGTGTATCTTCCACTCTCCTATGTGTTTCCATTTTTCTCCTGTGTGTATCCTCCTCTCTTCAGTGTTTATGCCCCTCTCCTGTGTATCCCTTCTCTCTCCTGTGTGTATACTCCTCTCTGCTGTGTCTATCCTCCTCTCTCCTGTGTGTATGCCTCTCTCTCGTGTGTATCCCCTTCTTCTGTGTGTATTCTTCTCTCACCTGTGTATCCCCCTTTCTTTTGTGTGTATCACCTTCTCCTGTGTGTATGCCTCTCTCTCTTGTGTGTATCCCCCTCTCTACTGTGTGTATCTTTCTCCCTTCTGTGTGTATGCCGCACTCTACTGTTTGTATTTTTCTTTTTAATGTGTGTATCCCCATCTCTCCTTTGTGTATTCTCTCTCCTGTGGGTATGCCTCTCTCTCTTGTGTGTATTCCTCTCTTTTCTATGTGGATCCTCCTCTCTCCTGTGTGTATCCAACTTCCTTCTTTGTGTATTCCTGTCTCCTGTGAGTATCTTTTTTCTTTTTTTATCCCCCTCTCCTGTGTGTATCCCCCTCTCTCCTGTGTGTATCCTCTTTTCTCCTGTGTGTATCACCCTCTCCAGTGAGTATGCTTCTCTCTCCTGTGTGTTTCCCCATCTACTGTGTGTATCCTCCTCTTTCCTTTGTGTATACTTTTCTCTTTTTGGTGTATTGCCCACTCTCCTGTGTGTATGTCCCTCTTTTTTCTGTATCATTTTCTCTCGTGTGTATACCCCTCTCTCCTGTGTGTACCTTCCTTTTTCCTGTGTGTATTTCCCTCTCCTGTGTTTCTCAACCCCTTGTCCTGTGTGCATCCTCCCCTCTTCTGCGTGTATCCTCCTCTCTCCTGTGTGTATCCTCCTCTCTTTTGTGTGTATACTCCTCTCTTCTGCGTTTATCCTCCTCTCTTCTGTCTGTATTCTTATTCATTTTATGTGTATTTTCCTCCCTCCTGTATTTATTTTTCTCCCCCTGTGTGTACCAACCCTCTCCTGTTTGTATCTCCCTCCATCCTGTGTCTATGCCCCACTTTCCTGTTGGTATCCTCCTCTCTCCTGTGTGTATTCCCCCTCTATGCTGGGTATATCATCTTCTCTTTTTTGTATGTGCTTTTTTTTACTGTGTCTATCACCCTCTCCTGTGTGTATTCCCTTCTCTTCTGTGTGCATTTCTTCCACTTCTGTGTGTACACCCCTCGCCTGTGTGTATCTCCCTCTGTACTGTGTGTTTCCTTTGCTCCTTTGTGCATCCTCCTCTCTACTGTGTGGATCCTCCTCTCTCCTGAGTGTATCCTAATCTCTGCTGTGTGTATTTTCCTATTTCCTGTGTGTATCCCCCTCTCTCCTGCGTGTATCTCACTCCCTTCTGTGTGTATGCCGCACTCTGCTGTTTGTATCTTCCTCTCTCCTGTGTGTATCCTTCTCTCTCCTGTGTGTAACCTCTTCTCTCCTGTGTGTATCCTCCTCAGGCTTGTGTGTATTCTCCTCTCTCCTGTGGGTATCCTCCTCCTTTTGTGTGTATCCTCATTCCTCCTGTGTGTATCTCCCCCTCTCCTGTGTGTATCCTCCTCTGTCCTGCGTGTATACTTCTCTCTTCTCTTTGTATCTTCTTCCCGTTTTTGTATCCTCCTCTCTCCTGTATTTATCCTTCTCCCACTCTGTGTATACCTCTCTCTCCTGTTTGTATCCATCTCTCTCCTGTGTGTATCCCCCATCTCTTGTGTGTATCCCCCCTCTCCTGTGTATCCTTCTCTCTCCTGTGTGTATGCACCTCTCCTGTGTGTACTTCCCCGTCTCCTGTGTGTATCCCTTTCGCCTGTTTGTATCCTCCTCTCTCGTGTGTACCCTCCCCTTTCCTGTGTGTATTTTTTTCTCTCCTGTGTGTATCCCCCTCTATCTGTGTGTATCCTCCCCTCTCCTGTGTGTATTTTTCTCTCTTCCGTGGTATCCCCCTCCTTCTGTGTGTATCCTTCTCTCTCATGTGTGTATTCCCCTCCCTCCTGTGTGCATTCCGCATTTTCCTGTTTGTATCCCTCTCTCTCCTGTGTGTATCCCCTTCTCTCCTGTGTGTATCCCCCTCTCTACTGTGTCTATACCCCTCTGTCTTGTGTGTATTCTTCTTTCTCCTTTATGTATCCCCCTCTCTCCTCTCTGTATTCCCATCTCCTGTGTGTATCTTCCTCTCTCCTGTGTGTATTACCCTGTCTCCTGTGTGTATCCAAATCTCTTGTTTGTATCCCCTCTCTTCTGTGTGTATGCCCCTCTCCTGTGTGTATCCTCCTTTCTCCTGTGTGTATCCTCCCTCTCATTTGTGTATCCTCTTCTTTTTTGTGTGTATCCTCCTCTTTTCTGTGTGTATCCTCCTCTCTCCTGTGTGTATTTTCTACTCTCCTGTGTGTGTCTTTCTTTCTCCTGTGTGTATCTCTCCTCTCTCCTGTGTGTTTCTCCCCTCTCTCCTGTGTGTAATTCCTTTCTCTCTTGTGTGTATCCCCCTTTCTCCTGGGTGTATCACCCTGTCTCCTGTGTGTATTCCCTCTCTCCTTTTTGTATCTTCCTCTCTTCTGTGTGTATCTTCCTCGCTCCTGTATGTATGCCCCTCTCTGCTGTGTGTATCCTCCTCTTCTGTGTGTATCCTTTTTTCCTGTGTTCATGCCCCTCTCTACTTTGTGTATCACCCTCCCCTGTTTGTATCCTTTTTTCTCCTGTGTGTATTTTCCTCTCTCCTGCCTGTATATTCCTTCATCCGTTGTGTATCCCTTTTCTCTCCTGTGTGTTTTCCCCCTCTCCTGTGTGTAACTCCTTTTTCTCCTGTGTGTATCCACCCTTTCTCCTGTGTGTATCACCCTTTCTCCTGTGTGTATATCCTCTCGCCTGTTTGTATTTTCCTCTTTCCTGTGTGTATCATCCTCTCTCCTGTGTGTATCCTCATCTCCTGTGTGTATCCTCCCCTCTCCTGTGTGTATCCCCCTTTCTTCTTTGTGTATCCCCTTTCCTGTGTGCCTGCTCTTTTCTACTTTATGTATTTCTCTCTCCTGTGTGTATCCTCCTCTCTCCTGTGTGGTTCCTTTTCTCTCCTGTGTGTATCCCCCTTTCTCCTGTGTGTATCATCACTCTCCTCTGTGTACCCCCTCTTTCCCTGTGTATCCCCCTCTTTCCCTGTGTATTCTTCTCTCATTTGTGTGTATCCTCCTCTCTCCGGTGTGTACCCTTCTTTCTCCTGTTTGTATCACCCCTCTCCTGTGTGTATCCTTCTCTCTCCTGTGTGTATTCCTCCTCTCTTTTGTATGTATCCCCCTTCTCTCTTGTGTGTATCTCCCCTCTCTCCGTGTGTATCCCCCCTCTCCTATGTGTATCCTCCACTCTTCTGTGGGTATCCCCTCTCTCCTCTGTGTATTCTCCTCTCTGCTGTGTGTATCCATTTCTCTCCTGTGTGTACGCCTCTCTCTCCTGTGTGTATTCCTTTCTTTTGTGTGTATTCTCTTCCCTCCTGTGTTTATCCCCCTTTCCCTTTTTTGTATTTCCCTCTCCTGTGTTTTCTTTTCTCTCTTGTGTGTATCCTTCTCTCTTTTCGGTATATCACCCTCTCTCCTGTGTGTATTCCCCTTTTTTTGTGTATCCGCTTTTCCCCTTTGTGTATCTTCCTCTCTCCTCTGTGTACCCTCCCCTTTCCTGTGTGTATCATCTTTCTTCTGTTTGTATCACCCACTCTCCTGTGTTTATCCCCATCTTTTTGGTGTGTATCCTCCTCTCACCTGTGTGTATCCTCCTCTCTCCTGTGCGTATACTCCTCTCACCTGTTTGTATCCTCCTCTCTTTTGTTTGTATCCCCCTCTCCTGTGTGTATTCCCCCTCTCCACTGTGTGTATCCTCGTCTCTCCTGCGTGTATCCTCCTCTCTTTTTTGTGTATCCTCCTTTTCCTGTGTGAAGCTTTTCCTCTCCTGCGTGTATTTTTCTCTCTTCTGTCTGTATCCTATTATATTTTGTGTGTATCCTCCTCACTCCTGTCATTACCCTTCTCCCCCTCTGGGTATCCCCCTTTTTTCTATGTGTATCCCCCTCTCTTCTATGTGTGTGCCCCACTCTACTGTTTGTATCGCCTTTCTCCTGTGTGTATGCTTCCTCTCTCCTGTGTTTACCCTCCTCTTTCCTCTGTGTATGCCCCTCTCATTTGTGTGTATCCCTTTCTCCTGTGTGTATCCCACTCTTTCTTGTGTGTATCTTCCATTTTGCTGTGTTTATCTTCCTCTTTTTTTTGCGTTTATCTCCCTCATTCCTGTGTGTATCTTCCTTTCCCCTGTGTGTATTTTTCTCTCTTTTCTGTGTATCCTTCTCTCTCCTGTGTGTATCCCCCTCCCACTTTGTGTATGCCACACTCTCCTGTTTGTATCCCTTACTCTCCTGAGTGTATTCCCCTCTCTCGTGTGTATTCTCCTCTCTCCTGTGTGTATTCTCCTTTCACGTGTTTATCCTCCTCTCTCCTGTTTGTATCATTTTCTCTTCTGTGTGTATCCTCCTCTTTCCTTTCTGTATCCCCCATCTTCTGTGTGTATCCACTTTCTCCTGTGTGTATCCTTCTTTCTCTTGTGTGCATGCACCTCTGTCCTGTGTGTGTCGCCCTCTCCTGTGTGTATCCCCCTCTCTCCAGTGTGTACTTCCCCGTCTCCTGTGTGTATCCCTCTCGCCTGTTTTTATCCTCCTCTCTCCTGTGTATTTCCCCTTTTTTTTGTGAATCCTCCTTTCTCCTGTGTGTATCCTCTCTCCTGTGTGTATCCTCCTCTCTCCTGTGTGTATATTCCTCTCTCCTGTGTGTATCCCCCTCCTTCTGTGTGTATCCTTCTCTCTCCTGTGTGTATCCCCCTTTCTCCTGTGTGTATTCCGCACTTTCCTGTTTGTATCCCCCTGTCTCCTGTGTGTATCCCCCTCTCTTTTGTGTGTATTCTCCTCTCTACTTTGTCTATGCCTTTCTGTTTTGTGTGTATTCTTCTTTCTCCTTTATGTATCCCCCTCTCTCCTCTCTGTACTCCCATCTCCTGAGTGTATCACCCTCTCTCCTGTGTGTATTACCCTGTCTCCTGTGTGTATCCAAATATCTTGTTTGTAATCCCTCTCTCCTGTGTGTATGCCCCTCTCCTGTGTGTATCCTCCTTTCTCCTGTGTGTATTTTCTACTCTCCTGTGTGTGTCTTCCGTTCTCCTGTGTGTATCCGTCCTCTCTCCTGTGTGTTTCTCCCCTCTCTCCTGTGTGTAATTCCTTTCTCTCTTGTGTGTATCCCTTTTTCTCCTGTGTGTATCACCCTCTCTCCTGTGTGTATCTCCTCTCTCCTTTTTGTATCTTCCTCTCTCCTGTGTGTATTTTCCTCGCTCCTGTGTGTATGCCACTCTCTGCTGTTTGTATCCCTTTCTTCTGTGTGTATTCTTTTCTTTCTTGTGTATCATTTTTCTCCTGTATGTATCCTTTTTTTCCTGTGTGCATGCCCCTCTCTACATTGTGTATCCCCCTGCCCTGTGTGTATCCTTTCTTTCTCCTGTGTGTATTTTCCTCTCTCCTGCCTGTAAATTTCTTCATCTGGTGTGTATCCCTCCCCTCTCCTGTGTGTTTTCCCCCTCCCTCCTGTGTGTAACCCCTTTTTCTCCTGTGTGTATCCTTTCTTCTCCTGTGTGTATCACCCTTTCTTCTGTGTGTATCTTCTCTCGCCTGTTTGTATTTTCCTCTCTCATGTGTGTATCATCCTCTCTTCTGTGTGTATTCCCATCTCCTGTGTGTATCCTCCCCTCTCCTTTGTGTAACCCCCTTTCTTTTGTGTGTATCCCCTTTCCTGTGTGCATGCTCTTTTCTACTTTGTGTCTTTCTCTCTCCTGTGTGTATCCTCCTCTCTTCTGTGTGGTTCCTTTACTCTCCTGTGTCTATCCCCCTTTCTCCTGTGTGTATCCTTCTCTCATTTGTGTGTATCTTCCTCTCTCCGGTGTGTACCCTTCTTTCTCCTTTGTGTATCACCCAACTCTTGTGTGTATTCTTCTCTCTCCTGTGTGGATCCTTCTGTCTCCTGTGTGTATCCTTCTTTATTTTGTGTGTGTCCTTCTCTCTCCTGTGTGTATTTTTCTCTTTCCTGTGTGTATTTTTCTCTTTCCTGTGTGTATTTTTTTCCTGTGTGTATCTTTCTCTCTCCTGTGTGTATCCTGCTATGTCCTATGTGTATCCTTTTCTCTCCTGTGTGTATTCCTCATCTCTTTTGGATGTGTCCCCCTTCTCTCTTGTGTGTATCTCCCCTTCCTCCGTGTGTATACCCCCTCTCTCCTATGTGTATCCTCCACTCTTATGTGTGTATCTCCTCTCTCCTCTGTGTATTCTCCTCTCTGCTGTGTGTATCCTTTTGTCTCCTGTTTGTACGCCTCTCTCCTCTGTGTGTATTCCCCTCTCCTGTGTGTATTCTCCTCTCTCTTGTGTGTATCCCCCTTTCTCTTGTGTGTATTCCCCTTTCTCCTGTGTGTAACACCTTTCTTTCCTGTGTGTATCACCTTTCTCTCCTATGTGTATCCCCTCTCTCTTGTGTGTATCCCCTCTCTCCTGTTTGTTTTATTCTCTCTCCTGTGTGTATCCTCCACTCTCCCGTTTTTATGACCCTCACTCCTGTGTGTATCACCTTTTCCTGTGTGTATCCTCCAATCTCCTGTGTGTATCTCACTTTCTCCTGTGTGTATCCCTTTTTTTGAGTGTATGCCCCTCTCTCCTGTGTGTATCTCCCTCTCTATGTGTATCCTCCTGTCTCCTGTGTGCATCCTTTTCTCTCCTGTGTGTATCCTTCTCTCTCCTGTGTCTATCCTCCTCTATCATTTGTGTATCCTTCTCTCTCCTGCGTGTGTCCTCCCCTCTCCTGTGTTAATGCCCCTCACTCCTGTGTGTATCACCTTTTCCTGTGTGTATCCTCCAATCTCCTGTGTGTATCCCACTTTCATCTGTGGGGATCCCTTTTTTTGTGTGTATGCCCCTCTCTCCTGTGTGTATCTCCCTCTCCTATGTGTATGCTCCTATCTCCTGTGTGCATCCTTTTCTCTCCTGTGTGTATCCTTCTCTCTCCTGTGTCTATCCCCCTCTATTCTTTGTGTATCCTCCTCTCTCCTGCATGTGTCCTCCCCTCTCCTCTGTCTATGCCCCTGTTTCCTGTATGTATCCCCACTCCTGTGTTTATTCCCCTCTCTTTTTTGTGTATCCCACTCTCTCCTCTGTGTATCTCTTTCTCCTGTGCATATCCCCCTCTCTTCTGTGTGTATCTCCCATTGCTGTGTGTATCCTCTTCTCTTCTGTGTGGATCTTCCTCTCTCCTGTGTGTACACTCCTCTCTCCTGTGTGTATCTTCCTCTCTCCTCTGTGTATGCCCCCTCTCCTGTGTGTATCCTTCTCTCTCCTGTGTGTATCCTCCTTTTTTCTGTGTGTAATTCCCTTTCTCTTGTGTGCATCTTTCTCTCTCCTGTGTGTATTTTTCTCTTTTGTGTGTATCACTTTTTCCTTTATGTATTTTCCTCTCTCCTCTGTGTTCCCACCTTTTCTGTGTGTATGCCCCTCTCTCCTGTGTGTATCCTTCTCTCACCTGTGTGTATCTCTCGCTCCTGTGTGTATCTTCCTCTCTTTTGTTGTATTCTTTTCTCTCCTGTGTTTATCATTCTCTCTCTTGTGTGTATCCCCTTGAATTTTGTGTGTATTTTTCTCTCTTTTGTGTGTTTCCTCTATCCTGCAGGTATCCTCCTCTGTGCTGTGAGTATCCTCCAGTCTTCTGCATGTATCCTCCTCTCACCTGTGTGTATAAACCTCTCCTGTGTGTATATCGCTCTCTCCTATGTGTATTCTCCTCTCTCCTGTGTGGAACCTCTTTCTCTTGTGTGTTTCGCCCTCTCCTGTGTGTATCCTCTTTTCTCCTGTGTGTATCTTCCTCTCTCTTATGTGTATCCTCCTCTCTCCTGTGTGTATGCCCCTCTCTCTTGTGTGTATTCTCCTCACTTTTGTGTGTATACCCTCTCTCCCGTGTGTATCCCACTCTCCTGAGTGTATACCCCTCTCTCCTGTGTGTATTTTCCTTTCTCCTGTATGTATCCAAATCTCCTGTTTGTATCCCCCTCTCTCCTGTGTGTATGCTCCTCTCCTGTGTGTACACTCCTCTCTCTTGCGTATTTTCTTCTCTCTCCTGTGTGTATCGTCCTCTCTCCAGTGTGCATTCCTCCACTTTTCTGTGTTTCCCCCATCTCTCCTGTGTGTAACACCTTTCTTTCCTGTGTGTATTACCCCTTTCTTCTGTGTGTATACCCCTGTCACTTGTGTGTATTCTCTCTCTTTTTTTTTGTTTCCTCCTCTCTCCTGTGTGCATCATTTTCTCTCTTGTGTTTAAGCTTCTCTCTCGTGTGTATCACCCTTTCCTGTGTTTATCCCCCTTTCTCCTGTGTGTATCCCCCTTTTATGTGTGTATGCCCTTCTCTCCTCTGTGTATCTTTCTCTCCTATGTGTATCTTTTTCTCTTCTTTGTGTATTCTTTTGTCATCTGTGTGAATCCCCCTCTCTCCTGTGTGTATTTCCCTCTTTTCTGTGTGTATCCTCCTCTCTGCTGTGGGTATCCTCTTCTCTTCTCTATGTATGCCCCTCTCTCCTGTATGTATCCCCCCTCCTCTGTGTATTTTTCTCTCCTCTGCATATCCCCCTTTCTTCTGTGTGTATCCCCCACTCCTATGTGTATACTTTTTTCTTCTGTGTGTATCTTCCTCTCTTCTCTGACTATTCTCCTCTCTCCTAAGGGTGTCTTCCTCTCTCCTGTATGTATCCCCCCTCTCCTGTGTGTTTCCTTCCCTCTCCTTTGTGTATCTTCCTTTTTCCTGTGTGTATTTTCATTTCTCCTGTGTGCATCCTTCTCACTCCTGTGTGTATTTTTCTTTCCTGTGTGTATCCCCCCTTTTCTGTGTTTATGCCTCACTCCCTTGTGTGTATCCTTTTCTCACCTGTGTGTATCCCTCGCTCCTTTGTGTATTTTCCTCTCTCCTGTGTGTATCCCCATTTTCACCTCTGTGTATTTTTCTCTCTCCTCTGTGTATCCCGCTCTCTTCTGCGGGTATCCTCCTCCGTCCTGCATGTATCATTTTTTTCTCCTGCGTGTGTCCTTTTTTCTCCTGTGTGTATATCTCTCTCCTGTGTGTATACCCTTCTCTCTTATGTGTATTTCCTTGTCTCCTCTGTGGATCCCCCTCTCTCTTGTGTGTATAGCCCTCTCCTGTGTGTATCCTCCTCTCTCCTGTGTGTATCCGTTTCTCTTCTGTGTGTATCTTTCTTTCTCCTGTGAGTATCCTTCTCTCTACTGTGCATATTATCCTCCTTTTGTGTGTATCCCACTCTCTGCAGTGTATATCATCTTTCTTCTGTGTGTATGCCCCTCTCTCCTATGTGTATCCCCTTCTCTCCTGTTAGTATCCCCCCTCTCAAATGTGTGTATCACCACTCTAGCCTCTATGTATCTTACTCTCTTCTGTGTGCGTCCCCCTCTTTCTTGTGTGTACCCTTCCTCTCTCCTGTGTGTATCCTCCTTTCTCCTGTGTGTATCCACCCTCTCCTGTGTGTATCCTCCTCTCACCTGTGTGCATCTTTCTCTCTCCTGTGTGTATCTACCTCTCTCCTATGTGTATATTTCTTTCTACTGTGTGTATCCTCCCCTTTCCTGTGTGTATCCTCCTGTCTCCTGTGTGTATTCTTCTTTCTCTTGTGTGTATCCTTTTCTCTACTTTGTGTATTCTCCACTCTCCAGTGTGTATCCCCATCTTTCCTGTGTGTATCCTACTTTATCCAGTGTGTATCCTCCTGTCTCCTGTGTGTATCCTTCTCTCCCCTGTGTGTATCCTCGTCTCTTCTGTGTGTATCCTTCCTTCCTGTGTGTATACCATTCTCTTCTGTGTGTATCTCTCTTCCTACTGTATGTATGCCCCACTCTCCTGTGTGTATCTTCCTCTCTTCTGTGTGTATCTGCCCTCTCTTTGTGTATCCTTCCCTTTCCTTTGTGTATCTACTTCTTTCCTGTGTGTATCCCCCTCTCTCCTTTGGGCATCCCCCTCTCTCTTGTGTGTATCTCCCTCTCCTGTGTGTATTTTATTCTCCTGTTTGATTTCTTCTCTTTACTCTGTGTATCCCGCTCTTTTGTGTGTATGCCCCCCTCTCCTGTGTGTATCCCCCTCTCTTCTGTGGGTATCCTTCATTCTCCTGTGTGTATTTTTCTCTCTTTTGTGTGTATCCTACCCTGTTCTGTGTGTATCCCGCTTCCCCTGTGTGTATCCTTCTCTCTCCTGTGTGTATCCTCTTCTTTCCAGTGTGTATCTTCTTCTCTCCTGTGTGTATCCCCCCTGTCTCTTGTGTGTACCCCCTCTCTCCTGTGTGTATCCTCCTCTATTTTGTGTGTATCCTGCTCTCTTCTGTGTGTATGCCCCGTCTCCTGTGTGTATTTCCATCCCCTGTATGTATCCTCCTCTTTTCTTTGTGTATCTTACTCTTTTGTGTGTATCCTTCTCTCCTGTGTGTATGCTCCTGTCTTCTTTGTGTATCCTCCACTGTCCTGTGTGTATCCTCCTCTCTCCTGTATTTATCCCCATCCCCCTGTGTGTATTCCTCTGTCTCCTGTGTTTTTCCCCCTCTGTCCTATGTGTATCCTTCCCTTTCTTGTGTGTACCCTCCTTTCCCCTGTGTGTATCTTCCTCTCTCCTGTGTGTATTCTCCTCTCTCTTGTGTGTATCCTCCTCTTTTCTGTGTTTATTCTCGTCTCTTCTGTTTGTATCCTCCTTTCTCCTGTTTGTATCCTCCCTTCACCTGAGTGTATTCTCCTCTCTCATTTGTATTCTCTTCTCTCCTGTGTGTATTCTCCTCTCTCCTGTGTGTATCCCCCTCCCCCTGTGAGTATCTCCCTCTCTACTGTCTATCCCCCTTTGTCCTGTGTGTATCTTCCTTTCACCTCTGTGTATCCTCCTGTCTTTTTTATTTATTCTTCTCACTCCTTTGTTTCTCCCTCCTCTCTCCTGTGTGTATTCCCCCTCTCCTGTGTGTATCTTTTTCTCTCCTGCGTGAATCATCTTCTCTCCTCTGTCTTTACCCCTCTCTTCTATATGTATCCCCCTCTCCTGTGTTTTTTTCCCTCTCTCCTGTGTGTATCCCCTCTCTCATCTGTGTATCCTTCTCTCCTGTGCCTATCTTCCTCTCTTCTGTGTATCCCCTTCTCCTGTGTGTATCCTTTTCTCTTCTGTGCGTATCTTTCTCTCTCCTGTGTTTATCCTTCTCTCTCTAGGGTGTATCCTCCTCACTCCTGTGTGTATTCTTCTACCACTCTGTGTATCCCTTTCTCTTTTGTGTGTATCCCCCACCCTCATGTTTGTGTGCCCCACTCTTCTGTGTGTATCTTCCTTTCTCCTGTTTGTATCACCCTCTCTCCTGTGTATATGCTCCTCTCTCCTGTGTGTATTCTCCTCTTTCCTGTGAGTATCCTTTTTTCTCCTGTGTGCATCTCCCTCGCTCTTGTGTGTATTTCTTTCTCCTGTGTGTATCCCTTTCTCTTTTTGTATCCACCTCTCTCATTTGTGTAACCGCCCTCTTCAGTGTGTACGCCCCACTCTTCTGTGTGTATCCTCCTTTCACCTTTGTATATTTTTCTCTTCTTTGTGTATCCTCCTCTCTCCTGTGTGTATACCACTTTCTCCTGTGTATACTTCTTTCTCCTGCCTGTATCCTCTTCTCTCCTTTGTGTATCTTTCTCTCTCCTGTGTGTATCCCCCTCTCTCCTGTGTGTATGCCCCTCTCTATTGTGTGTATTCCCCTCTTTGCTGTGTGTTTCCCACCCTCTTCGATGTATACTCCTCTCTCCTGTGTGTATCTCTCTCTCTCCTTTGTGTATCCCCCTCTCTCCTGTGTGTATTTCCCTGTCTCCTGCATGTATTCAACGCTTTTGTGTGTACCCCCTCTTTTCTGTGTGTATCCCCCACTCCTGTGTGTATCTCCTTCTCTTCTGTGTGTATCTTTCTCTCTACTGTGTGTATACTCCCTCTCCTGTATCATTCTCTCTCCTGTGTGTATCCTCCTTTTTCCTGTGTGTATTTTGTTTCTCCTGTGTGAATCCCCTCTCTCCTGTGTGTATTTCCCTTTCTCCTGTGTGAACCCCCTCTCTCCTGTGTGTATTTCCATCTCCTGTGTGTATCCCTTTCTCCTTTGTGTATCCCCCCCTCCTCTGTGTATCCCCACTTTTCTGTGTTTATTCCCCTCCCTCCCGTGTGTATCCTCCTCTCACCTGTGTGTATTTCTTTCTCCTGTTTGTATCACTTTTTCCTGTGAGTATCCTCCGCTTTTCTGTATGTACCCTTTTTCTACTGTGTTTATTTTCATTTTATTTGTGTATGCTCCCTCCCCTGTGTGTATCCCCCTCTCCTTTTTGTATCCTACCCTCTCCTGTGTGTATCTTTCTCTCTTCTGTGTGTATCCTCCTCTTTTTTGTGTATCCTCCTTTCTTCTGTGTGTATCCCAATTTTTCTGTGTGTATCCTTCTCTATCCTGTGCGTATATTCCCTCTCTCCTGTGTGTATCCCCTCTCTCCTGTGTGTATCCCCTCTCTCCTGTGTGTATTTCCCTCACTCCTCTGTGTATCCTCCTCCCTCCTGTGTGTATCCTCTTCTCTCCTGTGTGTATCCCCATCTCTTTTGTATGTATCCTCCTCTCTCCTGTGTGTATCTTTTCTCTCTCCTGTGTGCATGCCCCTCTCTTTTTTGTGTATTCCTTTCACTGTGTGTATTCCCCTTTCTCCTGTGTGTATTCCCCTCTCTCCTGTGTGTATCACCTTCTCTACTGTGTGAATCACCTTCTCTACTGTGTGAATTTTCCTCTATTCTGTGCGTTACCTTCTCTGTCCTGTGTGTATGCTCCTCTCTTTTGTGTGTATCCTTCTTTCTCCTGTGTATATCACCACTCTCCTGTGTATAACGCTTTCTTTCCTGTGTGTATTCCCCTCTCTCCTGTGTGGATCTCCATCTCTCCTGTGTGTATCTCCCTCTTCTGTGTGAGTCCCCCTTTCTCCTTTGTTGATCCACCTCTTGTGTGTATTTCCTTCTCTGTTCTGTGTATTTCCTTGTCTCCTGTATGTATCCAAAGCTCCTGTGAGAATCTTTCTTTCTCCTGTGTGTATGCCCCATTTCTGTCTGTATACTCCTCTCTCCTGTGTGTAACCTCCCCTCTCCTGTGTGTATCCTCCGCTCTCCTTTGTGTATCCTCCAATCTCCTGCATGTATCCTCCTCTCTTCTATTTGTATCCTCCTCTCTTTTTGTGTGTATCCTTCTCTCTTTTGTATTTATCCTTTTCCCTCTGTGTGTATCCTCCTCTCTCCTGTGTGTATTCCCCTCCCTCCTGTGTGTATTCTTCACTCTCCTGTGTGTATCCCCCTCTCTTCTTTGTGTATTCCCCCTCTCTCCTGTGTGTATCCTCCTCTCTCCTGTGCATAAGCCCCTATCTCCTGTTTTTTTTTCTCTCCTGTGTGTATTCTCCTCTCACCTGTGTGTATCCACCCCTCTTCTGTGTTTATCTTTCTCGCCTGTGTGAATCCCTCTCTCTCCTGTGTGTTTCCCCTCGTCTTTGTGTATCCTCCTCTCTCCTGTGTATATCCTCCTATCTCCTGTGTGTATTCTCCTCTCTCCTGTTTGAAACCCCCCTCTCCTGTTTGTATCCCCATATCTTGTGTTTATCCCCCTCTCTCCTGTGTTTATTTCCCTGTCTTCTGTATGTATCCAACGCTCCTGTGTGTATCCCCTTCTCTCTTTTGTGTATGGCCCACTCCTGTGTGTATACTTTTCTCTCTTGTGTGTATCCACCTCTCTTTTGTGTGTATCCTTCTCTCTACTGTGTTTATCCCTCCGCTCTCCTGTGTGTTTTCCCCTTCTCTCCTGTGTGTAACACCTTTCTTTCCTGTGTGTATCCCCCCTTAACCCTGTGTGTATCCCCCTCTTTTGTGTGTATCCCCTCTCTCCTGTTTGTTTTTTCCTTTCTCCTGTGTGTATCCTTTTCTCTCCTGTGTTTACGCCACTCTCTCCTGTGCGTATCACCCTTTTCTGTGTGTATTCTTTTCTCTCCTGTGTTTGTCCCCTTCCTCCTCTGTTTATTACCCTTTTATGTGTGTATGCCCCTCTCTCCTGTGTGTATCCTTTCTCCTGTGTGTATCCCTCTCTTTCCTGTGTGTATCCCCTTATCCTTTGTGTATTCTCCTCTCTCCTGTGTGTATCCCCCTCTCTCCTTTGTGTACCCTCCTCTCTCCTGTGTGTATCACCCCTCTTCTTTTTGTATCCCCCACTACCCTGTGTGTATCCTTCTGTCTCCTGTGTGTATCCTTCCCTTTTTTGTGTGTATTTCCGTCTCTCCTGTGTATCCCTCTGTCTCCTGTGTGTATCCTCTCTCTCCTGTGTGTATTCTTTTCTCTGCTGTGTGTAGTTTTTTTTCTCCTGTGTGTACGCTCCTTTTTTGTGTGTGTCCCCCTTTCCTTTGTGTATCCTTTATTTCTCCTGTGTATATCCCCCTTTCTTCTGTGTATATCCCCATCTCCTGTGTGTATGCCCCTCTTTCCTGTTGTTATCCCCCTCTCCTGTGTGTATCCTCCTCTCTCCTGTGTGTATCCTTTTCTCTCAATGGTGTGTCCCCCTCTTTCCTGTGTGTATTCCCCTCTCCTCTGTGTATCTTTCTGACTTCTGTTTCTATCCCCCTTTCTCCTATGTGTACCCTTCTCCCTCCTGAGTCTATTACCCCTCTTCTGTGTGTATCCTCTTCTCTCCTGTGTGTATTTCTCTCTCTCCTGTGTGTATCCTCCTCCCTTTTCTGTGTATCCTCCACTCTCCTGTGCGTATACTTCTCTCTCCTGTTCGTATCCTTCTCTCTCCTGTGTGTATCCTCCTCTGTCCTGCGTGTATCCTTGTTTATCCTGTGTGTCTCCTCCTCTCTCCTGTGTGTATTCTGCTCTCTCCTGTGTTTATCCTTTTCTCTCCTGTGTGTATCCTCCTCTCTCCTGTGGGTATCAATTCTCTCTCCTGTGAGTATCCCTCTTTTCTCCTGTGTGTAACCCCCTCTCTCCTGTATGTATCCCTTCTCTCTCCTGTGTGTATCCCCCTCTCTCCTCTGTTTATGTCCTCTCTCCTGTGTGTATCCTCCACTCTGCTGTGTGTATCATTTTTTCTCCTGTGTTTACGCCCCTCTCTCCTGTATGTATCCCCCTCTCCTGTGTGAGTGACCCTCTCTCCTATGTGTGTCCTCCTCTCCTGTGTTTATCCTCCTCTCTCCTGTGTGTATCCTCCTCTCTCCTCTGTTTCCTACTCTCCTCGTGTGTATTTCTTTTTCCTTTGTGTATCCTCTTCTCTCCTGTGTGTACCCCCTCTCTCCTGTGTGTACCCTCCACTGTCCTGTGGGTATCACCACTCTTCGTGTGTATCTCCCCTCTCTACTGTGTGTATCTTCCTCTCTGCTGTGTGTTTCCTGTTTTCTCCTGTGTTTATGCCCCTCTCTCCTTTGTGTATCCCGTCTCTCCTCTGTGTATCTCCACTCTGCTGTGTGTATCCTTTTATCTGCTGTGTGTACCTTCCTTTCTCCTGTGTCTATGGCTCTCTCTCCTCTGTGTATTTTCTTCTCCTGTGTTTATCCTCCTCTCTCCTGTGTGTATCCTCCTCTCTCCTCTGTTTATTCCCTACTCTCCTGTGTCTATCCCAGTTTTCTTTGTGTATTCTCTTCGCTCTTGTGTGTACCCCCTCTCTCCTGTGTGTATCCTCCACTGTTCTTTGTGTATTACTACTCTTCGTGTGTATCCCCCTCTCTCCTGTGTGTATCCCCCTCTCTCTTGTGTGAATCCTTCTCTCTCCTGCGTGTATTTTTCTCTCTGCTGCGTAAATCCTCCTCTCTGCTGTGTGTATGTCCCACTTCTCTGTGTATCCACCTCTCTCCTGTTTGCATTCCCTTCACTCCTGTGTGTATCTTTCTCACTCCTGTGTGTATACACTCTCTACTGTGTGTATTCTTCTTTCTGCTGTGTGTATACTCCTCTCTTCTGTGTGTATCCGACTCTCTCCTGTATGTATCCTTATTTCTCCTATGTGAACCCTCATCTCTCCTGTGTGTATCACCCCTCTCCTCTGTGTATTTTTTCCTCTCCTGTGTGTATCCTTCTGTCTACCGTGTGTATCCTTTCCTCATTTTTGTGTATCCTTTTCTCTCCTGTGTGCATTTTCTTCTTTCCTGTGTGTATCCTTTTTACTCCTGTGTGTATCCTTCTCTCCTGTGTGTATCTTTCTCTAAACAGTGTGTATCCTCGTTTCTCCTGTGTATATCCTCCTCTATTCAGTGTGTATCGTTTTTCTCTCCTGTGTGTATCACCCATCTCCCCTGTGTGTATTCACCCTCTCTCCTGTGTTTATCTTCCCTCTCTCCGGTTTTTATCTGAATATCTCCTGTGTATCCCCTCTCTATTGTGTGTATCCTCCTCTCTGCTGTGTGTATCCTCCTCTCTCCTGTGTGTACGCCCCACGCTCCTGTGTGTATCTCCCTGTCCTGTGTGTATCCTCCTCTCTTTTGTGTGTATTTTTTTCTCTTGTGTGTATCCCCCTCTCCTGTGTTTATGGTCCTCTTTTCTGTGCGTATTTTCCCTCCCGTGTTTATGCTTCTCTCGCCTTTGTGTATTCTCCTCTCTCCGTGGTGTATCCCCCGCCACTCCTGTGTGTATCCTCCTCTCTCCTGTGTATATTTTTCCTCTCTCTTGTGTGAATCCTTCTTTCTCCTGCGTGTATTCTCTGCTCTCCTGTGTTTCTCTTCCTCTCTCCTGTGTATCCTTTAATCTCCTGCATGTATCCTCCTCTCTTCTATCTGTATCCTTCTCTTTTTGGTGTGTATCCTCCTCTCTTTTGTATTTATCCTTTTTTCTCTGTGTGTATCCCCCTCTCTCCTGTGTGTATTTCCCTCCCTCCTGTGTGTATGCTTCACTTTCTTGTGTGTATCCCCATCTGTTTTTTGTGTATTCACCCTCTCTTCTGTGTGTATCCTTCTCTCTCCTGTGCATAAGCCCCTCTTTCCTGTGTGTATCTTTCTGTCCTGTGTGTATACCCCTCTCTCCTGTGTGTATCCTCCTTTCTCCTGTGTTTATTTCCCTCCCTTTGTTAGTATCTCCCTCTTCTTTGTGTTTCCCCCACTCTCCTGTGTGTATCCTCCTCTCTTCTCTGTGTATTCTCCTGTCGCCTGTGTGTATCTTCCTCTCTCGTGTGTGTATCCTCCTCTCTCCTGCCTGTATCTTCCTCTCTCCTGTGTGTATCCTTCTCTATGCTGTGTTTACCCTACTCTCTCCTGTGTTTATCCTCCTTTCCCCTGTGTGTCTCCTCCTCTCTTTTGTGTACATCCTCCTCTCTCCTGTGTGTACACCCTTCTCCTGTGTGCATCCTCTTCTCTCCTGTGGGTATCCCTTCTCTCTCCTGTGCGTATCCCTTCTTCTCCTGTATGTAACACCCTCCCTTCTGTGTGTATCCCTTCTCCCTCCTGTGCGTATCACCTTCTCTCCTTTGTGTATCTCCTCTCTCCTGTGTGTATCTTCCTCTCTGCTGTGTGTATCCTGTTTTCTCCTGTGTCTTCGCCCCACTCTCCTGTGTGTATCTTCTTCTCCTGTGTATTTCCTCCTCTTTCCTCTGTTTATTTCTTTTACACCTCTATGTATTCCCCTCTTCTGTGTGTAAGCTCCTCTCTCCTGTGCGTATCTCCCTCTCCTGTGTTTATCCTCCTCTCTCCTTGGTGTATCTTCCTCTCTCTTCTGTTTATTCCCTACTCTCCTGTGTGTATCCCTTTTTCCTTTGTGTATCCTCTTCTCTCCTGTGTGTACCCCCTCTTTCCTGTGTGTATCCACCTCTCATCTGTGGGTATCCTTCACCCTCCTGTTTGTATCCTCCTCTCTTTTGTGTGTATCTTTCCCTCTTCTGTGTGTATCCCACTTCCCCTATGTGTATCCTTCTCTCTCCTTTGTGTATCCTCTTCTTTCCTGTGTGATTCTTCTTCTCTCTTGTGTGTATTCCCCTTGTCTCCTGTGTGTACCCCTCTCTCCTGTGTGTATCCTCCTCTATTTTGTTTGTATCCTGCTCTCTTCTGTGTGTATGTTCCTCTCTCCTGTGTGTATCCCCATCCCTTGTATGTATCCTCCTCTTTTCTGTGTGTATTTTTCTCTTTTGTTTGTATCCTTCTCTCTTGTGTGTATGCTCCTGTCTCCTTTGTGTATTCTACACTGTCCTGTGTGTATCCTCCTTTCTCCTGTGTGTATCCTCCTCTCTTCTGAATTTATCCCTGTCCCCCTGTGTGTATCCCTCTTCCTCCTGTGTGTTTCCCTCTCTCTCCTATGTATATCTTTCCCTTTTTTGTGTGTATCCTTTTTTCTCCTGTGTGTATCTTCCTCTCTCCTGTGTGTATACTTCCCTCTCTTCTTTGTATCCTCCTTTTTTCTGTGTTTATTTTCCTCTTTCCTTTGTGTATCCTTCTCTCTCCTGTTTGTATCCTCCCTTCACCTGTGTGTATCCTTATCTCTCTTTTGTGTATTCTCTTCTATCCTGTGTGTATACTCCTCTCTTCTGTGTGTATTTCCCTCCTTCTGTGTTTTTCTCCCTCTCTACTGTCTGTATCTCCGTTTCTCCTGTGTGTATCCTTCTCTCTCCTGTATCTTCTTTTCAACTCTGTGTATCCTCCTGTCTCCTTTATGTATTCTTCTCTCTCCTGTGTTTATTCCCCCTCTCTTTTGTGTGTATCCTCCTTTCTCCTGTGTGCATCTCCCCCGCTCTTGTGTGTATTTCTTTCTCCTGTGTGTATCCCTTTCTCCTTTGTGTATCCACCTCTCTTTTTTGTGTAACCCCCTCTTCTATGTGTACGACCCACTCTCTTGTGTCTATCCTCCTCTCACCTGTGTGTATTTTTTTCTCCTTTGTGTATCCTCCACTCTCCTGTGTGTATCCCACTTTCTCCTGTGTATACTTCTCTCTTTTGCCTGTATCCTTCTCTCTCCTTTGTGTATCTTTCACTTTCCTGTGTGTATCCCCCACTCCTATGTGTATGCCCCTTTCTCTTGTGTTTATTCCCGTCTCTTGTGTGTATCTCATTCTCTCCTGTGTATACTCCTCTCTCCTGTGTGTATCTCCCTCCCTCCTGTGTGTATTCTCCTCTCTCCTGTGTGTATTTCCCTGTCTCCTTCCTGTATCCAATGCATTTGTGTTTACCCCTCTCTCCTGTGTGTATCCCCCTCTCTTCTGTGGGTATTCTTCACTCTCCTGTGTGTATCCTCCTCTCTTTTGTGTGTACCCTTCCCTCTTTTGTGTGTATCCCTCTTCTCCTGTGTGTATCCTTCTCTCTCTTGTATGTATCCTCTTCTTTCCTGTGTGTATCTTCTTCTCTTTTGTGTGTATCCCCCCGTCTCCTGTGTGTACCCTCTATCTCCTGTGTTTATCCTCTTCTACTTTGTGTGTATCCTGCTCTCTTGTGTGTCTATGCCCCTGTCTTCTGTGTGTATCCCCATCCCCTGTATGTATCCTCCTTTTTTCTGTTTGTATCTTCCTCTTTTGTGTGTATGCCCCTCTCCTGTTTGTATGTTCCTGTCTCCTTTGTGTATCCTCCACTGTCCTGTGTGTAACCTCCTCTCTCCTGGGTGTATCCTCCTTTCTCCTGTATTTATCCCCGTCCCCCTGTGTGTATCCCTCTGTCTCCTGTGTGTATGCCACTCTCTCCTATGTGTATCCTTCCCGCTTTTGTGTGTATCCTTCTTTCCCCTGTGTGTATCTTTCTCTCTCCTGTGTGTATCCTTCTCTTTCTTGTGTGTATTCTCTTCTCTCCTGTGTGTGTACTCCTCTCTCCTGTGTGTATCCCCCTCCCCCTATGTGTATCTCCCTCTCTACTGTCTGTATCCCCCTTTCTCCTGTGTATCCTTCTTTCTCCTGTGTGTATCTTCCTTTCACCTTTGTGTATTTTTCTGTCTCCTTTATGTATTCTTCTCTCACCTATGTTTATCCCCCATCTCTCCTGTGTGTATCCCGCTCTCTCCTGTGTGTATCCTCTGCTGTCCTGAGTGTATTTTTTTTTTTGCTGTTTGTTTATTTTATATTCCATATTTTATGTTAAAATCCGTGTCTGTTAAACAAGAAAAAGCACAAAAGAACCCTGGATTCCTAGTTTATCATTCTGTATTCTTTTTTTTTTCTTAATTTTTATTGCATTATAGGTTTTGGGGTACATGTGCAGAACGTGCAAGATAGTTGCATAGGTACACACATGGCAGTGTGTTTTGCTGCCTTCCTCCCCCTCACCCACACTTGGTATTCATCCCCAGGCTATCCCCCCAACACCCCCGCTGTCCCTCCCCCATTTCCCCCAACAGTCCCCAGTGTATAGTAGACCGCCTCTCTGTGTCCATGTGTTCTCATTTTTCTCACCCGCCTATGAGTGAGTATATGCGGTATTTCTTTTTCTGTTCTTGTGTCAGCTTGCTGAGAATGATGTTCTCCAGATTCATCCATGTCCCTACAAAGCACACAAACTCATCATTTCTGATTGCTGCATAATATTCCATGGTGTATATGTGCTACATTTTCCCAGTCCAGTCTATCATCGATGGGCATTTGGGTTGGTTCCAGGTCTTTACTATTGTAAACAGTGCTGCAATGAACATTCGTGTGCATGTGTCCTTATAGTAGAACGATTCACAGTCTTTTGGATAGATACCTAGTAATGGAATTGCAGGGTCAAATGGAATTTCTATTTCTAGGTCCCTGAGGAATCGCCACACTGTCTTCCACAATGGTTGAAATAATTTACACTCCCACCAACAGTGTAAGAGTGTTCCTATTTCTCCACATCCTGTCCAGCATCTGCTGTCTCCAGATTTTTTAATGATCGCCATTCTAACTGGTGTGAGATGATATCTCAATGTGGTTTTGATTTGCATCTCCCTAATGACCAATGATGATGAGCACTTTTTCATATGTTTGTTGGCCTCATGTATGTCTTCTTTTGTAAAGTGTCTGTTCATATCCTTTGCCCATTTTTGAATGGGCTTGTTTGTTTTTTTTTCTGTAAATCTGTTTGAATTCTTTGTAAATTCTGGATATCAGCCCTTTGTCTGATGCGTAAACTGCAAAGATTTTTTCCCATTCTGATGGTTGTCGATTCACTCTAGTGACTGTTTCTTTTGCCGTGCAGAAGCTGTGGAGTTTGATTAGGTCCCATTTGTCTATTTTGGCTTTTGTTGCCAATGCTTTTGGTGTTTTGGTCATGAACTCCTTGCCTACTCCTATGTCCTGAACGGTTTTGCCTAGATTTTCTTCTAGGGTTTTTATGGTGTCAGGTCTTACATTTAAGTCTTTAATCCATCTGGAGTTAATTTTAGTGTAAGGTGTCAGGAAGGGGTCCAGTTTCTGCTTTCTGCACATGGCTAGCCAGTTTTCCCAACACCATTTATTAAATAGGAAATCCTTTCCCCATTGATTGTTTTTGTCTGGTTTATCAAAGATGATATGGTTGTAGATATGTTGTGTTGCCTCTGATGTTTCTGTTCTGTTCCATTGGACTATATCTCTGTTTTGGTACCAGTACCATGCTGTTTTGATTACTGTAGCCTTGTAGTATAGTTTGAGGTCTGGTAGCGTGATGCCTCCCGCTGTGTTCTTTTTGCTTAGAATTGACTTGGCTATGCGGGCTCTTTTTTGGTTCCATATGAAATTCATGGTGGTTTTTTCCAGTTCTATGAAGAAATTCAATGGTAGTTTGATGGGGATAGCATTGAATGTGTAAATTACTTTGGGCAGTATAACCATTTTCACAATATTGATTCTTCCTACCCACCAACATGGAATCTTTCTCCATCTGTTTGTGTCCTCTCTTATTTCGTTGAGCAGGTGTTTGTAGTTTTCCTTAAAGAGGTCCCTTACATTCCTAGTGAGTTGTATTCCTAGGTATTTTATTTCCTTTGTAGAGATTGTGAATGGCAGTTTGTTCTTAATTTGGTTCTCTTTAAGTCTGTTATTGGTGTATAGGAATGCTTGTGATTTATGAACATTGATTTTATATCCTGAGACTTTGCTGAAGTTGCTTGTCAGTTGCAGGAGCTTTTGGGCTGAGGTGATGGGGTCTTCTAGGTATACTATCATGTCGTCTGCAAATAGAGACAATTTGGCTTCCACCTTTCCTATTTGAATACGCTTTATTTCTTTATCTTGCCTTATTGCTCTGGCTAGAACTTCCAGTACTATGTTGTATAGAATTGGTGAGAGAGGGCATCCTTGTCTAGTGCCGGATTTCAAAGGGAATGCTTCCAGTTTTTGCCCATTAAGTATGATACTGGCTGTTGGTTTGTCGTAAATAGCTTTTATTACTTTGAGATATGTTCCATCAATACCAAGTTTATTGAGGGTTTTTAGCATAAAGGGCTGTTGAATTTTGTCAAATGCCTTCTCTGCGTCAATTGAGATAATCATGTGGTTTTTATTTTTGCTTCTGTTTATGTGGTGAATTACATTTATAGACTTGCGTATGCTGAACCAGCCTTGCATGCCCGGGATGAATCCTACTTGATCATGATGGATAAGTTTTTTAATGTGCTGTTGCAATCGATTTGCCAGTATTTTATTGAAGATTTTTGCATCTATGTGCATCATGGATATTGGCCTGAAGTTTTCTCTTCTTGTTGAGTCTCTGCCAGGTTTTGGTATCAGGATGATGTTGGTCGCATAAAATGATTTGGGAAGGGTTCCCTCTTTTTGGATTATTTGGAATAGTTTCAGTAGGAATGGTTCCAGATCCTCTTTGTGTGTCTGCTAGAATTCGGCTGTGAACCCATCTGGACCTGGGGTTTTTTTGTGTGGTAGGCTCTTAATTGCTGCCTCAACTTCTGACCTTGTTATTGGTCTATTCATAGTTTCGGCTTCCTCCTGGTTTAGGCTTGGGAGGACACAGGCATCCAGGAATTTATCCATTTCTTCCTGATTTACTAGTTTGTGTGCATTGAGTTGTTTGTAGTATTCTCTGATGATGGTTTTAATTTCTGTGAAATCTGTGGTGATTTCCCCTTTATCATTTTTTATTGCATCTATTTGGTTGTTCTCTCTTTTCTTTTTTATCAGTCTGGCTAGTGGTCTGTCTATTTTGTTGATCTTTTCAAAGAACCAGCTCTTAGATTTGTTGATTTTTTGAAGGGTTTTTCTTGTCTCTATCTGCTTCAGTTCTACTCTGATCTTAGTTATTTCTTGTCTTCGGCTAGGTTTTGAGCTTTTTTGATTTTGCTCCTCTGGCTCTTTCAATTTTGACGATATGGTGTCAATTTTGAATCTCTCCACTTTTCTCATGTGGGCAGTTATTGCTATATATTTTCCTCTACAGACTGCTTTAAATGTGTCCCAGACATTCTGGTACGTTTTGTCTTCATTCTCGTTGGTTTCAAAGAACTTCTTTATTTCTGCCTTCATTTCATTGTTTATCCAATCAACATTCAAGAGCCAGTTGTTCAGTTTCCATGAAGCTGTGCGGTTCTGAGTTATATTCTGAATTCTGAGTTCCAACTTGATTGCACTATGGTCTGAGAGACTGTTTGTTATGATTTCCGTTGTTTTCCATTTGCTGAGGAGTGCTTTACTTCCAATTATGTGGTCAATTTTGGAGTAGGTGTGATGTGGTGCTGAGAGGAATGTATATTCTGTGGATTTGGGGTGGAGAGTTCTGTAAATGTCTATCAGGTTTGCTTGTTCCAGGTCTGAGTTCAAGTCCTGGATATCCTTGTTAATTTTCTGTCTGGTTGATCTGTCTGCTATTGACAGTGGAGTGTTAAAGTCTCCCACTATTATTGTGTGGGAGTCTAAGTCTCTTTGTAAGTCATTAAGAACTTGCCTTATATATCTGGGTGCTCCTACATTGGGTCCATATATATTTAGAATCATTAGCTCTTCTTGTTGTATCGATCCTTTTACCATTATGTAGTGACCTTCTTTGTCCCTTTTGATCTTTGGTGCTTTAAAGTCTATTTTATCAGAGATGAGAATGGCAACTCCTGCTTTTTTTTGCTCTCCATTTGCTTGGTAAATCTTCCTCCATCCTTTTATTTTGAGCCTTTGTGTATCTTTGCGTGTGAGGTGGGTTTCCTGGATACAGCACACTGATGGGTTTTGGTTTTTTATCCAATCTACCAGTCTGTGTCTTTTGATTGCTGCATTTAGCCCATTTACATTCAGGGTTAATATTGTTATGTGTGAATTTGATACTGCCATTTTGATGCTATCTGGCTGTTTTGCCCATTGGTTCATGTACATTCTTCATTTTGTTGATGGTCTTTAGCATTTGGTATGCTTTTAGGATGGCTGGAACTGGTTGTTTCTTTCTATGTGTAGTGCCTCTTTCAGGAGCTCTTGTAAAGCAGGCCTAGTGGTGACAAAATCTGTGAGTACTTGCTTGTTCGTGAAGGATTTTATTTTTCCTTCACTTATGAAGCTCAGTTTGGCTGGATATGAAATTCTGGGTTGAAAGCTCTTTTTTTAAGGATGTTGAATATTGGCCCCCACTCTCTTCTGGCTTGTAGAGTCTCTGCCGAGAGATCTGCTGTGAGTCTGATGGGCTTCCCTTTGTGGGTGACCCGACCTTTCTCTCTGGCTGCCCTTAGTATTTTCTCCTTCGTTTCAACCCTGGTGAATCTGACGATTATGTGCCTTGGGGTTGCTCTTCTTGTGGAGTAACTTTGTGGCGTTCTCTGTATTTCCTGGAGTTCAGTATTGACCTGTCTTGCTAGGTTGTGGAAGTTTTCCTGGATAATATCCTGAAGAGTGTTTTCCAGCTTAGATTCATTCTCTTGATCACATTCAGGTACACCTATCAAACGTAGGTTGGGTCTCTTCACATAGTCCCACATTTCTTGGAGATTTTGTTCATTCCTTTTTGTGCTTTTTTCTTTAATCTTGGTTTCACGTTTTATTTCATTGAGTTGATCTTCAATTTCTGATATTCTTTCTTCTGCTTGGTCAATTCGGCTGTTGAAACTTGTGCATGCTTCACGAAGTTCTCGTGTTGTGTTTTTCAGCTCCTTCAATTCATTCATATTCCTCTCTAAGTTTTCCATTCTTGTTATCAATTCCTCGAATTTTTTTTCAAATCTTTTTTCAAGGTTCTTAGTTTCTTTGCACTGATTTAGAACATGTTCTTTTAGCTCAATGAAGTTTCTCATTATCCACTTTCTGAAGTCTGATTCCGTCATTTCATCACACTCATTCTCTGTCCAGCTTTGTTCCCTTGCTGGTGAGGAGTTTTGGTCCTTTGTAGGAGGTGAGGTGTTTTGGTTTCGGGTGTTTTCCTCCTTTTTGCGCTGGTTTCTTCCCATCTTTATGGATTTATCCGCCTGTCATCTTTGTAGTTGCTGATTTTTCAATTGGGTCTCTGTGTGGATGCTTTGATTGTTGATGATGAAGTATTTCTGTTACTTAATTTTCCTTCTAGTGGTCTAGCCCCTCTGCTGTATGAGTGCTGAGGTCCACTCCAGGCCCCGTTCGTCTGGAGTATACCTGTAGCAGCTGTGGAAGAGTGAGGGATGATACCAGTTTCTTCTTCTGCTGTCTTTGTTCCAGAATGATGCCCGCCAAATGTCAGTCTTATTAGTCCTTTTTTTGGTGACTCTTTGGATATACAGGGGTCAGGGAGCTGCTTAAGGAGACGGTTTGTGCTTTATAGTAGCTCCAGTGCTGAGCTGTGAGCTCCGTTGTTCATTCAGGGTTGTTGGGAGGTTGTTTATGTCTGCTGTAATAGAACTCATAAAACACCACCCTTTTATTCCCCCCCCTTATATGCACTGTTTCAGGGAGTTGGGGCTTTCTTTATGAGTATCTGTTGCACTGTTCTGCCCTACTAGGTGGCAGTCTATTCACTGTTTGCCTGCCGGGGCTCTGACCCACTAGCGCGGTTCTGCCCTGTTGCTGCTGGGCTCCCTTCTGCTGTGGAGAGCTCCCGTCTCCTGGGAGTCTCTCTGTTATGGCAGGTTGCCTCGGCAATGGCAGGCTGCTTTGTCCCTGGGTGGTACTTCAATAGGGGTGGATTGTGTCAGCGGTGGTGGACGCCCCTCACTCACTGGGCTGCACCGTCCTAGATGCCGGCAGCAAAACTCTCAGCGCCAAGCGTCTCCAGTCATTGCCCTGCTTTTCCCTGTGAGGGTGGGACCCGCTGAGCCTGATTACCCACCTCCCTGCCTCAGAGTCCGTCCTCTCTCTCTCCCTGCCTCTCCGCCAGCTTAAAGTTCGACTCTCTCACTGGCGCCCCAGGAGCCTGCCGATAGGGCACTGGGATCCGTGCGATCTCCCGTGCCACTGCCCACTTCACCGGCTCAGATCACGCTTCCCAGGAAACTCCTAGTCTGGCTCACTGTCCAAGTCCCGTTCAATCAGATGGACGCGCCAATCTGCCCTTCAAACTCTCAGATTGCCGGTTTAACAGGGCGCCCAGACCAGTGAGTTCCGTGCCGGGTCCTGCTGCGGCGCCGGCCTAAGCAGCGCCGGCCGAAGCGGCCGCGCCAGAGGGCTGCGTTAGCCGGTTTTACTTTACTAGCGTCCTGTGGGACTTTCAACGCTCTGAGGGCTAGAAAACTCCATCCGAGAATGCGGCTAGGACTCACCCTCTGCGCCGTCACTGAGAGCTGCAATCCTGAGTCACTTCTATGACGCCATCTTGCCGGGTCTCCCTGTCCTGCGTGTATTATTTCCTCTTCCCTGTCTATGCTCCTCTCTTCTGTATGTATCTCACTCTCCTTTGTTTTCCCCCCTCTCTACTGTGTGTACCCCCTCTCTCATTTGTGTAGTCTTCTCTCCTGTGCCTATCCCCCTCTCTTCTGTGTGTATCTCCTTCTCCTGTGTGTATCCTTTCCTCTTCTGTGAGTATCTTCCTCTCTCCTGTGTGTATCCTCTTTTCTTCAGTGTGTATCCTCCTCACTCCTGTTTGTATCCTTCTATCACTCTATGTATACCCCTCTCTTTTTTGTGTATTTTCCAACATCATTTTTGTGTGCCCCACTCTCCTGTGTGTATCTTCCTTTCTCCTGGGTGTATCACCCTCTCTCCTTTGTGTATCTACCTCTCTCCTTTGTGTAACCCCCCTCTTTTGTGTGTATGCCCCACTCTCCTGTGTGTATCCTCCTCTCACCTGTGTGTATTTTTCTCTCCTTTGTGTATCCGTCTCTATCTGGTGTGTATCCCACTTTCTCCTGTGTATACTTCTCTCTCCTGCGTGTATCCTCGTCTCTCCTTTGTGTATCTTTCTCTCTCCTGTGTGTATCAATCTCTCTCCTGTGTGTATGCCCCTCTCTCGTGTGTATTCCCATCTTTCCTGTGTGTATTCCACTCTCTCATGTGTATACTCCTCTCTCCTGTGTGTATCTCAATATTTTTTGTGTGTATCCCCCTCTTCTGTATGTATTCCCCTCTCTCCTATGTGTATTTCCCTGTCTCCTTCATGTATCCAACGCTTTTGTGTGTACCCCTCTCTTCTGTGTGTATTTCCCACTCCTGTGTGTATCTCCTTCTATTCTGTGTGTATCTTCCTCTCTTCTCTCTGTATCCTCCTCTCTCCTGTGTGTATCTTCCTCTCTACTGTGTGTATCCCCCCTCTCCTGTGTGTATCATTCTCTCTCCTGTGTGTATCCTCCTCTTTCCTGTGTGTATTTCCCTTTCTCCTGTGTTCATCCCCCTCGCTCTTGTGTGTATTTCCCTCTCCTGTGTGTATCTCGTTCTCCTTTGTGTATCCCCCCTCTCCTCTGTGTATTCTGACTTTTCTGTGTTTACGCCCCTCCATCCTGTGTGTATCCTCCTCTCACCTGTGTGTATTTCTCTCTCCTGTTTGTATCACCTTTTCCTGTGATTATCCTTTTCGCTTCTGTGTGTACCCGCTTTCTACTGTGTTTATCTCCATTTTATGTTTGTATGCCTCCTCCCCTGTGTGTATCCCTCTCTCCTATGTGTATCCTCCTCTCTCTCTGTGTATCCTTCTCTTTTCTGTGTGTATCTTTCTCTCTTTTGTGTGTATCCTCCTTTCTTCTGTGTGTATCCCCACCTTTTCTGTGTGTATTCTCCTTTATACTGTGTGTATATTCCCTCTCTCCTGTGTGTATCCCCCTCTCTGTTCTGTGTATCCCCCTCTCTCCTGTGTGTATCCTCTTCTCTCCTGTGTGTATCCCCATCTCTTTTGTGTTTATCCTCCTCTCTCCTGTGTGTATCTTTTCTCTCTCCTGTTTGTACGCCCCTCTCTCCTCTGTGTATTTTTCTCACCTGTGTGTACACCCCTCTCTCCTGTGTGTATTCCCCTGTCTCCTGTGTGTATCACCATCTCTATTGTGTGAATTCCCCTCTATTCTGTGCATAACCTTCTCTGTCCTGTGTGTAATGCCCTCTCTTTTGTGTGTATTCTCCTCTCTCCTGTGTGAATCCTTCTCCCTCCTGTGTGTATCCACATCTCCTGTGTGTTTCCCCTCCTCTGTTGTGTGTATTTCCCTGTCTCCTGTATGTATCCTATGCTCTTGTGAGAATCTCCCTTTCTCCTGTGTATATGCTTTTTTTCTGTGTGTATCCTCCCCTCTCCTGTGTGTATCCTCCTCTCTCCTTTGTGTATCCTCCAATCTCCTGCATGTATTCTCCTCTCTTCTATCTGTATTCTCCTCTCTTTTGTGTGTATCCTCCTCTCTTTTGTATTTATCTTTTTTCCTCTTTGTGTATCCTCCTGTCTCCTGTGTGTATTCTCTCTTTTTTGTGTGTAATCCCCTCTCTTTTGTTTGTATCCCCATATCTTGTGTGTATCCCCCTCTCTCCTGTGTGTATTTTTCTGTCTCCTGTATGTATTGAAAGCTCCTGTGTGTATCCCCCTTTCTCTTTTGTGTATGCTTCTCTTTTCTGTGTATACTTTTCTCTCTTGTGTGTATCCTCCTCCCTTCTGTGTGTATCCTTGTCTCTACTGTGTTTATCCATCTGCTCTCCTGTGTGTTTTCCCCTTCTCTCCTGTGTGTAACACCTTTATTTCCTGTGTGTATCCCCCCTCTTTTCTGTGTGTATTCCCTTCTCCTTTGTGTATCTTTCTGACTTCCGTTTGTATCCCCCTTTCTCCTATGTGTACCCTTCTCTCTCCTGTATGTATCACCCTCTTCTGTGGTATCCTCTTCTCTACTATGTGTATTTCTTTCTCTTCTGTGTGTATCCTCCTCTCTTTTCTGTGTGTATCCTCCTCTCTCCTGCGTGTATTTTTCTTTCTCCTGTTTGTCTCCTCCTCTCTTTTGTATGTATCCTTCTCTCTCCTGTGTGCATTATCCTCTCTCCTGTGTGTATTCTTTTCTCTCCTGTGTGTATCCTTCTGTCTCCTGTGGGTATCAATTCTCTCTCCTATGCATATCCCTTTTTTCTTCTGTGTGTATCCCCCTCTCTCCTGTGTGTATCCCTTCTCTCCCCTGTGTGTATCCTCCTCTCCTCTGTGTATTTCCTCTCTCCTGTGTATCCTTCTCTCTTTTGTGTGTATCCTCCTTTTTTATGTGTCAACGCTTCTCTCTCCTGTGTATCCCCCTTTCCTGTGTGTATGCCTTTCTCTCCTGTGTGTATCCTCCTCTCCTGTGTTTATCCTCCTCTCTCCTTTGTGTATCCTTCTCTCTCCTCTGTTCATTCCCTACTCTCCTGTGTGTATCCCTTTTTCCTTTGTGTATCCTATTCTCTTTTGTGTGTACCTTCTCTCTCCTGTGTGTACCCTTCACTGTCCTGTGTGTATCACCACTCTCCGTGTGTATCCACCCTCTCTCCTGTGTGTATCCCCTCTCTCTTGTGTGTATCTCCCTCTCTCCTGCGTGTATTTTTCTCTCTCCTACGAAAATCCTCCTTTCTGCTGTGTGTATGCCCCACTTCTGTGTGTATCCACCTCTCTCCTGTTTGCATTCCCTTCTCTCCTGTGTGGATTTTCCTCACTCTTGTGTGTATTCCCTCTTTCCTGTGTGTTTCCTCCTCTCTGCTGTGTGTATACTCTGCTCTCCTGTGTGTATCCGTCTCTGTCCTGTATGTATTTTTTTTTTCTCCTTTGTGAAACTTCATCTCTCCTGTGTGTATCACCACTCTTCTGTGTGTATTCTTCTCTCTCCTCTGTGTATTCTTCTGTCTACCGTGTGTATACTTCCCTTATTTTTGTGTATCCTTCTCTCTCCTGTGTGAATTTTTTTCTTTCCTGTGTGTATCCTTTTCACTCCTTGTGTATCCCCCTCTCCTGTGTGTATCTTTCTCTAACCAGTGTATATCCTCCTTTCCCCTGTGTGTGTCCTCCTCTATTTTGTGTGTATCTTTTTTCCCTCCTGTGTGTATCACCCTTCTCTCCTGTATGTATCCATCCTCTTCTGTGTGTATCTTTCTTCTTTACAGTTTGTATCTTCCTCTCTCGTGTGTATCCCCTCTACTGTGTGTATCCTCCTCTCTGCTATGTGTACACCCCATTCTTCTGTGTGTATCTCCCTGTCCTCTGTGTATACTCCTCCCTTTTGTGTGTATTTTTCTTTATCTTGTGTGTATCCCCCTCTTCTGTGTTTATGGTCCTCTTTTCTGTGTGTATTCCCTCTCCTTTGTGTATCCTCCTCTCGCCTTTTTGTATCCTCCTCTCTCCGCGGTTTATCCCCCTCTTTTCTGTGTGTATCCTCCTCTCCTTTGTGTATCCTCCTCTCAGCTGTGTGTATTCTACTTTCTACTGTGTACCCTCCTCTCTCCTGTGTGTATCACGCCACTCCTGTGTGTATCCTCCTCTTTCCTGTATATATTTTCCTTCTTTCTTGTGTGTATCCTCCTCTCTCCTGCGTGTATCCTCATCTCTCCTGTGTTTATCCTACTCTCTTTTGTGTATTATCTAATTTCCTGCATGAATCCTTCTCTATTCTATCTGTATCCTTCGCTTTTTGGTGTGTATCCTCCTCTCTTTTGTATTTATTCTTTTTTCTTTGTGTGTATCCCCCTCTCTCCTGTGTGTATTCCCCCTCCTTCTGTGTGTATGCTTCACTCTCCTGTGTGTATCCCCCTCTCTTTTTTGTGTATTCACCCTCTCTTCTGTGTGTATTCTCCTCTCTTTGTGTATACACCCTCTTCTGTGTTTATATTTGCCGCCTGTGTGTATCCCACTCTGTCCTGTGTGTTTCCTCTCTCCTTTGTGCATCCTCCTTTCTCCTCTGTGTATCCTCCATTCTTCTCTGTTTATTTCCTTCCCTTTGTTTGTATCTCCTTTCTCTTTGTGTGTATCTTCCACTCTCCAGTGTGTATGCTCCCCTCTTCTCTGTGTATACTCCTTTCGCCTGTGTGTATCTTTCTCTCTCATGTCTGTATCCTCCTCTCTTTTGCCTGTATCCTCCTCTATCCTGTGTGTATCCCCCTCTATCCTGTGTTTTCCCTCCTCTCTCCTGCGTGTATCCTCCTATTTCCTGTGTGTCTTCTCCTCTCTTTTCTGTGCATCTTCCCTTTTCCTGTGTGTATCCCCCTCTCCTGTGTGCATCCTCCTCTCTCCTGTGGGTATCCCTTCTCTCTCCTGTGCGTATCCCTTTTTCTCCTGGGTGTAACACCCTCGATCCTGTGTGTATCCCTTCTCTCTCCTGTGCGTATCTCCTTCTCTCCTTTGTGTATCCTCTTCTCTCCTGTGTGGACCCCCTGTCTTCTGTGTGTATCCTCAACTATCCTGTGTGGATCACCACTTTCTGTCTATATCCGCCATCTCTCCTGTGTGTATCCCCTATTTTTTGTATGTATGCCCCACTTCTGTGTGTATCCACCTCTCTCTTGTGTGCATTCCCTTCTCTCCTGTGTGGATCCTTCTCACTCCTGTTTGTATGCCCTCTCTCCTGTGTGTATCCTCCTCTCTGCTGTCTGTATACTCCTATCTCTTGTGTGTATCCATCTCTCTCATGTGTGTATTCTCTATTCTCTTGTGTGAAACCTCATCTCTCCTGTTTGTTTCACCATTCTCCTCTTTGTATCCTTCTCTCTCCTGTGTGTATCCTTCTGTCCACCGTGTGTATCCTTCACTCTTTTGTGTGTATTCTCCTGTCTCCTGTGTGTATCCTCTTCTTTCCTGTATGAATCCTCCTCAGTCCTGTGTGTATCCCACTCTCCTGTGTGTATTTTTCTCTCTTCAGTGTGTATTCTTTTTTCTCCTGTGTGTATCCTCCTCCCTCCTGTGTGCATCATTTTTCTCTCCTGTGTATATCCACCCTCTTTTCTCCGTGTATTTCTTCTCTCTCCTGTATGTATCCCCCTCTCTCCAGTTTGTGTCCCCCTTTCTCGTGTGTATCCCCTTTCTCTTATTTGTAACTCCATTCATTTTGTGTGTATGCTTTCTCTCTCCTGTGTGTATTTCACTCTCATTTTCGGGTATCCCTTCCTGTGTGTATCCTCCTCTCTGCTGTGTGTATTCTTTTTTCTCCTGTGTGTACACTTCTCTCTCCTGTGTGTTTCCCCATGTTCTGTGTGTATCTTCCTCTTTCTTGTGTCTATCCTTCTTTCTCCTGTGTGTATTCTTTACTCTCCACTGTGTATCCCCTACTCTCCTGTGTGTATCACATCTCCTTTGTATCCTCTTCTATCCTTAGTGTACTACCCACTGTCTCCTGTGTGTACACTCCACTATTTTCTGGGTATCACCCTTGTCCAGTGTTATTTTTTGACTCTCCAAACGAACGAACATATGAAATAGACTAGCGATTATACTTCACATGTGCAATATTCGAAGTCATTCTGTGTATTACTCAGCGTTACACAGAATTAGAGTTCATAGGAAATAGACTACTGATGGGAGGAGGAGGCAAGATGGCGTTGTAGAGGCAACTCAGGATAGCAGCTCTCAGTGAAGGCACAGAGGGTGAGTCCTAGTCGCATTCTCGGACGTTCCTTTTATGCCCACAGAGCGTTGAAAGTCCCAGGTGTGGGAGAGACAGGGACGCTAGTGCAACCGGCTAGTGCAGCCAGCTCCCGCCACCTCTTCGGCTGGTGCCGCAGTGGGACCCGGCACGGAACTCACTGGTCTGGGTGCCCTGTTAAACTGGCAATCTGAGATTTGGAAGGGCAGATTGGCATGTTCATCTGATTGAATGGGACTTGGACAATGAGCCAGACCAGGAGTTTCCTTGGAAGCGTGATCTGAGCCAGGGTAGTGGGCAGGGGCATGGGAGATCACACGGATCTCAGTGCCCTATCAGCAGGCTACTGGGGCACAAGTGAGAGAGTCGACCTTTCAGCTTGGGGAGAGGAAGAGAGAGACAAGGAGGATGGACTCTGAGGCAGGGAGCTGGGTGATCAGGCTCGGCAGGTCTGACACTCATGGGGACAACCAGGGCAGCGTCTGGAGATGCTTGGGGCTGAGATTTTGCTGCCAGCATCTAGGATGGTGCAGCCTGGTGAGGGAGGGGCGTCCACCATTGCTGACTCAGTCCACCCCCACTGAAGTACCACCCAGGACTGACACAGTCTGCCATTGCTGAGGCAACCTGCCATAACAGAGAGACTCCATGCTCCACAGCAGAAGGGAGCCCAACAGCAACCGGGTGGACCCGCGTGAGCAGGTCAGAGCCCCGGCAGGCAAATAGTGAATAGACTGCCACCTAGTGCGGCAGGACAGTGCAACAGATACTCATAAAGAAAGACCCAACATCCTGAGACAGAGCATCTAAAGGGGAAAAAAAAGGTGTGGTGTTTCACGAGTTCTATAGCAGCAGACATAAACAACCGCAAAACAACGCTGAATGAACAACGGAGCTCACAGCTCAGCACTGGAGTTCCTATAAAGCACAGACTGTCTCCTCAAGCAGCTCCCTAACCCCTGTATATCCAAGGAGTCACCCCAGAAAATGACTAAACAGACTGACATTTGGCTGGCATTATTATGGAAAAAGGACAGCAGAAGAAGAAACTGGTATCATCACTCACTGTTCTGCAGCTGCTGCAGGTATACCCCAGACAATCAGGGCCTGGAGTGGACCTCAGCACACATACAGCAGAGGCGATAGACAATTAGAAGGAAAACTAAGTAACAGAAATACTTCATCATCAACAATCTCAGCATCCACACAGAGATCCAATTGAAAAATCAGCAACTACTAAGACGACAGGCGGATAAATCTATAAAGATGAGAAGAAACCAGCGCTAAAAGGAGGAAAGCACCCGAAACCAAAACACCTCACCTCCAAAAAAGGACCAAAACTCCTCACCAGCAAGGGAACAAAGCTGGATGGAGAATGAATGTGACAAAATGACGGAATCAGACTTCAGAAAGTGGATAATGGGAAAATTCAGTGAGCTAAAGGAACATGTACTAAACCAGTGCAAAGAAACTAAGAACACTGAAAAATGATTTGAAAAAAGATTCGAGGAATTGATAACAAGAATGGACAACTTAGAGAGGAATATTAATGAATTGAAGGAGCTGAAAAACACAACACGAGAACTTCGTGAAGCATGCACAAGTTTCAAGAGCCGAATTGACCAAGCAGAATAAAGAATATTAGAAGTTGAAGGAGGCAAGATGGCGTCAGAGAGGTGACTCAGGATTGCAGCTCTCGGTGAAGGCGCAGAGGGTGAGTCCTAGCCGCATCCTCGGATGTTCCTTTTATGCCCACAGAGCATTGAAAGTCCCAGGTGTGGGAGAGACACGAAACGCTAGCAGCGGCTAACGCAGCTGGCTCCCGGCGCCTCTTCGGCCGGGGCCGCAGCAGGACCCGGCGCGGAACTCACTGGTCTGGGTGCCCTGTTAAACCGGCAATCTGAGATTTGGAAGGGCAGATTGGCATGTCCAGCTGATTGAACGGGACTTGGACAATGAGCCAGACCAGGAGTTTCCTGGGAAGCGTGATCTGAGCCGGGGTAGTGGGCAGCGGCACGGGAGATCGCACGGATCCTGGTGCCCTATCGGCAGGCTCCTGGGGTGCCAGTGAGAGAGTCGACCTTTCAGATTGGGGAGAGGAAGAGAGAGAGAGAGAGGACAGACTCTGAGGCAGGGAGCTGGGTGATTGGGCTCGGCGGGTCCCACGCTCACGGGACAAGCAGGGCGGTGACTGGAGGCGCTTGGGGCTGAGAGTTTTGTTGCCGGCATCTAGGACGGTGCAGCGGTCAGGGAGGGGCGTCCACCATTGATGACGAAGTGCACCCCCACTTAAGTACCGCCCAGGACTGCCTGCTGTTGCCGAGGCAACCTGCCATAATAGAGAGACTCCGCCAGGCAGCAACAGCGCAGGTCAGAGCCCCGGCAGGCAAATAGTGAATAGACTGCCATCTAGTGGGGCAGGACAGTGCAACAAATACTCATAAACAAAGCCCCAACTCCCTGACACAGAGCATCTAAGGGTGAAAAAAAAAAAAAGAGTGGTGTTTTATGAGTTCTATTGCAGCAGACATAAACAACCTCCCAACAACCCTGAATGAACAACGGAGCACACAGCTCAGCACTGGAGCTCCTATAAAGCACAGACTGTCTCCTCAAGCAGCTCCCTGACCCCTGTATATCCAAGGAGTCACCCCAGAAAAGGACTAATCAGACTGACATTTGGCTGGCAACATTCTGGAAAAAGGGCAGCAGAAGAAGAAACTGGTATCATCCCTCATTGTTCTGCAGCTGCTGCAGGTATACCCCAGACAAGCAGGGCCTGGAGTGGACCTCAGCACTCATACAGCAGACAGGATAGATCATTAGAGGGAAAACTAAGTAACAGAAATACTTCATCATCAACAATCTCAGTGTCCACACAGAGACCCAATTGAAAAATCAGCCAATACTAAGACTACAGGCGGATAAATCCATAAAGATGGGAAGAAACCAGCGCAAAAAGGAGGAAAACACCCGAAACCAAAACACCTCACCTCCAAAAAAGGACCAAAACTCCTCACCAGCAAGGGAAGAAAGCTGGACGGAGAATGAATGTGACGAAATGACGGAATCAGACTTCAGAAAGTGGATAATGAGAAACTTCAGTGAGCTAAAGGAACATGTTCTAAACCAGTGCAAAGAAACTAAGAACCTTGAAAAAAGATTTGAAAAAAGATTCGAGGAATTGATAACGAGAATGGACAACTTAGAGAGGAATATGAATGAATTGAAGGAGCTGAAAAACACAACACGAGAACTTCGTGAAGCATGCACAAGTTTCAACAGCCGAACTGACCAAGCAGAAGAAAGAATATCAGAAGTTGAAGATCAACTCAATGAAATAAAACGAGAAACCAAGATTGAAGAAAAAAGCGCAAAAAGGAATGAACAAAATCTCCAAGAAATGTGGGACTATGTGAAGAGACCCAACCTACGTTTGATAGGTGTACCAGAATGTGACGAAGAGAATGAATCCAAGCTGGAAAACACTCTTCAGGATATTATCCAGGAAAATTTCCCCAACCTAGCAAGACAGGTCAATACTCAACTCCAGGAAATACAGAGAACACCACAAAGATACTCTGCAAGAAGAGCAACCCCAAGGCACATAATCGTCAGATTCACTAGGGTTGAAATGAAGGAGAAAATACTAAGGGCAGCCAGAGAGAAAGGTCGGGTCACCCACAAAGGGAAGCCCATCAGACTCACAGCAGATCTCTCGGCAGAGACTCTACAAGCCAGAAGAGAGTGGGGGCCAATATTCAACATCCTTAAAGAAAAGAGCTTTCAACCCAGAATTTCATATCCAGCCAAATTGAGCTTCATAAGTGAAGGAAAAATAAAATCCTTCACGAACAAGCAAGTACTCAGAGATTTTGTCACCACTAGGCCTGCTTTACAAGAGCTCCTGAAAGAGGCACTACACATAGAAAGAAACAACCAGTTCCAGCCATCCTAAAAGCATACCAAATGCTAAAGACCATCAACAAAATGAAGAATGTACATGACCCAACGGGCAAAACAGCCAGCTAGCATCAAAATGGCAGTATCAAATTCACACATAACAATATTAACTCTGAATGTAAATGGGCTAAATGCACCAATCAAAAGACACAGACTGGCAAATTGGATAAAAAAACAAAACCCATCGGTGTGCTGTATCCAGGAAACCCACCTCACATGCAGAGATACAAAAAGGCTCAAAATAAAGGGATGGAGGAAGATTTACCAAGCAAATGGAGAGCAAAAAAAAGCAGGAGTTGCAATTCTCATCTCTGATAAAATAGACTTTAAAGTAACAAAGATCAAAAGGGACAAAGAAGGTCATTACATAATGGTAGGAGGATCGATACAACAAGAAGAGATAACAATTCTAAATATATATGGACCCAATGTAGGAGCACCCAGATATATAAGGCAAGTTCTTAAAGACTTACAAAGGGACTTAGACTCCCACACAATAATAGTGGGAGACTTCAACACTCCAGTGTCAATAGCAGACAGATCAACCAGGCAGAAAATTAACAAGGATATCCAGGACTTGAACTCAGACCTGGAACAAGCAAACCTGATAGACATTTACAGAACTCTCCACCCCAAATCCACAGAATATACATTCTTCTCAGCACCACATCACACCTACTCCAAAATTGACCACATAATTGGAAGTGAAGCACTCCTCAGCAAATGCAAAACAACGGAAATCATAACAAACAGTCTCTCAGACCATAGTGCAATCAAGTTGGAACTCAGAATTCAGAAAGTAACTCAGAACCGCACAGCTTCATGGAAACTGAACAACTGGCTCTTGAATGTTGATTGGATAAACAATGAAATGAAGGCAGAAATAAAGAAGTTCTTTGAAACCAACGAGAATGAAGACACAACATACAAGAATCTCTGGGACACATTTAAAGCAGTCTGTAGAGGAAAATATATAGCAATAAGTGCCCACATGAGAAGAGTGGAGAGATCCAAAATTGACACCCTATCATCAAAATTGAAAGAGCTAGAGGAGCAAGATCAAAAAAGCTCAAAACCTAGCCGAACACAAGAAATAACTAAGATCAGAGCAGAACTGAAGGAGATAGAGACAAGAAAAACCCTTCAAAAAATCAATAAATCTAAGAGCTGGTTTTTCGAAAAGATCAACAAAATAGACAGACCACAAGCCAGACTGATAAAAAAGAAGAGAGAGAACAACCAAATAGATGCAATAAAAAACGATAAAGGGGAAATCACCACAGATTCCACAGAAATACAAACCATCATCAGAGAATACTACAAACAACTCTATGCACATAAACTAGTAAATCAGGAAGAAATGGATAAATTCCTGGACGCCTGTGTCCTCCCAAGCCTAAACCAGGAGGAAGCCGAAACTATGAATAGACCAATAACAAGGTCTGAAGTTGAGGCACCAATTAAGAGCCTATCACACAAAAAAAGCCCAGGTCCAGATGGGTTCACAGCTGAATTCTACCAGACACACAAAGAGGATCTGGTACCATTCCTTCTGAAACTATTCCAAATAATCCAAAAAGAGGGAACCCTTCCCAAATCATTTTATGAGACCAACATCATCCTGATACCAAAACCTGGCAGATACTCAACAAGAAAAGAAAACTTCAGGCCAATATCCATGATGAACATAGATGCAAAAATCTTCAATAAAATACTGGCAAACCGATTGCAACAGCACATTAAAAACTTATCCATCATGATCAAGTAGGATTCATCCCGGGCATGCAAGGCTGGTTCAACATATGCAAGTCTATAAATGTAATTCACCACATAAACAGAAGCAAAAACAAAAACAACATGATTATCTCAATTGACGCAGAGAAGGCATTTGACAAAATTCAACAGCCCTTTATGCTAAAAACCCTCAATAAACTTGGTATTGATGGAACATATCTCAAAGTAATAAAAGCTATTTATGACAAACCAACAGCCAATATCATACTTAATGGGCAAAAACTGGAAGCATTCCCTTTGAAATCCGGCACTAGACAAGGATGCCCTCTCTCACCACTTCTATTCAACATAGTACTGGAAGTTCTAGCCAGAGCAATCAGGCAAGAAAAAGTAATAAAGTGTATTCAAATAGGAACGGTGGAAGCCAAATTGTCTCTATTTGCAGAGGACATGATAGTATACCTAGAAGACCCCATCACCTCAGCCCAAAAGCTCCTGCAACTGATAAGCAACTTCAGCAAAGTCTCAGGATATAAAATCAATGTGCAAAAATCACAAGCATTCCTATACACCAATAACAGACTTAAAGAGAACCAAATCAAGAACGAACTGCCATTCACAATTGCTACAAAGAAAATAAAATACCTAGGAATACAACTCACTAGGAATGTAAGGGACCTCTTAAAGGAAAACTACAAACACCTGCTCAACAAAATAAGAGAGGACACAAACAGATGGGGAAACATTCCATGTTCGTGGTTAGGAAGAATCAATATTGTGAAAATGGCTATACTGCCCAAAGTAATTTACACATTCAATGCCATCCCCATCAAACTACCATTGAATTTCTTCATAGAACTGGAAAAAACCACCATGAATTTCATATGGAACCAAAAAAGAGCCCGAATAGCCAAGTCAATTATAAGCAAAAAGAACACAGCGGGAGGCATCACGCTACCAGACTTCAAACTATACTACAAGGCTACAGTAATCAAAACAGCATGGTACTGGTACCAAAACAGAGATATAGACCAATGGAACAGAACAGAAACATTGGAGGCAACACAACATATCTACAACCATATTATCTTTGATAAACCAGACAAAAACAAGCAATGGGGAAAGGATTCCCTATTTAATAAATGGTGTTGGGAAAACTGGCTAGCCATGTGCAGAAAGCAGAAACTGGACCCCTTCCTGACACCTTACACTAAAATTAACTCCAGATGGATTAAAGACTGAAACGTAAGACCTGACACCATAAAAACCCTAGAAGAAAATCTAGGCAAAATTGCTCAGGACATAGGAGTAGTCAAGGATTTCATGAACAAAACACCAAAAGCATTGGCAAGAAAAGCCTAAATAGACAAATGGGACCTAACCAAACTCCACAGATTCTGAACGGCAAAAGAAACCGTCACTAGAGTGAATCAGCAACGATCAAAATGGGAAAAAGTCTTTGCAGTTTACACGTCTGACAATGGGCTGATATCCAGAATTTACAAAGAACTCAAACAGATTTACAGAAAAAAAACAAACAAGCCCATTCAAAAATGGGCAAAGGATATGAACAGAAACTTTACAAAAGAAGACTTACATGAGGGCAACAAACATATGAAAAAGTGCTCATCATCATTGGTCATTAGAGAGATTCAAATCAAACCCACATTGAGATATCATCTAACACCAGTTAGAATGGCGATCATTAAAACATCTGGAGACAGCAGATGCTGGAGAGGATGTGGAGAAGTAGGAACACTCTTACACTGTTGTTGGGAGTGTAAATTAGTTCAGCCATTGTGGAAGACAGTGTGGCGATTCCTCAGGGACCTAGAAATAGAAATTCCATTTGACCCAGCAATCCCATTACTGGGTATCTATCCAAAAGGCTATAAGTCGTTCTACTCTAAGGACACATGCACACGAATATTCATTGCAGCACTGTTTACAATAGCAAGGACCTGGAACCAACCCAAATGCCCATCGATGATAGACTGGACTGGGAAAATGTGGCACATATACACCATGGAATATTATGCAGCAATCAAAAATGATGAGTTTGTGTCCTTTGTAAGGACATGGATGAATCTGGAGAACATCATTCTCAGCAAACTGACACAAGGACAGAAAAAGAAATACCGCATATACTCACTCATAGGTGGGTGAGAAAAATGAGAACACATGGACACAGAGAGGCGGTCTACTATACACTGGGGACTGTTGGGGGAAATGGGGGAGGGACAGCGGGGGGGGGTTGGATGGATAGCCTGGGGATGAATACCAAGTGTGGGTTAAGGGGAGGAAGGCAGCAAAAGACACTGCCATGTGTGTACCTATGCAACTATCTTTCACGTTCTGCACATGTACCCCAAAACCTATAATGCAATAAAAATTAAAAAAAAAGAAAAGAAATAGACTACTGATTACCGCCCACATGTGTGTCATTCGGGAAGTCACTTAATTCATGGCTCTCTTAAACAGTGTCCTGATTACTCCATAGAAGGTAATTATTCATTGAAATTCTGAATGAGAGCCAATACAAATTTGACACCTGAATATTGCTCCATTGTGAATTATTCAATAAGGTTCTAAGTGAGTGGTAGTATGAAATAGAATCCTGAGAATTTTCCAGGTGGGTATCATTCAGGGAGGCACAAAATGAGTGGCCGTATAAAAAATGGTGGACTATTATCCTGGTGTGGATTATTCACTGAAAATTCAAATGAGTGGCTTCCTGAAGTAGACTCTTCACTCTTCACCAGGTGTGTAGCATTGAATGAGACTCTGACTAAGTGGGCATAAAAAAGAGGCTCAGTTGTACTGCCCAGGTGTTCATTACTTACAAAGACTCTGATTGTGTAGGCATTTGAAGTAGACCCTTGACACTTTCTTTTCTTTTTTAATTTTTATTGCATTATAGGATTTGGGGTACATGTGCAGAACGTGCAAGATAGTTGCATAGATAAACACATGGCAGTGTGTTTTGCTGCCTTCCTCCGCTTCACCCACACTTGACATTCATCCCCAGGCTATCCCTCCCCAGCTCCCCCCCCGCTGTCCCGCCCCCATTCCCCCAATAGACCCCATTGTATAGTAGACCGACTCTGTGTCTATGTGTTCTCATTTTTCTCACCCACCTATGAGTGAGTATATGCGGTATTTCTTTTTCTGTTCTTGTGTCAGTTTGCTGAGAATGATGTTCTCCAGATTCATCCATGTCCTTACAAAGGACACAAACTCATCATTTTTGATTGCTGCATAATATTCCATGGTGTATATGTGCCTCATTTTCCCAGTCCAGTCTATCATCATTGGGCATTTGGGTTGGTTCCAGTTCTTTGCTATTGTAAACAGTGCTGCAATGAACATTCGTGTGCATGTGTCCTTATTGTTGAACGATTTATAGTCCTTTGGATATATACCCAGTAATGGGATTGCTGGGTCAAATGGAATTTCTATTTCTAGGTCCCTGAGGAATCGCCACACTGTCTTCCACAATGGTTGAACTAATTTATACTCCCACCCACAGTGTAAGAGTGTTCCTATTTCTCCACATCCTCTCCAGCATCTGCTGTCTCCAGATTTTTGAATGATCGCCATTCTAACTGGCGTGAGATGGTATCTCAATGTGGTTTTAATTTGCATCTCTCTAATGACAAGTTATGATGAGCATTTTTTCATATGTTTGTTGGCCTCACGTATGTCTTCTTTTGTAAAGTGTCTGTTCATATCCTTTGCCCATTTTTGATTGGGTTTGTTTGTTTTATTCCTGTAAATCTGTTTGAGTTCTTTTTAAATTCTGGATATCAGCCCTATGTCAGATGTGTAAACTGCAAAGATTTTTTCCCCTTCTGATGGTTGCCGATTTACTCTAGTGACTGTTTCTTTTGCCGTGCAGAAACTGTGGAGTTTGATTAGGTCCCATTTGTTTATTTTGGCTTTTGTTGCCAATTCTTTTGGTGTTTTGTTCATGAAGTCCTTGCCTACTCCTATGTCCTGAATGGTTTTGCCTAGATTTTCTTCTAGGGTTTTTATGGTGCCAGGTCTTATGTTTAAGTCTTTAATCCATCTGGAGTTAATTTTAGTGTAAGGTGTCAGGAAGGGGTCCAGTTTCTGCTTTCTGCACATGGCTACCCAGTTTTCCCAACACCATTTATTAAATAGGGAATCCTTTCCCCATTGCTTGTTTTTGTCTGGTTTATCAAAGATAATATGGTTGTAGATATGTTGTGTTGCCTCCGATGCTTCTGTTCTGTTCCATTGGTCTATATCTCTGTTTTGGTACCAGTACCATGCTGTTTTGATTACTGTAGCCTTGTAGTATAGTTTGAAGTCTGGTAGCGTGATGCCTCCCGCTGTGTTCTTTTTGCTTAGAATCGACTTGGCTATGTGGGCTCTCTTTTGGTTCCATATGAAATTCATGGTGGTTTTTTCCAGTTCTGTGAAGAAATTCAATTGTAGTTTGATGGGGATAGCATTGATTTTGTAAGTTACTTTGGGCAGTATAGCCATTTTCACGATATTGATTCTTCCTAACCATGAACATGGAATGTTTCTCCATCTGTTTGTGTCCTCTCTTATTTCGTTGAGCAGTGGTTTGTTGTTTTCCTTGAAGAGGTCCCTTGCATTCCTTGTGAGTTGTATTCCTAGGTATTTTATTTTCTTTGTAGCAATTGTGAATGACAGTTCACTCTTCATTTGGTTCTCTTTAAGTCTGTTATTGGTGTATAGGAATGCTTGTAATTTTTTTCACATTGATTTTATATCCTGAGATTTTGCTGAAGTTGCTTATCAGTTTCAGGAGCTTTTGGGCTGAGGTGATGGGTCTTCTAGGTATACTATCATGTCGTCTGCAAATAGAGACAATTTGGCTTCCACCTTTCCTATTTGGATACCCTTTATTCTTTCTGAGGGGAGCATTATTCACAGAGGCCCAGAAGGAGTGGCCATGTGAAAGAGATTTCTGACTTATCAGATATACATGTTATTCACGAAAACACTGAAAGTGTGGCCTTATGAAATAGACCGCATTTTACTAAACAGGTGCGTGTTTTTTTTTGAATCTCCCAAGAACCCCCATATGAGAATAGACTTGTGATTATTTTCGGCATGTGCAATATTCGAAGAGGTTTTGTATGAGTGTCCATGTCAAATCGTCTCCTGGCGCTCAGACATCTGTGTATCATTCACGGAGATGCTTTATTTGGGGCTACTGTCAATAGCGTCCTTCCTCCTCCACAGCTGCTTATTATGCACTGAAGCTCTGAATGAGAGGCCATATGAAATAAACTTCTTACTATTGCCATATTGTCCATTATTTGGTAATGCTGTGATTGAGTGGCCATATAACCTGGACTCTGACTATTCCCAAGGGGTGTATTCTTCAGTCGTTTCTGAAGGAGTGACCACATAAAATAGACTCCTGACTCTCTCCTCTTGACTATTTCTCAGCTCTGCATTTTCACCTGAGTTTCTGGGTGAACGGTCATATCAAATAGTCTCCAGACAATTCTCCAGGTGTGCATTATTCTGTGAGTCTTTAGTAAGTGGTTATATATAATAGAATCCTGAGTATTTTCCATATATATATGATTCTTCACTGAGGAACTGAATAAGTGGCCATGTCAAGTACTCTCCTGGCATTTCCATACATCTGTATTATTCTCTGAGGCTCTCAATGAGTGGCAATAAAGTAGAGACTCCTATATACTACTCAGGCGTGAGTTTTTACATTTGGCTGTAAATGAGTGGCTATACGAAATAGAATCCTGACTTTCCCAAGGTGTCTGTTTATTCTGTTAGTCTCTGAGTATGTGGCTATATGAAATAGAAATCTGACTACATTATAGTTGTTCTTTACTCCATAAACCTCTGAAGAAATGCCACATGTAATAGCGTCCAGAGTATTCCTCAGGTATTTATTATTCACTGAGGCTCTGAAACCTTGGCCATATAAAGTGGTTTTCTGACAAATCTCCAGGCGTGTATTATTGACATTGACTCTAAATATTTGGGCATATATAATAGACAAGTGAATATTCCAAAGTTTTGTATTACTGACTCAGGCTTTTATTTTGTGGCCATATAAAATAGACTGGTGTCTATTTCACACGTGTGCATTATTTCCTTAGGCTATAAATGAGAGGCTATGTAAAGCACACTCCTAAAACTTTCCCAGGTGTTTGTCACTCACTGAGGCTCTTTTTGTATGACCATATAAAACAGGAGGCAGTCTATCTCAAATAAATTTTGTTATTCAGTGAATCTCTGAATGAATGGCTATATGAAATAGACTGCTGAGTACTTAATATTTGTGCATTATTCATTGAGTTTATGAGTCAGTGGCTATATTAAAATGTAATCCTGACTAATACACACGTGCATGTTATCCACTGAGACTATGAATATGTTTTCAAATTAAATAGACTCCTGACTACTCCACAGGTCTGCATTATATACCGAGGCTCTGAATGAATATTCAACGAAAATATACTCCAAATTATTCTCCAGTGTGTATTATTCAGTGAGCCTCAGAAGATGTGGCCATATTAATTAGATATCTTACTATATCAAAGGACTGTCTTATTCACTGAGGCTCTGAATATGTGTCTACATGAAAGAGTCTCCTGACTACACCACATTTTTCAATGACACATTGAATAAGAGGCCACATGAAAAAGTCTCCTGACTATTCCACAGGTGTGAAATTTTTTATTCCTAATTCGTGTTTATTGCATTCTTCTTTTTTTAATTTTTTATATTTTTTATTGCGTTATGGGTTTTGGGTTACATGTGCAGAACGTGAAAGTTCGGTCCATAGGTACACACATGGCAGTGTGTTTTGCTGCCTTTCTCCCGTTCACCCACACTGGCCATTTATCCCCAGGCTATCCCTCCCCAGCCCACCCTGCTCTCCCTCCCGCATTCCCCCAATAGTCCCCAGTGTGTAGTAGACCTTCTCCCTGTGTCCATGTTTTCTCATTTTTTTCACCTGCCTATGAATGAGAATATGCAGTATTTCGTTTTCTGTTCTTGTGTCATTTTGCTGAGAATGATGTTCTTCAGATTCATCCATGTCCTTACAAAGGACACAAAGTCATCATTTTTGATTGCTGCGTAATATTCCATGGTGTATATGTGCCACATTTTTCCATTCCATTCTATCATCGATAGGCATTTGGGTTGGTTCCAGGTCTTTGCTATTGTAAGCAGTGCTGCAATTAACATTCGTGTGCATGTGTCCTTATACTAGGACGATTTATACTCCTTTGGATATACACACAGTAATGGGATTGCTGGGTCAAATGGAATTTCTATTTCTAGGTCCCTGAGGAATCTCCACACTGTCTTGCACAATGGTTGAACTAATTTACACTCCCACCAAGAGTGTAGGATTGTTCCTATTTCTCCACATCCCCTCCAGCATCTGTTGTCTCCAGATTTTTGAATGATCACCATTCTAACTGGCGTGAGATGGTAACTCAATGTGGTTTTGATTTGCATCTCTCTAATGACAAGTGATGGTGAGAATTTGTTCATGTGTTTTTTGGACTCGTGCATGTCTTTTTTTGTAAAGTGTCTGTTCATATCTTTTGCCCATTTTTGAATGGACTTATTTGTCTTTTTCCTGTAAATCTGTTTGAGTTCTTTTTAAATTCTTGATATCAACCCTTTGTCAGATGTGTCAATGGCAAAGATTTTTTCCCATTCTGATGGTTGCCGATTCCCTCAAGTGACTGTTTCTTTTGCCATGCAGAAACTCTGGAGTTTGATTAGGTCCCATTTGTCTATTTTGGCTTTTGTTGCCAATGCTTTTGGTGTTTTGGTCATGAAGTCCTTGCCTACTCCTATGTCCTGAATGGTTTTGGCTAGATTTTCTTCTAGGGTTTTTATGGTGTCAGGTCTTACGTTTAAGTCTTTAATCCATCTGGAGTTAATTTTAGTGTAAGGTGTCAGGAAGGGGTCCAGTTTCTGCTTTCTGCACATGGCTACCCAGTTTTCCCAACACCATTTATTAAATAGGGAATCCTTTCCCCATTGCTTGTTCTTGTCTGGTTTATCAAAGATAATATGATTGTAGATATGTTGTGTTGCCTCCGATGCTTCTGTTCTGTTCCATTGGTCTATATCTCTGTTTTGGTACCAGTACCATGCTGTTTTGATTACTGTAGCCTTGTAGTATAGTTTGAAGTCTGGTAGCGTGATGCCTCCCGCTGTGTTCTTTTTGCTTAGAATTGACTTGGCTATGCGGGCTCTTTTTTGGTTCCATATGAAATTCATGGTGGTTTTTTCCAGTTCTCTGAAGAAATTCAATGGTTGTTTGATGGGGATAGCATTGAATGTGTAAATTACTTTGGGCAGTATAGCCATTTTCACGATATTGATTCTTCCTAACCACGAACATGGAATGTTTCTCCATCTGTTTGTGTCCTCCCTTATTTCGTTGAGCAGTGGTTTGTAGTTTTCCTTAAATAGGTCCCTTACATTCCTTGTGAGTTGTATTCCTAGTTATTTTATTTTCTTTGTAGCAATTGTGAATGGCAGTTCGTTCTTGATTTGGTTCTCTTTAAGTCCGTTATTGGTGTATAGGAATGCTTGTGATTTTTGAACATTGATTTTATATCCTGAGACTTTGCTGAAGTTGCTTATCAGTTTCAGGAGCTTTTGGGCTGAGGTGATGGGTCTTCTAGATATACTATCATGTCGTCTGCAAATAGAGACAATTTGGCTTTCACCTTTCCTATTTGAATACTCTTTATTTCTTTTTCTTGCCTGATTGCTCTGGCTAGAACTTCCAGTACTATGTTGAATAGGAGTGGTGAGAGAGGGCATCCTTGTCTAGTGCCGGATTTCAAAGGGAATGCTTCCAGTTTTTGCCCATTAAGTATGATACTGGCTGTTGGTTTGTCGTAAATAGCTTTGATTACTTTGAGATATGTTCCATCAATACCAAGTTTATTGAGGGTTTTTAGCAACACGAGCTGTTGAATTTTGTCAAATGCCTTCTCTGCATCAATTGAGATAATCATGTGGTTTTTGTTTTTTCTTTTGTTTATGTGGTGAATTACATTTATAGACTTGCATATGTTGAACCAGCCATGCATTGGCGGTATGAATCCTACTTGATCATGATGGATAACTTTTTAAATGTGCTGTTGCAATCGGTTTGCCAGGATTTTATTGAAGATTTTTGCATCTATGTTCATCATGGATATTGGCCTAAAGGTTTCTTTTCTTGTTGAGTCTCTGTCAGGTTTTGGTATCAGGATGATGTTGGTCTCATGAAATGATTTAGGAAGGGTTCCCTATTTTTGGATTATTTGGAATAGTGTCAGAAGGAATGGTACCAGATCCTCTTTGTGTGTCTGGTAGAATTCATCTGTGAACCCATCTGGACCTGGGCTTTTTTTCTGTGGTAGGCTATTAATTGCTGCCTCAAATTTAGATCATGTAATTGGTCTATTCATAGTTTTGGCTTCCTCCTGGATTAGGCTTGGGAGGACACAGGCGTCAAGGAATTTATCCATTTTTTCCTAATTTACTAGTTTATGTGCAAAGAGTTGTTTGTAGTATTCTCTGATGATGGTTTGAATTTCTGTGGAATCTGTGGTGATTTCCCCCATTAACATTTTTATTGCATCTATTTCGTTGTTCTCTCTTTTCTTTTTTATCAGTCTGGCTAGTGGTCTGTCTATTTTGTTGATCTTTTCGAAAAACCAGATCTTAGATTTATTGATTTTTTGAAGGGTTTTTCTGGTCTTTATCTCCTTCAGTTCTGCTTTGATCTTAGTTATTTCTTGTCTTCAGCTACCTTTGCAGCTTTTTTGATCTTGCTCCTCTAGCTCTTTCAATTTTGACGATAGGGTGTCAATTTTGAATCTCTCCACTCTTCTCATGTGGGCACTTATTGCTATATATTTTCCTCTACAGACTGCTTTAAATGTGTCCCAGAGATTCTGGTACATTGTGTCTTCATTTTCGTTCGTTTCAAAGAACTTGTTTATTTCTGCCTTCATTTAATTGTTTATCCAATCAACATTCAAGAGCCAGTTGTTCAGTTTTCATGAAGCTGTGCGGTTCTGAGTTAGTTTCTGAATTCTGAGTACTAACTTGATTGCACTATGGTCTGAGAGAATGTTTGTTATGATTTCCGTTGTTTTGCACTTGCTGAGGAGTGCTTTACTTCCAATTATGTGGTCAATTTTGGAATAGGTGTGATGTGGTCCTGAGAAGAATGTATATTCTGTGGATTTGGGATGGAGAGTTCTGTAACTGTCTATCCACTTTGCTTGTTTCAAGTCTGAGTTCAAGTCCTGGATATCCTTCTTAATTTTCTGTCTGGATGATCTGTTTGCTATTGACAGTGGAGTGTTAAAGTCTCCCACTACTATTGTGTGGGAGTCTATGTCTTTTTGTAAGTCATTAAGAACTTGTCTTACATATCTGGGTCCTTCTACATTGGGTCCATATATATTTAGAATCGTTAGCTCTTCTTGTTGTATGGATCCTTTTACCATTATTTAATGACTTTCTTTGTCCCTTTTGAGCTTTGTTGTTTTAAAGTCTATTTTATCAGAGATGAGAATTGCAACTCTTGCTTTGTTTTGCTCTCCATTTGCTAGGTAAATCTTCCTCCAGTCTTTTATTTTGAGCCTTTGTGTATCTTTGCGTGTGAGGTGGGTTTCCTGGATACAGCACACCGATGGGTTTTGTTTTTTTTTATCCAATTTGCCAGTCTGTGTCTTTTGATTTGTGCATTTAGCCCATTTACATTCGGGGTTAATATTGTTATGTGTGAATTTGATACTGCCATTTTGATGCTAGCTTGATATTTTGCTCGTTGGTTCATGTAGATTTTTCATTTTGTTTATGGTCTTTAACATTTGATATGCTTTTAGGATGGCTGGTACTGGTTGTTTCTTTCTATGTGTAGTGCCTCTTTCAGTAGCTCTTGTGAAGCAGGCCTAGAGGTGACATAATCTCTGAGTACTTGCTTGTTCATGAAGGATTTTACTTTTCCTTCACTTGTGAAGCTCAGTTTGGCTGGATATGTAATTCTGGGTTGAAAGTTCTTTTCTTTAAGCATGTTGAATATTGGCCCCCACTGTCTTCTGGTTTGTAGTCTCTGCCGAGAGATCTGCTGTGAGTCTGATGGGCTTCCTTTTGTGGGTGACCCGACCTTTCTCTCTGGCTGCCCTTAGTATTTTCTCCTTCATTTCATCCCTGGTGAATCTGACGATTATTTGCCTTGGGGTTGCTCTTCTTGCGGAGTATGTTTTTGGTGTTCTCTGTATTTCCTGGCGTTGAGTATTGACCTGTCTTGCTAGGTTGGGAAATTTTCCTGGATAATATCCTGAAGAGTGTTTTCCAGCTTGGATTCATTCTCTTCATCACATTCTGGTACACCTATCAAACGTAGGTTGGGGCTCTTCACATAGTCCCACATTTCTTGGAGATTTTGTTCATTCCTTTTTGTGCTTTTTTCTTTAATCTTGGGTTCTCATTTTATTTCATTGAGTTGATCTTCAACTTCTGATATTCTTTCTTCTGCTTGGTCAATTCGGCTGTTGAAACTTGTGCATGCTTCACGAAGTTCTCGTGTTGTGTTTTTCAGCTCCTTCAATTCATTCATATTCCTCTCTAAGTTGTCCATTCTTGTTATCAATTTCTCGAATCATTTTTTCAAATCTTTTCTCAAGGTTCTTAGTTTCTTTGCACTGATTTAGAACATGTCCTTTTAGCTCACTGAAGTTTCTCATTATCCAATTTCTGAAGTCTGATTCCGTCATTTCATCACACTCATTGTCCGTTCAGCTTTGTTCCCTTGCTGGTGAGGAGTTTTGGTCCTTTTTTGGAGGTGAGGTGTTTTGGTTTTGGGTGTTTTCCTCCTTTTTGCGCTGGTTTCTTCCCATCTTTATGGATTTATCCGCCTGTCGTCTTAGTAGTTGCTGATTTTTCAATTGGGTCTCTGTGTGGTCCCTGAGATTGTTGATGATGAAGTATTTCTGTTAGTTAGTTTTTTTCTAATGGTCTAGCCCCTCTGCTGTATGAGTGCTGAGTTCCACTCCAGGTCCTGCTTGTCTGGGGTATACCTGTAGCAGTTGTGGAAAAGTGAGGGATGATACCCGTTTCTTCTTCTGCTGTCTTTGTTCCAGAATGATGCCCGCCAAATATCAGTCTGATTAGTCCTTTTTTGGGGTGACTCTTTGGATACACAAGGGTCAGGGAGCTGCTTAAGGAGACGGTCTGTGGTTTATAGGAGCTCCAGTGCTGAGCTGTGAGCTTCGTTGTTCATTCAGGTTTGTTGGGAGGTTGTTTATGTCTGCTGCAATAGAACTCATAAAACACCACCCTTTTTTTCCCCCTTAGATGCCCTGTCTCAGGGAATTGGGGCTTTCTTTATGAGTACCTGTTGCACTGTCCTGCCCCACTAGGAGGCTATCTATTCACTATTTGCCTGCCGGGGCTCTGGCCTGCTAGTGCGGGTTGGCCCTGTTGCTGCTGGGCTCCCTTCTGCTGTGGAGCTCTCCTCCCTCCTGGCGGAGTCTCTCTGTTATGGCAGGTTGCCTCAGCAAGGGCAGACTGCATCAGCCCTGGGTGGTACTTCAGTAGGGGCGGATTGCGTCAGTAATGGCGCACGCCCCTCCCTCACCAGGCTGCACCGTCTTAGATGCCGGTAGAAAAACTCTCAGCCCTGAGCGCCTCCAGCTGCCGCCCTTCTTCTCCCCATGAGGGGGACCCACCAAGCCCGATCACCCAGCTCCCTAGCTCAGAGTCCATCCTCTCTCTCTCTCTTCCTCTCAGCAAGCTGAAAGGTCGACTCTCTCACTGGCGCCCCAGTAGCCTGCCAATAGGGCACTGGGATCCGTGCGATCTCCTGTGCATCTGCCCACTGCACCGGCTCAGATCACGCTTCTCAGGAAACTCCTGGTCTGACTTATTGTCCAAATCTTGTTCAATCAGATGGACATGCCAATATGCCCTTCCAAATCTCAGATTGCCGGTTTAACAGCGCACCCAGACCAGTGAGTTTCGTGCCGGGTCCCGCTGCTGGGCCAGCTGAAGTGGCCTCGCGAGCCGGCTGCGCTAACCGGCTGTACTAGCGTCCCGTGTCTCTCCCACACTTGGGACTTTCAACACTCTGTGGGCCAAAAAGGTCCATCTGAGAATGCGGCTAGGACTCACCCTCTGCACCTTCACTGAGAGCTGCAATCCTGAGTCGCTTCTACGACGCCATCTTGCGAGTCCCACCTGCGTCCTCCTTTCTCCTATGTGTACCCTTCTCTCTCCTGTGTGTATCACCCCGCTTCTGTGTGTATCCTCTTCTGTCTTGTGTGTATTTCTCTCTCTCCTGTGTGTTTCCTCCTCTCTTATCTCTGTTTCCTCCACTCTACTGTGTGTATCCTCCTCTCTTCTGCGTGTATCCTCCTGTCTCCTGTTCGTATCCTTCTCTCTTCTGTGTGTATCCTCCCCTTTCCCGCGTGTATCCTTCTTTCTCCTGTGTGTCTCCTCCTCTCTCCTGTATGTAACCTTCTCTCTCCTGTGTACATACTCCTCTCTATTGTGTGTATCATTTTCTTTCCTGTGTGTATCCTTCTCTCTCCTGTAAGTATCAATTCTCTTTCCTGTGCATATCCCTCTTTTCTCCTGTGTGTATCCTCCTCTCTGCTGTGTGTATCCTCCTCTGTCCTGTGTGTATTTTCTTCTTTTTTTCTGTGTATCCTTTTCACTTTTTTGTGTATCCTGCTCTCCTGTGTGTATCTTTCTCTAACCAGTGTGTGTCATCCTTTCTCCTGTGTGTATCCTTCTCTTTTCTGTGTGTATCTTTTTCCTCCCCTGTATGTATCACCCCTTCATCTGTGTGTATCCACCCTCTCTCCTGTGTGTATCTTCCCTCTCTCCAGTTTGTATCCTCCTCTCCCTTTTGTGTATCCCCTTTATCCTGGGTGTATCCTCCACTCTGCTGTGTGTATCCTCCTCTCTCCTGTGTGTACGCCCCACTCTCATGTGTGTATCTTATTGTCCAGTGTGTATCCTCCTCTCTTTTTTGTGTATTTTTCTTTCTCTTTTGTGTATCCCCCTCTCCTGTGTCTATGGTCTTCGTTTCTGTGTGTATTTCCCCTCCTGTGTGTATCCTCCTCTCGCCTTTGTGTATCCTCCTCTCTCCTCGGTGTATCCCCCTCTCTCCTGTGTGTATCCCTCTCTCCTTTGTGTATCCTCCTCTCTCCTGTGTGTATTCTACTTTCTACTGTGTGTAACCTCCTGTCTCCTGTGTGTATCACGCCACTCCTGTGTGTATCCTTCTCTCTTCTGTGTATATTTTCCCTCTCTGTTGTGTGTATCCTCCTCTCTCCTGCGTGTACCCTCCCCTCTTCTGTGTTTATCCTCTCTCCTGTGTATCCTCCAATCTCCTGCGTGTATCCTCCTCTATTCTCTCTGTATCCTTCTCTTTTTCGTGTGTATCCTTTTCTCTTTTGTATTTATTCTTTTTTCTGTGTGTATCCCCCTCTCTCCTGTGTGTATTTCCCTCCCTTTTGTGTGTATGCTTCACTCTCCTGTGTGTATGCCCCTCTGTTTTTTGTGTATTCACCGTCTCTCCTGTGTGTATCCTCCTCTTTCCTGTGCATAAGCCCCTCTTTCCTGTGTCTATTCCCCTCTCTTTTATGTATGCTCCTCTCTCCTGTGTGTATACCCCCTCTTCTGTGTTTATCTTTCCAGCCTGTGTGTATCCCCCTCTGTCCTGTGTGTTTCCCCTCTCCTTTGTGTATCCTCCTTTCTCCTGTGTGTATCCTCCTCTCTCCTGTGTGTATCCTCCTTTCTCCTGTGTTTATTTCCCTCCCTTTGTTAGTATCTCCTTCTTTGTGTGTATCCCCCGCTCTCCTGTGTGTAACCTCCTTTCTTCTCTGTGTATTCTCCTCTCGCCTGTGTGTATCTTTCTCTCTCATGTGTGTATCCTCCTCTCTCCTGTGTGTATCTTGCCTGTATCCTCCTCTCTCCTGTGTGTATCACCCTCTATACTGTGTTTATTCTCCTCTCTCTTGCTTGTATCCTCCTTTCTTCTGTGTGTCTCTTACTCTCTTTTGTTTTCATTTTCCTCTCTCCTGTGTATCCCACTCTTCTGTTTGCATACTCCTCTTTCCTGTGGGCATCCCTTCTCTCTCCTGTGCGTATCCCTCCTTTCTCCTGTGTGTAACACCCTCCCTTCTGTGTGTATCCCTTTTCTCTCCTGTGCGTATCCCCCTCTCTCCTTTCGGTATCTCCTCTCTCCTGTGTATCTTTCTCTCTGCTGATTGTATCCTGTTTTCTCCTGTGTCTATGCCCCTCTCCCCTGTGTGTTTAATCTTCTTTCCTGTGTTTATTCCTTTTTCTCCTGTTTGTATCTCCCTCTTCTGTGTGTAAGCCCCTCTCCCCTGTGTGTATTCCCCTCTTCTGTGTTTATCCTCCTCTCTCCTTTGTGTATTCTCCTCTCTCCTCTGTTTATTCCCTACTCTTCTGTGTGTATCACTTTTTCCTGTGTGTATCCTCTTCTCTCCTGTGTGTACCCCCTCTCTCCTGTGTGTACCCTCAACAATCCTGTGTGGATCACCACTCTCCATGTGTATCCCCCCTCTCTCCTGTGTGTATCCCCTCTCTTTTGTGTGTATGCCCCACTTCTGTGTGTTTCCACCTCTCTCCTGTATGCGTTCCCTCCTCTCATTTGTGGATCTTTCTCACTCTTGTGTGTATTTTCTGTCTCTTGTGTGTATCTGTCTCTCTGCTGTGTGTATTCTCCTCTCTCCTGTGTGTATCCATCTCTCTCATGTGTGTATCCTCTATTATCCTGTGTGAACCCTCATCTCTCTTGTTTGTATCACCACTCTCCTGTGTGTATCCTTCTCTCTCCTGTGTGTATTCTTCTGTCTACCGTGTGTATCCTTTCCTCTTTTGTGTGTATCCTCCTGTCTCCTGTGTGTATCCTATTCTTTTCTGTGTGAATCCTCCTCACTCCTGTGTGTATTCCCCTCTCCTGTGTGTACACTTCTCTCTCCAGTGCGTATCCTTTTTTTCCTGTGTGTATCCTCTTCTCTCCTATGTGTATCATTTTTCTCTTCTGTGTATATCAACCCTCTCTTTTGTTTGTATTTTAGCTCTCTCCTGTGTGTATTCCCCTCTCTCCAGTTTGTGTCCCCCTTTTCTTTGTGTATCCCCTCTCTCCTATGTGTAACTTCTCCCTTTTCTGTGTATACTTTCTCTCTCCTGTGTGTATTTTCCTTTCTCCTCTGTGTATCCCCTCTCTCCTGTGTGTATCCTCCTCTCTGCGGTGTGTTTCCCTTTTTCTCCTGTGTGTACGCTTCTCTCTCCTGTTTGTTTCCCTTTGTTCTGTGTGTATCTTTCTCTCTTTTCTCTTTATCCTTCTTTCTCCTGTGTGTATCACTCTCTCCTGTGTGTATGCTTCTCTCTCCTATGTGTATTTCTTACTCCTGTGTTTATTTTTCTTTCTCTTGTGTGTATCCTCCTCTCTCCTCTGTGTATTCCCTACTCTACTGTGTGTATCCCCTCTCCTTTGTTTATCCTCTCCTCTCCTTTGTATACCCACTGTCTCCTGTGTGTACCCTCCACCCTCGTGTGTGTATTGCCCCTCTCTGGTGTTATTTTTTGACTCTCCAAACGAACAACCATATGAAATGTACTAGTGATTATTCTTCACGTGTGCAATATTCGAAGTGGTTCTGTGTATTACTCAGTGTTACACATAATTAGAGTTCATATGAAATAGACTTTTGATTAATACACAGGTGTGTATTATTCAGGAAGCCACTTAATTCATGGCTATCTAAAACAGTGTTCCTATTACTCCATAGAAGTTCATTATTCACTGAATATTTAAATGATAGGCCACACAAAATAGACACCTGACTATTGCTCCATTGTGAATTATTCAATAAGTTTCTAAATGATTGATAGTATGAAATAGAATCCTGAGAATTCCCCAGGTGGGTATCATTCAGGGAGGGACAGAATGAGTGGACATATAAAAATGTTTGACTATTACACTGGTGTGGATTATTCACTGAGGATCTAAGTGAGTGGCTACATGAAGTAGACTCTTAACTCTTCCCCAGGTGTGTATTATTGAATGAGAATCTGACTCAGTGGGAATAAAAAAGAGACTCAAGTGAATTGCCCAGGTGTTCATTACTTACAGAGACTCTGAATGTGTAGGCATTTGAAGTAGACACTTGACTGTTTCTGAGGGGAGTATGATACACAGAGGCCCAGAACGAGTGGCCATGTGAAAAAGATTCATGACTTATCAGATATACATGTTATTCACTTAAACACTGAAAGAGTGGCCTTATGAAATAGACCACAGTTTACTCCACAGGGATGTGTTTTTTTTTTTTTTTTTTTTTTTTTTTATTGCATTATAGGTTTGGGGGTACATGTGCAGAACAAGCAAGATAGTTGCATAGGTACACACATGGCAGTGTGCTTTGCTGCTTTCCTCCCCTTCACCCACACTTGGTATTCATCCCCAGGCTATCCCCCCCAGCCCCCCCCTGCTGTCCCTCCCCCATTCCCCCCAACAGTCCCCAGTGTATAGTAGACCGCCTCTCTGTGTCCACATGTTCTCATTTTTCTCACCCACCTATGAGCGAGTATATGCGGTATTTCTTTTTCTGTTCTTGTGTCAGTTTGCTGAGAATGATGTTCTCCAGATTCATCCATGTCCCTACAAAGGACACAAACTCATCATTTTTGATTGCTGCATAATATTCCATGGTGTATATGTGCCACATTTTCCCAGTCCAGTCTATCATCGTTGGGCATTTGGGTTGGTTCCAGGTCTTTGCTATTGTAAACAGTGCTGCAATGAACATTCGTGTGCATGTGTCCTTATAGTAGAACGATTTATAATCCTTTGGATAGATACCCAGTAATGGGATTGCTGGGTCAAATGGAATTTCTATTTCTAGGTCCCTGAGGAATCGCCACACTGTCTTCCACAATGGTTGAACTAATTTACACTCCCACCAACAGTGTAAGAGTGTTCCTATTTCTCCACATCCTCTCCAGCATCTGCTGTCTCCAGATTTTTTAATGATCGCCATTCTAACTGGTGTGAGATGGTATCTCAATGTGGTTTTGATTTGCATCTCTCTAATGACCAATGACGATGAGCACTTTTTCATATGTTTGCTGGCCTCATGTATGTCTGCTTTCGTAAAGTTTCTGTTCATATCCTTTGCCCATTTTTGAATGGGCTTGTTTGTTTTTTTCCTGTAAATCTGTTTGAGTTCTTTGTAAATTCTGGATATCAGCCCTTTGTCGGATGCGTAAACTGCAAAGATTTTTTCCCATTCTGATGGTTGCCGATTCACTCTAGTGACTGTTTGTTTTGCTGTGCAGAAGCTGTGGAGTTTGATTAGGTCCCATTTGTCTATTTTGGCTTTTGTTGCCAATGCTTTGGGAGTTTTGTTCATGAAGTCCTTGCCTACTCCTATGTCCTGAATGGTTTTGCCTAGATTTTCTTCTAGGGTTTTTATGGTGTCGGGTCTTACATTTAAGTCTTTAATCCATCTGGAGTTAATTTTAGTGTAAGGTGTCAGGAAGGGGTCCAATTTCTGCTTTCTGCACATGGCTAGCCAGTTTTCCCAACACCATTTATTAAATAGGGAATCCTTTCCCATTGCCTGTTTTTGTCTGGTTTATCAAAGATAATATGGTTGTAGATGTGTTGTGTTGCCTCCGATGCCTCTGTTCTGTTCCATTGGTCTATATCTCTGTTTTGGTACCAGTACCATGCTGTTTTGATTACTGTAGCCTTGTAGTATAGTTTGAAGTCTGGTAGCGTGATGCCTCCCGCTGTGTTCTTTTTGCTTAGAATTGACTTGGCTATGCGGGCTCTTTTTTGGTTCCATATGAAATTCGTGGTGGTTTTTTCCAGTTCTGTGAAGAAATTCAATGGTAGTTTGATGGGGATAGCATTGATTGTGTAAATTACTTTGGGCAGTATAGCCATTTTCACGATATTGATTCTTCCTAACCACGAACATGGAATGTTTCTCCATCTGTTTGTGTCCTCTCTTATTTCATTGAGCAGTTGTTTGTAGTTTTCCTTAAAGAGGTCCCTTACATTCCTAGTGAGTTGTATTCCTAGGTATTTTATTTTCTTTGTAGCAATTGTGAATGGCAGTTCATTCTTGATTTGGTTCTCTTTAAGTCTGTTATTGGTGTATAGGAATGCTTGTGATTTTTGCACATTGATTTTATATCCTGAGACTTTGCTGAAGTTGCTTATCAGTTGCAGGAGCTTTTGGGCTGAGGTGATGGGGTCTTCTAGGTATACTATCATGTCGTCTGCAAATAGAGACAATTTGGCTTCCACCTTTCCTATTTGAATACCCTTTATTTCTTTTTCTTGCCTGATTGCTCTGGCTAGAACTCCCAGTACTATGTTGAATAGAAGTGGTGAGAGAGGGCATCCTTGTCTAGTGCCAGATTTCAAAGGGAATGCTTCCAGTTTTTGCCCATTAAGTATGATATTGGCTGTTGGTTTGTCATAAATAGCTTTTATTACTTTGAGATATGTTCCATCAATACCAAGTTTATTGAGGGTTTTTAGCATAAAGGGCTGTTGAATTTTGTCAAATGCCTTCTCTGCATCAATTGAGATAATCATGTGGTTTTTGTTTTTGCTTCTGTTTATGTGGTGAATTACATTTATAGACTTGCGTATGTTGAACCAGCCTTGCATCCCCGGGATAAATCCTACTTGATCATGATGGATAAGTTTTTTAATGTGCTGTTGCAATCGGTTTGCCAGTATTTTATTGAAGATTTTTGCATCTATGTTCATCATGGATATTGGCCTGAAGTTTTCTTTTCTTGTTGAGTCTCTGCCAGGTTTTGGTATCAGGATGATGTTGGTCTCATAAAATGATTTGGGAAGGGTTCCCTCTATTTGGATTATTTGGAATAGTTTCAGAAGGAATGGTACCAGATCCTCTTTGTGTGTCTGGTAGAATTCGGCTGTGAACCCATCTGGACCTGGGCTTTTTTTGTGTGGTAGGCTCTTAATTGCTGCCTCAACTTCAGACCTTGTTATTGGTCTATTCATAGTTTCGGCTTCCTCCTGGTTTAGGCTTGGGAGGACACAGGCATCCAGGAATTTATCCATTTCTTCCTGATTTACTGGTTTATGTGCATAGAGTTGTTTGTAGTATTCTCTGATGATGGTTTGAATTTCTGTGGAATCTGTGGTGATTTCCCCTTTGTCGTTTTTTATTGCATCTATTTGGTTGTTCTCTCTCTTCTTTTTATCAGTCTGGCTAGTGGTCTGTCTATTTTGTTGATCTTTTCGAAAAACCAGCTCTTAGATTTATTGATTTTTTGAAGGGTTTTTCTTGTCTCTATCTCCTTCAGTTCTGCTCTGATCTTAGTTATTTCTTGTCTTCGGCTAGGTTTTGAGCTTTTTTGATCTTGCTCCTCTAGCTCTTTCAATTTTGACGATAGGGTGTCAATTTTGGATCTCTCCATTCTTCTCATGTGGGCACTTATTGCTATATATTTTCCTCTACAGACTGCTTTAAATGTGTCCCAGAGATTCTGGTACGTTGTGTCTTCATTCTCATTGGTTTCAAAGAACTTCTTTATTTCTGCCTTCATTTCATTGTTTATCCAATCAACATTCAAGAGCCAATTGTTCAGTTTCCATGAAGCTGTGCGGTTCTGAGTTATTTTCTGAATTCTGAGTTCCAACTTGATTGCACTATGGTCTGAGAGACTGTTTGTTATGATTTCAGTTGTTTTGCATTTGCTGAGGAGTGCTTTACTTCCAATTATGTGGTCAATTTTGGAGTAGGTGTGATGTGGTGCTGAGAAGAATGTATATTCTGTGGATTTGGGGTGGAGAGTTCTGTAAATGTCTATCAGGTTTGCTTGTTCCAGGTCTGAGTTCAAGTCCTGGATATCCTTGTTAATTTTCTGTCTGGTTGATCTGTCTGCTATTGACAGTGGAGTGTTAAAGTCTCCCACTATTATTGTGTGGGAGTCTAAGTCCCTTTGTAAGTCATTAAAAACTTGCCTTATATATTTGGGTGCTCCTACATTGGGTCCATATATATTTAGAATCGTTATCTCTTCTTGTTGTATCGATCCTTTTACCATTATGTAATGACCTTCTTTGTCCCTTTTGATCTTTGTTACTTTAAAGTCTATTTTATCAGAGATGAGAATTGCAACTCCTGCTTTTTTTTTGCTCTCCATTTGCTTGGTAAATCTTCCTCCATCCCTTTATTTTGAGCCTTTGTGTATCTTTGCATGTGAGGTGGGTTTCCTGGATACAGCACACCGATGGGTTTTGGTTTTTTATCCAATTTGCCAGCCTGTGTCTTTTGATTGGTGCATTTAGCCCATTTACATTCAGGGTTAATATTGTTATGTGTGAATTTGATACTGCCATTTTGATGCTAGCTGGCTGTTTTGCCCGTTGGTTCATGTACATTCTTCATTTTGTTGATGGTCTTTAGCATTTGGTATGCTTTTAGGATGGCTGGAACTGGTTGTTTCTTTCTATGTGTAGTGCCTCTTTCAGGAGCTCTTGTAAAGCAGGCCTAGTGGTGACAAAATCTCTGAGTACTTGCTTGTTCGTGAAGGATTTTATTTTTCCTTCACTTATGAAGCTCAGTTTGGCGGATATGAAATTCTGGGTTGAAAGCTCTTTTCTTTAAGGATGTTGAATATTGGCCCCCACTCTCTTCTGGCTTGTAGAGTCTCTGCTGAGAGATCTGCTGTGAGTCTGATGGGCTTCCCTTTGTGGGTGACCCGACCTTTCTCTCTGGCTGCCCTTAGTATTTTCTCCTTCGTTTCAACCCTGGTGAATCTGACGATTATGTGCCTTGGGGTTGCTCTTCTTGCAGAGTATCTTTGTGGTGTTCTCTGTATTTCCTGGAGTTGAGTATTGACCTGTCTTGCTAGGTTGGGGAAATTTTCCTGGATAATATCCTGAAGAGTGTTTTCCAGCTTGGATTCATTCTCTTTGTCACATTCTGGTACACCTATCAAACGTAGGTTGGGTCTCTTCACATAGTCCCACATTTCTTGGAGATTTTGTTCATTCCTTTTTGTGCTTTTTTCTTTAATCTTGGTTTCTCGTTTTATTTCATTGAGTTGATCTTCAACTTCTGATATTCTTTCTTCTGCTTGGTCAATTCGGCTGTTGAAACTTGTGCATGCTTCGCGAAGTTCTCGTGTTGAGTTTTTCAGCTCCTTCAATTCATTCATATTCCTCTCTAAGTTGTCCATTCTCGTTATCAATTCCTCGAATCTTTTTTCAAATCTTTTTTCAAGGTTCTTAGTTTCTTTGCACTGGTTTAGAACATGTTCCTTTAGCTCACTGAAGTTTCTCATTATCCACTTTCTGAAGTCTGATTCCGTCATTTCGTCACATTCATTCTCCGTCCAGCTTTGTTCCCTTGCTGGTGAGGAGTTTTGGTCCTTTTTTGGAGGTGAGGTGTTTTGGTTTCGGGTGCTTTCCTCCTTTTTGCGCTGGTTTCTTCCCATCTTTATGGATTTATCCGCCTGTTGTCTTAGTAGTGGCTGATTTTTCAATTGGGTCTCTGTGTGGACACTGAGATTGTTGATGATGAAGTATTTCTGTTACTTAGTTTTCCCTCTAATGATCTATCCTCTTTGCTGTATGAGTGCTGAGGTCCACTCCAGGCCCTGCTTGTCTGGGGTATACCTGCAGCAGCCTCTGCGCCTTCACCGAGAGCTGCAATCCTGAGTCACCTCTACGACGCCATCTTGCCTCCCTCCGTATCTATTTCTTTTTTGTGTATCTCCCACTTTTCTCTGTGTAACCCCCTTTTCTGTGTTTACGTCCCACTCCCTTGTGTGTATTCTTTTCTCACCTGTGTGTATCTCTCGCTCCTTTGTGTATTTTCCTCTCACCTGTGTGTATACCCCTTCTCTCCTGTGTTTATTTTTCTCTCTCCTGTGTGTATCCCCCTCTCTTCTGCTGGTATCCTCCTCTGTCCTGCATGTATAATTTGTTTTTCTGCGTGTGTCCTTTTCTCTCCTGTGTGTATAACCCTCTCCTGTGTGTATACCCTTCTCTCTTATGTGTATTTTCTTGTCTCCTCTGTGGATCCCCCTCTCTCTTGTGGGTATCGCCCTCCCCTGTGCATATCCTCCTCTCTCCTGTGTGTATACATTTCTCTTCTGTGTGTTTCCTTCTTTCTCCTGTGAGTATCCTCCTCTCTACTGTGCGTACTTTCCTCCTGTTGTGTGTATCCAACTCTCTCCAGTGTGTATCATCATTCTTCTGTGTGTATGCCCCACTCTCCTGTGTGTATCCCCCTCTCTCCTGTTAGTATCCCCCCTCTCCCCTTTGTGTATCATCCCTCTAGCCTTTATATATCCTACTCACTTCTGTGTGCGTCCCCCTCTTTCTTGTGTGTATCCTTCCTCTCTCCTGTGTGTATCTTTCTATCTCCTGTGTGTATCTACTTCTCTCCTATGTGTACCCTTCTCTCTACTGTGTGTATCCTCCCCTATCCTGTGTGTATCCTCCTGTCCCCTGTGTGTATTCTCCTTTCTCTTGTGTGTATCCTCCTCTATCCTTTGTGTGTCCTCCACTCTCCTGTGAGTATTCCCATCTTTCCTTTATGTATCATCCTTTGTCCTGCGTGTATCTTCCTCCCTCCTGTGTTTATCCTCCTCTCTCCTGTGTGTATCTCCATCTTTACTTTGTGTATCCTCCTCTCTCCTGTGTGTATCTTCCTCTCTCCTGTGTGTATCCTTCACTCCACTGTGTGTATCCTCGTCTTTTCTGTGTGTATCCTTTCTTCCTGTGTGTATACCCCTCTCTTCTGTGTGTATCTCTCTTCCTCCTGTGTGTATGCCCCACTCTCCTGTGTGTATCTTCCTCTCTCCTGTTTGTATCTGCCTTCTCCTGTGTGTAGCCTTTTCTTTTCTTTGTGTATCCACTTCTTTCCTGTGTGTATCCCCCTCTCTCCTTTGTGTATCTCCCTCTCTCTAGTGTGTACCTCCCTATCCTGTGTTTATTTCCTTCTCCTGTTTGTTTTCTCCTGTCTGCTCTGTGTATCCCCCTCTCCTGTGTGTTTGCCCCTCTCTCCTGTGTGAATCCTCCTCTCTTTTGTGTGTATTCTTCCTTCTTCTGTGTGTATCCCGCTTCCCCGTGTGTATTTTTCTCTCTCTTGTGTGTATTCTCTTCTTTCCTGTGTGTATCTTCTTCGCTCCTGTGTGTATCCCCCCTGTCTCCTGTGTGTACCCCTTCTCTCCTATGTGTATACTCTTCTATTTTGTGTGTATCCTGCTCTCCTCTGTGTCTATGCCCCTCTCTCCTGTTTGTATCCCCATCCCCTGTATGTATCATCTTATTTTCTGTGTGTATCTTCCTCTTATGTGTGTATCCTTCTCTCCTGTGTGTATGCTCCTGTCTTCTTTGTGTATCCTCCACTGTTCTGTGTGTATCCTCCTCTGTCCTGTATGTATCCCCATCCCCCTGTGTGTATCCCTCTGTCTCCTGTGTGTATCTTCTTCTCTCCTGTGTGTATCCTCCTCACTCTTGTGTGTATCACCCTCTTTTCTGTGTTTATTACCCTTTCTCCTGTGTGTATCCTCCTCTCTTATGTTTGTATCCTCCATTCACCTGTGTGTATCCTCCTCTATCTGGTGTGTATCCTCCCCACTCCAGTGTGAATCCTCCTCACTCTTGTGTGTATCCTTCCACCACTCTGTGTACACCCCTCTCTTTTGTGTGTATCTCCCACCCTCATGTGTGTGTGCCCCACTCTCCTGTGTGTATCTTTCTCTCTCCTGTGTGTATCACCCTCTCTCCTGTGTGTACGCTCTGCTCTCTTGTGTGTATTCTCCTCTTTCCTGTGTATATCCTACTTTCTTCTGTGTGCATCTCCCTCGCTCTCGTGTGTATTTCTTTCTCCTGTGTGTATCCCTTTCTTTTTTTTAATTTTTATTGCATTATAGGTTTTGGGGTACATGTGCAGAACGTGCAAGATAGTTGCATAGGTACACACATGGCAGTGGGTTTTCCTGCCTTCCTCCCCTTCACCCACACTTGGTATTCATCCCCAGGCTATACCCCCAGCCCCCCCACGCTGTCCCTCCCCCATTTCCCCCAACAGTCCCCAGTGTATAGTAGACCACCTCTCTGTGCCCATCTGTTCTCATTTTTCTCACCCACCTATGAGTGAGTATATGCAGTATTTCTTTTTCTATTCTTGTGTCAGTTTGCTGAGAATGATGTTCTCCGGATTCATCCATGTCCTTACAAAGGACACAAACTCATCATTTTTGATTGCTGCATAATATTCCATGGTGTAGGGGAGGAGGCAAGATGGCGTCGTAGAGGCGACTCAGGATGGCAGCTCTCTGTGAAGGCGCAGAGGGTGAGTCCTAGCCGCATTCTCGGATGTTCTTTTTATGCCCACAGAGCCTTGAAAGTCCCAGGTGTGGGAGAGACATGGGATGCTAGCGCACCCGGCTAATGCAGCCGGCTCCTGCCGCCTCTTTGGCCGGCACCACAGCGGGACCTGGTGCAGAACTCACTGGTCTGGGTGCCCTGTTAAACCGGCAATCTGAGATTTGGAAGGACAGATTGCCATGTTCATCTGATTGAATGGGACTTGGACAATGAGCCAGACCAGGAGTTTCCTGGGAAGTGTGATCTGAGCCGGGGTAGTGGGCAGCGGCAAGGGAGATCACATGGATCCCAGTGCCCTATGGGCAGGCTACGGGGGCGCCAGTGAGAGAGTCGATGTTTCAGCTTGGGGAGAGGAAGAGAGAGAGAGAGAGAGAGAGGACGGAGTCTGAGGCAGGGAGCTGGGTGATCGCGCTCGGCGGGTACCACGCTCACGGGGACAAGAAGGGTGGCGATTGGAGGTGCTTGGGGCTGAGAGTTTTGCTGCCAGCATCTAGGATGGTGCAGCCAGGTGAGGGAGGGGCGTCCACCACTGCTGACGCAGTCCACCCACACTGAAGTACTGCCCAGGACTGAGGCAGCCCGCCACTGCCGAGGCAACCTGACATAACAGAGAGACTCTGTGCTCCACAGCAGAAGGGAGCCCAGCAGCAACAGGGCAGACCCATGCTAGCAGGTCAGAGTCCCGGCAGGCAAATAGAGAATAGACTGCCACATAGTGGGGCAGGACAGGGCAACAGATACTCATAAAGAAAGCCCCAACTCCCTGAGACAGAGCATCTAAGGGAGAAAAAATGGGTGGTGTTTTATGAGTTCTATTGCAGCAGACAAAAACAACCTCCCAACAACACTGAATGAACAACGAAGCTCACAGCTTAGCACTGGAGCTCCTATAAAGCACAGACTGTCTCCTCAAGCAGCTCCCTGACCCATGTATATCCAAGGAGTCACCCCAGAAAAGGACTAATCAGACTGACATTTGGCTGGCATTATTCTGGAAAAAGGACAGCAGAAGAAGAAACTGGTATCATCCCGCCCTGTTCCGCAGCTGCTGCAGGTATACCTCAGACAAGCAGGGCCTGGAGTGGACATCAGCACTCATACAGCAGAGGGGATAGACAATTAGAGGGAAAACTAAGTAAGAGAAATACTTCATCATCAACAATCTCAGCGTCCACACAGAGACCCAATTGAAAAATCAGCAACTACTAAGACGACAGGCGGATAAATACATAAAGATGGGAAGAAACCAGCGCAAAAAGGAGGAAAGCACCCGAAACCAAAACACCTCACCTCCAAAAAAGGACCAAAACTCCTCACCAGATGGGAACAAAGCTGGACGGAGAATGAATGTGATGAAATGACAGAATCAGACTTCAGAAAGTGGATAATGAGAAACTTCAGTGAGCTAAAGAAACATGTTCTAAACCAGTGCAAAGAAACTAAGAACCTTGAAAAAAGATTTGAAAAAAGATTCGAGGAATTGATAACAAGAATGGACAAATTAGAGAGGAAGATGAATGGATTGAAGGAGCTGAAAAACACAACACGAGAACTTCATGAAGCATGCACAAGTTTCAACAGCCGAATTGACCAAGCAGAAGAAAGAATATCAGAAGTTGAAGATCAACTCAATGAAATAAAATGAGAAACCAAGATTAAAGAAAAAAGTCCAAAAAGGAATGAACAAAATTTCCAAGAAATGTGTAACTATGTAAAGAGACCCAACCTACGTTTAATAGGTGTACCAGAATGTAACGAAGAGAATGAATCCAAGCTGGTAAACACTCTTCAGGATATTATTCAGGAAAAGTTCCCCAACCTAGCAAGACAGGTCAATACTCAACTCCAGGAAATACAGAGAACACCACAAAGATACTCCGCAAGAAGAGCAACCTCAAGGCACATAATCGTCAAATTCACCAGGGTTGAAATGAAGGAGAAAATACTAAGGGAGGCCAGAGAGAAAGGCCGGGTCACACACAAAGGGAAGCCCATCAGACTCACAGCAGATCTCTCGGCAGACTCTACAAGCCAGAAGATAGTGGGGGCCAATATTCAACATCTTTAAAGAAAAGAGCTTTCAATCCAGAATTTCATATCCAGCCAAACTGAGCTTCATAAGTGAAGGAAAAATAAAATCCTTCACGAACAAGCAAGTACTCAGAGATTTTGTCACCACTAGGCCTGCTTTAGAAGGCCTCCTGAAGGAGGCACTACACATAGAAAGAAACAACCAGTTCCAGCCATCCTAAAAGCATACCAAATGCTAAAAACCATCAACAAAATGAAGAATGTACATGAACCAACGGGCAAAACAGCCAGCTAGCATCAAAATGGCAGTATCAATTTCACACATAACAATATTAACCCTAAATGTAAATGGGTTAAATGCACCAATCAAAAGACACAGACTGGCAAATTGGATAAAAAACCAAAACCCATCAGTGTGCTGTATCCAGGAAACCCACCTCACACGCAAAGATACACAAAGGCTCAAATAAAAGGATGGATAAAGATTTACCAAGCAAATGGAGAGCAAAAAATACAGGAGTAGCAATTCTCATCTCTGATAAAATAGACTTTAAAGCAACAAAGATCAAAAGGGACAAAGATGGTCATTACATAATGGTAAAAGGATCGATACAACAAGAAGAGCTAACGATTCTAAATATATATGGACCCAATGTAGGAGCACCCAGATACATAAGGCAAGTTCTTACTGACTTACAAAGAGACTTAGACTCCCACACAATAATAGTGGGACACTTTAACACTCCACTGTCAATAGCAGACAGATCCACCAGACAGAAAATTAACAAGGATATCCAGGACTTGAACTCAGACCTGGAAGAAGCAAACCTGATAGACATTTACAGAACTCTCCACCCCAAATCCACAGAATATACATTCTTCTCAGCACCACATCACGCCTACTCCAAAATTGACCGCATAATTGGAAGTAAAGCACTCCTCAGCAAATGCAAAACAACAGAAATCATAACAAACAGTCTCTCAGACCATAGTGCAATCAAGTTGGAACTCACAATTCAGAAAATACCTCAGAACCGCACAGCTTTATGGAAACTGAACAACTGGCTCTTGAATGTTGATTGGATAAACAATGAAATGAAGGCAGAAATAAAGAAGTTCTTTGAAACCAATGAGAATGAAGACACAACGTACCAGAATCTCTGAGACACATGTAAAGCAGTCCGTAGAGGAAAATATATAGCAATAAGTGCCCACATGAGAAAAGTGGAGAGATCCAAAATTGACACCCTATCGTCAAAATTGAAAGAGCTGGCGGAGCAAAATCAAAAAAGCTCAAAACCTAGCCGAAGACAAGAAATAACTAAGATCAGAGCAGAACTGAAGGAGATAGAGACAAGAAAAACCCTTCAAAAAATCAACAAATCTAAGAGCTGGTTTTTTGAAAAGATCAACAAAATAGACAGACCACTAGCCAGACTGATAAAAAAGAAAAGAGAGAACAACCAAATAGATGCAATAAAAAACGATAAAGGGGAAATCACCAGAGATTCCACAGAAATTCAAACCATCATCAGAGAATACTACAAACAACTCTATGCACACAAACTAGTAAATCAGGAAGAAATGGATAAATTCCTGGATGCCTGTGTCCTCCCAAGCCTAAACCAGGAGGAAGCCGAAACTATGAATAAACCAATAACAAGGTCAGAAGTTGAGGCAGCAATTAAGAGCCTACCACACAAAAAAAGCCCAGGTCCAGATGGGTTCACAGCTGAATTCTACCAGACACACAAAGAGGATGTGGTACCATTCCTTCTGAAACTATTCCAAATAATCCAAAAAGAGGGAACCCTTCCCAAATCATTTTATGAGACCAACATCATCCTGATACCAAAACCTGGCAGAGACTCAACAAGAAAAGAAAACTTCAGGCCAATATCCATGATGAACATAGATGCAAAAATCTTCAATAAAATACTGGCAAATCGATTGCAACAGCACATTAAAAAACTTATCCATCATGGTCAAGTAGGATTCATCCCGGGCATGCAAGGCTGGTTCAACATATGCAAGTCTATAAATGTAATTCACCACATAAACAGAAGCAAAAACAAAAACCACATGATTATCTCAATTGAGGCAGAGAAGGCATTTGACAAAATTCAACAGCCCTTTATGCTAAAAACCCTCAATAAACTTGGTATTGATGGAACATATCTCAAAGTAATAAAAGCTATTTATGACAAACCAACAGCCAATATCATACTTAATGGGCAAAAACTGGAAGCATTCCCTTTGAAATCCGGCACTAGACAAGGATGCCCTCTCTCACCACTTCTATTCAACATAGTACTGGAAGTTCTAGCCAGAGCAATCAGGCAAGAAAAAGTAATAAAGGGTATTCAAATAGGAACGGTGGAAGCCAAATTGTCTCTATTTGCAGACGACATGATAGTATACCTAGAAGACCCCATCACCTCAGCCCAAAAGCTCCTGCAACTGATAAGCAACTTCAGCAAAGTCTCAGGATATAAAATCAATGTGCAAAAATCACAAGCATTCCTATACACCAATAACAGACTTAAAGAGAACCAAATCAAGAACGAACTGCCATTCACAATTGCTACAAAGAAAATAAAATACCTAGGAATACAACTCACTAGGAATGTAAGGGACCTCTTAAAGGAAAACTACAAACACCTGCTCAACAAAATAAGAGAGGACACAAACAGATGGGGAAACATTCCATGTTCGTGGTTAGGAAGAATCAATATTGTGAAAATGGCTATACTGCCCAAAGTAATTTACACATTCAATGCCATCCCCATCAAACTACCATTGAATTTCTTCATAGAACTGGAAAAAACCACCATGAATTTCATATGGAACCAAAAAAGAGCCCGAATAGCCAAGTCAATTATAAGCAAAAAGAACACAGCGGGAGGCATCACGCTACCAGACTTCAAACTATACTACAAGGCTACAGTAATCAAAACAGCATGGTACTGGTACCAAAACAGAGATATAGACCAATGGAACAGAACAGAAACATTGGAGGCAACGCAACATATCTACAACCATATTATCTTTGATAAACCAGACAAAAACAGGCAATGGGGAAAGGATTCCCTATTTAATAAATGGTGTTGGGAAAACTGGCTAGCCATGTGCAGAAAGCAGAAACTGGACCCCTTCCTGACACCTTACACTAAAATTAACTCCAGATGGATTAAAGACTTAAAGGTAAGACCTGACACCATAAAAACCCTAGAAGAAAATCTAGGCAAAACCGTTCTGGACATAGGAGTAGGCAAGGACTTCATGACCAAAACACCAAAAGCATTGGCAACAAAAGCCAAAATAGACAAATGGGACCTAATCAAACTCCACAGCTTCTGCACGGCAAAAGAAACAGTCACTAGAGTGAATCGACAACCATCAGAATGGGAAAAAATCTTTGCAGTTTACGCATCAGACAAAGGGCTGATATCCAGAATTTACAAAGAACACAAACAGATTTACAGAAAGAAAACAAACAAGCCCATTCAAAAATGGGCAAAGGATATGAACAGACACTTTACAAAAGAAGACATACATGAGGCCAACAAACATATGAAAAAGTGCTCATCATCATTGGTCATTAGAGAGATACAAATCAAAACCACATTGAGATATCATCTCACACCAGTTAGAATGGCGATCATTAAAAAATCTGGAGACAGCAGATGCTGGAGAGGATGTGGAGAAATAGGAACACTCTTACACTGTTGGTGGGAGTGTAAATTAGTTCAACCATTGTGGAAGACAGTGTGGCGATTCCTCAGGGACCTAGAAATAGAAATTCCATTTGACCCAGCAATCCCATTACTGGGTATCTATCCAAAAGACTGTGAATCGTTCTACTATAAGGACACATGCACACGAATGTTCATTGCAGCACTGTTTACAATAGCAAAGACCTGGAACCAACCCAAATGCCCATCGATGATAGACTGGACTGGGAAAATGTGGCACATATACACCATCGAATATTATGCAGCAATCAGAAATGATGAGTTTGTGTCCTTTGTAGGGACATGGATGAATCTGGAGAACATCATTCTCAGCAAACTGACACAAGAACAGAAAAAGAAATACCGCATATACTCACTCATAGGCGGGTGAGAAAAATGAGAACACATGGACACAGAGAGGCGGTCTACTATACACTGGGGACTGTTGGGGGAAATTGGGGAGGGACAGCGGGGGGGGGCTGGGGGGGATAGCCTGGGGATGAATACCAAATATGGGTGAGGGGGAGGAAGACAGCAAAGCACACTGCCATGTGTGTACCTATGCAACTATCTTGCACGTTCTGCACATGTACCCCAAAACCTATAATGCAATAAAAATTAAAAAAAAAATAGACAACTGACTATTGCTCCATTGTGAATTATTCAATAAGGTGCTACGTGCGTGGTAGTATCAAATAGAATCCATAGGATTATTTAGGTGTATATCACTCAGTGAGATACAAAATGGTGGCCATATAAAAAATGCTCGACTATTAGCCTGGTGTGCATTATTCACGGAAGCTCAAAATGTGTGGCTACATGAAGTAGACTCTTAACTCTTCCCCAGGTGTGTATTATTGAATGAGATACTGACAAAGTGGGCATAAAAAAGAGACCCAGGTGTATTTCCCAGGTGTTCATTACCTACAGAGTCTCTGAATGTGTAGCCATTTAAAGTAGATGCTTGACTCTTTTTGATGGGAGTATTCTTCACAGAGACCCTGAACCAGTGGCCATGTGAAAGAGATTCCTTACTTTTCAGATATACATATTATTCAATAAAACACTGAAAGAGTGTCCTTTTGAAATAGAACCCATTTTACTCCACAGGTGTGCGTAAGTATTTGATTCACGAAAAGAAACGCCATATAAAACCGACAAGTGATTATTCCCCACATGTGCAGTATTCAAAAAGGCTTTGATTTTTTTGCCATATAAAATACACTAGTGTCTATTCCACACGTGTGCATTATTTCCTGATTCTGTAAATTAAAGGATATATAAAGTAGACTCCTAACATTTTCCCTGGTATGCATAACTCAGTGAGGCTTTTTTTGTTTAACCATATGAAACAGGATGCTGACTATCTCAAATATTTCTGTTATTCAGTGAATCTCTGACTGAGTGTCTATATGAAATAGACTGCTAAGTATTTTACATTTTTCACTGAGGTTACGAGTCAGTGGCCATATTAATTGGAATCCTGACTAATCCACACGTGCATTATCCACTGAGTCTACGAATGAGTGTTCTAATAAAATACACTCCTGGCTACTCCACAAGTGTAAATCATTTTCTGAGGCTCTGAATATATGTCCATCGAAAATAGACTCCAAATTATTCCGCAGGTGTGTTTTATTCAGTGAGGCTCAGAATATATTTCCATATCAATTAGATTCCTTACTATATCAAGTGTCTGTCTTATTCACTGAAGCTCTGAATATGTGTCTACATGAAATAGACCCCTGAATACACCACATTATTCAGTTACACTCCGCATTAGAGGCCACATGAGAAAGTTTCCTGACAATTCCACAGGTGTCGATTATTTAGTGAGACTCTGAATGAAAGGATAAAGGTAAATCCTGACTATTTCTCCAGGTGTGTACACTTAGTGAGGCTCTTAACGTGTGGCCATAGGAAAAAGACTTCTGACTATTACGCAGCTGTGCATTATTTAGTGATTCTCTGAATGAGTGGCCATAAAAACTAGACTCCAGACTATATCACAAGTGTGTAATATTCAGTGAGTCTGTGAAAAAGGGGCCCTATGAAACAGACGTCTAATTACTCCACATGTGCATTATTCACAGTTTGTCTGAATGAGTAGTCGTATGACATACACTCCTCATTATTATCCATGTGTTCTTTAATCACACAGGCTCTGTTTGAGTGTCTATACAAAATAGACTCCTGACACTGCCCCAGGTGTATATTACTCAAGGATACACAAAATTAGAATTCATATGAAATAGACACCAGGCTATTACCCAGGTATGTATCATTCAGGAAGGACTTAATTCGTGGCTATCTTAAACAGCCTCCTGATTACTGCATAGAAGTTTATTATTCACTGAAACTTTGAGTGATAGACCATATAAAATAGATACCTGACTATTGCTGCATTTTGAATTATTCAATAAGGTTGTAAATGAGTGGTCGTATCAAGTAGAATCCTTAGGATTCTTCAGGTGTATATCACTCCGTGAGACACAAAATGAGTGGCCATATAAAAAATGCTCGACTATTACCCTGGTGTGCAATACTCACTGAGGCTCTAAAGGAGTTGCTACATGAAGTAGACTCTTAAATTTTTTCTCTTGTGTATTATTGAAAGAGTCTCTGACTAAGTGGTCATAAAAAAGAGGCTCAGGTGTATTTCCCAGGTGTTCACTGCGTACAGAGACTTTTTATGTGTAGCCATTTGAAGTAGACCTTTGACTATTTTTGAGGGGAGTATTTTTCACTGAGGCCCTGAAAGAGTGGCCATGTGAAAGAGATTCCTGACTTATTAGATATACATATTATTCACTAAAACACTGAAAGAGTGACCTTATGTAATAGAACCCATTTTACTCAACATGTGTGCGTTATTTTTTCATTCTCCAAACTAATCACCATATGAAACACACTAGTGATTATTCCCCACATGTGCAGTATTCGAAAAGTTTCAGTATGAGTGTCCATGTCAAAGAGTCTCCTTACTCTGACACATGTGTGTATCATTCACTGAGCTGCTAAATTTGGGGCTTCCTTAAATAGGGTCCTGAATACACCACAGCTGTTTGTTATGCACTGAAGCTCCAAATGACAGGCCATATGAAATAGACTCCTTACTATTACCCCATTGTGCATTATTCGGTAATGCTGTGATTGAGTGTTCATATGACTTGGTCATTGACTATTCCCAAGGTGTGTATTCTTCAGTGATATTCTGAACGAGTGACCACATAACATAAACCCCTGACTCTATCCTCCTTACTATTTTTCAGTTCTGCATTGTCCACTGAGTCCTGGGTGAAGGGTCATATCACATAGTCTCCAGACTATTCCTTAGTTGTGTATTATTCAGTGAGTCTCTGAATAAGTTGTTATATATAATATAATCCTGAGTATTTTCCAGATATATATGATTCCTCACTGAGTTTCTGAATAAGTGGCCATGTGAAATACACTCCTGACGTTTTCATAGGTATGTATTATTCTGTGAAGCTCTGAATGAGTGGCCATAAAATCGACCCTTCTGAATGCTCCTCAGGCGTGCATTTTTACATTAAGCACTAAATGAGTGGCTATACGAAATAGAATTTTTCTTTGCCTACGGTGTATGTTATTCAGTTAGGCTCTGAATATGTGGCTATAGGAAATAGGATTCTGAATACAATAGAGGTGTTTCTTATTCAAGGAAGCTCTGAAATTGGTGCCACATGTAATAGCGTCCTGGGTATTTTCCAGGTATGTATTATTAACTGAGGCTCTGAAACTTTGGCCATATGAAATTGTTTTCTGACTTGTCCACAGGCGTGTATTATTGACTCTGACTCTAAATATTTGGGCATGTAAAATAGACAACTGACTATTCCTATGTTGTGTATTACTCACTCAGGGTTTGATTTCGTGGCCATATAAAATAGTCTAGTGTCTATTCCACACGTGTGCATTATTCCCTGAGGCTGTAAATGAGAGGCTATATAAAGTAGACTCCTAACCCTTCCCTAGGTGTGCCTTACTCAGTGAGGCTCATTTTGTGTTACCATATGAAACAGGATGCTGTCATATTAAATATTTGTATTATTTAGTGAATCTCTGAATGAGTGTCTATATAAAATAGACTGCTGAGTACTTTACATTTGTGCATTTTCAACTGAGCTTATGAGTCATTGGCCATATAAATTGGAATCTGGACTAATCCACACGTGCATATTATCCGCTGAGGCTATGAATGATTGTCCTAATAAAATAGACTCCTGGCTACTCCACAGGTGTACATTATTTACCGAGGCTCTGAATGAATGTCCATCGAAAATAGACTCCAAATAATTCTCCAGGTGTGTATTATTCATTGAGGCTCAGAAGATGTGGCCATATTAATTAGATTCCTTACAACCTTAAGGGACTTTTTTATTCACTGTGGCTCTGAATATGTGTCTACATGAAATAGACTCCTGACTACATCACATTATTCAGTGACACTCCGAATTAGAGGCCACATGAAAAATTCTACTGAATATTCCACAGGTGTGCATTATTTAGTGGGACTCTGAATGTGGAGATAATGATAAATCCTATTTCCCCAGGTGTGTACACTTAGTGAGGCTCTTAACGAGTGGCCATAGGAAAGAGACTTCTGACTATTTCGCAGGTGTGCATTATTTAGTGATTTCTCTGAATCCGTGGCCATAAAAAGTAGACTCCAAACTATATCACAAGTGTGTAATATTCAGTGAGTCTGTGAAAGAGGGTCCATAAGAATCGGACTTCTAATTACTTTACATGTGCATTATTCAGTATTTTTCTTAATGAGTAACTGTATGACATAGACTTTTCAGTATTATACATGTGTGCATTAATCAAACAGATTCTGTTATAGTGTCCATACCAAATAGACTCGAGACACTGCCCCAGGTGTGTATTACTCAACGATACACAAAATTAGATTTCATATGAAGTAGCCGCCAGGCTATTACCCAGGTGTGTATCATTCACGAAGGCACTTAATTCGTGGCTATCTTAAACAGCCTCCTGATTACTCCATAGTAGTTTATTATTCACTGAAACTTTGAGTGATAGACCATATAAAATAGACACCTTACTATTTCTCTATTGTGAATTATTCAATAAGATTCTAAATGAGTGGTCGTATCAAATAGAATCCTTAGGATTCTTCAGGTGTATATCACTCCGTGAGACACAAAATGAGTGGCCATATAAAAAATGCTCGATTATTACCCTGGTGTGCATTATTCACCGAGGCTCTAAATGGGTGGCTACATGAAGTAGACTCCTAAGTCTTCCCCAGGTGTGTATTATTGAATGAGACTCTGACTAAGTGGGCATAAAAAAGAGACTCAGGTGTATTGCCCAGGTGTTCATTACCTACTGAGTCTCTGAATGTGTAGCTATTTAAAGTAGACACTTGACTATTTTTGAGGGGAGTATTCTTCACAGAGGCCCTGAACGAGTGGCAATGTGAAAGAGATTCCTTACTTTTCAGATATACATATTATTCACCAAAACCCTGAAAGAGTGGCCTTCTGAAATAGAACCCATTTTACTCCACAGGTGTGCATAAGTTTTTGATTCACCAAATGAAACACCATATGAAACAGACAAGTGATTATTCCCTAAATGTGCTGTATTCAAAAAGGCTTTGATTTTTCGGACATATAAAATAGACTAGTGTCTATTCCACACGTGTGCATTATTTTCTGATTCTGTAAATTAAAGTCTATATAAAGTAGACTCCTAACACTTCCCCTGGTGTGCATTACTCAGTGAGGCATTTTTTGTTTAACCATATGAAACAGGATGCTGTCTATCTCAAATATTTGTATTATTTAGTTAATCTCTGAATTAGTGTCTATATAAAATAGACTGCTGAGTATTTTACAATTGTGCATTTGTCACTGAGGTTATGAGTCAGTGGCCATATAAAATGAAATCCTGAATAATCCACACGTGCATATTATTTAGTGAGGCTCTTTTTGTGTAACCATAAAAAACCGGATGCTGTCTATCTTTAAAATTTTTATTATTCAATGAATCTCTGAATGAGTGTCTATATGAAATAGTCTGCTGAACACTTTACATTTGTGCATTTGTCACTGTGTTTACAAGTAAGTGGCCATATAAAATGGAATCCTGACTAACACATACGTGCATATTATCTAATGAGGCTATGAATGAGTGTCCAAATGAAATAGACTCCTGGCTACTCCACAGGTGTGCATTATTTACCGAGGCTCTGAATCAATGTCAATTAAAAATAGACTCCAAATGATTCTCCACGTGTATATTATTCAGTGAGTCTCTTTTTGTGAGACCATATGAAACAGAATGTTGCCTATCTTAAATATTTGTATTATTCACTGAATCTCTGAATGAGTGTTTATATGAAATAGACTGCTGAATACTTTACACTTCTGCATTTTTCATTGAGGTTATGAGTCAGTGGCCATATAAAATGGAATCCTGACTAATCCACACGTGCATATTATCCACTGAGGCTATGAATGTGTGTCCTAATAAAATAGACTCCTGGCTAATCCTCAGGTGTACATTTTTTACTGAGGCTCTGAATGAATGTCCATCGAAAATAGACTCAAAATTATTCTCCAGGTGTGTATTATATGGTGAGGCTCAGAAGATGTTGCCATATTAATTAGATTCCTTACTATATCTGGGGCCTCTCTTATTCACTGAGGCTCTGAATATGTGTCTACGTGATATAGACTCCTGACTACAACACATTATTCAGTGACACTCCGAATTAGAGGCCACATGCAAAAGTCTCCTGACTATTCCACATTTGTGCCTTATTTAGTCAGAATGTGAATGAGGGGATAAAGGTAAATCCTATTTCCCCAGGTGTGTTCACATAGTGAGGCTCTTAACGAGTTGCCATAGGGAAGAGACATCTGACTATTCAGAAGTTGTGCATTATTTCGTGATTTTTTTGAATGAGTGGCCATAAAAAATAGACTACAGACTATATCACAAGTGTGCAATATTCAGTGAGGCTGTGAAGGATCCTCTGTATACCTTCTTTCTCCTGTGTGTATCACCTCTCTCCTGTTTGCATCCTCCTCTCTCCGGTGTGTATTCTCCTCTCTCCTGTGTGTATGCCCTTTTTTCTTTGTTTATCCCCCTTAACTGTGTGTATCCTCCTCTTTCCTGTGTTTATCCCCCTTTCTCCTATGTTTATCCATTTTTCCTGTGTGTATACCCCTCTCTTCTGTATGTACCCTCCTCCCTCCTGTGTATGTCACCACTCTTTTGTGTATATCCCCCTCTCTCCTGTGTGTATTCTTCTGTCTCCTGTGTGTGTCCTGCTATTTTGTGTAAACTCCTCTATCCTGTGTATCCTCCTCTCTCCAGTGCGTATCCTTCTCTTTTGTGTGAATCTTTTTCTCTACTGTGTGTATCCTCCTCTCTTCGGTGTGTATCCTCCTCCCTCTTGCGTGTATTCCTCCTCTCTCGTGTGTGTATGCCCCCACACTCCTGTTTGTATCCCCGCTCTTTCCTGTGTTTATCCCCCTCTCTCCTGTGTATATCCCCCTCTCTTTTGTGTGTATTCCCTCTCTCCAGTGTGTATCCTCCACTCTGCCTTTTGAATCCTCCTCTCTTCTGTGTGTACGCCCTATTCTCATGTGTGTATCCCCCTCTCCGTTGTGTGTTCTCCCCTCTCCTGTGTCTATCCCCCTTTCTCCTGTGTGTATCTCCCTTTCCTGTGTGTATGCCCCTCTCTACTGTGTATATCCTTCTCTACTCTGTTTATCATTTTCTCTCCTGTGTGTATCCTCCTTTATTCAGTGTATCCCCCTCTTTCCCGTGTGTATCCCCCTCTCCTTTGTGTATCCTCCTCTCTCCTTTGTGTATCCCCCTCTCTCCTGTGTGTACCCTCCTCTCTTCTGTGTGTATCACCACTCTTCTGTGTGTATAACCCTCTCTCCTGTGTGTACTCCACTCTCTTTGTGTGTATTTTCCTCTCTTTTGTGTGTATCTTCCACTCTCCTGTGTGTATCCTTTTTTCTCCTGTGTGTATCCTCCTCTCTCCAGTGTGTATCCCCCTCTCCTGTGTATCCCTTCTCTCTCCTGTGTGTATCCTTCTCTCTCCTGCGTGTATCCTCCCCTCTCCTGTGTGTATACTCCTTTCTCCTGTGTGTATCCTCCTCTCTCCTGCGTTTATCCTCCTCTCTTCTGTCTGTATCCTCCACTCTTTTGTGTGTATCTTCCTCTCTCCTGTATTTATCCTTCTTTCCCTTTGTGTATCCCACTCTCATTTGTGTATGCCTTAATCTCCTGTGTGTATCTTCTTCCCACCTGTTTCTATGCCTCAATCTCCTGTTTGTATTCCCCTCTCTCCTGTGTGTATCCCCACTCCCTCCTGTGTGTATTCCCCCTCTCTCCTGTGTGTATCCTCCTCTCTTCTGTGTGTATGCCACTCTCTTTTGTGTGTATCCCCCAATCTCCTGTGTATATCTCCCCGTCTCCTTGGCGTATCCCTCTCGCCTGTGTGTACCTCCCTCTCTTTTGTGTGTTTCCCCCTCTTATTTGTGTATCCTCCTTTCCCTCTGTGTAGCCTCCTTTCTCCTTGTGTATCCTCCTCTCTCCTGTGTGTATCCCCCTTCCCCTGTTTGTATCTTCCTCTCTCCTGTGTGTATCCCCCTCCCACCTGTGTGTATGCTGCACTCTCCTGTTTGTATCTTCCTTGTTTCTGTGTGTATCCCCCTCTTTCCTGTGTGTATCCTCCTCTCTCCTGTGTGTATGCCCCTCTTTTTGTGTGTATTCCCCTCTCTCCTGTGTGTATCCCACTCTCTCCTGTGTGTATCCCCCACCCCTCTTTGTATCCCCCACTCTCCTGTGTGTATTACCCTGTTTCGTGTGTGAAGCCAAATCTGCTGTGTGTATCCTCCTCTCTCCTGTGTGTATTCTCCACTCTCCTGTGTGTTTTCTCCTCTCTCCTGTGTGTATCTTCCTATATCCTTTGTGTATCTTCCTATATCCTTTGTGTATTCCTCCTCTTTCTTTTGTGTTTTACCCACTCTCCTGTGTGTAACATCTTTCTCTTCAGTTTGTATCCCCCCTTTCTTCTGTCGTTATCGCCCTTTCTCCTGTGTGTATATCCTCTCTCCTGTTTGTATTTTCCACTCTCCTGTGTGTATCTTCCTCTCTCCTCTGTGTACACCTCTCTCACCTGTGTGTATCCCCCTCTCCTGTGTGTATCCTCCTCTCTCTTTTGTGTATCCCCCTTTCTTCTGTGTGTATTCCCATTTTCTGTGTGTATGCCCCTTTCTACTTTGTGGATCCTTCTGTCTCCTCTGTGTATCCTTTTCTCTTTTGTGTGTATCCTCTCTCCTGTGTTTATCTTCTTCTCTCCTGTGTATCTTCCTCTCTTTTGCGTGTATCTTTCTCTCTCCTCTGTGTATCCTCCTCTCTCCTGTGTGTATAATCCTCTCTCTTGTGTGTATCTTGCCTCATCCCTCTATGTATCCCCCCTCTCCTGTGTGTATCGCCCTTTCTCCTGTGTCTATCACCATCTCCTGTGTGTATGTCCCTCTCTTGTGTGTATCCCCATCTTCTATGTGTATTCTCCTCTCTCCTTTGTATCCTTTTCTCTTTTCTGTGTATCTACCCCGTCCTGTGTGTATCCCCATTTTCTTTATGTATCCTTATTTCTCCTGTGTGTATTTTTCTCTCTCCTTTCTGTATCCTCCTTTCTTTTGTGTGTATCACACCACTTCTGTGTATATCCCCCTCTCTCCTGTTTGTATTCCCCTCTCTCCTGTGTGCATCCTCCTTTCTTTTGTGTGTATCCCCTCTCTCCTGTGTGTATCCTCCTCTTTTTTGTGTATCCCCTTCTTTTCTCTGTGTATCCCGCTCTCCTGTTTGTATTCCCCTACCCTCCTGTGTGTATACTCCTCTCTCCTGCGTGTATCCTCCTCTCTCCTGTGTGTATCCTTCTGTCTCCTGTGTGTATTTTCCTCTCTTCTGCGTGTATTCTCCTCTCTTCTGTCTGTATTTTATTTTTATTTTTTTTTTAACTTTTATTGCATTGTAGGTTTGGGGGTACATGTGCAGAACGTGCAAGATAGTTGCATAGGTACACACATGGCAGTGTGCTTTGCTGCCTTCCTCCCCTTCACCCACACTTGGTATTCATCCCCAGACCATCCTCCAGCCCCCCCATGCTGTCCGTCCCCCATTCCCATCAACAGTTGCAAGTGTATAGTAGACCGCCTCTCTGTGTCCATGTGGTCTCATTTTTCTCACCCACCTATGAGTGAGTATATGCGGTATTTCTTTTTCTGTTCTTGTGTCAGTTTGCTGAGAATGATGTTCTCCAGATTCATCCATGTCCCTACAAAGGACACAAACTCATCATTTTTGATTGCTGCATAATATTCCATGGTGTATATGTGCCACATTTTCCCAGTCCAGTCTATCATCGTTGGGCATTTGGGTTGGTTCCAGGTCCTTGCTATTGTAAACAGTGCTGCAATGAACATTCGTGTGCATGTGTCCTTATAGTAGAACGATTTATAGTCCTTTGGATATATACCCAGTAATGGGATTGCTGGGTCAAATGGAATTTCTATTTCTAGGTCCCTGAGGAATCGCCACACTGTCTTCCACAATGGTTGAACTAATTTACACTCCCACCAACAGTGTAAGAGTGTTCCTATTTCTCCACATCCTCTCCAGCATCTGCTGTCTCCAGATTTTTAATGATCGCCATTCTAACAGGTGTGAGATGGTATCTCAATGTGGTTTTGATTTGCATCTCTCTAATGACCAATGATGATGAGCACTTTTTCATATGTTTGTTGGCCTCATGTTTGTCTTCTTTTGTAAAGTTTCTGTTCATATCCTTTGCCCATTTTTGAATGGGCTTGTTTGTTTTTTTCCTGTAAATCTGTTTGAGTTCTTTGTTAATTCTGGATATCAGCCCTTTGTCAGATGTGTAAACTGCAAAGATTTTTTCCCATTCTGATGGTTGCCGATTCACTCTAGTGACTGTTTCTTTTGCCGTGCAGAAGCTGTGGAGTTTGATTAGGTCCCATTTGTCTATTTTGGCTTTTGTTGCCAATGCTTTTGGTGTTTTGGTCATGAAGTCGTTGCCTACTCCTATGTCCTGAATGGTTTTGCCCACATTTTCTTCTAGGGTTTTAATTGTGTCAGGTCTTACGTTTAAGTCTTTAATCCATCTGGAGTTAATTTTAGTGTAAGGTGTCAGGAAGGGGTGCAGTTTCTGCTTTCTGCACATGGCTAGCCAGTTTTCCGAACACCATTTGTTAAATAGGGAATCCTTTCCCCATTGCCTGTTTTTGTCTGGTTTGTCAAAGATAATATGGTTGTAGACATTTTGTGTTGCCTCCGATGTTTCTGTTCTGTTCCATTGGTCTATATCTCTATTTTGGTACCAGTATCATGCTGTTTTGATTACTGTAGCCTTGTAGTATAGTTTGAAGTCTGGTAGCGTGATGCCTCCCGCTGTGTTCTTTTTGCTTAGAATTGACTTGGCAATGCGGGCTCTTTTTTGGATCCATATGAAATTCATGGTGGATTTTCCAGTTCTGTGAAGAAATTCAATGGTAGTTTGATGGGGATAGCATTGATTGTGTAAATTACTTTGGACAGTATAGCCATTTTCACGATATTGATTCTTTCTAACCACGAGCATGGAATGTTTCTCCATCTGTTTGTCTCCTCTCTTATTTCGTTGAGCAGTTGTTTGTAGTTTTCTTTAAAGAGGTCCCTTACATTCCTAGTGAGTTGTATTCCTAGGTATTTTATTTTCTTTGTAGCAATTATGAATGGCAGTTCGTTCTTGATTTGGTTATCTTTAAGTCTGTTATTGGTGTATAGGAATGCTTGTGATATTTGCACATTGATTTTATATGCTGAGACTTTGCTGAAGTTGCTTATCAGTTTCAGGAGCTTTTGGGCGGAGGTGATGGGGTCTTCTAGGTATACCATCATGTCGTCTGCTAATAGAGACAATTTGGCTTCCACCTTTCCTATTTGAATACCCTTTATTTCTTTTTCTTGCCTGATTGCTCTGGCTAGAACTTCCAGTAGTATGTTGAATAGAAGTGGTGAGAGAGGGCATCCTTGTCTAGTGCCGGATTTCAAAGGGAATAGTTCCAGTTTTTGCCCATTCAGTATGATATTGGCTGTTGGTTTGTCATAAATAGCTTTTATTACTTTGAGATATGTTCCATCAATACCAAGTTTATTGAGGGTTTTTAGCATAAAGGGCTGTTGAATTTTGTCAAATGCCTTCTCTGCGTCAATTGAGATAATCATGTGGTTTTTGTTTTTGCTTCTGTTTATGTGGTGAATTACGTTTATAGACTTGTGTATGTTGATCCAGCCTTGCATCCCCGAAATGAATCCTACTTGATCATGATGGATAAGTTTTTTAATGTGCTGTTGCAATCGGTTTGCCAGTATTTTATTGAAGATTTTTGCATCTAAGTTCATCATGGATATTGGCCTGAAGTTTTTTATTCTTCTTGAGTCTCTGCCAGGTTTTGGTATCAGGATGATGTTGGTCTCATAAAATGATTTGGGAAGGGTTCTCTCTTTTTGGATTATTTGGAATAGTTTCAGAAGGAATGGGAACAGATCCTCTTTGTGTGTCTGGCTGAATTCAGCTGTGAACCCATCTGGACCTGGGCTTTTTTTGTGTGGTAGGCTCTTAATTGCTGCCTCAACTTCTGACCTTTTTATTGGTCTATTCATAGTTTCGTCTTCCTTCTGGTTTAGTATTGGGAGGACACAGGCGTCCAGGAATTTATCCATTTCTTCCTGATTTACTAGTTTATGTGCATAGAGTTCTTTGTAGTATTCTCTGATGATGGTTTGAATTTCTGTGGAATCTGTGGTGATTTCCCCTTTATCGTTTTTTATTGCATCTATTTGGTTGTTCTTTCTTTTGTTTTTATCATTCTGGCTAGTGGTCTCTCTATTTTGTTGATCTTTTCGAAAAACTAGCTCTTAGATTTATTGATTTTTTGAAGGGTTTTTCTTGTCTCTGTCTCCTTCAATTCTGCTCTGATCTTAGTTATTTCTTGTCTTTGGCTAGGTTTTGAGCTTTTTTGATCTTGCTCCTCTAGCTCTTTCAATTTTGATGATAGGGTGTCAATTTTGGATCTCTCCACTCTTCTCATGTGGGCACTTATTTCTATATATTTTCCTCTACAGACTGCGTTAAATGTGTCCCAGAGATTCTGGTACGTTGTGTCTTCATTCTCGTTGGTTTCAAAGAACTTCTTTATTTCTGCCTTCATTTCATTGTTTATCCAGACAACATTCAAGAGCCAGTTGTTCAGTTTCCATAAAGCTGTGCGGTTCTGAGTTATTTTCTGAACTGTGAGTTCCAACTTGATTGCACTATGGTCTGAGAGACGGTTTGTTATGATTTCTGTTGTTTTGCATTTGCTGAGGAGTGCTTTACTTCCAATTATGTGGTCAATTTTGGAGTAGGTGTGATGTGGTGCTGAGAAGAATATATATTCTGTGGATTTGGGGTTGAGAGTTCTGTAAATGTCTATCAGGTTTGCTTGTTCCAGGTGTGAGTTGAAGTCCTGGATATACTTGTTAATTTTCTGTCTGGTTGATCTGACTGCTATTGACAGTGGAGTGTTAAATTCTCTCACTATTATTGTGTGGGAGTCTAAATCTCTTTGTAAATCATTAAGAACTTGCCTTATATATCTGGGTTCTCCTACATTGGGGTCATATATATTTAGAATCGTTATCTCTTCTTGTTCTATTGATCCTTTTACCATTATGTAATGACCTTCTTTGTCCCTTTTGATCTTTGTTGCTTTATTTATTTATTTATTTATTTATTTATTTTTCATTTTTTTAAAAATTTTTATGGCATTATAGGTTTTGGGGTACATGTGCAGAACGTGCAAGATAGTTGCATAGGTACACACATGGCAGTGTGTTTTGCTGCCTTCCTCCCCCTCACCCACACTTGGTATTCATCCCCAGGCTATCCCCCCCAGCCCCCCCCGCTGTCCCACCCCCATTTCCCCCAACAGTCCCCAGTGTATAGTAGACCGCCTCTCTGTGTCCATGTGTTCTCATTTTTCTCACCCGCCTATGAGTGAGTATATGCGGTATTTCTTTTTCTGTTCTTGTGTCAGTCTGCTGAGAATGATGTTCTCCAGATTCATCCATGTCCCTACAAAGGACACAAACTCATCATTTCTGATTGCTGCATAATATTCCATGGTGTATATGTGCCACATTTTCCCAGTCCAGTCTATCATCGATGGGCATTTGGGTTGGTTCCAGGTCTTTGCTATTGTAAACAGTGCTGCAATGAACATTCGTGTGCATGTGTCCTTATAGTAGAACGATTCACAGTCTTTTGGATACATACCCAGTAAAGGGATTGCTGGGTCAAATGGAATTTCTATTTCTAGGTCCCTGAGGAATCGCCACACTGTCTTCCACAATGGTTGAACTAATTTACACTCCCACCAACAGTGTAAGAGTGTTCCTATTTCTCCACATCCTCTCCAGCATCTGCTGTCTCCAGATTTTTGAATGATCGCCATTCTAACTGGTGTGAGATGATATCTCAATGTGGTTTTGATTTGCATCTCTCTAATGACCAATGATGATGAGCACTTTTTCATATGTTTGTTGGCCTCATGTATGTCTTCTTTTGTAAAGTGTCTGTTCATATCCTTTGCCCATTTTTGAATGGGCTTGTTTGTTTTTTTTCTGTAAATCTGTTTGAGTTCTTTGTAAATTCTGGATATCAGCCCTTTGTCAGATGCGTAAACTGCAAAGATTTTTTCCCATTCTGATGGTTGTCGATTCACTCTAGTGACTGTTTCTTTTGCCGTGCAGAAGCTGTGGAGTTTGATTAGGTCCCATTTGTCTATTTTGGCTTTTGTTGCCAATGCTTTTGGTGTTTTGTTCATGAAGTCCTTGCCTACTCCTATGTCCTGAACGGTTTTGCCTAGATTTTCTTCTAGGGTTTGTATGGTGTCAGGTCTTACATTTAAGTCTTTAATCCATCTGGAGTTAATTTTAGTGTAAGGTGTCAGGAAGTGGTCCAGTTTCTGCTTTCTGCACATGGCTAGCCAGTTTTCCCAACACCATTTATTAAATAGGGAATCCTTTCCCCATTGCCTGTTTTTGTCTGGTTTATCAAAGATGATATGGTTGTAGATATGTTGTGTTGCCTCCGATGTTTCTGTTCTGTTCCATTGGTCTATATCTCTGTTTTGGTACCAGTACCATGCTGTTTTGATTACTGTAGCCTTGTAGTATAGTTTGAAGTCTGGTAGCGTGATGCCTCCCGCTGTGTTCTTTTTGCTTAGAATTGACTTGGCTATGCGGGCTCTTTTTTGGTTCCATATGAAATTCATGGTGGTTTTTTCCAGTTCTATGAAGAAATTCAATGGTAGTTTGATGGGGATACCATTGAATGTGTAAATTACTTTGGGCAGTATAGCCATTTTCACAATATTGATTCTTCCTAACCACGAACATGGAACGTTTCTCCATCTGTTTCTGTCCTCTCTTATTTCGTTGAGCAGGTGTTTGTAGTTTTCCTTAAAGAGGTCCCTTACATTCCTAGTGAGTTGTATTCCTAGGTATTTTATTTTCTTTGTAGCGATTGTGAATGGCAGTTCGTTCTTAATTTGGTTCTCTTTAGGTCTGTTATTGGTGTATAGGAATGCTTGTGATTTTTGCACATTGATTTTATATCCTGAGACTTTGCTGAAGTTGCTTATCAGTTGCAGGAGCTTTTGGGCTGAGGTGATGGGGTCTTCTAGGTATACTATCATATCGTCTGCAAATAGAGGCAATTTGGCTTCCACCTTTCCTATTTGAATACACTTTATTTCTTTTTCTTGCCTTATTGCTCTGGCTAGAACTTCCAGTACTATGTTGAATAGAAGTGGTGAGAGAGGGCATCCTTGTCTAGTGCCGGATTTCAAAGGGAATGCTTCCAGTTTTTGCCCATTAAGTATGATATTGCCTGTTGGTTTGTTGTAAATAGCTTTTATTACTTTGAGATATGTTCCATCAATACCAAGTTTATTGAGGGTTTTTAGAATAAAGGGCTGTTGAATTTTGTCAAATGCCTTCTCTGCGTCAATTGAGATAATCATGTGGTTTTTGTTTTTGCTTCTGTTTATGTGGTGAATTACATTTATAGACTTGCTTATGTTGAACCAGCCTTGCATCCCCGGGATGAATCCTACTTGATCATGATGGATAAGTTTTTTAATGTGCTGTTGCAATCGATTTGCCAGTATTTTATTGAAGATTTTTGCATCTATGTGCATCATGGATATTGGCCTGAAGTTTTCTTTTCTTGTTGAGTCTCTGCCAGGTTTTGTTATCAGGATGATGTTGGTCTCATAAAATGATTTGGGAAGGGTTCCCTCTTTTTGGATTATTTGGAATAGTTTCAGAAGGAATGGTACCAGATCCTCTTTGTGTGTCTGGTAGAATTCAGCTGTGAACCCATCTGGACCTGGGCTTTTTTTGTGTGGTAGGCTCTTAATTGCTGCCTCAACTTCTGACCTTGTTATTGGTCTATTCATAGTTTCAGCTTCTTCCTGGTTTAGGCTTGGGAGGACACAGGCATCCAGGAATTTATCCATTTCTTCCTGATTTACTAGTTTGTGTGCATAGAGTTGTTTGTAGTATTCTCTGATGATGGTTTGAATTTCTGTGGAATCTCTGGTGATTTCCCCTTTATCGTTTTTTATTGCATCTATTTGGTTGTTCTCTCTTTTCTTTTTTATCAGTCTGGCTAGTGGTCTGTCTATTTTGTTAATCTTTTCAAAAAACCAGCTCTTAGATTTGTTGATTTTTTGAAGGGTTTTTCTTGTCTCTATCTCCTTCAGTTCTGCTCTGATCTTAGTTATTTCTTGTCTTCGGCTAGGTTTTGAGCTTTTTTGATCTTGCTCCTCTAGCTCTTTCAATTTTGACGATAGGGTGTCAATTTTGGATCTCTCCACTTTTCTCATGTGGGCACTTATTGCTATATAGTTTCCTCTACAGACTGCTTTAAATGTGTCCCAGAGATTCTGGTACGTTGTGTCTTCGTTCTCGTTGGTTTCAAAGAACTTCTTTATTTCTGCCTTCATTTCATTGTTTATGCAATCAACATTCAAGAGCCAGTTGTTCAGTTTCCATGAAGCTGTGCGGTTCTGAGGTATTTTCTGAATTCTGAGTTCCAACTTGATTGCACTATGGTCTGAGAGACTGTTTGTTATGATTTCTGTTGTTTTGCATTTGCTGAGGAGTGCTTTACTTCCAATTATGTGGTCAATTTTGAAGTAGGTGTGATGTGGTGCTGAGAAGAATGTATATTCTGTGGATTTGGGGTGGAGAGTTCTGTAAATGTCTATCAGGTTTGCTTGTTCCAGGTCTGAGTTCAAGTCCTGGATATCCTTGTTAATTTTCAGTCTGGTTGATCTGTCTGCTATTGACAGTGGAGTGTTAAATTCTCCCACTATTATTGTGTGGGAGTCTAAGTCTCTTTGTAAGTCATTAAGAACTTGCCTTATATATCTGGGTGCTCCTACATTGGGTCCATATATATTTAGAATCGTTAGCTCTTCTTGTTGTATTGATCCTTTTACCATTATGTAGTGACCTTCTTTGTCCCTTTTGATCTTTGTTGCTTTAAAGTCTATTTTATCAGAGATGAGAATTGCAACTCCTGCTTTTTTTTGCTCTCCATTGCTTGGTAAATCTTCCTCCATCCTTTTATTTTGATCTTTTGTGTATCTTTGTGTGTGAGGTGGGTTTCCTGGATACATCACACTGATGGGTTTTGGTTTTTTATCCAATTTGCCAGTCTGTTTCTTTTGATTGGTGCATTTAGCCCATTTACATTCAGGGTAAATAGTGTTATGTGTGAAGTTGATACTGCCATTTTGATGCTGGCTGGCTGTTTTGCCCTTTGGTTCATGTACATTCTTCATTTTGTTGATGGTCTTTAGCATTTGGTATGCTTTTAGGATGGCTGGAACTGGTTGTTTTTTTCTATGTGTAGTGCCTCTTTCAGGAGCTCTTGTAAAGCAGGCCTAGTGGTGACAAAATCTCTGAGTACTTGCTTGTTTGTGAAGGATTTTATTTTTCCTTTACTTATGAAACTCAGTTTGGCTGGATATGAAATTCTGGGTTGAAAGTTCTTTTCTTTAATGATGTTGAATATTGGTCCCCACTCTCTTCTGGCTTGTAGAGTCTCTGCCGAGAGATCTGCTGTGAGTCTGATGGGCTTCCCTTTGTGTGTGACCCGACCTTTCTCTCTGGCTGCCCTTAGTATTTTTTCCTTCGTTTCAACCCTGGTGAATCTGACGATTATGTGCCTTGGGTTTGCTCTTCTTGCAGAGTATCTTTGTGGTGTTCTCTGTATTTCCTGCAGTTGAGTATTGACCTGTCTTGCTAGGTTGGGGAAATTTTCCTGGATAATATCCTGAAGAGTGTTTTCCAGCTTGGATTCATTCTCTTCATCACACTCCAGTACACCTATCAAAAGTAGGTTTGGTCTCTTTACATAGTTACACATTTCTTGGAGATTTTGTTCATTCCTTTTTGTGCTTTTTTCTTTTATCTTGGTTTCTCGTTTTATTGCATTGAGTTGATCTTCAACTTGTGATATTCTTTCTTCTGCTTGGTCAATTCAGCTGTTGAAACTTGTGCATGCTTCGCGAAGTTCTCGTGTTGTGTTTTTCAGCTCCTTCAATTCATTCATCTTCCTCTCTAAGGTGTCCATTCTTGTTGTCAATTCCTCGAATTTTTTTCAAATCTTTTTTCAAGGTTCTTAGTTTCTTGGCACTGGTTTAGAACATGTTCCTTTAGCTCACTGAAGTTTCTCATTATCCACTTTCTGAAGTCTGATTCCGTCATTTTGTCACATTCATTCTCCGTCCAGCTTTGTTCCCTTGCTGGTGAGGAGTTTTGGTCCTTTTTTGCAGGTGAGGTATTTTGGTTTCGGGTGTTTTCCTCCTTTTTGCGCTGGTTTCTTCCCATCTTTGTGGATTTATCCGCCTGTCGTTTTAGTAGTTGCTGATTTTCAATTGGGTCTCTGTGTGGACACTGAGATTGTTGATGATGAAGTATTTCTGTTAATTAGTTTTCCCTCTAATGGTCTATCCTCTCTGCTATATGAGTGCTGAGGTCCACTCCAGGCCCTGCTTGTCTGGGGTATACCTGCAGCATCTGCGGAACCGTGAGGGATGATACCAGTTTCTTTTTCTGCTGCCCTTGTTCCAGAATGATGCCAGCCATATGTCAGACTGATTAGTCCTTTTCTGGGGTGACTCCTTGGATATACAGGGGTCAGGGAGCTTCTTGAGGATACAGTCTGTCCTTTATAGGAGCTCCCGTGCTGAGCTGTGAGCTCCGTTGTTCATTCAGTGTTGTTAGGAGGTTGTTTATGTCTGCTGCAATAGAACTCATTAATCACCACCCTTTTTTTTTTCACCCTTAGATGCTCTGTCTCATGGAGTTGGGGCTTTCTTTATGAGTATCTGTTGCACTGTCCTACCCCACTAGGCGGCAGTCTATTCACTATTTGCCTGCCGGGGCTCTGACCTGCTAGCGTGGGTCCGCCCTGTTGCTGCCTGGCGGAGTCTCTCTGTTATGTCAAGTTGCCTCGTCAACGGCAGGCTGCGTCAGACCTGGGCGGTACTTCAGCAGGGGTGCACTGCCTCAGCTATGGTGGACGCCCCTCCCTCACCGGGCTGCACCGTCCTAGATGCCGGCAGCAAAACTCTCAGCCCCAAGCACCTCCAGTCGCTGCCCTGCTTGTCCCCGTGAGCCTGGGACCCGCGGAGCCCGATCACCCAGCTCCCTGCCTCAGAGTCCGTCCTCTCTCTCTCTCTCTTCCTCTCCCCATGCTGAAAAGCCGACTCTCTCACTGGCGCCCTAGGAGCCTGCCGCTACAGCACTGGGATCTGTGCGATCTCCCGTGCCACTGCCCACTACCCCGGCTCAGATCATGCTTCCCAGGAAACTCCTGGTCTGGTTCATTGTCCAAGTCCCGTTCAATCAGATGGACATGCCAATCTGCCCTTCCAAATCTCAGATTGCCTGTTTAACAGGTCACCCAAACCAGTGAGTTCCACGCCAGGTCCCGCTGCGGCGCCGGCCCAAGAGGCGGCGGGAGCCGGCTGTGTTAGCCGGCTGCACTAGAGTCCAGTGTCTCTCCCACCCCTGGGACATTCAACACTCTGTGGGCATAAAAGGTTCATCCGAGAATGCGGCTAGGACTCACCCTCTGCGCCTTCACCAAGAGCTGCAATCCTGAGTCGCCTCTACGACGCCATCTTTCCTCCCCCTCTCTTCTGTCTGTATTCTTTTCTCTTTTTGTGTACCCTCCTCCCTCCTGTATTTATCCGTCTCCCCCTGTGTGTATGCCACTCTATCCTGTGTGCATGCTGCACTCTCTTGTGTGTATCCCCCTTTCTCCTGTGTGTATCTCCCTCTCTCTTGTGTGTATTCTCTTTTCTTCTGTGTGTATGCCCCTCTGTTCTGTTTTTATCCCACTCTCCTGCGTGGACCCCTCTTTCTCCTGTGTGCATCTTCCCCATTTTTGTGTGTATCCCTCTCTCTGCTGTGTGTTTCCCCCTCTCCTTTGTGTATTCTTCTCTCTCATGGGTGTATCATCCTCTCTTTGTGTGTATCCTCCTCTCTACAGTTTGTATCCTCCTCTGTTTTGTGTGTATCCCCCTCCCCCTGTGTGTATTCTCCTCTCTCCTGTGTGTATTTCTTTCTATCCTCTGTGTATGTCACACTCTCCTGTTTGTATCTCCCTCTCTTCTGCGTGTTTCCCCTCTCTTCTTGGTGTATCCTCCTCTCTTCTGTGTGTATCCTCTTCTCTCTTGTGTGTATCTTCCTCTCTCCTGTGTATCCCTTTACCCCTGTGTGTATCCTCATTTCACCTGGGTGTATCTTCCTCTCTTCTATGTGTATCCTCCTCTCTCGTGTGTATCCTCCTTTCACATGTGTGTATCCTTCTTTCTCCTGTTTGTATTTTTTTCTCTCCTGTGTGTATCCTCCTCTCTGCTGTGTCTATTCTTCTCTTTCCTGTGTGTATTCTCCTCTCTCCTGTTTGTATCCTTTTCTTCTGTGTGTATCTTCTTCTCTCCTATGTGTATACCCCTCTCTACTCTGTGTATCCCCCTCTCTATTGTGTGTATTCTCCTCTATCCTGTGTGTATCCTCCTCTCTCCTGTGTGTATTCTCCCACCCTCCTGTGCGTATCCTTCTCTTTTGTGTGTATTCTTTTCTTTCCTTTGTGTATCTCCCTTTCAACTGTGTGTATCTTCCTCTCCTGTGTGTTCCCCCCTGTCTCTATTGTGTAAGCCCCTCTCTCCTATATGTATCCTCGTCTGTCCTGTGTGTATCTTCCTCTCACCTATGTGTATCCCCCTCCACATGTGTGTAACCCACACTCTCCTGTGTGTTTCCCCCTCTCTTCTGGTGTATCCTCCTCTCTCCTGGGTGAATCCTCCTATTTTTGTGCGTATCCTCCTCTCTGCTGTTTGTATGCTTCTCTCTCCTGTGTGTATTTCTTTCCCCCTGTGTGTATCACCCTCTCTCCAGTGTGTATTTCCCTCCATCCTGTGTGTATGTCTCACTCTCCTGTTTGTATTTCCCTATTTCCTGTGTGTTTCCTCTTCTCTCTTGTGTGTATCCTCCTCTATCCTGTGTGTATCCCTTTCCCCTGTGTGTATCCCCATTTATCCTGGGTGTATCCCCCTCTCTCTTGTGTGTGTACTCCTCTCTCCTGTGTGTATCTTTCTTTCATCTGTGTGTATCCTCCTCTCTTCTGTTTGTATTATTTTCTCTCCTCTGTGTATCCTCCTCTCTGCTATGTCTATCCTTCTCTCCCCTGTGTGTATCGTCCTATCTCCTGTGTGTATCTTCCTCTTTTCTGTGTTTATCTTCTTGTGTCCTGTGTGTATACCCCCTCTCTTTTGTGCGTATCCCCCTCTCTATTGTGTGTTTTCTCCTCTATTCTGTGTGTATCCTCCTATCTCCTGTGTGTATGCCCCACCTTCCTGTGTGTATCTTTCTCTTTTGTGTGTATCCTTTTCTTTCCTGTGTTTATCCCCCTTTCAGCTGTGTGTTTCCCCCTTTCCTGTGTGTATACCCCTGTATTTTGTGTATGCTCTTCTCTCCTATGTGTATCCTCCTCTCTCCTCTGTGTATCTTCCTCTCTCCTGTGTGTATCCCCCTCCACCTGTGTGTATTTCCCACTCTTCTGTGTGTTTCCCCCTCTCTCCTGTGTGTATTTTCCTCTCTGCTGTGTGTATCCTCCTTTCATTTGTGTGGATCATCGTCTCTTGTGTGTATAGTCCTTTCTCCTGTGTGTATCTTTCTCTCTCCTGTGTGTATTCTTCTCTCTCCTCTGTGTATCCTCCTGTCTCTTGTGTGTATTCTCTTCTCTCTTGTGTGTATTTTCTTAACTCTTGTGTGTATCCACCCTCACTCCTGTGTCTATCCCCCTATCTCCTGTGTTTCTCTTCCCTAATCCTGTGTGTATTTTTCTCTCTCCTGTGTGTATTCCCCTCTCTTATGTGTGTATCATTTTTTCCTGTGTGTATCCTCCTTTCTGCTCTGTGTATCCTCCTCTCCCCTGTGTGTATCCTCCAATCTCCTATGTGTATCCTCTTTTATCCTGTGTTTATCTCCCTTTCTTGTGTGTATTCTTCTCTCTTCTGTGTGTATCCTCCTCTCTCCTGTGTGTATCCTCCTCTCTTCTATATTTATTCTTCTCCCACAGTGTGTATCCCCCTCTCTGCTATGTATATTCCCTTCCCTTCTGTTTTTATGCCCCACTTTCCTGTGTGTATCCCCCTCTCTCCTGTGTGTATCTTCCCTCTCTTCTGTGTGGATTCTCGTCTATTTTGTGTGCATATACCTCTATCCTGTGTGTATCCCCCTCTCCTTTGTGTATTCACCTCTCTTCTGTGTTTATCCCGCCGTCTCCTGTGTTTATCCCCTTCGACTGTGTGTATCCCCCTTTCTCTTGTGTTTCCTTCTCTTCTTTGTGTATCTTCTTCCCTGCAGTGTGTAGCCTCCTCTCTCCTGTGTGTATCCTCCCCTCCTTTGTGTATCCTCCTCTTTTTTGTGTTTATCCCACCGTCTTCACTGTTTATCCCACTCGCCTGTGTGTATCCTCCTCTCTCTTGTGTGTTTGTCCCTCTTCTTTTTGTATCCTCTTCTCTCGTGTGTGTATCCTCTTTTTTCCTATGTGTACTCTTTTTTATCTTGTGTGTATCCCCCTCTCTTGTGGGAATTCTTCTCTCTTCTGTGTGTATTATCCTCTCTCCTGTGTATATCCTCCTCTCTCCTATGTGTAACCTTTTTGATCCTGTGTGTATCCCCCTCTCTTGTGTGTATTCTTTTCTCTCCTGTGTGTATCCTCCTCTCTTCTTTGTGTATCCTCCTCTCTTCTTTGTGTATCCTCCTCTCTTCTGTGTGTATTCTCCTCTCTTCTGTGTGTATCCCCCTCTCTTGTGTGTTTCCCCCTCTTCTTTGTGCATCCTTTTCTCTCCTTTGTGTAGCCTCCTCTCTCCTGTGTGTATCCTCCTCTCTTCTGTGTGTATCCCACTTCCTTCTGTGTGTATGCTGCACTCTCCTGTTTGTATCCTTCTTTTTTTCTGTGTGTATCCCCCTCTCTCCTGTGTGTATTTTTGTCTCCTGTGTGTATCATTTTCTATTTTGTGTGTATCCTCCTCTCTCCTGTGTGTATCTCCCTCCCTTCTGTGTGTATGCCACACTCTCCTGTTTGTATCCCCCTTTTTCCTGTGTGTATCGCCCTCTATCCTTTGTGTATTCTCCTCTCTCCTGTGGGTATGACCATCTCTCTTGTGTGTACTCCCCTCTCTCCTGTGTGTATCCCCCTCTCTCCTGTGTGTATCCAACTCCCTTCTTTGTGTATCCCTGTCTCCTGTGTGTATCATTTTTCTCTCCTGTTGGTATTCTTCTCTCCTGTGTTTATCCCCCTCTCTTCTGTGTGTTTCCTTCTGTCTCCTGTGTGTATCATTTTATATTTTGTGTGTATCTTCCTCTCTACTGTGTTTATCCTTCTCTCCTGTGTGTATCTATCCCTCTCCTGTGTGTATGCTCCTCTCTCCTGTGTGTATGCTCCTCTCTCCTGTGTGTATCTCTCCTCATTCCTCTGTGTATCCCCCTTTCTCCTTTGTGTATCCACCCTCTCTCCTGTGTGTATCCCCCCTTTCTCCTGTGTGTGTTCTTCTTTCTCCTGTGTTTATCCCCTCTCTCCTTTTTGAATCCTAATCTCTGCTGTGTGTATTTTCCTTTCTCCTGTGTGTATGCCTTTCTCTCCTGTGTGTATTCTTCTTTCCTGTGTGTATTCTTCTCTTTCCTGTGTGTATCCCCCTTTCTCATGTGTGTATCACCCTCTTCTGTGTGTATGCCCCTCTCTCCTGTGTATTTCCATCTCCTGTGTGTATCCTTTTCTCTCCCGTGTGTATCCTTTTCTCTTTTTCATGTATCCCCCTCTCTCCTGTGTGTATCCCCTTCTCTCTTGTGTATTCTCCTTTCTCCTGTGTGTATCACCCTCTCTCCTGTGTGTATCCTCCTTTCTCCTGTGTGTATCTCCTCTCTACTGTGTGTATCCCCCTTTCTCCTGTGTGTATCCTTTTCTCTCCTGTGTGCATTCTCCACTCTTTTGTGTGTATCCTCCTCTCTCCTGTGAGTATCCTCCTCTCTTCTGTGATTATCCTCCTCTCTTCTGTGTGTATCATTCTATCCTGTGTGTATCCCCCCACTCTTCTGTGTGTATCCTTCTCTCTCCTGCGTGTATCCCTCTCTCTCTCTTCTGTTTATCCTCCTAGCTCCTGTGTGTATCCTTCTCTTTTTTTCGTTTATCGTCCTCTCTTCTGTCTGTATCCTCCTCTCTTTTTTGTGTACCCTCCTCCGTCCTGTATTTATCCTTCTTACCCTGTGTGTATCCCCCTCTCTCCTGAGTGTATCCCCCTCCATCCTGTGTGTACGCCCCACTCTCCTGTGTGTAATCACCTTTCTCCTGTGTGTATTCTTTTTCTCTCCTGTGTGTATCCTCCTCTCTCCTGTGTGTATGCTCCTCTTTTCATTGTGTATCCCCCTCTTCTCTGTTGATCCCCCTTTCTTCTGGGTGCATCCCCCTACTTCTGTGTGTATCCCTTTCGCCTGTGTATATCCTCTCTACTGTGTTTTCCCCCTTTTTTGTGTATCCTACTCTCTCATGTTTGTATTCTCCTCTCTACTGTGCGTATCCCCATGTCTGTATTTGTATCCTCCACTCTCCTGTGTGTATTCCCCTATCTCCTGTGTTTATACTTTTCTCTTCTGTGTGTATCGCCCTATCCTGTGTGTATCCTTCCACTCTCCTGTGTGTATCATTCTCTCTCCTGCGTGTATCCTTCTCTCTTCTCTGTGTATCTTCCTCGCTCCTGTGTGTATCCTCCTCTTTCCTGCGTTTATCGTCCTCTCTTCTGTCTGTATTCTCCTCTCTTTTTTGTGTACCCTTTTCCGTCCTGTATTTATTCTTCTCCCCCTGTGTGCATCCCCCTCTCTTTTGTGTGTATCCCCCTCCATCCTGTGTGTATGACCCACCCTCCTGTGTGTATCCCCCTTTCTCCTGTGTGTATCCCCCTTTGTCCTGTGTGTATCCCCCTTCTCTCCTGTGTGTATCCTCCTCTCTCCTGTGTGTTGGCTCCACTTTTCATTGTGTATCCCCCTCTCCTCTGTGGATCTCCGTTTCTCCTGTGTGCATCTCCCCCACTTCTGTGTGTATCCCTCTCGCCTGTGTATATCCCCTGTCTACTGTGATTTTTTCCCTCTCCTTTGTATATCCTCCTCTCTCATGTGTGTATTCCCCTCTCTCCTGTGCGTATCCTCCTGTCTGTTGTTTGTATCCTCAACTCTCCTGTGTGTATTCCCCTCGCCCTGTTTGTATCCCCCTCTCTTTTGTGTGTATCCTCCTCTCTCTTGTGTGGATCCTCCTCTCTCATGTATGTAACCCCCTCCCCCTGTGTGTATCCCTATTCTTCTTGTGTGTATCCCACTCTTTTTTCTGTATCTCCCTCTTTCCTGCGTGTATTCTTATTTCACCTATCTGTATTCTTCTCTCTCCTGTTTGTATTTTTTTCTCTTTTGTGTGTATCCTCCTCTCTCCTGTGTGTATCCATCTCTCCCCTGTGTGTATCTTCTTTTTTTCTGTGTGTATACGTCCTCTCCACCCTGTGTATCTCCCGCTTTATTGTGTGTATTCTCCTCTATTCTGTGTGTTTCCTCCTCTCTTCTGTGTGTATCTTCCACTATCCTGTGTGTATTTTCCCTCTTTTTTGTGTATCCTCTTGTCTCCTGTGTGTATCCTACTCTCTCCAGTGTGTATTTTCTTATCTCCTGTGTGTATCCTCCTCTCTTCTGTGTCTATCCCCCTCTCTCCTGTGTGTGTCTTCCTCAATTCTGTGTATATTCTTGTCTTTCCTGTGTGTATGTCACTCTTATGCGTGTATCCCCCTCTCCTCTGTGCATCCTCCTCTCTACTCTGTGTATTCTCCTTTCTCCTGTGTGTACCCTCCTCTCTCCTATGTGTATCATTTTCTATTCTGTGTGTATCACCCTCTTCTATGTGTATTGTTCTCTCTCCTGTGTGTATCCTCGTCTCTCTTGTGTGTATCATCCTCTTTTTTGTGTGAATCTTCCACTCTCCTGTGCGTATCTTCCTCTCTTCTGTGTGTATTCCCCTCTCCTGTGTGTATCCCCCCTCTTTCCTGTGTGCATCCTCCTCTCTTCTGCATGTATCCTCCTCTCTCCTGTGTGTATCCTCCTCTCTCCTGTGCGTATACTTCTCTCTGCTGTGTGTATTTTTCTCTCTCCTGTGTGTATGTTTCTCTCTCCTGTGTGTACTCCTCCTCTCTTTTTTGTGTTTTCCCCCTCTCTCCTGTGTGTAACCGCTTTCTCTCTTGTGTGTATTCCCCATTTTTTCTGTGTGTATCTCCCTATTTTTCCGTTGGTATCCCCTCTCTCCTGTTTGTATCCTCCTCTCTTCTGTGTGTATCTTCCTCTCTTCTGTGAGTACGACTCTCTCACCTTTGTGTATCCCCCTCTCTTGTGTGTTTTGTATCCTCCTCTCTCCTGTGTGTATCTTCCTCTCTCCTATGAGTATGCCCCTCTCACCTTTGTGTATCCCCCTCTCTTGTGTGTATCATTTTCTCCCCTGTTTTTATTCCCCTTTTCCCCTGTGTGTATTTCACTTTCCTCTGTGTATGCCCCACTCTACTTTGTGTGTCTTCCCCTTATGTGTCTATCCTACTTTCTCCTGTGTGTATCTTTTTCTCTCCTGTGTGTATTCCTTTTTCTCCTGTGTATATCACACCTCCTTTTTGTGTATATTCCTCTCTCCTGTGTGTATCCTTCTGTTTTCTGTGTGTATCCTTCCCTCTTTTGTGTGTATCCCCTTCTCTTCTGCGTGTACCTTCCTCTTTTCTGTATGTATCATTCCTCTCCTGTGTGTATCCGCCCTCTCCTGTGTGTATTCTTCTGTCTCCTGTGTGTATCCTTCTCTCTTCTTTGTGTATCCTCTCTCCTGTGTGTATCCTAATCTCCTGTCTGTATCTTTCTCTCTCCTGTGTGTATTCTCCTCTCTCCTGCGTGTATCATATGATCTTCTGTGTATATCCTTCTTCTCTCCTGTGAGTATCCCGCTCTCTCCTGTGTGTATCCCCCCTTTCTTCTATGTGTATCCCCCTCTCTCCTGTGTGTATTCCCTCTCCTCTGTGTATCCTCCGCTCTGCTGTGTGTATTCTTCTCTCTCCTGAGTGTACGTTCTTCTCTTTTGTATTTATCCCCATATCCTGTGTGTATTCTTATCTCTCCTGTGTGGATCCCCTTTTCTCCTGTGTGTATCACCCTCTCCAGTGTGTATGCCCCTCTCCTGTGTGTTTCCCCATCTCCTGTGTGTATCCTTTTCTCTATTTGGTTTATTTCCCACTCTCCTGTGTGTATGCCCCTCTCCTTTTTGTATCCTTTACTCTCGTGTGTATACCCTTGTCTCCTGTGTGTACCTTCCTTTTTTTCTGTGTGTATTTCCCTCTCCTGTGTTTCTCAACCCTCTCTCCTGTGTGTATCCTCCTCTCTCCTGCGTGTATCCTCCTCTCTCCTGTGTGTATCCTCCTCTCTTTTGTGTGTATTCTCCTCTCTTCTGCGTGTATCCTTTTCTCTTCTGTCTGTATCCTCATTCCTTTTTTTGTGTATTTTCCTCCCTCCTGTATTTATCCTTCTCCCCCTGTGTGTACCAACACTCTCCTGTTTGTATCTTCCTCCATCCTGTGTCTATGCCCCACTCTCCTGTGAACATCCTCCTCTCTCCTGTGTGTATTTCCCCTCTCTGCTGTGTGTATCTTCCTCTCTTTATTGTGTGTGCCTTTTTCTACTGTGTGAATCCGCCTCTCTTGTGTGTATTCTCTTCATATCTGTGTGCATTTCCCCCACTACTGTGTGTACCCCCCTCGCCTGTGTGTATCTCCCTCTCTCCTGTGTGTTTTCTTCTCTCCTTTGTGTGTCCTCCTCTTTCCTGTGTGTATCCTCCTCTCTCCTGTGTGTATCCCCAACTCTCCTCTATGTATTTCCCTCCCTCTTGTGTATATGCCGCACTCTCCTGTTTGTATCTCTCTCTCTCCTGTGTGTATCCCCCTTTCTCCTGTGTGTATTTTTTCTCTCCTGTGTGTATCCTTCTCTGGCTTGTATGTATTCTCCTCTCTCCTGTGGGTATTCCCCGCCTTTTGTGTGTATTCCCATTCCTCCTGTGTGTATTTCCCTTTCTCCTGTGTGTATCCTCCTCTCTCCTGCGTGAATCCGCCTCTCTTCTCTTTGTATCATCTTCCCTTTTGTGTGTATATCCTCCTATCTCCTGTATATATCCTTCTCCCACTGTGTGTATATCCCTCTCTCCTGATTTTATCCTCCTCTCTCCTGTGTGTATCCCCCATCTCCTGTGTGTATCCCTTCTCTCTTGCGTGTATCCTTCTCTCCCCTGTGTGTATGCACCACTCTCCTGTGTGTGTCCCTCTCTCCTGTGTGTATCCCTCTCTCCTGTGTGTAGTTCCCCGTCTCCCGTGTGTATCCCTCTCACCTGTTTGTATCCTCCTCTCTCCTGTGTATTTCCCCTCTTTTTTGTGAATCCTCCTTTCTCCTGTGTGTATCCTCCTCTCTCCTGTGTGTATCGTCCTCTCTTCTGTGTGTATTTTTTTCTCTCTTGTGTGTATTTCCCTCCTTCTGTGTGTATGCTTGTCTCTCCTTTGTGTATCCCTCTCACTCCTGTGTGTATTCCACACTTTCCCGTTTGTATCCCTCTCTCTTGTGTGTATCCCCCTCTCTGCTGTGTGTATCCTTTTCTCCACTGTGTCTATGCCCCTCTGTCTTGTGTGTATTCTCCTTTCTCCTGTATGTATCCTCCTCTCTCCTCTCCGTATCCACATCTCCTGTGTGTATTCCTCTCTCTCCTGTGTGTATTACCCTGTCTCCTGTGTGTATCCAAATCTCTTGTTTGTATCCCCCTCTCCTGTGTGTATGCCCCTCTCCTGTGTGTATTCTTCTTTCTCCTGTGTGTATTCTCCCCTCTCATTTGTGTATCCTCTTCTCTCCTGTGTGTATCCTCCTCTTTCCTGTGTGCATCCTTCTCTCTCCTGTGTGTATTTTCTACTCTCTTGTGTGTATCTTCCTTTCTCCTGTGTGTATCACTCCTCTCTCCTGTGTGTTTCTCCCCTTTCTCCTGTGTGTAATTCCTTTCCCTCTTGTGTGTATCCCCCCTTTCTCTTGTGTGTATCATTCTCCTGTGTGTATTTTTTCTCTCCTTTTTGTATCTTTCTCTCTCCTGTGTGTATCTTTCTCACTCCTGTGTGTATGCCCCTCTCTGCTGTGTGTATCCCCCTCTTTTGTGTGTATCCTTTTCTCTCTTGTGTGTCTTCTTTTTTCTCCTGTGTGTATCCTTCTGTCCTGTGTGCATCCCTCCTCCCTCCTGTGTGTTTTGCCCCTCTCTCCTGTGTGTAACCCCTTTTCTCCTGTGTGAATTCCCCTTTCTCCTGTGTGTATCACCCTTTCTCCTGTGTGTATCCCCTCTCGCCTCTTTGTATTTTTCTCTCTCATGTGTGTATCATCCTCTCTCCTGTGTGTATCCCCATCTCCTGTGTGTATCCCCCCTCTTCTGGGTTTATCCTTCTTTCTTCTGTGTGTATCCGCTTTTCTGTGTGCATTCTGCTTTCTAATTTGTGTATCTCCCTCTCCTGTGTGTATCCTCCTCTCTCCTGTGTGGTTTCTTTTCTCTCCTGTGTGTATGCCCCTTTCTCCTGTGTGTATCACCACTCTCCTGTGTGTATCCCCCTCTCTCCTGTGTGTAACATTCTCTCCTTTGTGTGTATCTTCCTCTCTCTGGTGTGTACCCCTATTTCTCCTGTGTGTATCACCTCTCTCCTGTGTGTATCCTTCTCTCTCCTGTGTGTATCCTTCTGTCTTATATGTGTATTCGTCTCTATTTTGTGTGTATCCTTCTCTCTTTTGTGTGTATTCTCCACTCTCTCTCTCTCTCTGTGTATTATTTTTTCTGTGTGTATCATCTTCCTCTCTCCTGTGTGTATCCTTCTCTCTCCTGTGTGTATCCTTCTGTCTTATATGTGTATTCGTCTCTATTTTGTGTGTATCCTTCTCTCTTTTGTGTGTATTCTCCACTCTCTCTCTCTCTCTGTGTATTATTTTTTCTGTGTGTATCATCTTCCTCTCTCCTGTGTGTATCCTGCTCTCTCCTATGTGTATCCTCCTCTCTTGGATGTATCTCCCTTCTCTCTTGTGTGTATCTCCCCTCTCTACGTGTGTATCCCCCCTCTCTCCTATGTGTATTCTCCATTCTTTTGTGGGTATCCCCTCTCTACTCTGTGTATTCTTCTCTCTGCTCTGTGTATCCTTTTCTCTCCCGTGTGTACGCCCCTCTCTCCTGTGTGTATTCCCCTCTCCTGTGTGTATTCTCTCTCCTGTGTGTATCCCCCTTTCTCTTGTGTGTATTTTCCTCTCCTGTGTGTTTTCTTTTCTTTCCTGTGTGTATCCTTCTCTCTTTTTGGTATATCACCCTCTCTCCTGTGTGTATCCCCCTTTTTTGTGTAACTTCTTTTCTCTTTTGTGTATCTTCCTCTCTCCTCTGTGTACCCTCCACTTTCCTTTGTGTATCACCCCTCTTCTGTGTGTATCTCCCTCTCTCCTGTGTTTATCCCCCTCTTTTTTGTGGGTATCCTTCTCTCACCTGTGTGTATCCTCCTTTCTCCTGTGTGTTTTATTCCTCTCACCTGTTTGTATGCTCCTCTCTTCTGTTTGTATCCCCATCTTCTGTGTGTATTCCCCCTCTCAACTCTGTGTATTTTCTTCTCTTCTGCGTGTGTCCTCCTCTCTTCTGTGTGAAGTTTCTTCTCTCCTGCGTGTATTTTTCTCTCTTCTGTCTGTATCCTATTCTATTTTGTGTGTATCCTCCTCCCTCCTGTCATTATCCTTCTCCCCCTGTGGGTATTTCCCTTTTTCCTGTATGTATCCCCCTCTCTTCTATGTGTATGCCCCACTCTCCTGTGTGCATCCCCTCTCTCCTGTGTGTATGGTTTCTCTCACCTGTGTTTACCCACCTCTCTCCTTTCTGTATGCCCCTCTCTCCTGTGTGTATCCCGTTCTCCTGTGTGTATCCCACTCTTTCCTGTGTGTATCCTCCACTCTGCTGTGTTCATCCTCCTCTCTTTTGTGTTTATTTTTCTCATTCCTGTGTGTATCCTCCTTTCTCCTGTGTGTAATTTTCTCTTTGTTGTGTATTCTCCTTTCTTCTGTGTGTCTCTTTTTTGCGTTTATCCCCCTCATTCCTGTGGGTATCCTTTATTCTCCTGTGTGTATTTTTCTCCCCTTGTGTGTATCCTCCTCTCTCCTATGTGTATCCCCCTCCTTTTTTGTGTATACTGCAATCTCCTGTTGGTATTTCCCACTCTCCTGAGTGTATTTACTTCTCTTCTCTGTGTATCCTCCTTTCACGTGTGTATCCTCCTCTCTCCTGTTTGCATGATTTTCTCTCCTGTGTGTATCCTTCTCTCTTTTTTCTGTATCCTCCACTTTTTTTGTGTGTATCCTCCTCTCTCCTGTGTGTACCTTTTTCTCTCTTGTGTGTACACCCCCTCTCTCCTGTGTGTATCTTCCTCTCTATTTTGTGTTTCCTGCTGTATTCTGTGTATATTCTCCTTTCTTCTGTGTTTATGCCCCTCTCTCCTGTGTGTATCCCACTTTTCTGTGTGTATTTTTTTGTCCTGTTTGTATCCTCCTCTATCCTGTGTTTATCAGCCTCTCCTTTGTGTATGCCTTTGTCTCTTTCGTGTATTCTCTTTTCTCCTGTGTGTATATTCCCCTCTCATTTGTGTATCCTCCTCTCTCCTCTGTGTATTCTCCACTCTGCTGTGTTTATCCTTCTCCCTTTTGCGTTTATACCCCTCATTCCTGTGTGTATCCTCCTTTCTTTTGTGTGTATTTTCCTCTCTCTCGTGTGTATCCTCCTCTATCCTGTGTGTATCCCCCTCCCCATTTGTGTATGCCACACTCCCCTGTTTGTATCTTGACTCTCCTGAGTGTATTCCCCTCTCTCCTGTGTGTACCCTCCTCTCTTTTGTGTGTATCCTTTTTTCACGTGTCTATTCTCCTCTCTTCTGTTTGTATCATTTTCTCTCCTGTGTGTATCCTATTCTCTCCTTTCTGTATCCTCCTCTCTTTTGTGTGTATCCCCCTCTCTCCTGTGTGTATCCCCCTCTTCTGCGTGTATCCTTTTTATAACTGTGTGTATCCCCCTCTATCCTGTGTGTATCAGCCTCTCCTTTGTGTATGCCTTCGTCTCTTTTGTGTATTCTCCTCTCTCATGTGTGTATCTTCCTCCCCCTGTGTGTATCCCACTGTCTCCTGTGTGTATCCCCCCTCTCCTGTGTATATCATTTTATCTTATCTGTGTATCCACCTTTCACCTGTGGGGATCCTCCTTTCTCCTGTATCATCCTTCCACTTGTGTGTATCTCCTCTCCTGTTTGTTTCGTCCTCTCTTCTGTGTGTATTCTCCTTTCTCCTGTGTTTATGCACCTCTCTCCTGTGTGTATCACCCTTTCCTGTGTGTATTCTTCTCTCAGGTGTGTGCATCCCCCTCTCTCCTTTGTGTATTCTCCTCATTTGTGTGTATACCCCTCTCTCCTATGTGTATTCCCCTCTCTCCTGTGTGGACCCCCTCTCTCTTCTCTGTTTCGCCCTCTCCTCTGTGTGTCCTCCCTTCATCTATTTGTATTCTCCTCTCTTTTGTGTGTATGTTTTCTCTCTCCTGTGTGTATGCACCTCTCTTCTTTGTGTATTCCCCTCACCTTTGTGTATACCTCTCTCTCCTGTGTGTATCTTCCCTCTCTACTATGTGTATCACCCTCTCTTTGGTGTGTATCCTCCTCGATCCTGTGTGTATTCTTTTCTCTTCTGTATGTATCATTATCTCTCTTGTGTGCATCCCCCTTCACTTCTGTGTGTGATTTTCTCTCTCCTGTGTGTATCACCCTCTCTCCTGCGGGTATCCTCCTCTGTGCTGCCTGTATCCTCCTTTCTTCCTAGTGTACCCTCCTCTCTCATGTGTATATTCTTCTCCTGTGTGTATACCCCTCTCTCCTATGTGTATTTTGTCTCTCTTTGTGGATCTCCTCTCTCTTGTGCGTATCACCCTCTCCTGTGTGTATGCTCCTCGCTCTTTTGTGTATCCGTGTCTCTGTGTGTATCTTCCTTTCTCCTGTGTGTATCCTTTTCTTTACTGTGCGTATCTTCCTCCTTCTGTGTGTATCCCACTCTCTGCAGTGTGTAGCTCCTCACTTCTCTGAGTATGCCCAACTCTCCTGTGTGTATCCCCCTCTCTCCTGTTAGTATCCCCCCTTTCACCTGTGTGTATCCCTTCTCTCGCTTTTGTATATCCTACTCTCTTCTGTGTGTATATCCCTCTTTATTGTGTGTATCCCCTCTCTCTCCTGTGTGTATCCTCCTCTCTCCTGTGTGTACCCACCCTCTCCTTTGTGTATCCTCCTCTCTCCTGTGTGTATCTTCCCTCTCTACTATGTGTATCACCCTCTCTTTGGTGTGTATCCTCCTCGATCCTGTGTGTATTCTTTTCTCTTCTGTATGTATCATTATCTCTCTTGTGTGCATCCCCCTTCACTTCTGTGTGTGATTTTCTCTCTCCTGTGTGTATCACCCTCTCTCCTGCGGGTATCCTCCTCTGTGCTGCCTGTATCCTCCTTTCTTCCTAGTGTACCCTCCTCTCTCGTGTGTATATTCTTCTCCTGTGTGTATACCCCTCTCTCCTATGTGTATTTTGTCTCTCTTTGTGGATCTCCTCTCTCTTGTGTGTATCGCCCTCTCCTGTGTGTATGCTCCTCGCTCTTTTGTGTATCCGTGTCTCTCTGTGTGTATCTTCCGTTCTCCTGTGTGTATCCTTTTCTTTACTGTGAGTATCTTCCTCCTTCTGTGTGTATCCCACTCTCTCCAGTGTGTAGCCCCTCACTTCTCTGAGTATGCCCAACTCTCCTGTGTGTATCCCCCTCTCTCCTGTTAGTATCCCCCCTTTCACCTGTGTGTATCCCTTCTCTCGCTTTTGTATATCCTACTCTCTTCTGTGTGTATATCCCTCTTTATTGTGTGTATCCCCTCTCTCTCCTGTGTGTATCGTCCTCTCTCCTGTGTGTACCCACCCTCTCCTTTGTGTATCCTCCTCTCTCCTGTGTGTATCCTCCTCTCTCCTGTGTGTATCCTCCTCTCTCCTATATTTATCCCCATCCTCCTGTGTGTATCCCACTGTCTCCTGTGTGTATCCCCTCTCTCCTATGTGTATCCTTCCCACTTTTGTGTGTATCCTTCTTTCCCCTGTGTGTATCTTCCTCTCTCCTGTGTGTATCCTCCTCTCTCTTGTGTGTATCCTCCTCTCTCTTGTGTGTATCCCCCTCTTTTCTGTGTTTATTTTCCTCTCTCCTGTGTGTATCCCCCTCTCTTGTGTGCATCCTCCTGTCTCCTGTGTGTATTTCTTCTCTCTCCTGTGTATATCCCTCCTTTCTTCGGTGTGTAACACTCTCCATCCTGTGTGTATCCCTTCTCTCTCCTGTGCGTATCCCCTCCTCTCCTTTGTGTATCTCCTCTCTCCTGTGTGTATCTTCCTCTCTGCTGTGTGTATCTTGTTTTGTCCTGTGTCTACGCCCCTCTCTCCTGTGTATATTCCCTTCTCCTGTGTGTTTCCTCCTCTTTCCTGTGTTTATCCCTTTTTCTCCTGTTTGTATCCCCCTTTTCTGTCTGTAAGCCCCTCTCTCCTGTGTGTATCTCTCTCTCCTGTGTTTATTCTCCTCTCTGTTTTGTGTTTCCTCCTATCTCTTCTGTTTATTCCCTACTCTCATGTGTGTTTCCCTTTGTCCTTTGTGTATCCTCTTCTCTCCTGTGTGTATTTTCTCTGTCCTGTGTGTGCCCTCAACTGTCTTGTGTTGATCACCACTCTCCGTGTGTATACCCCCTCTTTACTGTGTGTATCCCCTCTGTTTTGTGTGTATGCCCCACTTCTGTGTGTATCCACTTCTCCCCTTTGTGCATTCCCTTCTCTCCTGTGTGGATCCTTCTCACTCCTGTGTGTATGTTCTCTCTCCTGTGTGTATCCTCCTCTCTGCTGTGTGTATACTCCTCTCTGCTCTGTGTATCCATCTTTCTCTTGTGTGTATCCTCTATTTTCCTGTGTGAACCCTCATCTCTCCTGTTTGTATCACCACTCTCCTGCACCACTCTCCTGTTTGTATTCTTTTCTCTCCTGTGTTCATTCTTCTGTCTATCGTGTATCTTTTCCTCTTTTTTGTGTATCCTCCTTTCTCCTGTGTGTATCCTATTCTTTCCTGTGTGAATCCTACTCAGTCTTGTGTTTCTTTCTCTCCTGTTTGTACCTTTCTCTCTCCAGTGTGCATCCTCCTTTCCCCTCTGTGTATCATCCTCCCCCTTGTGTGTCATTTTTCTCTCTTGTGTATATCAACCCTCTCTTTTGTGTGTATTTCCCCTCTCTCCTCTGTGTATCCCCACTTTTTCCAGTTTGTGTCTCACTCTCTTCTGTATATCCCCTCTCTTCTATTTGCAACCTCATCCATTTTGTGTGTATACTTTCTCTCTCCTGTGTGTATTTTCCTCTCTCTTCTGTGTATCCCCTCTCTCCTGCGTGTATCCTTTTTTCTCCTATGTGTCTCCTCCTCTTTTTTGTGTGCATCCTCCTCTCTCCTGTGTGTATCCCCCTCTCCTGTGTGCATTTTTCTGACTCCTGTGTGTATCCCTCCTTTCTTCGGTGTGTAACACTCTCCATTTTGTGTGTATCCCTTCTCTCTCCTGTGTGTATCTTGTTTTGTCCTGTGTCTACGCCCCTCTCTCCTGTGTGTATCTCCTTCTCCTGTGTTTCCTCCTCTTTCCTGTGTTTATCCCTTTTTCTCCTGTGTGTATCCCCCTCTTCTGTGTGTAAGCCCCTCTCTCCTGTGTGTATCTTCCTCTCCTGTGTTTATCCTCCTCTCTCCTTTGTGTTTCCTCCTGTCTCTTCTGTTTATTCCCTACTCTCATGTGTGTTTCCCTTTGTCCTTTGTGTATCCTCTTCTCTCCTGTGTGTATCTTCTCTGTCCTGTGTGTGCCCTCAACTATCTTGTGTTGATCACCACTCTCCGTGTGTATACCCCCTCTTTACTGTGTGTATCCCCTCTGTTTTGTGTGTATGCCCCACTTCTGTGTGTATCCACTTCTCTCCTTTGTGCATTCCCTTCTCTCTTGTGTGGATCTTTCTCACTCCTGTGTGTATGTTCTCTCTCCTGTGTGTATTCTCCTCTCTTCTGTGTGTATACTCCTCTCTGCTGTGTGTATCCATCTTTCTCTTGTGTGTATCCTCTATTCTCCTGTGTGAACCCTCATCTCTTTTGTTTGTATCACCACTCTCCTGTTTGTATCCTTTTCTCTCCTGTGTTCATCCTTCTGTCTACCATGTGTATATTTTCCTCTTTTTTGTGTATCCTCCTTTCTCCTGTGTGTATCCTATTCTTTTCTGTGTGAATCCTCCTAAGTCTTGTGTTTCTTCCTATCCTGTTTGTACCTTTCTATCTCCAGTGTGTATCCTCCTTTCTCCTCTGTGTATCATCCACCCCCTTGTGTCTCATTTTTCTCTCTTGTGTATATCAACCCTCTCTTTTGTGTGTATTTCCCCTCTCTCCTGTGTGTATTCCCACTTTTTTCAGTTTGTGTCCCACTCTCTCCTGTGTATCCCCTCTCTCCTCTTTGTAACCCCATCCATTTTGTGTGTATACTCTCTTTCTCCTGTGTGTATTTCCCTCTCTCCTCTGTGTATCCCCTCTCTCCTGTGTGTATCCTCCTCTCTGCTGTGGGTATCCTTTCTTCTTCTGTATGTTCGCTTCTCTCTCCTGTGTGTTTCCCCCTGTTCTGTGGGTATCTTCCTCTTTCCTGTGTCTATCCTTCTTTCTCCTGTGTGTATCACACTCTCCTGTGTGTATGCCCCTCACTTCTGTGTGTATTTCTTTCTCCTGTGTTTATCCTCCTCTCTCTTTGATGTATCCTTCTCTCTTTTCTGTGTATCCCTACTCTCCTGTGTGTATCTCCTCTCCTTTTTATCCTCTTCTCTCCTTTGTGTACCTGATGTCTGCTGTGTGTACCTCCACTCTCCTGTGTGTATCACCCCTGTCCCGTGTTATTTTTTGACTCTCCAAATGAACTACCTTATAAAATGGACTAGTGATTATTCTTCACATGTGCAATATTCGAAGTGGTTCAGTGTATTACTCAGCATTACACAGTATTAGAGTTCATATCAAATAGACTCCTGATAACCACCAAGGTGTGTATCATGGAGAAAGGCACTTAATTCATGGCTATCTTAAACAGTGTCCTGATTACTCCATAAAAGTAAATTATTCACTGAAACTCTGAATGAGAGGCCATACAAAATAGACACCTGACTATGGCTCCATTGTGAATTATTCAATAAGGTTCTAAATGAGTGGTAGTATGAAATAGAATCCTGAGAATTCCCCAGGTGTGTATCATTCACGGAGGCACAGAATTAGTGGCCATATGAAAAACGCTCTACTATTACCCTGCTGTGGATTATTCACTGAGGATCAAAATGAGTGGCTGCATGAAGGAAACTCTAAACTCTTCCCCAGGTATGTATTATTGAATGAGACTGTGACTAAGTGGGAATAAAAAAGGGACTCAGGTGTATTACCCAGGTGTTCATTACTTACAGAGACTCTGAATGTGTAGGCATTTGAAGTAGACCCTTGACTGTTTCTGAGGGGAGTATTATTCACAGAGGCCCAGAAGGAGTGGCCATGTGAAAGAGATTCCTGGCTTATCAGATATACATGTTATTCACTAAAACACTGAAAGAGTGGCCTTATGAAATAGACCACATTTTACTCCACGGATGTGCGTTAATTTTTGACTCTCTGAACGAACCACCATATGAAATAGACTAGTGATTATTCCCACATGTGCAATATTCGAAGAGGTTCTGTATGAGTGTCCATATCAAGTAGTCTCCTGACTCTCACACATATGTGCATCATTCACGACGCTGCTTTATTTGGGGCTACCTTCAATAGGATTCTCCCTCCTCCACAGCTGTTTATTATGCACTGAAGCTCTGAATGAGTGGCCATATGAAATAGACTCCTTACTATTGCCCCATCATGCATTATTCGGTAATGCTGTGATGGAGTGGCCATATGACCTGGACTCTGACTATTCCCAAGGTGTGTATTCTTCAGTCAGTTTCTGGACGAGTGACCACATAAAATAGACTCCTGACTCTGTCCTCTTGACTATTTCTCAGTTCTGCATTTCCCACTGAGTCGCTTGGTGAACGGTCATATCAAATAGTCTCCAAACAATTCTACAGGTGTGCATTATACAGTGAGTCTCTTAATAAGTGGCTACATGTAATAGAATCCTGAGTATTTTTTAAATATATATAATTCTTCACTGAGGAACTGAATAAGTGTCTATGTCAAGTACACTCCTGACATTTCCATAAGTCTGTGTTATTCTGTAAGGCTGTGAATGAGTGGCCATAAAATAGAGACTTCTATATACTACTCTGGCATGAGTATTAGAGACGGCTGTAAATGAGTGGATATACGAAATAGAATCCTGAGTTTACAAAGGTGTCTGTTATTCAGTTAGGGTCTAAGAATGTGGCTATATGAAATAGAATTCTGACTACATTATAGGTGTTCTTTACTCAATGAACATCTGAAGAAATGCCACATGTAATAGCGTCCAGTGTATTCCTCAGGTATTTATTATTCACTGAGGCTGTGAAACTTTGTCCATATGAAATTGTTTCCTGACTAGTCTACAGGTGTGTATCTTTGACACTGACTATAAATATTTGGGCATATGGAATAGACTAGTGACTATTCCAAAGTTTTGTATTACTGACTCAGGCTTTGATTTTGTGGCCATATAAAACAGATTAGTGTTTATTCCACACATGTGCATTATTCCCTTAGGGTGTAAATGAGAGGCTATGTAAAGTACACTCCTAAAACTTTCCCAGGTTTGTGTCACTACGTGAGGCTCTTTTTGTATGACCATATGAAACAGGAGTCAGTCTATCTCAAATAATTTTATTATTCAGTGAATCTCTACATGAGTGGCTATATGAAATAAACTGCTGAGGCCTTTACATTTGTGCATTATTCATTGAGTTTAAGAGTCAGTGGCCATATAAAATGTAATCCTGACTAATCCACACGTGCATGTTATCCACTAAAGCTAAGAAAGTGTTTCCAAATGAAATAGACTCCTGGCTACTCCTCAGGTCTGCATTATTTACCGAGGCTCTGAATGAATGTTCGTCTAAAATAGACTCCAAATTATACTCCAGGTGTGTATTATTCAGTGAGCCTCAGAAGATATGGCCATACTAATTAGATTTCTTACTATATCAAGGGTCTGTCTTATGCACTGAGGCTCTGAATATGTGTCTCCTGACTTCACCACAAATTTCTATGACACATTGCATGAGAGGCCACATGAAAAAGTCTTCTGACTATTCCACAGGTGTGCATTATTTAGTGAGGCTCTGAATGAGGAGATACAAGTAAATCCTGACTATTTATCCAGGTGTGTACATTTAGTGAAGCTCTCAACGGGTAGCCACAGGAAAAAGACTTCTGACTATTCCGCCGATGTAAATTATTTAGTGATTCTCTGAATGAGTGGCCATAAAATATAGACTCCAGACTATATCGAAAGTGTGTAATATTCAGTGAGGCTGTGAAAGAGGGGCCACATGAAACAGAATTCTAATGAGTCCACATGTGCGTTATTCACTCTTTGTCTCAATGAGTAGCCATATGACATATACACCTCATTATTCTCCATGTGTGCATTATTCCAACAGGTTCGGTATGAGTGTCCATACCAAGTAAACTCCTGAATCTCCCCCAGGTGTGTATTACTCAGCTTTACACATAATTAGAGTTCATATTAAATAGACTACTGATTACCACCCAGGTGTGTATCATTCAGGAAGTCACTTAATTCATGGCTATCTTAAAAAGTGTCCTGATTACTCCATAGAAGATCATTATTCACAGAAGCTTTGAATGAGAGGCCAAACAAAAGAGACACCTGACTATTGCTCCATTGTGAATTATTCAATAAGGTTCTAAATGAGTGGTAGTATGCAATAGAATCCTGAGAATTCCCCAGGTGTGTATCATTCAGGGAGGCACAGAATGAGTGGCCATATAAAAACTGCTCAACTATTACCCTGGTGTGGATTATTAACTAAGGATCTAAATGAGTGGCTACATGAAGTAGACTTTTAACACTTCCCCAGGTGTGTAGTATTGAATGAGACTCTGACTAAGTGGGCATAAAATAGAGACTCTGGTGTATTGCCCAGGTGTTCTTTAGTTACAGAGACTCTGAATGTGTAGGCACTTGAAGTAGATCCTTGACTGTTTCTGAGGGGAGTATTATTCACAGAGGCTCAGAAAGAGTGGCCATGTGAAAGAGATTCCTGTCTTATCAGATATACATGTTATTCACTAAAACACTGAAAAAGTGGCCTTATGAAATAGACCCCATTTTCCTCCAGAGGTGCTCGTTATTTTTTGAATCTCCAAAGGAACCACCATATGAAATAGACTAGTGATTATTCCCCACATGTACAATATTCCAAGAGGTTCTGTATGAGTGTCCATATCAAATAGTCTCCTGACTCTCACATATGTGTGTATCTTTCACGGAGCTGCTTTATTTGGGGATACCTTCAATAGGTTCCTCCCTCCTCCACAACTGTTTATTACACACTGAAACTCTGAATGAGAGGCCATATGAAATCGACTTTTTACTATTGCCCCATTGTTCATTTTTCAATAATGCTGTGATTGAGTGGCCATATGACTTAGACTCTGACTATTCCCAAGGTGTGTATCCTTCAGTCAGTTTCTGAACGAGTGACCACATAAAATATACTCCTGACTCCATCCTCTTGACTGTTTCTCAGCTCTGCATTTTCCACTGAGTCGCTGGGTGAACAGTCATATCAAATAGTCTCCAGACAATTCTCCAGGTGTGCGTTATTCGGTGAGTTTCTTAATAAGTGGCTGTATATAATAGAATCCTGAGTATTTTTCAGATATATATAGTTCTTCACAGAGGAACTGAATAAATGGCCACATCACGTACACCCCTGACACTTTCCAACGTCTGTATTATTCTCTGAGACTCTGAATGAGTGGCCAAAAATAGAGACGCCTATATACTACTCAGGCGTGAGTTTTTACATTTGGCTGTAAATGAGTGGGTATATGAAATAGAATCCTGACTTTGCCAAGGTGTCTGTTATTCAGATAGGCTCTGAGTATGTGGGTATATGAAATAGAATTCTGACTACAATACAGGTGTTCTTTACTCAATGAACCTCTGAAGATATGCCACATGTAATAGTGTCCAGAATATTCCTCAGGTATTTAGTTTTCACTGAGGCTCTGAAACTTTGGTCATATGAAATTGTTTCCTTACTAGTCTACAGGCGTGTATAATTGACCCTGACTCTACATATTTGGGCATGTGGAATAAACTAGTGACTATTCCAAAGTTGTGTATTACTGACTCAGGCTTTGATTTTATTTCCATGTAAAATAGACTAGTGTCTATTGCACACGTGTGCATTATTCCCTTAGGCTGTAAATTAGAGGCTATGTAAAGCACAATCCTAACACTTCCGCAGGTGTGTGTCACTCAGTGAGGCTCTAATTTTATGACAACAAGAAACAGGAGGCTGTCTATCTGAAATAATTTTATTATTGAGTGAATCTCTGAATGATTGGCTATATGAAATAGACTGCTGAGTACTTTACATTTCTGCATTATTCATTGAGGTTACGAGTCAGTGGCTATACAAAATGAAATCCTGACTAATCTACACGTGCATATTATCCACTGAAGCTATGAATGTGTACCTAAATGAAATAGACTCCTGGCTACTCCACAGGTCTGCATTATTTACCGAGGCTCTGAATGAATGTCCATCGAAAATAGACTCCAAATTATTCTCCAGGTGTGTATTATACAGTGAGCTTCAGAAGATATGGCCATACTAATTAGAATTCTTACTATATCAAGAGTCTGTCTTGTGCACTGAGGCTCTGAATATGTGTCTACATGAAAGATTCTACTGACTTCACCACATATTTTTATGACACATTGAATGAGAGGCTACATGAAAAAGTCTCCTGAGTATTCCAAAAGTGTGCATTATTTAGTGAGACTATGAATGAGGAGATACAAGTAAATCCTGACTATTTACCAGGTGTGTACATTTAGTGAGGCTCTCAACGGGTAGCCATAGGAAAGAGACTTCTCACTATTAAGCAGGTGTGAATTATTTAGTGATTCTCTGAATGAGTGGCCATAAAATATAGACTCCAGACTATATCGCAAGTGTGTAATATTCAGTGACGCTGTGAAAGAGGGGCCACATGAAACAGAATTCTAATGATTCCACATGTGCGTTATTCACTCTTTGTCTGAATGAGTAGCCCTATGACATAGAAACCTCATTATTCTCCATGTGTGCATTATTCCAACAGGTTTGGTATGAGTGTCCATACCAAGTAAACTCCTGAATCTCCCCCAGGTCTGTATTACTCAGTGTAACAGAGAATTAGAGTTCATATGAAATAGACTCCTGTCTACCACCCACGTGTGTATCATTCAGGAAGGCACTGAATTCGTGGCTATCTTAAACAGCGTCCTGATTACTCCATAGAAATTTATTATTCACTGAAACTCTGAGTGATAGACCATATAAAATAGACACCTGACGATTGCTCCATTGTGAATTATTCAGAAAGGTGCTAAATTCGTGGTAGTATCAAATAGAATCCTGAGGATTCTTCAGGTGTATATCACTCAGTGAGGCACAAAATCAATGGCCATATAAAAAAAGCTCGACTATTACCATAGTGTGCATTATTCACTTAGGCTCTAAATGAGTGGCTACATGAAGTAGACTCTTAACTCTTCCCCAGGTGTGTATTATTGAATGAGACTCTGACTAAGTGGGCATAAAAAAGAGACTCAGGTGTATAGCCCAGGTGTTCATTACCTACAGATTCTCTGAATGTGTAGCCCTTTAAAGGAGACACTCGACTATTTTTTTTTAAACTTAACCTTTACTTTTTTTTTTTTAAATTTTTATTGCATTATAGGTTTTGGGGTACATGTGCAGAACGTGCAAGATAGTTGCATAGGTACACACATGGCAGTGTGTTTTGCTGCCTTCCTCCCCTTCACCCACACTTGGTATTCATCCCCAGGCTATCCCCCCAAGCCCCCCCACGCTGTCCCTTCCCCATTTCCCCCAACAGTCCCCAGTGTATAGTAGACCGCCTCTCTGTGTCCATGTGTTCTCATTTTTCTCACCCACCTATGAGTGAGTATATGCAGTATTTCTTTTTCTGTTCTTGTGTCAGTTTGCTGAGAATGATGTTCTCCAGATTCATCCATGTCCTTACAAAGGACACAAACTCATCATTTTTGATTGCTGCATAATATTCCATGGTGTATATATGCCACATTTTCCCAGTCCAGTCTATCATCGATGGGCATTTGGGTTGGTTCCAGGTCTGTGGTACTGTAAACAGTGCTGCAATGAACATTCGTGTGCATGTGTCCTTATAGTAGAATGATTCATAGTCTTTTGGATAGATACCCAGTAATGGGATTGCTGGGTCAAATGAAATTTCTATTTCTAGGTCCCTGAGGAATCGCCACACTGTCTTCCACAATGGTTGAACTAATTTACATTCCCACCAACAGTGTAAGAGTGTTCCTATTTCTCCACATCCTCTCCAGCATCTGCTGTCTCCAGATTTTTTAATGATCGCCATTCTAACTGGTGTGAGATGATATCTCAATGTGGTTTGGATTTGCATCTCTCTAATGACCAATGATGATGAGCACTTTTTCATATGTTTGTTGGCCTCATGTATGTCTTCTTTTGTAAAGTTTCTGTTCATATTCTTTGCCCATTTTTGAATGGGCTTGTTTGTTTTTTTTTTCTATAAATCTGTTGAGTTCTTTGTAAATTCTGGATATCAGCCCTTTGTCAGATGTGTAAACTGCAAAGATTTTTTCCCATTCTGATGGTTGCGATTCACTCTAGTGACTGTTTCTTTTGCCCTGCAGAAGCTGTGAAGTTTGATTAGGTCCCATTTGTCTATTTTGGCTTTTGTTGCCAATGCTTTTGGTGTTTTGGTCATGAAGTCCTTGCCTACTCCTGTGTCCTGAACGGTTTTGCCTAGATTTTCTTCTAGGGTTTTTATGGTGTCAGGTCTTACGTTTAAATCTTTAATCCATCTGGAGTTAATTTTAGTGTAAAGTGTCAGAAACGGGTCCAGTTTCTGCTTCCTGCACATGGCTAGCCAGTTTTCCCAACACCATTTATTAAATAGGGAATCCTTTCCCCATTGTCTGTTTTTGTCTGGTTTATCAAAGATAATATGGTTGTAGATATTTTGTGTTGCCTCCGATGCTTCTGTTCTGTTCCATTGGTCTATATCTCTGTTTTGGTACCAGTACCATGCTGTTTTGATTACTGTAGCATTGTAGTATAGTTTGAAGTCTGGTAGCGTGATGCCTCCTGCTGTGTTCTTTTTGCTTAGAATTGACTTGGCTATGCGGGCTCTTTTTTGGTTCCATATGAAATTCATGGTGGTTTTTTCCAGTTCTGTGAAGAAATTCAATGGTAGTTTGATGGGGATAGCATTGAATGTGTAAATTACTATGGGCAGTATAGCCATTTTCACAATATTGATTCTTCCTAACCACGAACATGGAATGTTTCTCCATCTGTTTGTGTCCTCTCTTATTTCGTTGAGCAGTGGTTTGTAGTCTTCCTTAAAGAGGTCCCTTACATTCCTAGTGAGTTGTATTCCTAGGTATTTTATTTTCTTTGTAGCAATTGTGAATGGCAGTTCGTTATTTTTTTGTGATAAAGAAAGGTATATTTAAAAACAGAATAGATTACACACATTACATGCATTTTGTATACATATATCTATAGGAATCAATTTACAGTTGTACAAAAATTGTGCTTTAGTTTGTGGCTATTCACTGCTTTCATTCTATTTTTGAAAGAGTTTTTTTATTTTCTCTGAGAAACCAAAGTAGTTAGGCACAAGCATTTTGTTTAATTGACATGTAATAATAAAAAGTGTTATTGGACCCCATGACTAAGGAGTGTACATTAATGTATTTCTTGTGCACATGACCAGTTTATCTTTGTTATTCCATAAGAGTAAAAAAGAAAAAAAAAAGAAGCAAGCCTCTGCAAAAAATGAGGCATCTAAATTGGCACAGTCAAATCTCTCTAGACTGCATGGTTAATTGACATTAGAAACTTTGCACCTCCACCGGTGTAATTTCTACAGGGTATTGTAAAATTGCTAGCCTGTGTTTGTTGTTGTAAAATACTTGTTTATGGAAGTAAACAAACAGCTTTCCTGCAGGTCTCCAAGTGTTTTTTCTCCCCCCAGTGGGACTGTACTCTATTACATCTTTGCATAGGATTCTCAGATGCCCTCATAATCAAAATCAATCATTCATTAAAAAAATAAATGATGACAGATGTCCTACAGTTCCTTCACTTTTGGTTGATTTAACAAACTCATTGCTTTAGTGGTAACAGAAATCATTTAAAAAATGGGAAGACAAATACACATTAAATTCAAAGCTAGATGAAGCAGCTCCCATTGGTTATGCATATTTGTTCTCTTTGGTTACAGATAACTGTTAGGATTGTCCTGGTTCTTTTTTAATTTCTGGCTGCTAATTTAGTGGCTTCTCTTAACTCTTTCAATCTGCAGGATTTCCCTGAGCAATCTCATTCACAATCGTGATTTTAACAGCTGCCTATGTGTTTTTCATTCCCAAATCTATGTCTGTAGGTCAAGGTTCTCTCTGAGAGCTGCAGACCTATGTCCACAACACTCACTTGGATATTCCATAGTTACTTCCAACTCAACTGTTCTCTGCTCTTGAACATATATGTCTGTTCCTACATTGCCCATCCTGATTAATGCTGCTAGTCACCTTCCTACCTAGAAACCTGAGAGTCCTTTTAAACTATCGCCATTCTTTCACTACTCATGTCATTAAGTTTGACTTTTTTATCTGATAACAAAAAATTCTGAGAAATATTGCTTCATTGTTTACTAATAGGCACTTTCCTGATCTTGTTTACTGGCCATAAGGGTTCCCCTTCATTTGCTTAGCTCACTTTTTCTACTGTGTTGTAGACTTTTTGCTATTGTTTGGAAGGACTTCTTTAAACATTGTTTATAACCTTTGCTGATCATATGCCCTACAAATATCTCTGACAGCTTATGGTTTATCTTTCTTTTTTGCTTTTCTAAAAATGATATTAGTCTAGATAAGTTTTTAATATTAATATAGTCAAATATGTTAACATTTTTCTTGATAGCTTGTTTTATGTGCTTTCTTTAAGAAATCTGAACTCTGAAGTCAATTACAGATGTTCTTCGACTTACAGTGGGGTTACATCCCGATAAAAACCTTACAGATTGTGAGTCAGAAATGCATTTAATATTCCTAACCTAGCAAATATCATAGCCTAGCCTAGCCTACCTTAAACATGTTCAGATCATGTACATTAGCCTACAGTTGCACAAAATCATCTAACAGAAAGCCTACTTTATAATAAAATGTTGACTATCTCATATCATTTACTGAATACTGAAAGTAAAAAATAGAATGGTTGTATGGGTACTTGAACTGTGGTTTCTATTAAATGCATATGGCTTTTGCACCATTGTAAAGTTGAAAAATTAAATTCCCACTATAAGTTGGGAACTGTCTGTATATTTTTTAATTCTTTCAATTTTTTTAAGTGTTGCTTGTTGCATTGAGGGCTTCGTCAATCAGGAGAATATTCTTGTGTGTGTTGTAGTTACAGATTTAATCGAGCTTTATTATTTAATATGATAGCAAGTTGTCTTAGCATTATTTATTAAATAAGCTATCTTTTCCCCATTGGTTTATAATGGCACCTTAGTCATACACGAAGTTCTCATGTGTTTTAGGGAAGTTGTTGGCTCAAGTTTGGAGGAAAATCCAATTGCAGACTGAATTGTGCTCCCACTCCCCTCCTCCCAATTCATGTGTTGAAGTCCCAACCCCAGAGTGACTGTATTTGGAGAAATGGCCTTTATAGAAGTAGTTAATAGTGGCTTCTTGGCCTTTTGGCTAAGATGAAGGATACTGTAGAGGTAATAAATGTTAAGGGAGGTCTTAAATGTGGGACCCTAATCTAGTAGCACTGGGTGTTCTTATAAGGAGAGAGAGAGACCGCAGAGACCCCTCTCTTTTCACCATATGAAGACAGCTACCTACAAGCTAGAAAGAGAGCCTTCCTCAGAAACCACATCTGCCGGCACCTTAACCTTAGACTTCCAGCCTCCAGACATGTAAGAATATAAATACTGGTTGTTTAAGGTACCTGGTCTGCATTGTTTTCTTATGACAGACTAATACAAATTCCTTCTCCTTGCCAGGTCTTAGATGATATAATAAGCTCTTTTACTGTTGTCATTGTCAGCGAGTAGACAAGAGAAGCTATTAGTTCAGAAGGATTTTCCATAAATTCCTTTTGTCTCCTACTCAAGACAACATTAAGTTCTTACATTATTTGTACCGATTTCTTAGTCTTCTGGCAATAATCTCCCTTCTTTAGAAGGGTATTGGGACCAGTGGCAATGGGGAGTGGGGAGGGTGATGCAAAGCACCTGTGCTCGAGTCAGATACAATCTGGATACTGCTCCTCCACCTCCCGGTGACTGTCACTTTCTTTTATGTTCTGGCTGGCTGACAATTCGGATACAATGAGAAGCATATCTCATTTAAGATACTGAAGGGCAGAGTTCCTAAAAAAACATTAGAAAACATTAACAAGCGTGCAAAAAATGCTCATGACAATGTGCAATATAAAACGACATGCAGCATTTCATCCCATACTCCCTCCTTCTCATGGAACTTTTAGATATGATCTCTTGGGATGAGAATGATCTCTTAGGAGAAGTCTGGAGGTAGCCAGCTGTCCTCATGATAGCTTATTAATTTTCTTTATTCAAAGATGAAGGAAATACTGTTTATGGCAAATGGCCTGTAGAGGAGGGTTTGTCTGTAGATTCCCTGGTCTGATGGTCTGTTTCTGTTCTGTTTTATTGGGCTCCCAATGCCAAAACTGTACATTTAAATAACTATAGGTTTATAATAAAAAGTGATGTTTGGTTGAGCGAATCTCTGTACTCCATTCAAAAATATGTTGGCTCTTTACTGTTCCATATAAACTTACAGGATCAACTGTCAGATTCTGCGAAGAAACTGCTTGAGATTTTGATTAGAAATGCTTAGGTGTTTATAATATTAAGATGTCTTATCTATAAATTAAAAACATCAATTAACCCAGGTCTTTAAAAAATCCTTCCAAAAATTTATATAATTTTATTATAAAGGTCTTGAACATGAGTCTTTTAACCTATTAACTTTTAGATATATTATAGTTCTGTGGCTATTGTAAATGGGATAATTGAAAAATGCTTTCCAATCGTTAATAATAAATATGTTTATTATTGGAATGTTGTTGATTTCTCTAAGTTGATCTTGTATTCAGCACCTTCCTGAACTTATTAGAAGTGGTTTGGAGTTTCTGCAGGACTTTAATGAAGACTGTAATGTTATCTGCAAAAGTAATATTTGTTTTTTTCCTGTTTCAATCCTTAAAATTATTACTTTTCTTACTGAACAAACTATAACCACTAGTACATATTGAATGGAAGCAGCCATGGCAGTATTTTTGTCTTCCCTTAATATTAAGGAAATGCTTCTAGTATTTACCAGTAAGTGTGATGTTTGCTGATGTTTCTGGTAGATGCCTTCTATGAATGTACTCCTAGTTTTCTAAGAGTTGTTTTATTTGAAAATTCTGAAAGAGTTTATTTATGAACTATGAATGAATTTTATAAAACTCTGCATCCATTAAGGTTCTTAAGCTTCTCCTTTAGTTTTTTTTTTTTAAAAATTTTTATTGCATTATAGGTTTGGGGGTACATGTGCAGAACAAGCAAGATAGTTGCATAGGTACACACATGGCAGTGTGTTTTGCTGCTTTCCTCCCCTTCACCCACACTTGGTATTCATCCCCAGGCTATCCCCCCCAGCCCCCCCCGCTGTCCCTCCGCCATTCCCCCAACAGTCCCCAGTGTATAGTAGACCGCCTCTCTGTGTCCACGTGTTCTCATTTTTATCACCCACCTATGAGTGAGTATATGCGGTATTTCTTTTTCTGTTCTTGTGTCAGTTTGCTGAGAATGATGTTCTCCAGATTCATCCATGTCCCTACAAAGGACGCAAACTCATCATTTTTGATTGCTGCATAATATTCCATGGTGTATATGTGCCACATTTTCCCAGTCCAGTCTATCATCGTTGGGAATTTGAGTTGGTTCCAGGTCTTTGCTATTGTAAACAGTGCTGCAATGAACATTCGTGTGCATGTGTCCTTATAATAGAACGATTTATAGTCCTTTGGATATATACCCAGTAATGGGATTGCTGGGTCAAATGGAATTTCTATTTCTAGGTCCCTGAGGAATCGCCACACTGTCTTCCACAATGGTTGAACTAATTTACACTCCCACCAACAGTGTAAGAGTGTTCCTATTTCTCCACATCGGCAGTTCGTTCTTAATTTGGTTCTCTTTAACTCTGTTATTGGTGTATAGGAATGCTTGTGATTTTTGCACATTGTTTTTATATCCTGAGACTTTGCTGAAGTTGCTTATCGGTTGCAGGAGCTTTTGGGCTGAGGTGATGGGGTCTTCTAGGTATACTATCATGTCGTCTGCAAATAGAGACAATTTGGCTTTCACCTTTCCTATTTGAATTCCCTCTATTTCTTATTCTTGCCTGATTGCTCTGGCTATAACTTCCAGTACTATGTTGAATAGAAGTGGTGAGAGAGGGCATCCTTGTCTAGTGACGGATTTCAAAGGGAATGCTTCCAGTTTTTGCCCATTAAGTATGATATTGGCTGTTGGTTTGTCATAAATAGCTTTTATTACTTTGAGATATGTTCCATCAATACCAAGTTTATTGAGGGTTTTTAGCATAAAGGACTGTTGAATTTTGTCAAATGCCTTCTCTGCATCAATTGACATAATCATGTTGTTTTTGTTTTTGCTTCCGTTTATGTGGTGAATTACATTTATAGACTTGCGTATGTTGAACCAGCCTTGGATCCCCAGGATGAATCCTACTGATTATGATGGATAAGTGTTTTAAGGTGGTGTTGCAATCGATTTGCCAATATTTTGTTGAAGATTTTTGCATCTATGTTCATCATGGATATTGGACTGAAGTTTTCTTTTCTTGTTGAGTCTCTGCCAGGTTTTGGTATCAGGATGATGTTGGTCTCATAAAATGATTTGGGAAGGGTTCCCTCTTTTTGGATTATTTGGAATAGTTTCAGAAAGAATGGTACCAGATCCTCTTAGTGTGTCTGGTAGAATTCAGCTGTGAACCCATCTGGACCTAGGCTTTTTTTGTGTGGTAGACTCTTAATTGCTGCCTCAACTTCTGACCTTGTTATTGGTCTATTCATAGTTTCGGCTTCCTCCTGGTTTAGGCTTGGGAGGACACAGGCGTCCAGGAATTTATTCATTTCTTCCTGATTTACTAGTTTGTGTGCATACAGTTGATTGTAGTATTCTCTGATGATGGTTTGAATTTCTGTGGATTCTGTGGTGATTGCCCGTTTATCGTTCCTTATTGCATCTATTTTGTTGTTCTCTCTTTTCTTTTTTTGTCAGTCTGGCTAGTGGTCTGTCTATTTTGTAGATCCTTTCATAAAACCAGCTCTTAGATTTATTGATTTTTTTGAAGGGTTTTTCTTGTCTCTATCTTCTTCAGTTCTGCTCTGATCTTATTTATTTCTTGTCTTCGGCTAGGTTTTGAGCTTTTTTGATCTTGCTCCTCTAGCTCTTTCAATTTTGATGATAGGGTGTCAATTTTGGATCTCTCCACTCTTCTCATGTGGGCACTTATTGCTATATATTTTCCTCTACAGACTGCTTTAAGTGTGTCCCAGAGATTCTGGTACGTTGTGTCTTCATTCTTGTCGGTTTCAAAGAACTTCTTTATTTCTGCCTTCATTTCATTGTTTATCCAATCAACATTCAAGAGCCAGTTTTTCAGTTTCCATGAAGCTGTGCGGTTCTGAGTTATTTTCTGAATTCTGAGTTCCAACTTGATTGCACTATGGTCTGAGAGACTGTTTGTTATGATTTCCGTTGTTTTGCATTTGCTGAGGAGTGCTTTACTTCCAATTATGTGGTCAATTTTGGAGTAGGTGTGATGTGGTGCTGAGAAGAATGTATATTCTGTGGATTTGGGGTGGAGAGTTCTGTAAATGTCTTTCAGGTTTGCTTGTTCCAGGTCTGAGTTCAAGTCCTGGATATCCTTGCTAATTTTCTGTCTGGTTGATCTGTCTGCTATTGACAGTGGAGTGTTAAAGTCTCCCACTATTATTGTTTGGGAGTCTACATCTCTTTGTAAGTCATTAAGAACTTGCCTTATATATCTGGGTGCTCCTACATTGGGTCCATATATATTTAGAACCGTTAGCTCTTTTTGTTGTATCGATCCTTTTACCATTATGTAATGACCTTCTTTGTCCCTTTTGATCTTTGTTGCTTTAAAGTCTATTTTATCAGAGATGAGAATTGCAACTCCTGCTTTTTTTTTTGCTCTCCATTTGCTTGGTAAATCTTCGTCCATCCTTTTATTTTGAGCCTTTGTGTATCTTTGCGTGTGAGGTGGGTTTCCTGGATACAGCACACCGATGGGTTTTGGTTTTTTATCCAATTTGCCAGTCTGTGTCTTTTGATTGGTGCATTTAGCCCATTTACATTCAGGGTTAATATTGTTATGTGTGAATTTGATACTGCTATTTTGATGGTAGCTGGCTGTTTTGCCCGTTGGTTCATGTACATTCTTCATTTTGTTGATGGTATTTAGCATTTGGTGTGCTTTTAGGATGGCTGGAACGGGTTGTTTCTTTCTATGTGTAGTCCCTTTTTCAGGAGCTCTTGTAAAACAGGCCTAGTGGTGACAAAATTTCTGAGTACTTGCTTGTTCGTGAAGGATTTTATTTTTCCTTCACTTACGAAGCTCAGTTTGGCTGGATATGAAATTCTGGTTTGAAAGCTCTTTTCTTTAAGGATGTTGAATATAAGCTCCCACTCTCTTCTGGCTTGTAGAGTCTCTGCTGAGAGATCTGCTGTGAGTCTTATGGGCTTCCCTTTGTGGGTGACCTGACCTTTCTCTCTGGCTGCCCTTAGTATTTTCCCCTTCGTTTCAACCCTGGTGAATCTGACGATTATGTGCCTTGGGGTTGCTCTTCTTGCGGAGTATCTTTGTGGTGTTCTCTGTATTTCCTGGAGTTGAGTATTGACCTGTGTTGCTAGGTTGGGGAAATTTTCCTGGATAATATCATGAAGAGTGTTTTCCAGCTTGGATTCATTCTCTTCTTCACATTCTGGTACACCTATCAAACGTAGGTTGGGTCTCTTCACATAGTCCCACATTTCTTGGAGATTTTGTTCATTCCTTTTTGTACTTTTTCCTTTAATCTTGGTTTCTCATTTTATTTCATTGAGTTGATCTTCAACTTCTGATATTCTTTCTTCTGCTTGGTCAATTTGGCTACTGAAACTTGTGCATGCTTCGCGAAGTTCTCGTGTTCTGTTTTTCAGCTCCTTCAATTCATTCATATTCCTCTCTAAGTTGTCCATTCTTGTTATCAATTCCTCGAATCTTTTCTCAAATCTTTTTTCAAAGTTCTTAGTTTCTTTGCACTGGTTTAGTACCTGTTCCTTTAGCTCACTGAAGTTTCTCATTATCCACTTTCTGAAGTCTGATTCCCTCATTTTGTCACATTCATTCTCCGTCCATCTTTGTTCCCTTGCTGGTGAGGAGCTTTGGTCCTTTTTTGGAGGTGAGGTGTTTTGGTTTCGGGTGCTTTCCTCCTTTTTGCGCTGTTTTTTTCCCCATCTTTATGGATTTATCCGCCTGTCGTCTTAGTAGTTCCCGATTTCTCAATGGGTCTTTGTGTGGATGCTGAGATTGTTGATTATGAAATATTTCTGTTACTTAATTTTCCCTCTAATGGTCTATCCCCTCTGCTGTATGAGTGCTGAGGTTCACTCCAGGCCTGCTTCTCTGGGGTATACCTGCAGCAGCTGCAGAACAGTGAGGGATGATACCAGTTTCTTCTTCTGCTGTCCTTGTTCCAGAATGATGCCAGCCAAATGTCAGTCTAATTAGTCCTCTTCTGGGGTGACTCCTTGGATATACAGGGGTCAGGGAGCTGCTTGAGGAGACAGTCTGTGTTTTATAGGATCTCCAGTGCTGAGCTCTGAGCTCCGTTGTTCATTCAGGGTTGTTGGGAGGTTGTTTATGTCTGCTGCAATAGAACTCATAAAACACCACCCTTCTTTTTTCCTCCTTAGGTGCTCTGTCTCAGGGAGTTGGGGCTTTCTTTATGAGTATCTGTTGCACTGTCCTGCCCCACTAGGCGGCAGTCTATTTACTATTTGCCTGCCGGGGCTCTGACCTGCTAGCGCGGGTCCGCCCTGTTGCTACTGGGCTCCCTTCTGTTGTGGAGCTCACCCGGCTCCTGGCAGACACTCTCTGTTATGTCAGGTTGCCTCAGCAATGGCGGGCTGCGTCAGTCCTGGGCGGTACTTCAGTGGGGGTGGACTGCATCAGCAATGGTGGACACCCCTCCCTCACCGGGCTGCACCGTCCTAGATTCCGGCAGCAAAACTCTCAGCCCCAAGCACCTCCAGTCACTGCCCTGCTTGTCCCCGTGAGCGTGGGACCCGCCGAGCCCAATCACTGAGCTCCCTGCCTCAAAGTCCGTCTTCTCTATCTCTCTCTTCCTATCCACAAGCTGAAATGTCGACTCTCTCACTGGCGCCCCAGTAACCTGCCGATAGGGCACTGGGATCTGTGCAATCTCCCGTGCTGCTGCCCACTACTTTGGCCTAGATCACGCTTCCCAGGAAACTCCTGGTCTGGCTCATTGTCCAAGTCCCATTCAATCAGATGAACATGCCAAACTGCCCTTCCAAATCTCAGATTGCCGGTTTAACGGGGCACCCAGACCATTGAGTTCCATGCTGGATCCCGCCATGGTGCTGGCCGAAGAGGCAGCAGGAGCTGGCTGCATTAGCCGGGTGCCCTAGCGTCCCGTGTCTCTCCCACACCTGGGACTTTGAACGCTCTGTGGGCATAAAACGAACATCCGAGAATGCAGCTAGGACTCACCCTCTGCACCTTCACTGAGAGCTGCAATCCTGAGTCGCCTGTACAACGCTATCTTGCCTCCTCTGCCAAGTCAATTTTAAGCAAATAGAGCACAGCAGGAGGCATCACGCTACCAGACTTCAAACTATACTACAAGGCTACAGTAATCAAAACAGCATGGTACTGGTACCAAAACAGAGATATAGCCCAATAGAACAGAACTGAAGCATCGGAGGCAACACAACATATCTACAACCATATTATCTTTGGTAAACCAGACAAAAACAGGCAATGGGGAAATGATTCCCTATTTAATAAATGGTGTTGGGAAAACTGGCTAGCCATGTGCAGAAAGCAGAAACTGGACCCCTTTCTGACACCTTACACTAAAATTAACTCCAGATGGATTAAAGACTTAAACATAAGACCTGACACCATAAAAACCCTAGAAGAAAATCTAGGCAAAACCGTTCGGAACATAGGAGTAGGCAAGGACTTCATGACCAAAACACCAAAAGCATTGGCAACAAAAGCCAAAATAGACAAATGGGACCTAATCAAACTCCACAGCTTCTGCAGGGCAAAAGAAACAGTCACTAGAGTGAATCGCAACCATCAGAATGGGAAAAAAGCTTTGCAGTTTACACATCTGACAAAGGGCTGATATCCAGAATTTTCAAAGAACTCAAACAGATTTACAGAAAAAAAACAAACAAGCCATTTCAACAATGGGCAAAGGATATGAACAGAAACTTTACAAAAGAAGACATACATGAGACTAACAAACATATGAAAAAGTGCTCATCATCATTGGTCATTAAAGAGATGCAAATCAAATCTACATTGAGATACCATCTCACACCAGTTAGAATGGCGATCATTAAAAAATCTGGAGACAGCAGATGCTGGAGAGGATGTGGAGAAATAGGAACACTCTTACACTGTTGGTGGGAGTGTAAATTAGTTCAACCATTGTGGAAGACAGTGTGGCGATTCCTCAGGGACCTAGAAATAGAAATTTCATTTGACTCAGCAGTCCCATTACTGGGTATCTATCCAAAGGACTATAAATCGTTCTACTATAAGGACACATGCACACGAATGTTCATTGCAGCACTGTTTACAATAGCAAAGACCTGGAACCAGCCCAAATGCCCATCAATGATAGACTGGACTGGGAAAATGTGGCACATATACACCATGGAATATTATGCAGCAATCCAAAATGATGAGTTTGTGTCCTTTGTAAGGAAATGGATGAATCTGGAGAACATCATTCTCAGCAAACTGACACAAGAACAGAAAAAGAAATACTGCATATACTCACTCATATGTTGGTGAGAAAAATGAGAACACATGGACACAGAGAGGCGGTCTACTATACACTGGGGACTCTTGGGGGAAATGGGGAAGGGACAGTGTGGGGCCCAGGGGTGATAGCCTGGGTATGAATACCAAGTGTGGGCGATGCGGAGGAAGGCAGCAAAACACACTGCCATGTGTGTACCTATGCAACTATCTTGCACGTTCTGCACATGTACCCCAAAACCTATAATACAATAAAAATTAAAAAAAAAAGAAAAGAAGAAAAAAGAGAAAAAGTCTCCTGTCTATTTCACAGGTGTGCATTATTTAGTGAGACTCTGAATGAGTAGATACAACTAAATCCTGACTATTTATTTAGATGTGTACATTTAGTGAGGCTTTCAACTGGTAGCCATAAGAGAGTTCTGATTATTCCGCAGGTGTTAATTATTTAGTGATTCTCTGAATGAGTGGCGATAAAATATAGACTAAAGACTATATCACAATTGTGTCATATTCAGTGAGGCTTTGAAAGAGGGGACATGTGAAACAGAATTCTAATGATTCCACATGTGCGTTATTCACTGTTTCTTTGAATGCATAGCCGTATGACTTAGACACCTAATTATTCTCCATGTGTGCATTATTTCTACAGGGTCGGTATGAGTGTCCTTACCAAATAGACTCCTGAAACTTCAACAAGTGTGTATTACTCAGCGTTACACAAAATTAGAGTTTATATGAAGTAGACTCCTGACTACCACCCAGGTGTTTATCATTCAGGGAGGCACATAATTCATGGCTAGCTTAAACAGTGTCCTTATTACTCCATAAAAGCTCACTATTCACTGAAACTCTGAATGGGAGGCTATACAAAATAGACACCTGACTATTGCTCCATTGTGGATTATTCAATAAGGTTCTAAATGAGTGGTATTATGAAATAGAATCCTGAGAATTCCCCAGGTGTGTATCCTTCAGGGAGGCACAGAATGAGTGGCCACATAAAAAATGCTAGACTATTACCCTGGTGTGGATTATTCACTGAGGATCTAAATGAGTGGTTTCGTGAAGTAGACTCTTAACTCTTCCCCATGTTTGTATTAGTGAATGAGACTCTGACTACGCGGGCATAACAAAGAGACTCAGGTGTATTGCCCAAGTGTTCATTACTTACAGAGACTCTTAATGTGTAGAAATTTGAAGTAGACCCTTGACTGTTTCTGAGTGGAGTATTATTCAGAGAGGCCCAGAACGAGTGGCCATGTGAAAGAGATTCCTGACTTATCAGATATACATGTTATTCACTAGAACACTGAAATTGTGGCCTTATGAAATAGACTGCATTTTACTCCACAGGTGCGTGTTATTTTTTGACTCTCCAAACGAGCCTCCATATGAAATAAACTAGTGATTATTCCCTACATGTGCAATATTCGAAGAGGTTCTGTATGAGTGTCCATATCAAATAGTCTCCTGACTCTCACACATGTGTGTATCATTCACGGAGCTGCTTTATTTGGGGCCACCGTCAATAGGGTCGTCACTCCTCCACATCTCTTTATTAGGCACTGAAGCTCTGAATGAGAGGCCATATGAAATATACTCCTTACTATTGCCCAATTGTGCATTATTTGGGAATGTTGTGATTGAGTGGCCATATGACCTTGACTCTGACTATTCCCAAGGTGTGTATTCTTCAGTCAGTTTCTGAACGACAGACCACATAAAATAAACTCCTGACTCTGTCCTCTTGACTATTTCTCAGCTCTGCATTTTCCACTGAGTTACTTGGAGAATGGTCATAACAAATAGTCTCCAGACAATTCTCCAGGTGTGCATTATTCAGTGAGTCTCATAATAAGTGACTATATATAATAGAATCCTGAATATTTTCCAGATATATATTATTCTTCATTTAGGAACTGAATAATTGGCCATGTCAACTACACTCCTGACATTTCCATACGTTTGTATTATTCTGTGAGGCTTTGAATGTGTCGCCATATAATAGAGACTCCTATATACTACTTAGGCGTGTGTTTTTACAGTCGGCTGCAAATGAGTGGCTATACAAAATAGAATCCTGACTTTCCCAAGCTGTCTGTCATTCAGTTAGGCTCTGATTATTGTGGCTATATGAAATAGAATTCTGACTACAATACAGGTTTTCTTTACTCAATGAACCTCTGAAGAAATGCCACATGTAATAGCGTCCAGAATATTCCTCAGGAATTTATTATTCACTGAGGCTCTGAACTTTGGCCATATGAAATGGTTTTCTGACTAGTCAACAGGTGTGTATTATTAAATCTGACTCTAAATATTTGGACACATAGAATAGACTAGTGACTTTTCCAAAGTTGTGTATTATGACTCAGGCTTTGATTTTGTGGCCATAAAAAATAGACTAGTGTCTATTCTACACGTGTGCATTATTCCCTTAGGCTGCAAATGAGAGGCTAAATAAAGTACACTTCTAACACTACCCCAGGTGTGTGTCAATAACTGAGGTTCCTTTTCTATGACCCTATGCAATAGGAGGCTGTCTGTCTCAAATATTTTTATTATCCAGTGAATCTCTGAATGAATGTCTATAAGAAATAGACTACTGAGTACTTTACATTTGTGCATTATTCATTAAGGTAACGAGTCAGTGGCCATATAAAATGGAATCCTGACTAACCCACACGTTCATATTATCCACTGAGGCTATTAATGTGTTTGCAAATGAAATAGACTCCTGGCTGCTCCACAGTTCTGCATTATTTACCGAGGCTTTGAATGAATGTCCATCAAAAATAGACTCCAAATTATTCTCCTGGTGTGTATTATTAAGTGAGCCTCAGAAGATGTGGCCATACTAATTAGATTTCTTATGATATCAAGGGTCTGTATTATGCACTGAGGCTCTGAATATGTGTCTACATGAAAGAATCTCCTGACTACATCACATTTTTCAATGACACATTGAATGAGAGGCCAAATTGCAAAGTCTCCTGACTATTCCACCGGTGTGCATTATTTAGTGAGACTCTGAATGAGGAGATACAAGTAAATCCTGACTATTTATCCAGGTGTGTACATTTAGTGAGGCTCTCAATGAGTAGCCATAGGAAAGAGATTTCTGACTATTCCACCGGTGTGAATTATTTAGTGATTCTCTGAATGAGTGGCCATAAAATATAGACTCCAGACTATATCACAAGTGTGTAATATTCAGTGAGGCTGTGAAAGAAGAGCCATATGAAAGAGAATTCTATTGCCTCCACATGTGCGTTATTCACTGTTTGTCTGAATGAGTAGCCATATAACATAGACACCTCATTATTCTCCATGTGTGCATTACTCCAACAGGATCGGTATGAGTGTCCATACCAAATAGACTCCTGAAACTCCCCCAGGTTTGCATTAACCAGCGTTACAGAGAATTATACTTCATATGAAATAGAGTCCTACCACCCAGGTGTGTGTCATTCAGGAAGGCACTTAAATCATGACTATCTTAAACAGTGTCCTGATTACTCCATAGAAGTTCATTATTCACTGAAACTTTGAATGAGAGCCCACACAAAAGAGACACCTGACTATTTCTCTATTGTGAATTATTCAATAAGGTTCTAAATGAGTGGTAGTATGGAATAGAATCCTGAGAATTCCCCATGTGTGTATCATTCAGGGAGGCACAGAATGAGTGACCATGTAGAAAATGCTCAACTATTACCCTAGTGTGGATTACTCACTAAGGATCTTAATGAGTGTCTACATGAAGCATACCCTTAACTCTTCACCAGGTGTGCATTATTGAATGAGACTCTGACTTAGTGGGCATAAAAAAGAGACTCAGGTGTATTGCCCAGGTGTATATTACTTACAGACACTCTGAATGTGTAGGAATTTGAAGTAGACCCTTGACTGTTTCTGAGAGGAGTATTATTCAGAGACGCCCAGAATGAGCGGCCATGTGAAAGAGATTTCTGACTTATCAAATATATATGTCATTCACTAAAACACTGAAAGTGTGGCCGTATGAAATAGACCACATTTTACTACACAGGTGCGCGTTATTTTTTTGACTCTCCAAACGAACCACCATATGAAATTGACTAGTGATTATTTCCCACATATGCAATATTTGAAGAGGTTCTGTATGAGTGTCCATATCAAATAGTCTCCTGACTCTCACACATGTGTGTATCATTCACGGAGCTGATTTATTTGGGGTTACCTTCAAAAGGGTCCTCCCTCCTCCACAGCTGTTTATTACGCACTGAAGCTCTGAATGAGAGGCCATATGAAATAGACTCCTTACTATTGCCCCATTGTGCATTATTCGGTAATGCTGTGATTGAGTGGCCATATGACTTGGACTCTGACTATTTTCAAGGTGTGTATTCTACAGTCAGTTTCTGAATGAGTGACCACATAAAATAGACTCCTGACACTGTCCTCTTGACTATTTCTCAGCTCTGCATTTTCCACTGAGTCTTTGGGTGAACGTTCTTATCAAATAGTCTCCAGACAATTCTCCAGGTGTGCATTCTTCAGTGAGGCCCTTAATAAGTGGCTATGTATAACATATTCCTGAGTATTTTCCAAATATATGTAATTCCTAACTGAGGTTCTGAATAAGTTGCCATGTGAAATATGCTCCTGACATTTTTATAGGTCTGCATTATTCTGTGAAGCTCTGAATGAGTGGCCATAAAATAGAGTCTCCTGAATGCTCATCAGGCAAGTGTTTTTACATTTGGCTCTAAATTAGTGGCTATATAAAATAGAATTTTAACTTTTCCCTATGGGTATGCTATTCAGTTATGCTCTGAATATGTGGCTATAGGAAATAGAATTCTGACTACAATAAAGGTGTTTCTTATTCAAGGAAGCTCTGAAATTTATGCCACATGAAATAGCGTCCTGAGAATTTCCCAGGTATGTATTATTCACTGAGGCTCTGAAACTTTGGCCACATAAAATTGTTTTCTGACTTGTCCACAGGCGTGTATTATTGACTCTGACACTAAATATTTTGGCATGTAAAATGGAAAAGTGACTATTTCAAAGTTGTGTATTACTCAGGATTTGATTTTGTTGCCATAAAAAGTAGTCTAGTGTCTATTACACACGTGTGCATTATTCCCTGAGGCTGTAAATGAGAGACTATAAAAGTAGACTCCTAACACTTCCCTAGGTGTGCCTTACACAGTGAGGCTCATTTTGTGTGACTATATGAAACAGGATGCTGCTATATTAAATATTTGTATTATTTGGTTAATCTCTGAATGAGTGTTTATATGAAATAGACTGCTGAATACTTGACATCTGTGCATTTTTCACTGACGTTTCGAGTGAGTGGCCATATAAATTGGAATCTGGACTAATCCACACGTGCATATTATCCACTGAGGCTATGAATCAGTGTCCTAATAAAATAGACTCCTGGCTACTCCACTGTGTACGTTATTTACCGAGGCTCTGAATGAATGCCCATCGAAAATAGACTCCAAATTATTCTCCAGGTGTGTATTATTCAGTGAGGCTCAGAAGATGTGGCCATATTAATTAGATTTCCTACAAAATAAAGGGCCCGATTTATTCACTGTAGCTCTGAATATGTGTCTACATGAAATAGACTTCTGACTACATCACGTTATTCAGTGACACTCTGAATTAGAGGCAACTTGAAAAAGTCTCCTGACTATTTCACAGGTGTGCATTATTTATTGAGACTCTTAATGAAGGGATATAGGTAAATCCTGACTATTTTCCCAGGTGTGTACACTTAGTGATGTTCCATATGAGTGGCCATAAGAAAGAGACTTCTGACTATTCCACAGGTGTGCATTATTTAGTGTTTCTCTGAATGGGTGGCCATAATAAATAGACTCCAGACTATATCAAAAGTGTGTAATATTCAGTGAGGCTGTGAGAGCGGGTCCATAAAAATCACACGTCTAATTACTTTACATGTGCATTATTCACTGTTTGTCTGAATGAGTAGCCATATAAGATAAACTCCTCATTATTCATTATGTGTGCATTAATCAAACAGGTTCTCTTTGAGTGTCCATACGAAATAGACTCCTGACAGTGCCCCAGGTGTGTATTACTCAGTGCTGCACAAAATTAGATTTGATATGATATAGATGCCATGCTATTACCAAGGTGCGTATCATTCAGGAAGGCACTGAATTTGTGGCTATCTTAAACAGGGTCCTGATTATTCCATGAAATTTTATTATTCATTGAAACTTTGAGTGATAGACCATATAAAATAGACACCTGACTATTGCTCCATTGTGAATTATTCAATAAGGTGATAAATGCGTGGTAGCATCAAATAGAATCCTTAGGATTCTTTAAGTTTATATCACTCAGTGAGGCACAAAATAAGTGGCCATATAAAAAATGCTCGACTCTTAACCTGGTGTGCATTATTCACTGAGGCTCCAAATGAGTGGCTTCATGAAGTAGACTTAACTCTTCCACAGGTTTGTATTATTGAATGAGACTCTGACTAAGTGGGCATAAAAAAGAGACTCAGGTTTATTGCACAGGTGTTCATTACCTACAGAGTCTCTGAATGTGTAGCCATTTAAAGTAGACCCTTGACTATTTTTGAGGAGAGTATTCTTAACAGAGGCCCTGAATGAGTGGCCATGTGAAAGAAATTCCTTACTTTTCAGATATACATATTATTCACTTAAACACTGAAAGAGTGGCTTTTTGAAATAAAAGCCATTTTACTCCACAGGTGTGCATAAGTTTTTGATTGACCAAACGAAACACCATATGAAACAGACAAGTGATTATTCCCCAAATGTACTGTATTCGAAAAGGCTTTGATTGTGCGGCCATGTAAAATAGACTAGTGTCTATTCCACACGTGTGCATTATTTCCTGATTCTGTAAATTAAAGGCTATATAAAGTAGACTCCTAACACTTCCCCTGGTGTGCATTACTCAGTGAGGTTTTTTTGTTTAATTATATGAAACAGGGTGCTGTCTCTCTCAAATATTTGTATTATTCAGTGAATCTCTGAATGAGTGTCTATATGAAATAGACAGCTAAGTATTGTACATTTTTGCATTTTTCACTGATGTTACGAATCAGTGGCCATATAAAATGGAATCCTGACTAATCCACACGTGCATATTATCCAATGAGGCAATGAATGAGTGTCCTAATAAAATTGACTCCTGGCTTCTCCACGGGTGAACATCATTTTCCGAGGCTCTGAATAAATGTCCATCGAAAATACACTCGAAATTATTCCCCAGGTGTGTATTATTCAGAGAGGCTCAGAATATGTTTCCATATCAATTAGATTCCTTACTATATCAAGTGTCTTTCTTATTCAGTGAAGCTCTGAATATGTGTTTACATTAATTAGACTCCTGACTACACCACATTATTCAGTGACACTCCGAATTAGAGGCCACATGAAAAAGTCTCCTGACTATTCCACAGGGGCGCATTATTTAGTGAGACTCTTAATAAGGGGATAAAGGTAAATCCTGACTACTTCTCAAGGTGTGTACACTTAGTGACTCTTAACGAGTGGCCATAGGAAAGAGACTTCTGACTATTCCGCAGGTGTGCATTAATTAGTGATTCTCTGAATAAGTGGCCATAAAAAATAGACTCCAGACTATATCAAAAGTGTGTAATATTCAGTGAGGCTGTGAACGAGGGGCCATATGAAACAGACTTCTAATTACTCCACATGTGCATTATTCAGTTTGTGTGAATGAGTAGCAGTATGACATATACTCCTCATTATTATACATGTGTGCATTAATGAAACAGGCTCCGTTTGAGTGTCCATACCAAATAGACTCCTGACACTGCCCTTGGTGTGTATTACTCAGCGATACACAGAAGTAGAGTTCATGTGAAATAGACTCCTGTCTCTCACAAAGGTGCGTATCATTCAGCAAGGCACTTAATTCAGGGCTATGTTAAACAGCATCCTGATTACTCCATAGAAGTTTACTATTCACTGAAACTTTGAATGGTAGACCATATAAAATAGGGATTTGACTATGGCTCCATTGTGAATAATTAAATAAGGTTCTAAATGAGTGGTACTATCAAATAGAATTCTGAGGATTCTTCAGGTGTATATCACTCAGTGAGGCACAAAATGAGTGGCCATATAAAAAATGCTCCAATATTACCCTGGTGTGCATTATTCACTGAGGCTCTAAATGAGTGGCTACATGAAGTAGACTCTTAAATCTTCCTTTGTTGTGTATTATTGAATGAGACTCAGACTAAGTGGGCATAAAAAAGACACTCAGGTATATTGCCATGGTGTTCATTACGTACAGAGACGTTGAATGTGTAGCCATTTGAAGTAGACCCTTGACTATTTTTGAGGAGAGTATTGTTCACAGAGGCCCTGAACGAGTGGCCATGTGAAAGAGAATCCTGACTTATCATATATACATATTATTCACTATAACACTGAAAGAGTGGCCTTATGAAATAGAACCCATATTACTCCACAGGTGTGTGTTATTTTTTGATTCTCCAAACGAATCACCATATGAAACAGACTTTTGATTATTCACCACATGTGCAGTATTCGAAAAGGTTCTGTATGAGTGTCTATATCAAATAGTCTCCTGACTCTCACACATGTGTATCATTCACGGAGCTGCTTAACTTGGGCCTACGTTAAATAGGGTCCTGACTACTCCACAGCTTTTTATTACTCCCTGAAGCTCTGAATGGGAGGCCATATAAAATAGCCTCCTTACTATTGCCCCTTTGTGCATTATCCCGTAATGCTGTGATTCAGTGGCCATATGACTTGGACTCCTACTATACCAAAGGTGTGTATTCTTCAGTGAGATTAGCGAGTGACCACATAACATAAACTTCTGACTCTATCATCTTGACTATTTTTCTGTTCTGCATTGTCCACTGTGTCGCTGGTTGTAGGGTCATATCAAATAATCTTTAGACTCTTCCTTATGTGTGCACAATTCCGTGATTCTCTGAATAAGTGGCTATATATAATATAATCCTGAGTATTTTTCAGATATATATGATTCTTCACTGAGTTTCTGAATAAGTGGCTATGTGCAATACACTCCTGATGTTTCCATAGGTCTGTATAATTCTGTGAAGCTCTGAATGAGTGGCCATAAAATAGAGACTCCTGAATACTCCTCAGGCGTGCTTTTTTACATTCGGCTTTAAATGAGTGGCTATACGAAATAGAATCTGGACTATTTCCAAGGTGTATGTTATTTAGTTAGGCTCTGAATATGTAGCTATATGAAATAGAATTCTGACTACAATACAGGTGTTTATTATTCAATGAAGTTCTGAAATTGATGCCACATGAAATAGCGTCCTGAATATTTCTGAAGTATGTATTATTCACTGAGGATCTGAAACTTTGGCCATATGAACTTGTTTTCTGACTATTCCACAGGCGTGTATTACTTACTCTGACTCTAAATATTTGGGCAGATGGAATAGACTAGTGACTATTCCAAAGTTGTGTATTACTCACTCAGGCTTCGATTTTGTGGCCATATAAAATAGACTAGTGTCTATTCCACACGTGTGCATTATTCTCTGAGGCTGTAAATGAGAGGCTATATAAAGTAGAATTTTATCACTTCTCCAGGGGTGCATTACTCAGTGAGGCTCTTTTTGTATGACCATATGAAACAGGATTTTGTCTATCTTAAATATTTGTATTATTCACTGAATCTCTAAATGAGTGTTTATATGAAATAGACTGCTGAGTACTTTACATTTGTGCATTTTTCAATGAGGTTAGGAGTCAGTGTCCATATAAAATGAACTCCTGACTAATCCACACGTGCATATTATCCACTGAGGCTATGAATGTGTGTCCTAATAAAATAGACTCCTGGCTATTCCACAGGTGTACATTATTTACCCAGGCTCTGAATGAATGTCCATCAAAAATAGACTCAAAATTATTCTCCAGGTGTGTATTATACAGTGAGGCTCAGAAGATATGGCCATATTAATTATATTCCTTACTATATCAAGGGCCTGTCTTATTCACTGAGGCTCTGAATATGTGTCCACATGAAATAGACTCCTGACTACACCACATTATTCAGTGATTCTGCAAATTAGAGGCCACATGAAAAAGTCTCCTGTTTATTCCACAGATGTGCCTTATTTAGTCAGAATGTGAATAAGGGGATAAAGGTAAATCCTGACTATTTCCCCAGGTGTGTACACTTCGTGAGGCTCTTAACGAGTGGACATAAGAAAGAGACATCTGACTATTCAGCAGTTGTGCATTATTTAGTGATTCTTTGAATGAGTGGCCATAAAAAATAGACTCCAGGCTATATCACAAGTGTGTAATATTCAGTGAGGTTTTGAAACAATCTCTGTTTACCCTTTGTCTCCTGTGTGTAAAACCTCTCTCCTGTTTGTATCCTCTTCTCTCCTGTGTGTACGCCCTTTTTTCTTTGTGTACCTCCCCTACCTGTATGTATCCTCCTCTTTCCTGTGTGTATCCCTTTTTCTCCTATGTTTATCTATTTTTTATGTGTGTATTCCCCTCTATCCTGTGTGTACCCTCCTCCCTCCTGTGTATATCACCACTCTCCTGTGTATATCCCCCTCTCTCCTGTGTGTATTCTTCTGTCTCCTGTGTATTTCCTTATCTCTTTTGTGTGTAAACTCCTCTATCCTGTGTGTATCCTCCTCTCTCCTGTGTGGATCCCCCTCTTCTGTGTGTATCTTTTTCTCTACTGTGTGTATCCTCCTCTATTCTGTGTGTATTCTCCTCCCTCTTGTGTGTATCCCTCCTCTATCTTGTGTGTATCCCCCCACTCTCCTGTGTGTATCCCCGCTGTTTCCTGTGTGTATTCCCCTCTCTCAAGTGTGTGTCCCCTTCTCCTGTGTGTATCCCTTCTCTCTCCTGTGTGTATCCCTTCTATCTCCTGTGTGTATCCTCCACTCTCCTGCGTGTATCCTCCTCTCTCCTGCGTGTATCCTCCTCTCTTGTCTGTATCCTCCACTCTTTTGTGTTTATCTTCCTCTCTCCTGTATTTATCCTTCTTTCCCTGTGTGAATCCCACTCTCTCCTGTGTGTATGCCTCAATCTCCTGTGTGTATCTTCTTCCCACCTGTTTGTATTCCTCAATCTCCTGTTTGCATTTCCCTCTCTCCTGTGTGTATCCCCCACCCTCCTGTGTGTATCCCCCATCTCCCCTGTGTGTATCCTCCTCTCTCCTGTGTGTATGCCATTCTCTTTTGTGTGTATCCCCCTCTACTGTGTGTATCCCCCTATCTCTTGTGTGTATCTCCCCGTCTCCTGGGCGTATCCCTCTCGCCTGTGTGTATCTCCCTCTTTTTTGTGTTTCCCCCTCTTATTTGTGTATCCTCCTTTCTCCTCTGTGTAGCCTCCTCTCTCCTGTGTGAATCCCTCTTCCCCTGTGTGTATTTTCCTCTCTCCTGTGTGTATCCCCCTCCCTCTTGTGTGTATACTGCACTCTCCTGTTTGTATCTTCCTTGTTCCTGTGTGTATCCCCTTCTCTCCTGTGTGTATCCTCCTCTCACCTGTGTGTATGCCCCCTCTCTTGTATGTATCCCCCTCTCTCCTGTGTGGATCCCCCCTCTCTTGTGTGTTTACTCTCTTCTTTGTGTATCCTCCTTTCTCCTTTGAGTAGCCTCCACTCTCCTGTGTGTATCCTCCTCTCTCCTGTGTGTATCGCCCTCCCTTCTGTGTTTATGCCGCACTCTCCTGTTTGTATCCCCGTTTTTCCTTTGTGTATCCCCCTCTCTCCTTTGTGTAGTCTCCTCTATCCTGTGGGTATGCCCATTTCTCTTGTGTGTATTCCCCTCTCTCCTGTGTGTATCCCCCACTCTCCTGTGTGTATCCAACTCCCTTTTTGTGTATCCCTGTCTCTTGCGCTGTATTTCTTTTTCTCTCCTATGTGTATTTTCCTCTCCTGTGTGTATCCCCCTCTCTCCTTTGTGTATTCTCATCTCTCCTGTATATATGCCCTCTCTGTTGTGTGCATTCTTCTCTTTCCTGTGTGTATTACCTTGTCTCTTGTGTGTACGCAACTCTCCTCTGTTTATTCTCCTCTCTCTTGTGTGTATGCCTTTCTCCTATGTGTATTCTCCTCTCTCCTGTGTGTATCTTCCTCTCTCCTGTGTGTATCTTCCTCTCTCCTGTGTGTATCCTCCTCTCTCCTGTGCGTATTCTTCTTTCTCCTGTGTGTATTTTCATCTCTCCTGTGTGTGTCTTTCTCTCTCCTGTGTGTAATCCTCCTCTCTTTTTTGTTTTCCCCCCTTCTGTGTGTAACCCCTTTCTCTCTTGTGTGTATCCTCCATTTCTTCTGTGTGTCCCCCTCTCTTCTGTGTGTATCCCCTCTCTCCTGTTTGTATCCTCCTCTCTCCTGTGTGGATTCTCCTCTCTCCTGTGTTTATCCCCCTATCCCCTTTGTGTATTTCACTTTCCTGTGTGTATGCCCCACTCTACTTTGTGTATCTTCCTCTCCTGTGTGTATCCTACTTTCTTCTGTGTGTAACTTTTTCTCTCCTGTGTGTACTTCTTTTTCTCCTGTGTGTATCACATCTCTCCTTTGTGTATCTTCCTCTCTCCTGTGTGTATCCTTCTGTCTCCTGTGTGTATTATTCTCTCGTTTGTGTGTATCCTCCTCTCTCCTGTGTGTACCTTCCTCTCTTCTGTGTGTATCACCCCTCTCCTGTGTGTATCCCCCTCTCTCCTGTGTGTATCTTTCTGTCTCCTGTGTGTATCCTTCTCTCTTCTGTGTGTATTCTCCTCTCTCCTGTGGGTATCTTAATCTCCTGTGTGTATCTTCCTCTCTCCTGTGTGTATTCTCCTCTCTCCTGTGTGTATCCTATTATCTTCTGTGTGTATCCCTTTTCTCTCCTGTGTGTATCCCCGCTCTCTCATGTGTGTATCACCCCTTCCTCCTTTGTGTATCCCCCTCTCTCCTGTGTGTATTCCATCTCTACTGTGTGTATCCTCCGCTCTGCTGTGTGTATCCTTCTCTCTCCTGAGTGTACGCCCTTCTCTTCTGTGTGTATCCCGATCTCCTGTGTGTATTCTTATCTCTCCTGTGTGTATTTCCTTTTCTCCTGTGTGTATCACCCTATACAGTGTGTATGCCCCTCTCTCCTGTGTGTTTCCCCATCTCCTGTGTGTATCCTCCTCTCTTCTGTGTGTATCCTTTTCTCTTTTTGGTGTATTTTCCACTCTCCTGTGTGTATGCCAATCTCCTTTTTGTATTATTTTCTCTCGTGTGTAAACCCCTCTCTCCTGTGTGTACCTTTCTTTTCCTGTGTGTATTTCCCTCTCCTGTGTTTCTCAACCCTCTCTCCTGTGTGTATCCTCCTTTCTCCTGCGTGTATCCTCCTCTCTTTTGTGTGTATCCTCCTCTCTTTTGTGTGTATCCTCCTCTCTCCTGCGTGTATCCTCCTCTCTTCTGTCTGTATCCTTATTACTTTTATGTGTATTTTCCTCCCTCCTGTATTTATCTTTCTTCCCTGTGTGTACCAACCCTCTTCTGTTTGTATCTCCCTCCATCCTGGGTCTATGCCCCACTCTCCTGTGGGAATCTTTCTCTCTCGTGTGTATCCCCCCTCTCTGCTCGGTGTATACTCCTCTCTTTTTTGTGTGTACTTTTTTCTACTGTGTGTATCCCCCTCTGCAGTGTGTATCCCCTTCACTTCTGTGTGCATTTCCCCCACTTCTGTGTGTACCCTACTAGCCTGTGTGTATCTCCCTCTATACTGTATGTTTCTTTCTCTCCTTTGTGTATCCTCCTCTCTCCTGAATGTATCCTTATCTCTGCTGTGTGTATCTTTCTCTCTCTTGTGTGTATCCCCCTCTCTACTGTGTGTATCCCCCTACCTCCATTGTGTACTCCGCACTCTCCTGTTTGTATCTTTCTCTCTCCTGTGTGTATCTCTCTCCTGTGTGTATCCTTTTCTCTCCTCTGTGTATCCTTCTCTGGCTTGTGTGTATTCTCCTCTCTCCTGTGGATATCCCCCTCAGTTTTTGTGTATGCCCATTCCTCCTGTGTGTATCTCCCCTTCTCCTGTGTGTAACCTCCACTCTCCTGCGTGTATCCTCCTCTCTTCTCTTTGTATCCTCTTTCCTTTTGTGTGTATCCTCCTCTCTCCTGTATTCATCCTTCTCCCACTGTGTGTATACCCGTCTCTCCTTTTTGCATCCACCTCTTTCCTGTGTGTATCCCCCATTTCCTGTATGTATCCCCCATCTCCTGTGTGTATCCTTCTCTCTCCTTTGTGTATGCACCTCTCTCCTGTGTGTATCCCCCGCTCTCCTGTGTGTACTTCCCCGTCTCCTGTGTGTATCCCTCTCCCCTGTTTGTATCCTCCTCTGTCCTGTGTATTTCCCCTTTCTTTTGTGAATCCTTTTCTCCACTGTGTGTATCGTCCTCTCTCCTTTGTGTATCCTTCCCTCTCCTGTGTGTATTTTCCTCTCTCCTGTGTGTTTCCCCCTCCTTCTGTGTGTATCCTTCTCTCTCCATTGTGTATTCCCCTCCCTCCTGTGTGTATTCCGCACTTTCCTGTTTGTTTCCCCTCTCTCCTGTGTGTATCCCCCTCTCTCCTGTGTGTATCCCTCTCTCTCCTGTGTGTATCCTCCTCTCTACTGTGTCTATGCCCCTCTGTCTTGTGTGTATTCTTCTTTCTCCTGTATGTATCTCCCTCTCTCTTTTCTGTGTCCCCATCTCCTGTGTGTTTCCCCCTCTCTCCTGTGTGTATTACTTTGTCTCCTGTGTGTATCCAAATCTCTTGTTTGTATCCCCTCTCTCCTGTGTGTATGCCCCTCTCCTGTGTGTATCCTCCTTTCTCCGGTGTGTATTCTCCTCTCATTTGTGTATCCTCTTCTCTCCTGTATGTATCCTCCTCTTTTCTGTGTGTATTCTCCTCTCTCCTGTGTGTATTTTATACTCTCCTGTGTGTATCTTACTTGCCCCCTTCTGCTGTGTGTATCCCCCTCTTCTGTGTGTATTCTTTTCTCTGTTGTGTGTATCCTTTTTTCTCCTGTGTGTATCTTTTTTTGTGGGTGCATGCCCGTCTCTTCTTTGTGTATCCCCCTCTCCTGTGTGTATTCTTTTTTCTCCTGTGTGTATTTTCTTCTCTCCTGCGTGTATATTTCTTTATCCTGTATGTATACTTCCTCTCTTCTGTGTGTTTTCGCCCTCTCTCCTGTGTGTAAACTTTTTTCTCCTGTGTGTATTTTCCCTTTCTCCTGTGTGTATACTCCTCTCTCCTGTGTGTATTCTCCTGTCTCCTGCGTGTATCTTTTTCTCTCCTGAGTGTATCCCTCCGCTTTCTTGTGTGTTTCCCCCTCTCTCCTGTGTGTAACACCTTTCTTTCCTGTGTGTGTCACCCCTTTCTCCTGTGTGTATCCCCCTCTCTCGTGTGTATCTCCTCTCTCCTGTTTGTTTCGTCCTCTCTTCTGTGTGTATCCTTCTCTTTCATGTGTTCATGCACCAATCTCCTGTGTATCACACTTTCTTGTGTGTATTCTTATTTCTCCTGTGTGCATTCCTCTCTCTCCTTTGTGTATTCCCCTCATTTGTGTGTATACCACTCTCTCCTATGTGTATTCCGATCTCTCCTGTGTGGATTCCCCTGTCTCTTCTTTGTATCTCCGTCTCCTCCGTGTGTCCTCCTTTCACCTATGTGTATCCTCCTCTATTTTTTTGTGTATCTTTTCTCTCTCCTGTGTGTATGGACCTGTCTTCTTTGTGTATTCCCCTCACCTTTGTGTATACCTTTCTCTCCTGTGTGTATCTTCCTTCTCTCCTGTGTGTATCCCCCTCTCTTTTGTGTGTATCCCCGTCGCTCCTGTGTGTATTCTTTTCTCTTCTGTGTGTATCCCCCTTCCCTTCTGTGTGTATTTTTCTCTCTCTTGTGTGTATCACCCTCTCTCCTGTGGGTATCCTCCTCTGTGCTGCGTGTATCCGCCTTTGTCTGGCGTGTATCCTCCTCTCTTGTGTGTATACCTCTCTCCTGTGTGTATACCCCTCTCTCCTATGTGTATTTCGTCTCTCCTGTGTGAATCCTTCTCTCTCGTGTGTATCGCCCTCTCCTGTGTGTATGCTCCTCTCTCTTTTGTGTATCCATCTCTCTCCTTTGTGTATCTTCCTTTCTCCTGTGTGTATCCTTCTCTTTACTGTGCGTATCTTCATCCTTCTGTGTGTATTTCACTCTCTCCAGTGTGTAGCCTCTCCCTTTTCTGAGTATGCCCAACTCTCCTGTGTGTATCTCCCTCTCTCCTGTTAGTATCCCCCCTCTCCCCTGTGTGTATTCCTTCTCTCGCCTTTGTATATCCTACTCTCTTCTGTGTGTATCCCCTCTTTATTGTGTGTATCTCCCCTCTCTCGTGTTTGGAACCCTGTCTCTCCTCTGTGTATCCTTCTCTTTTATGTGTATACCCTCTCTCCTGTGTTTTTCCCCCTCTCCTGTGTGTTTTCTTCTCTCTCCTGTGTGCATTTCCCTGTCTCCTGCATGTATCCATCTCTCCTGTGTGTATCCTTCTCTTTCCTGTGTGTATGGCCCTCTTCTGTGTGTATACTCCTCTTTCCTGTGTGTATCCTCTTCTCTCTTGTGTGTATCCTTCTTCCTCCTATGTGTATCCTGGTTTCTCCTGTGTGTATCACTTTGCTTTCCTGTGTGTTTCCCCCATCTCTCCTGTGAGTAACACCATTCTTTCCTGTGTGTATCACTCCTTCCTCCTGTGTGTATCCCCCTCTCTCTTGTGTGTATCCCCTCTCTCCTGTTTGTTTTTTGCTCTCTCCTGTGTGTATCCTCCTTTCTCCTGTGTGTATCCCCCTTGCTCCTGTATGTATCTTCCTTTTTTGTTTGTATGCTTCTGTCTCCTGTGTGTATCTCCCCCTCCTATGTGTATCCTCCTCTCTCCTGTGTGTATCATTTTCTCTCCTGTGTTTATCCCCTCTCTCCTCTGTGTATCCCACTCTCTCCTCTGTGTATTTCCCTCTCTTTTTCATATCCCCCTCTCTTCTGTGTATATCCCCCACTCCTGTGTGTATCCTCTTCTCTTCTGTGTGTATCTTCCTCTCTCCTCTGTGTATCCTCCTCTCTTTTGTGTGTACCCCCCTCTCCTGTGTGTATTTTTCTCTCTCCTGTGTGTATCCTCGTCTTTCCTTTGTGTATTTCCTTTACTCCTGTGTGCATCACCCTTGCTTCTGTGTGTATTTTCCTCTCCTGTGTGTATCCCTTTCTTCTTTGTTTATCCCACTCCCTTCTCTGTGTATACCCCCTTTTCTGTGTGTACACCCCTCTCTCCTGTGTGTATCTTCCTCTCATCTGTGTGTATTCCTCGCTCCTCTGTGTATCCTCCTTTCTACTGTGTGTATCCTTTTCTCTTCTGTGTGTATCATTCTCTCTCTTGTGTGTATCCCCCTTCTCTGCTGTGTGTATTTTTCTCTCTTTTTTGTGTATTTCCCTCTCTCCTGCGTCTATCCTCCTCTGTGCTGCGTGTATCCTCTTTTCTTTTGCGTGTATCCTTTTCTCTCCTGTGTGTATACCCTTCTCTTCTATGTATTTCCCTCTCTCCTCTGTGGATCCTTCTCTCTCTTGTGTGTATCGCCCTCTCCTTTGTTTATCCTTTTCTCTCTTTTGTGTATCCGTCTCTCTCCTGTGTGTATGCTCTTTTCTCCTGTGTGTATACTCCTCTCTCCTTTGCGTATCTTCCTTTTTCTGTGTGTATCTTACTCTCTCCAGTGTGTATCTTCTTCTTTCTGTGTGTATGCCCCACTCTCGTGTGTGTATCCCCCTCTCTAATGTTAGTATCCCCCCTCTCCCCTGTGTGTATTCTTTCTCTCACCTTTATGTATCCTAATTTCTTCTGTGTTTATTCTTCTTTCTTGTGTGTATCCCCCATCTCTCCTGTGTGTATCCTCCACTATTTTGTGTGTATACACCCTCTCCTGTGTGTATCCTCCTCTCTCCTTTCTGTATCTTTCTCTCTCCTGTGTGTATCTGCCCTCTCTCAAGTGTGTAATGCCCTCTCTCTTCTGTGTACTCCCCTCTCTTCTGTGTATCCTCCTCTCTCCTGCGTGTATCTTCCTTTCTCCTCTCTGTATCCTCCTCTCTCCTGTGTGTATCTTCCTCTCTCCTGTGTGTATATTCCTCTCTCGTGTGTGTATCCCCCCTCTTCTTTGTGTATCCTTCTCTCTTCTTTTTGTATTCTCGTTTTTCCTGCGTGTGTTTCCCTTTCTCCTGTGTGCATCCCCCTCGCTCCTGTTTGTATTGTCCTCTCCTGTGTGTATCCCTTTCTCCTTTGTGTATCCCACTCTTTTCTGTGTACATCCCCCTTTTCTGTGTGTATGCCTTTCTCTCCTGTGTGTATCCTCCTCTCTACCGTGTGTATTCTTTTGTCTTTTGTGTGTATCATTCTCTCTCTTGTGTGTATCCCCCTTCTCTCCTGTGTGTACTTTTCTCTCTCCTCTGTGTATTCCCCTCTTTTCTGCGTGTATCCTCCTCTGTGCTGCGTGTATCCTCCTTTGTTCTGCGTGTATCATCCTCTCTTCTGTGTGTATACCCGTCTCATGTGTGTATACCCCTCTCTTTTATGTGTATTTCCCTCTCTCTTGTGTGTATCCTTCTCTCTCGTGTGTATCGCCCTCTCCTGTGTGTATCCTTCTCTCTCTTGTTTGTATCCGTCTCTCTCCTGTGTGTATCCTCCTTTCTACTGTGTGTATCCTCCACTCTACTTAGCGTATCTTCCTCCTCCTGTGGGTATCTTCCTCTCTCCAGTGTGTGTCTTCTCCCTTCTGGGTGTATGCCCCACTCTCGGGTGTGTATCCCCCTCTCTCCTGTTAGTATCCTTCCTCTCCCCTGTGTATATTCTTTCTCTTGCCTTTATGTATCTTACTTTCTTCTGTGTGTATCCTTCTCTTTCTTTTGTGTATGCCCCCACTCTCCTGTGTGTATCCTCCACTCTCCTGTGTTTATCCATCCTCTCCTGTGTGTATCCGCCCTCTCTTCTGTGTGTAACGCCCTTTCTCCTCTGTGTATGTTCCTCACTCCTGTTTATACTCCTCTCTCCTGCATGTATCCTCCTCTCTTTTTTGTGTATCTTCCTCTCTACTATGTGTATTCCCCTCTCTCCTGTGTGTATACACTCTCTCCTGCGTGTACCCCCCTCTTCTGTGTGTATCCCCCTCTCTCCTGTGTTTATGCTCCTCTCCTGTGTGTATCCTCCTCTCCCCTGTGTGCATCCTTTTCTCTACTGTGTGTATCCTCCTCTCTTCTGTGTGTATTCCTTCACTTTTCTGTGTGTTTCCCCCTCTCTCCTGTCGGTAACACCTTTCTTTCCTGTGTATATTTCCCCTTTCTCCTGTGTGTATTCTTTTCTTTCTTCTGTGTATCCCCCTTTCTCCTGTGTGTATACCCCTTTGTTGTGTGTATGCTCCTCTCTTGTATGTTTATCTCCCTCTCCTATGTTTATCCTCCTCTCTCCAGTGTGTATTCTTTTCTCTTCTGTGTTTTTTTCTCTCTCCTGTGTGTATCCCACTGTTTCCTGTGTGAATCCTTCTCTCTTCTGCGTGTATCCTCCCCTCCCCTCTGTCTATGTCCCTCTCTTCCATTGTAAGATTTTGATGTAGAAGTCCTGTTTTGTAGAAGTCTTGTTTTGTAAAAAGCTTGCTTGTAAAGGGTGTTTGGGGTGAGGAAGTGGGCAGGGAAGGATCTGTGAGCCCATTTAAATGTCCATGAACTGTTCTGGGGGGCTAAGAGCTCTTGGCGTTTCAGAACGATATCTTGGAGGCTGGGAGTCTGGCCAACTCCCAGTGCCCAAGAAACAGTCAAGAACAGGGCATTTATGAAGTGGATCTTCCCTGTTTACTGACTGACCCAAAGATGAGTACGTAAATTAGTTATGTAAGCTGATACAATAAAGGAGTAGAGGAACACATAGACATTGGATCAGAGTGACTTCCAGATGTGACTTGCGAATCGCCCATGCTGCTGTCTTCCTGGGGCTGAGATGTGACTTGCAAATCGCCCATGCTGCAGTCTTGCCGGTGCTGAGGTGGAGTGGTTTCTGTGTATATATGTGTATATATATATGTAACTATCATCTTTCCATTCTCCTACTTCTCTCATTAAAATTTTCTATCACTTTATTATTGTTCTCGGTCTGGTGTTTTCTTCCCACGAACCTGCCTGTTAAAAGGAAAAAAATCCCAAGCTTGGTACTCGCAGTTAGCGCAACACCTATATGTATCACCCTCTCCTGTGTTTATCTTCCTCTCTCCTGTGTGTATTCCACACTCTCCTCTGTGTATCCCCCATTCCTGTGAGTATCCCACTCTCTTCTCTGTGTGTCCCCCACTCCTGTGTGTATCCTCTTCTCTTCTGTATGTATCTTCCTCTCTCCTCTGTGTATCCTCCTCTCTCCTGTGTGTATCTTTCTCTCTCCTGTGTGTATTCCCCCTCTTCTGAGTGTATCCTTCTCTCTCCTTTGTGTATCCTCGTCTTTCCTGTGTGTATTTTCCTTAGTCCTGCGTTCATGCCCCTCGCTCCTGTGTGTATTTCCCTCTTTTGTGTGTATCTTTTTCTCCTTTGTATATTTCCCTCTCTTCTCTTTTTATCCCCCTTTTTCTGTGTGTATGCCAATCTCTTCTGTGTGTATTCTCTAACCTGTGCGTATCCCTCGCTCCTGTGTGTATTCTTTTCTCTGTAGTGTGTATCCTCTTATCTCCTGTGTGTATTATTTTCTCCCTTGTGTGTATCCCCCTTCCCTCCTGTGTGTATTTTTTTTTCTCTTCTGTGTGTATCCCCCTCTTTCCTGCGGGCATCCTCCTCTCTCCTGTGTGTATTCCCCTTTTCTGTGTGTATACCCGTCTCTCCTATGTGTATTCCCCTCTCTCCTGTGTGGATCCCCCTCTCTTGTGTGTATCGCCCTATCCTGTGTGTACCCTCCTCTCTCTTGTGTACATCCGTCTCTCTTGTGTGTATCCTGCTTTCTCCTGTGTGTATCCTCCTCTCTTCTGTGTGTATCTTTTCTCTTTTCTGTGTGTATGTCCCTCTCTCTTTTGTGTATTTTCCTCACCTGGTGTATACTTCTCTCTTCCTTGTGTATCCCCCTCTCTCCTGTGTGTATCCCCCTCTCTATTTTGTGAATTCCCGTCTCTCCTGTGCATATCATTCTCTCTCCTGTGTGTTTGCTCCTCTCTTTATGTGTATTCTCCTCTCTCTTGTGTGTATCTTCCTCTCTCCTGTGTGTATCCGCCCTCTCTCTTGTGTGTAACGCCCTCTTTCCTCTGTGTATTAACCTCTCTCCTGTGTATACTTCTTTCTTCAGCGTGTATCCTCCTCTCTTTTTTGTGTATCTTCCTCTCTCCTATGTGTATTTTTCTCTCTCCTGTCTGTAGACCACTGTCTCTTGTGTGCATTTTCCTCTCTTTTGTGTGGATTTCTCTCTCTCATATGTGCATTTCCCTCTCCTGTGTGTATACCCTCTCTCCTGTGTATATCCCCCTCTTTTGTTTGTATTTCCCTCTCTCCTGTGTTTATTTCCCTGTCTCCTGTATGTATCCAACTCTCCTATGTGTATCCCCCTCTCCTGTGTGAATGCTTCTCTACTATGTGTACACTTCTCTCTCCTGTGTGTTTCCTTCTCTCTCCTTTGTGTATCCTCCTCTCTCTTGTGTGTATTCCTCCACTTTTCTGTGTTTCTTCCATCTCTCCTGTGTGTAACACCTTTCTTTTCTGTGTGTATTACCCCTTTCTTCTGTGTGTATACTCCTGTCACTTGTGTGTATTCACTTTTTCCTGTTTGTTTTCTCCTCTCTCCTGTGTGTATCCTTTTCTCTCCTGTGTTTACGCTTCTCTCTCTTGGGTGTATCACCCTTTCCTGTGTGTATCCCTCTTTCTCCTGTGTGTATCCCCCTTTTTTTGTGTGTATGCCCCCCTCTCCTCTGTATCTTTTTCTCCTATGGGTATCTTTTTCTCTCCTGTGTGTATCCTTTTGTCTCCTGTGTGTCCCCCTCTCTCCTGTGTGTATCCCCCTCTCTTCTGTGTGTATCCCCCTCTCTTCTGTGTTTATCTCCCTCTCTCCTCTGTGTATCCCCCTCTCTTCTGTGTGTATCCTCCTCTATCCTGTGGGTATCCAGTTCTCTTCTCTATGTATGACCCTCTCTCCTGTATGTATCCCCCTCTCTTCTGTGTATTTTTCTCTTTTCTGCATATCCCCCTTTCTTCTGTGTGTAACTCACACTTCTGTGTGTAACCTTTTTTCTTCTGTGTGTTACTTCCTCTCTTCTCTAAGTATCCTCCTCTCTTTTATGGGTGTCTTCCTCTCTCCTGTATGTATCTCCACTCTCCTGTGTGTGTCCTTCTCTCTCCTGTGTGTATCTTCCTTTTTGCTTGTGTATTTTCATTTCTCCTGTGTGCATCCTTCTCACTCCTGTGTGTATTTTTCTCTTCTGTGTGTATCCCCCCGTTTCTGTGTTTATGCCCCACTTCCTTGTGTGTATCTTTTTCTCACCTGTGTGTATCCCTCGCTCCTTTGTGTATTTTCCTCTCTCCTCTGTGTATCCCCCTTCTCTCCTGTGTGTATTTTTCTCTCTCCTGTGTGTATTTCCCTCTCTTCTGTGGGTATCGTCCTCTGTCCTGCGTTTATCCTTTTTTCTCCTGCGTGTGTCCTTTTCTCTCCTGTGTGTATACCCCTCTCCTGTGTGTATACCCCTCTTTCTTATGTGTATTTCCTTGTCTCCTGTGTGGATCCCCCTCTCTCTTGTGTGTATCACCCTTTCCTGTGTGTGTCCTCCTCTCTCCTGTGTGTATCCGTTTCTCTTCTGTGTTTATCCTTCTTTCTCCTGTGAGTATCCTCCTCTCTACTGTGCGTATTTTCCTCCTCTTGCGTGTATCTCACTCTCCAGTGTGTATCATCTTTTTTTCTGTGTGTATCTCCCACTATCCTGTGTGTATTTACCTGCCTCATGCATGTATCCAACGCTTTTGTGTTTTCCCCGTTTTCTCTGTGTATCCCCCACTCCTGTGTGTATCTCCTTCTCTTCTGTGTGTATCTTCCTCTCTCCTGTGTGTATCCCCCTTCTCCTGTGTGTATCATTCTCTCTGCTGTGTGTATCCTCCTCTTTTCTGAGTGTATTTCCCTTTCTTTTGTGTGCATCCCCCTCGCTTCTGTGTGTATTTCCGTCTCCTGTGTGTATCCCTTTCTCCTTTGTGTATCCCCCTCTCTCCTCTGTGTATCCCCAATTTTCTGTGTTTATGCCCCTCCATCCTGTGTGTATCCTCCTCTCACCTGTGTGTATTTCTCTCTCCTGTTTGTATCACCCTTTCCTGTGAGTATCATTCTCTCTTCTGTGTGTACCCACTAACTACTGTGTTTATTCTTATTTTATGTGTGTATGCCCCGTCCCCTGTTTGTATCCCCCTCTCCTGTGTGTATCCTCATTTCTCCTGTGTGTATCGTTTTCTGTTCTCTGTGTATCCCCCACTCTCCTTTGTGTATCCCCCTTTTTTCTGTGTGTATCCCCATTTTTTCTGTGTGTATCCTCCTCTATCCTGTGAGTATATTCCCTCTCTCCTGTGTGTAGTCCCTCTCTCCTGTGTGTATCCCCCTCTCTCCTCTGTGTATACTCCTTTCTTCTGTTTTTATCCTCTTCTCTCCTGTGTGTATCCCCATCTCTTTTGTGTGTATCCTCCTCTCTCCTGTGTGTATCTTTTCTCTCTCCTGTGTGTATGCCCCTCTCTCCTCTGTGTATCTCCTCTCTCCTGTATGTAACCTTCTCTCTGCTGTGTGTATCCTCCTTTCTTCTGTGTCTACACCCCTCTCTCCTGTGTGGATCCCCCTCTCCCGTGTTTATGCTTCTTTCTCCTATGTGTATCCCCCTCTCATGTCTTTATCCTCCTCTCTCCTGTGTATATCCTCCTTTCTCCTTTGTTTATTCCCTACTCTCCTGTGTGTATCCATTTTTCCTTTGTGTATCCTCGTCTCTCCTGTGTGTACCCCCTCTCTCTTTTGTGTACCCTCCACTGTCCTGTGTATATCACCACTCTCCGTGTGTATCCCCCCTCTCTTCTGTGTGTATCCCCCTCTCTCCTTTGTGTATCCCCCTATCTCCTGCGTGTATTTTCCTCTCTCCTGCGTAAATCCTTCTATATGCTGTGTGTATGCCCCCTTCTCTTTGTATACACCTCTCTCCTGTTTGCATTCCCTTCTCTCCTGTGTGGATCTTCCTCACTCCTGTGTGTATTCCCTCTATCCTTTGTCTATTCTCCTCTCTGCTGTGTGTATACTCCTCTCTCCTGTGTGTATCCGTCTCTCTCCTGTATGTATCCTCTTTTCTCCTATGTGAACCCTCATCTCTCCTTTGTGTATTCTTCTCTCTTCTGTGTGTATATTTCTGTCTACCATGTGTATTCTTCCCTCATTTGTGTGTATCCTCCTCTCTCCTGTGTGTATTTTTTCTTTCATGTGTGTATCCTTTCCTCTCCTGTGTGTATCCCCCTCTCCTGTGTGTATCTTTCTCTAATCAGTGTGTATCCTCCTTTCTCCTGTGTGTATCCTCCTCTCTTCTCTGTGTATCTTTTTTCTCTCCTGTGTATCACTCCTCTCTCCTGTGTGTATCCACCCTCTGTCCTGTGTGTATCTTCCGCCTCTCCACTTTTTATCTTCCTCTCTCTTGTGTGTATCCCCTCTCTCCTGTTTGTATCCTCCTCTCTGCTCTGTGTATCCTCCTCTCTCCTGTGTGTACGCCCAACTCTCCAGTGTGTATCTCCCTGTCCTGTGTGTATCCTCCTTTCTTTTGTGTGTATTTATCATTCTCTTGTGTGTGTCCCCCTATCCTGTGTTTATGGTGTTTTTTTCTGTGTGTATTCCTTCTTTTATGTGTATCCTCCTCTCGCCTTTGTGTATCCTCCTCTCTTCTCGGTGTATCCCCCTTTCTCCAGTGTGTATCCCCCTCTCCTTTGTATATCCTCCAACCTCCTGTGTGTATTCTACTTTCTACTGTGTGTACCCTCCTCTCTCCTGTGTGTATCACGCCACTCCTGTGTATATCCTCCTCTCTTTTGTTTATATTTTCTCTCTTTTTTGTGTGTATCTTTCTATCTCCTGCGTGTATCCTCCGCTCTCCTGTGTTTATCCTTCTCTCTCCTGTGTATCCTCCAATCTCCTGCGTGTATCCTCTTCTCTTCTATCTGTATCATTCTCTTTTTCGTGTGTATCTTCCTCTCTTTTGTATTTATCCTTTTTTCTCTGTGTGTATCCCCCTCTCTCCGGTGTGTATTACCCTCCCTCCTGTGTGTATTCTTCACTCTCCTGTGTGTATTCCCCTCTCTTTTTTCCATATTCACCCACTCTCCTGTGTGTATCCTCCTGTCTCCTGTGTGTAATCCCCTCTTTCATTTGTGTACTGCCCTCTCCTGTGTGTATCTTCTTCTCTTCTATGTGTATACCCCCTCTTCTGTGTTTATCTTTCACACCTGTGTGTATCCCTTTCTCTCCTGTGTGTTTCCACTCTCCTTTGTGTATCCTTCTTTCTCCTGTGTGTTTCCTCCTCTCTCCTGTGTGTATCCTCCTTTCTTTTGGGTATATTTTTTCCCTTTCTTAGTATCTCCCTCTTCTTTGTGTGTATCCCCCTTTCTCCTGTGTGTATCCTCCATTCTTCTCTGTGTATTCTCCTCTCGCCTGTGTGTATCTTTCTCTCTCGTGTGTGTATCCTCCTCCTTCCTGCCTGTATCCTCCTCTCTCCTCTGTGTATCCTCCTCTATCCTGTGTTAACCCTCCTCTCTCCTGTGTGTATTCTTCTTTCTTTTGTGTGTCTCCTCCCTCATTTTTGTGCATCCTCCTCTCTGCTGTGTGTATCCCCCTCTCCAGTATGCATCCTCCTCTCTCCTGTGGTTATCCCTTCTTTCTCCTGGGTGTATCCGTTTTTTGTCCTGTGTGTAACACCCTCCCTCCTGTGTGTATCCATTCCCTCTCCTGTGCGTTTCCCCCTCTCTCCTTTGTGTATCTCCTCTCTCCTGTGTGTATCTTCCTCTCTGCTGCGTGTATCCTGTTTTCTCCTGTGTCTACGCCCCTCTCTCCTGTGTGTATCCCCCTCTCCTCTGTGTTTCCTCCTCTTTTATGTGTTTATCCCTTTTTCTCCTGTGTGTATCCCCCTCTTATCTGTGTAAGCCCCTCTCTCCTGTGTGTATCTCCCTCTCCGCTGTTTATCCTCCTCTCTCCTTTGTGTATCCTCCTCTCTCCTCTGTTTTTTCCTTACTCTCCTGTGTGTATCTTTTTTCCTTTGTGTATCCTCTTGTCTCCTGTGTGTACCCCCTCTCTCCGGTGTGTACCCTCAACTATCCAGTGTGAATAACCACTCCCCGTGTGTATCCCCATCTCTTTTGTGTGTATTCTCTTTGTTTTGTGTATATGCCCCACTTCTGTGTTTATCCACCTCTCTCGTGTGTGCATTCCCCTCTCTCCTGTTTGGATCTTTCTCACTCCATTGTGTATGCCCTCTCTTTTGTGTGTCTCCTCCTCTCTGCTCTGTGTATAATCCTCCTGTGTGTATCCATCTCTTTCATGTGTGCATCCTCTATTCTCTTGTGTGAACCCTCATTTCTCCTGTTTGTATCACCACTATCCTATTTGTATCCTTCTCTCTCCTGTGTGTATCCTTCTGTCTACCGTGTGTATCCTTCCCTTTTTTGTGTGTATCCTCCTATCTCCTGTGTATCCTATTCTTTCCTGTGTGAATCCTCCTCACTTTTGTGTGTATCTCCCTTTCCTGTGTGTACCTTTCTTTCTCCAGTGTGTATCCTCCTTTCTCTTGTGTGTATCCTCCTCTCTTCTGTGTGTATCATTTTTCTCTCCTGTGTATATCAACCTTCTTTTTTGTGTGTATTTCCCTCTCTCCTCTGTGTATCCCCCCTATATCCAGTTTGTGTACCCCTCTCTTTTGTGTGTATTCCCTCTCTCCTATGTGTAACCCCCTCCCTTTTGTGTGTATACTTTCTCTCTTTTGTGTGTATTTTCCACTCTCCTCTGTGTATCCCCTCTCTCTTTTGTTTATCCTCCTCTCTGCTGTGTGTATTCTTTTTTCTCCTGTGTGTACGCTTCTCTCTCCTGTGTGTTTCCCCTTGTTCTGTGTGTATCTTACTCTCTCTTCTGTTTATTTTTCTTTCTCCTGTTTGTATCACCCTATCCTGTGTGTATGCCCTTTTATACTGTGTGTATTTATTTCTCCTGTGTTTATCCTCCTCTCTTTTTTGTGTATCCTCCTCTCTCCTCTGTGTATCCCCTACTCTCCTCTGTGTAGCCCCCTTTCCTTTGTGTATCCTTTTCTCTTTTTTGTGTACCAAATGTATCTTGTGGGTACCCTCCACTCTCTTGTGTGTATCACCCCTCTCCCATGTTATTTTTTGACTCTCCAAACGAATGACCATATGAAATGGACTAGTGATTATTCTTCACATGTGCAATATTCGAAGTCGTTCTGTGTATTACTCAGCGTTACACAGAATTAGAGTTCATATGAAATAAACTCCTGACTACCACCCAGGTGTGTGTCATTCAGGATGGCACTTAATTCATGGCTATCTTAAACAGTGTCCTGATTACTCCATTGAAGTTTAGTATCCACTGAAACTCTGAATTAGAGGCCATACAAAATAGACAACAGACTATCGCTCCATTGTGAATTATTCAATAAGGTTCTAAATGAGTGGTAGTATGAAATAGAATTCTGAGAATTCCCCATGTGTGTATCATTCAGGGAGGTACAGAATCAGTGGCCATATAAAAAATTCTCGACTCTTCCCCTGGTGTGGATATTTTACTGAGGATCTAAATGAGTGTCTACATAAAATAGACTCTTAACTCTTCCCCAGGTGTGTATTATTGAATGAGACTCAAACTAACTGGGCATAAAAAAGAGACTCAGGTGTATTGTCCAGGTTTTCATTACTTACAGAGACTCTGAATGTCTAGGCATTTGAAGTAGACCATTGACTCTTTCTGAGGGGAGTATTATTCACAGAGGCCCAGAACGAGTGGCCATGCGAAAGAGATTCCTGACTTATCAGATATACATGTTATTCACTAAAACACTGAAAGAGAGGCCTTATGAAATAGACTGCATTTTACTCCAAAGGTGCACGTTATTTTTTGACCCTCCAAATAAACCACCGTATGAAATAGACTAGTGATTATGCCCCACATGTGCAATATTCGAAGAAATTCTGTATGAGTGTCCATATCAAATAGTCTCCTGACTCTCACACATGTGTGTATCATTCACGGAGCTACTATATTTGGGACTACCATCCGTAGGGTCCTCACTCCTCCACAGCTGTTTATTACACACTGAAGCTCTGAATGAGAGGCCATATAAAATAGACTCCTTACTATTGCCCCATTGTGCATTATTTTTTAATGCTTTGATTGAGTGGCCATATGGCCTGGATTCTGACTATTCCCAAGGTGGGTATTCTTCAGTCAGTTTCTGAATGAGTGACCACATAAAAAAGACTCCTGACACTGTCCTCTTGACTATTTCTCACCTCTGCGTTTTCCACTGAGTCGCTGGGTGAACAGTCATATCAAATAGTCTCCAGACAATTCTCCAGGTATGCATTATTCAGTGAGTCTCTTAATAAGGCTATATATAATAGAATCCGGAGTATTTTCCAGATATACATGATTCTTCACTGAGTAACTGAATAAGTGGCCATGTCAAGTACACTCCTGATATTTCCATATGTCTGTATTATTCTGTGAGGCTCTGAATGAGTAGCCAAAAAATAGAGACTTCTATATACTATTCAGGCATGAGATTTTACATTCGGCTGTAAATGAGGGGCTATATGAAATAGAATCCTGACTTTCCCAAGGTGTCTGTTATTCAGGTAGGTTCTGAGTATGTGGCTATATAAAATAGAATTCTGACTACAATACAGGTGTTCTTTTCTAAACGAACCTCTAAAAAAATGCCACATTTAATAGCGTCCAGAGTATTCCTCAGATATTTATTATTTACTGAGGCTCTGAAACTTTGGCCATATGAAATAGTTTCCTGACTAGTTTACAGGGGTGTATTATTGATTCTGATTCTAAATATTTGGGCACATGGAATAGACTAGTGACCATTCCAAAGTTGTGTATTACTGAAACAGGCTTTTATATTGTGGCCATATAAAATAGATTAGTGTCTATTTTACACGTGTGCATTATTCCCTTACACTGAAAATGAGAGGCTATGTAAAGCAAACTCCGAACACTTCTCCAGGTGTGTGTCACTCAGTGAGGCTCTTTTCGTATGACCATATGAAACAGGATGCAGTCTTTCTTAAATAATTTTACTTTCAGTGAATCTCTCCATGAGTGGCTATATGAAATAAACGGCTGAGTACTTTACATTTGTGCATTATTCATTTATTTTGCGAGTCAGTGGCAATATAAAATGTAATCCTGACTAATCCACACGTGCATATTTTCCACTGAGGCTATGAATGTGTTTACAAATGAAATAGACTTTTGGCCACTCCAAAGGTCTGCATTATTTACCGAGGCTCTGAATGAATGTCCATCGAAAATAGACTCCAAATTATTCTCCACGTGTGTATTATTCAGTGAGCCTCAGAAGATGAGGTCATACTAACTATATTTCTTACTATATCAAGGGTCTGTCTTATGCACTGAGGCTCTGAATATGTGTCTACATGAAACAGTCTCATGACTACACCACATTTTTCAATGACACATTGAATGAGAGGCCACATGAAAAAGTCTCCTGGCTATTCCACAGGTGTGCATTATTCAGTGAGACTCTGAATGAGGAGATACAAGTAAATTTTGACTATTTATCCAGGTGTGTATATTTAGTGAGGCTCTCAACGGGTAGCCATAGGAAAGAGACTTCTGACTATTCTGCCGGTGTGAATTATTTAGTGATTATCTGAATGAGTGCCCATAAAATATAGACTCCAGACTATATCACAGGTGTGTAATATTCAGTGAGGCTGTGAAAGCGGGAGCATATGAAAGAGAATTCTAATGACTCCACATGTGCGTTATTCACTGTCTGAATAAGTATCTGTATGACATAGAAACCTCATTACTCTACATGCGTGCATTATTTTAACAGGTTCGGTATGAGTGTCCATACCAAATAGACTCCTGAAACTCCCCCAGGTGTGTATTACTCAGCGTTACTCAGAATTAGAGTTCATATGAAATAGACCCCTGACTACCACCCAGGTGTTTATCATTCAGGAAGGCACTTAATTCGTGGCTTCTTTAACAGTGTCCTGATTACTCCATAAAAGTTTATTATTCACTGAAACTCTGAATGATAGGCCATACAAATTAGACACCTGACTATGGCTCCATTGTGAATTACACAATAAGGTTCTAAATGAGTGGTAATATGAAACAGAATCCTGAGAATTCCCCAGGTGTGTATCATTCAGGGAGGCACAGAATTAGTGGTCATATAGAAAAGGCTCGACTATTACACTGGTGTGGATAATTCACTGAGGATCTAAATGAGTGGCTACAGAAAGGAGACCCTTAACTCTTCCCCAGGTGTGTATTATTGAATGAGACTATGACTAAGTGGGCATAAAAAAGAGACTCACGTCTATTGCCCAGGTGTTCATTACTTACAGAGACTCTGAATGTGTAGACATTTGAAGTAGACCCTTGACAGTTTCTGATGTGAGTATGATTCACAGAGGCCAAGAACGAGTGGTCATGTGAAAGAGAATCCTGACTTATCAGATATACAGGTTATTCCCTAAAACACTGAAAGAGCGGCCTTATGAAATAGACCGCATTTTACTCCACAGGTGCGTGTTATTTTTTGACTCTCCAAACCAACCACCATATGAAATTGACTAGTGATTATTTGCCACATGTGCAATATTCAAAGAGGTTCCGTATGAGTGTCCATATCAAATAGTCTCCTGACTCTCACACAAGTGTGCATCATTCACTGAGGTGGTTTATTTGGGGCTACATTCAATAGGGTTCTCCCTCCTCCACAGCTATTTATTATGCACTGAAGTTCTTAATGAGAGGAAATATGAAATAGACTCCTAACTATTGCGCCATTGTGTATTATTCGGTAATTCAGTGATAGAGTGGCCATATTACCTGGACTCTGACTATTACCAAGGTGTGTATTCTTCAGTCAGTTTTGAACGAGTGACCATATAAAATAGACTCCTGAATCTGTCCTCCTGACCATTTCTTAGCTTTGCATTTTCCACTGAGTCGCTGGGTGAACGGTCATATCAAATAGTCTCCAGACAATAATCCAGGTGTGCATTATTCAGTGAGTCTCTTAATAAGTGGCTATATATCATAGAATCCTGAGTATTTTCCAGATATATATGATTCTTCACTGAGGAACTGAATAAGTGTCCATGTCAAGTACACTCCTGAAATTTTCATACGTCTTTACTATTCTGTGAGGCTGTAAATGAGTGGCCATATAATAGAGACTCCTATATACTACTAAGGCATAAGATTTTACATTCAGGTGTAAATGAGTGGCAATAAAAAACAGAATCCTGACTTTCCCAAGGTGTCTGTTATTCAGTAAGGATCTGAGTATGTGGCTATATAAAATAGAATTCTGATTACAATACAGGTGTTCTTTACTCAATGAAACTATGAAGAAACGCCACATCTAACAGCATCCAGAGTATTCCTCAGGTATTTATGATTCACTGAGGCCCTGAAACTTTGGCCATATGAAATTGTTTCCCGACTAGTCTACAGGCATGTATTATTTACTCTGACTCTAAATATTTGTGCATATATAATTGACTAGTGACTATTCCAAAGTTGTGTATTACTGACTCAGGCTTTGATTTTGTGGCCATGCCATATAAAACAGACTAGTGACTATTCCACACATGTGTATTATTCCCTTAGGCTGTACATGAGAGGCCATGTAAACTACACTTCTAAAACTTCCCCAGGTGTATGTCACTCAGTGAGGCTCTTTTTGTATGACAATTTGAAACACGAGGCTATTTCAAATATTTTATTACTCAGTGAATCACGGAATGAGCAGCTATATGAAATGAACTGCTGAGTACTTTACATTTGTGCATCATTCATTGAGGTTACGAGTCAGTGGCCATATAAAATGGAATCCTGATTAATCCACGCGTGCATATTTTCCACTGAGGCTCTGAATGTGTGGCCAAATAAAAGAGACTCCTGACTACTCCACAGGTCTGCATTATTTACCGAGGCTCTGAATGAATGTCCATCGAAAACAGACTCCAAATTATTCTCCACGTGTGTATTATTCAGTGAGCCTCAGAAGAAGTGGTCATACTAATTAGATTTCTTACTATATCAAGGGTCTGTCTTATGCACTGAGGCTCTGAATATGTTTCTACAAGAAAAAGTCTCCTGACTACACAACATTGTTCAATGACACATTGAATGAGAGGCCATATGAAAAGGTCTCCTGACTATTACACAGGTGTGCATTATTTTTTTTTTCTTTTCTTTTTTTTTTTTTTTTTTTTTTTTTTAAATTTATATTGCATTATAGGTTTTGGGGTACATGTGCAGAACGTGCAAGATAGTTGCATAGGTACACACATGGCAGTGTGTTTTGCTGCCTTCCTCCCCCTCACCCACACTTGGTATTCATCCCCAGGCTATCCCCCCAGCCCCCCCCGCTGTCCCTCCCCCATTTCCCCCAACAGTCCCCAGTGTATAGTAGACCGCCTCTCTGTGTCCATGTGTTCTCATTTTTCTCACCCGCCTATGAGTGAGTATATGCGGTATTTCTTTTTCTGTTCTTGTGTCAGTTTGCTGAGAATGATGTTCTCCAGATTCATCCATGTCCCTACAAAGGACACAAACTCATCATTTCTGATTGCTGCATAATATTCCATGGTGTATATGTGCCACATTTTCCCAGTCAAGTCTATCATCGATGGGCATTTGGGTTGGTTCCAGGTCTTTGCTATTGTAAACAGTGCTGCAATGAACATTCGTGTGCATGTGTCCTTATAGTAGAAAGATTCACAGTCTTTTGGATAGATACCCAGTAATGGGATTGCTGGGTCAAATGGAATTTCTATTTCTAGGTCCCTGAGGAATCGCCACACTGTCTTCCACAATGGTTGAACTAATTTACACTCCCACCAACAGTGTAAGAGTGTTCCTATTTCTCCACATCCTCTCCAGCATCTGCTATCTCCAGATTTTTTAATGATCGCCATTCTAACTGGTGTGAGATGATATCTCAATGTGGTTTTGATTTGCATCTCTCTAATGACCAATGATGATGAGCACTTTTTCATATGTTTGTTGGCCTCATGTATGTCTTCTTTTGTAAAGTGTCTGTTCATATCCTTTGCCCATTTTTGAATGGGCTTGTTTGTTTTTTTTCTGTAAATCTGTTTGAGTTCTTTGTAAATTCTGGATATCAGCCCTTTGTCAGATGTGTAAACTGCAAAGATTTTTTCCCATTCTGATGGTTGTCGATTCACTCTAGTGACTGTTTCTTTTGCCGTGCAGAAGCTGTGGAGTTTGATTAGGTCCCATTTGTCTATTTTGGCTTTTGTTGCCAATGCTTTTGGTGTTTTGTTCATGAAGTCCTTGCCTACTCCTATGTCCTGAACGGTTTTGCCTAGATTTTCTTCTAGGGTTTTTATGGTGTCAGGTCTTACATTTAAGTCTTTAATCCATCTGGAGTTAATTTTAGTGTAAGGTGTCAGGAAGGGGTCCAGTTTCTGCTTTCTGCATATGGCTAGCCAGTTTTCCCAACACCATTTATTAAATAGGGAATCCTTTCCCCATTGCCTGTTTTTGTCTGGTTTATCAAAGATGATATGGTTGTAGATATGTTGTGTTGCGTCCGATGTTTCTGTTCTGTTCCATTGGTCTATATCTCTGTTTTGGTACCAGTACCATGCTGTTTTGATTACTGTAGCCTTGTAGTATAGTTTGAAGTCTGGTAGCGTGATGCCTCCCGCTGTGTTCTTTTTGCTTAGAATTGACTTGGCTATGCGGGCTCTTTTTTGGTTCCATATGAAATTCATGGTGGTTTTTTCCAGTTCTATGAAGAAATTCAATGGTAGTTTGATGGGGATAGCATTGAATGTGTAAATTACTTTGGGCAGTATAGCCATTTTCACAATATTGATTCTTCCTAACCACGAACATGGAACGTTTCTCCATCTGTTTGTGTCCTCTCTTATTTCGTTGAGCAGGTGTTTGTAGTTTTCCTTAAAGAGGTCCCTTACATTCCTAGTGAGTTGTATTCCTAGGTATTTTATTTTCTTTGTAGCGATTGTGAATGGCAGTTCGTTCTTAATTTGGTTCTCTTTAAGTCTGTTGTTGGTGTATAGGAATGCTTGTGATTTTTGCACATTGATTTTATATCCTGAGACTTTGCTGAAGTTGCTTATCAGTTGCAGGAGCTTTTGGGCTGAGGTGATGGGGTCTTCTAGGTATACTATCATGTCGTCTGCAAATAGAGACAATTTGGCTTCCACCTTTCCTATTTGAATACCCTTTATTTCTTTTTCTTGCCTTATTGCTCTGGCTAGAACTTCCAGTACTATGTTGAATAGAAGTGGTGAGAGAGGGCATCCTTGTCTAGTGCCGGATTTCAAAGGGAATGCTTCCAGTTTTTGCCCATTAAGTATGATATTGGCTGTTGGTTTGTCATAAATAGCTTTTATTACTTTGAGATATGTTCCATCAATACCAAGTTTATTGAGGGTTTTTAGCATAAAGGGCTGTTGAATTTTGTCAAATGCCTTCTCTGCGTCAATTGAGATAATCATGTGGTTTTTGTTTTTGCTTCTGTTTATGTGGTGAATTACATTTATAGACTTGCGTATGTTGAACCAGCCTTGCATGCCCGGGATGAATCCTACTTGATCATGATGGATAAGTTTTTTAATGTGCTGTTGCAATCGATTTGCCAGTATTTTATTGAAGATTTTTGCATCTATGTTCATCATGGATATTGGCCTGAAGTTTTCTTTTCTTGTTGAGTCTCTGCCAGGTTTTGTTATCAGGATGATGTTGGTCTCATAAAATGATTTGGGAAGGGTTCCCTCTTTTTGGATTATTTGGAATAGTTTCAGAAGGAATGGTACCAGATCCTCTTTGTGTGTCTGGTAGAATTCAGCTGTGAACCCATCTGGACCTGCGCTTTTTTTGTGTGGTAGGCTCTTAATTGCTGCCTCAATTTCTGACCTTGTTATTGGTCTATTCATAGTTTCAGCTTCCTCCTGGTTTAGGCTTGGGAGGACACAGGCATCCAGGAATTTATCCATTTCTTCCTGATTTACTAGTTTGTGTGCATAGAGTTGTTTGTAGTATTCTCTGATGATGGTTTGAATTTCTGTGGAATCTGTGGTGATTTCCCCTTTATCGTTTTTTATTGCATCTATTTGGTTGTTCTCTCTTTTCTTTTTTATCAGTCTGGCTAGTGGTCTGTCTATTTTGTTGATCTTTTCAAAAAACCAGCTCTTAGATTTGTTGATTTTTTGAAGGGTTTTTCTTGTCTCTATCTCCTTCAGTTCTGCTCTGATCTTAGTTATTTCTTGTCTTCGGCTAGGTTTTGAGCTTTTTTGATCTTGCTCCTCTAGCTCTTTCAATTTTGACGATAGGGTGTCAATTTTGGATCTCTCCACTTTTCTCATGTGGGCACTTATTGCTATATATTTTCCTCTACAGACTGCTTTAAATGTGTCCCAGAGATTCTGGTACGTTGTGTCTTCGTTCTCGTTGGTTTCAAAGAACTTCTTTATTTCTGCCTTCATTTCATTGTTTATCCAATCAACATTCAAGAGCCAGTTGTTCAGTTTCCATGAAGCTGTGCGGTTCTGAGTTATTTTCTGAATTCTGAGTTCCAACTTGATTGCACTATGGTCTGAGAGACTGTTTGTTATGATTTCCGTTGTTTTGCATTTGCTGAGGAGTGCTTTACTTCCAATTATGTGGTCAATTTTGGAGTAGGTGTGATGTGGTGCTGAGAAGAATGTATATTCTGTGGATTTGGGGTGGAGAGTTCTGTAAATGTCTATCAGGTTTGCTTGTTCCAGGTCTGAGTTCAAGTCCTGGATATCCTTGTTAATTTTCTGTCTGGTTGATCTGTCTGCTATTGACAGTGGAGTGTTAAAGTCTCCCACTATTATTGTGTGGGAGTCTAAGTCTCTTTGTAAGTCATTAAGAACTTGCCTTATATATCTGGGTGCTCCTACATTGGGTCCATATATATTTAGAATCGTTAGCTCTTCTTGTTGTATTGATCCTTTTACCATTATGTAGTGACCTTCTTTGTCCCTTTTGATCTTTGTTGCTTTAAAGTCTATTTTATCAGAGATGAGAATTGCAACTCCTGCTTTTTTTTGCTCTCCATTTGCTTGGTAAATCTTCCTCCATCCTTTTATTTTGAGCCTTTGTGTATCTTTGTGTGTGAGGTGGGTTTCCTGAATACAGCACACTGATGGGTTTTGGTTTTTTATCCAATTTGCCAGTCTGTGTCTTTTGATTGGTGCATTTAGCCCATTTACATTCAGGGTTAATATTGTTATGTGTGAATTTGATACTGCCATTTTGATGCTATCTGGCTGTTTTGCCCATTGGTTCATGTACATTCTTCATTTTGTTGATGGTCTTTAGCATTTGGTATGCTTTTAGGATGGCTGGAACTGGTTGTTTCTTTCTATGTGTAGTGCCTCTTTCAGGAGCTCTTGTAAAGCAGGCCTAGTGGTAACAAAATCTCTGAGTACTTGCTTGTTCGTGAAGGATTTTATTTTTCCTTCACTTATGAAGCTCAGTTTGGCTGGATATGAAATTCTGGGTTGAAAGCTCTTTTCTTTAAGGATGTTGAATATTGGCCCCCACTCTCTTCTGGCTTGTAGAGTCTCTGCCGAGAGATCTGCTGTGAGTCTGATGGGCTTCCCTTTGTGGGTGACCTGACCTTTCTCTCTGGCTGCCCTAAGTATTTTCTCCTTCGTTTCAACCCTGGTGAATCTGATGATTATGTGCCTTGGGGTTGCTCTTCTTGCGGAGTATCTTTGTGGTGTTCTCTGTATTTCCTGGAGTTCAGTATTGACCTGTCTTGCTAGGTTGGGGAAATTTTCCTGGATAATATCCTGAAGAGTGTTTTCCAGCTTAGATTCATTCTCTTGATCACATTCTGGTACACCTATCAAACGTAGGTTGGGTCTCTTCACATAGTCCCACATTTCTTGGAGATTTTGTTCATTCCTTTTTGTGCTTTTTTCTTTAATCTTGGTTTCACGTTTTATTTCATTGAGTTGATCTTCAATTTCTGATATTCTTTCTTCTGCTTGGTCAATTCGGCTGTTGAAACTTGTGCATGCTTCACGAAGTTCTCGTGTTGTGTTTTTCAGCTCCTTCAATTCATTCATATTCCTCTCTAAGTTTTCCATTCTTGTTATCAATTCCTCGAATTTTTTTTCAAATCTTTTTTCAAGGTTCTTAGTTTCTATGCACTGATTTAGAACATGTTCTTTTAGCTCAATGAAGTTTCTCATTATCCACTTTCTGAAGTCTGATTCCGTCATTTCGTCACACTCATTCTCCGTCCAGCTTTGTTCCCTTGCTGGTGAGGAGTTTTGGTCCTCTGTAGGAGGTGAGGTGTTTTGGTTTCGGGTGTTTTCCTCCTTTTTGCGCTGGTTTCTTCCCATCTTTATGGATTTATCCGCCTGTCGTCTTTGTAGTTGCTGATTTTTCAATTGGGTCTCTGTGTGGATGCTGAGATTGTTGATGATGAAGTATTTTTGTTACTTAGTTTTCCTTCTAGTGGTCTAGCCCCTCTGCTGTATGAGTTCTGAGGTCCACTCCAGGCCCTGTTTGTCTGGAGTATACCTGTAGCAGCTGTGGAAGACTGAGGGATGATACCAGTTTCTTCTTCTGCTGTCTTTGTTCCAGAATGATGCCCGCCAAATGTCAGTCTGATTAGTCCTTTTTTTGCGGTGACTCTTTGGATATACAGGGGTCAGGGAGCTGCTTAAGGAGATGGTTTGTGCTTTATAGTAGCTCCAGTGCTGAGCTGTGAGCTCCGTTGTTCATTCAGTGTTGTTGGGAGGTTGTTTATGTCTGCTGTAATAGAACTCATAAAACACCACCCTTTTATTTCCCCCCCTTATATGCACTGTTTCAGGGAGTTGGGGCTTTCTTTATGAGTATCTGTTGCACTGTCCTGCCCCACTAGGTGGCAGTCTATTCACTATTTGCCTGCCGGGGCTCTGACCCACTAGCGCGGTTCTGCCCTGTTGCTGCTGGACTCCCTTTTGCTGTGGAGAGCTCCTGTCTCCTGGGAGTCTCTCTGTTATGGCAGGTTGCCTCGGCAACGGCAGGCTGCTTCGGCCCTGGGCGGTGCTTCAATAGGGGCGGATTGTGTCAGCGGTGGTGGACGCCCCTCCCTCACCGGGCTGCACCGTCCTAGATGCCGGCGGCAAAACTCTCAGCGCCAAGCGTCTCCAGTCATTGCCCTGCTTGTCCCTGTGAGGGTGGGACTCGCTGAGCCCGATTACCCAGCTCCCTGCCTCAGAGTCCGTCCTCTCTCTCTCTCCCTCCCTCTCCGCAAGCTTAAAGTTCGACTCTCTCACTGGCGCCCCAGGAGCCTGCCGATAGGGCACTGGGAACCGTGTGATCTCCCGTGCCGCTGCCCACTTCACCGGCTCATATCACGCTTCCCAGGAAACTCCCAGGAAACTCCTGGTCTGGCTCACTGTCCAAGTCCCGTTCAATCAGATGGACGCGCCAATCTGCCCTTCAAACTCTCAGATTGCTGGTTTAACAGGGCGCCCAGACCAGTGAGTTCCGTGCCGGGTCCTGCTGCGGCGCCGTCCGAAGCGGCGCCGGCCGAAGCGGCCGCGCCAAAGGGCTGCGTTAGCCGGTTTTACTTTACTAGCGTCCTGTGGGACTTTCAACGCTCTGTGGGCTAGAAAAGTCCATCCGAGAATGCGGCTAGGACTCACCCTCTGCGCCGTCACTGAGAGCTGCAATCCTGAGTCGCTTCTACGACGCCATCTTGCCGGGTCTCCTCCTTTCTTTTTTATTCTTTTTTTTTTTTAATTTTATTGCATTATAGATTTTGGGGTACATGTGCAGAACGTGCAAGATAGTTGCATTATTTATTGAGACTCTGAATGAGGAGAAACAAGTAAATTCTGACTATTTATCCAGGTGTGTACATTTAGTGAGGCTCTCAACGTGTAGCCATAGGAAAGAGACTTTTGACTATTCCACAGGTGTGAATTATTCAGTGATTCTCTGAATGGGTAGCCATAAAATATAGACTCCAGACTATATCAAAAGTGTGTAATATTCTGAGAGGCTGTGAAAGAGGGGCCATTTGAAACAGAATTCTTATGACTCCACATGTCCGATATTCACTGTTTGTCTGAATCAGTAGCGGTATGACATAGTCTCCTCATTATTCTCCATGTGTGCATTATTCCAACAGGTTTGATATGAGTGCCCATATAAATAGACTCCTGAAACTCCCCCAGGTGTGTATTCCTCAGAGTTACACAGAATTAGAGTTCATGTGAAATAGACTCCTGACTACCACCCAGGTGTGTATCATTCAGGAAGGCACTTAATTCATGGCTATTATAAACAGTGTCCTGATTACTCCAAGAAGTTCATTATTCACTGAAACTTTGAATGATAGACCATAGAAAATAGACACCTGACTTTGCTTCATTGTGAATTATTCCATAATGTTCTAAATGAGTGGTAGTATGAAATGGAATCCTGAGATTTCCCCAGGTGTGTATCATTGAGGGAGGCACAGAATGAGTGGCCATATAAAAAATGCTCGACTATTACCGTAGTGTGGTTTATTCACTAAGGATGTAAATGAGTGGCTACATGAAGTAGACCTTTAACTCTTTCCCAGGTGTGTATTACTGAATGAGAATCTGATTAAGTGGCATGAAAAAGAGACTCAGGTGCATTGCCCCGGTGTTCATTACTTACAGAGACACTGAACGTCTAGACTTCTGAAGTAGACCCTTGACTGTTTCTGAGGGAAGTATTATTCACAGAGGCCCAGAACGAGTGGCCATGTGAAATAGATTCCTGACTTATCAGATATACATGTTATTTATTAAAACACTGAAAGAGTGGCCTTATGAAACAGAACACATTTTACTCCACAGGTGCGTGTTATTTTTTGACTCTCCAAACGAACCACCATATGAAATTGACTAGTGATTATTCCCCACATGTGCAATATTCGAAGAGGTTCTGTATGAGTGTCCATATCAGATCGTCTCCTGAATCTCACACATGTGTGTATCATTCACGGAGCTGATTTATTAGGGGCTACTGTCAATATGGTCCACCCTCCTCCACAGCTGTTTATTAGGGACTGAAGATCCGAATGAGAGGCCATATAAAATAGACTCCTTACAATTGCCCCATTGTGCATTATTCAGTAATGCTGTGATTGAGTGGACATATGACCTGGACTCTGACAATTCCCAAGGTGTGTATTCTTCAGTCAGTTTCTGAATGCGTGACCACATAAAATAGACTCCTGACTCTGTCCTCTTGTCTATTTCTCAGCTCTTCATTTTCCACTGAGTCTCTGTGTGAACGGTCATATAAAATAGTCTCCAGAGAATTCTCCAGGTGTGCATTATTCAGTGAGTCTCTTAATAAGTGACCATATATAATGGAATCCTGAGTATTTTCCAGATATATATGATTCTTCACTGAGGAACTGAATAAGTGTCCATGTCAAGTACACTCCTGAAATTTTCATATGTCTTTACTATTCTGTGAGGCTGTAAATGAGTGGCCATATAATAGAGACTCCTATATAGTACTCAGGCATGAGATTTTACATACAGGTGTAAATGAGTGGCAATAAAAAACAGAATCCTGACTTTCCCAAGGTGTCTGTTATTCAGTAAGGATCTGAGTATGTAACTATATAAAATAGAATTCTGATTACAATACAGGTGTTCTTTACTCAATGAAACTATGAAGAAATGCCACATCTAACAGCATCCAGAGTATTTCTCAGGTATTTATTATTCACTGAGGCCCGGAAACTTTGGCCATATGAAATTGTTTCCCGACTAGTCTACAGGCATGTATTATTTACTCTGACTCTAAATATTTGTGCATATATAATTGACTAGTGACTATTCCAAAGTTGTGTATTACTGACTCAGGCTTTGATTTTGTGGCCATGCCATATAAAACAGACTAGTGACTATTCCACACATGTGTATTATTCCCTTAGGCTGTACATGAGAGGCTATGTAAAGTACACTTCTAAAACTTCCCCAGGTGTATGTCACTCAGTGAGGCTCTTTTTGTATGACAATTTGAAACACGAGGCTATTTCAAATATTTTATTACTCAGTGAATCACGGAATGAGCAGCTATATGAAATGAACTGCTGAGTACTTTACATTTGTGCATCATTCATTGCGGTTACGAGTCAGTGGCCATATAAAATGGAATCCTGATTAATCCACGCGTGCATATTTTCCACTGAGGCTCTGAATGTGTGGCCAAATAAAAGAGACTCCTGACTACTCCACAGGTCTGCATTATTTACCGAGGCTCTGAATGAATGTCCATCGAAAACAGACTCCAAATTATTCTCCACGTGTGTATTATACAGTGAGCCTCAGAAGAAGTGGTCATACTAATTAGATTTCTTACTATATCAAGGGTCTGTCTTATGCACTGAGGCTCTGAATATGTGTCTACAAGAAAAAGTCTCCTGACTACACAACATTGTTCAATGACACATTGAATGAGAGGCCATATGAAAAAGTCTCCTGACTATTCCACAGGTGTGCATTATTTTTTTTTCTTTTTTTTCTTTTTTATTCTTTTTTTAAAAAAAATTTTTATTGCATTATAGATTTTGGGGTACATGTGCAGAACGTGCAAGATAGTTGCATTATTTATTGAGACTCTGAATGAGGAGAAACAAGTAAATTCTGACTATTTATCCAGGTGTGTACATTTAGTGAGGCTCTCAACGTGTAGCCATAGGAAAGAGACTTTTGACTATTCCACAGGTGTGAATTATTCAGTGATTCTCTGAATGGGTAGCCATAAAATATAGACTCCAGACTATATCACAAGTGTGTAATATTCTGAGAGGCTGTGAAAGAGGGGCCATATGAAACAGAATTCTAATGACTCCACATGTCCGATATTCACTGTTTGTCTGAATCAGTAGCGGTATGACATAGTCTCCTCATTATTCTCCATGTGTGCATTATTCCAACAGGTTTGATATGAGTGCCCATATAAATAGACTCCTGAAACTCCCCCAGGTGTGTATTCCTCAGAGTTACACAGAATTAGAGTTCATGTGAAATAGACTCCTGACTACCACCCAGGTGTGTATCATTCAGGAAGGCACTTAATTCATGGCTATTATGAACAGTGTCCTGATTACTCCAAGAAGTTCATTATTCACTGAAACTTTGAATGACAGACCATAGAAAATAGACACCTGACTATTGCTCCATTGTGAGTTATTCCATAATGTTCTAAATGAGTGGTAGTATGAAATGGAATCCTGAGATTTCCCCAGGTGTGTATCATTGAGGGAGGCACAGAATGAGTGGCCATATAAAAAATGCTCGACTATTACCCTAGTGTGGTTTATTCACTAAGGATGTAAATGAGTGGCTACATGAAGTAGACCTTTAACTCTTTCCCAGGTGTGTATTACTGAATGAGAATCTGATTAAGTGGGCATGAAAAAGAGACTCAGGTGTATTGCCCAGGTGTTCATTACTTACAGAGACACTGAACGTCTAGACTTCTGAAGTAGACCCTTGACTGTTTCTGAGGGGAGTATTATTCACAGAGGCCCAGAACGAGTGGCCATGTGAAATAGATTCCTGACTTATCAGATATACATGTTATTTATTAAAACACTGAAAGAGTGGCCTTATGAAACAGAACACATTTTACTCCACAGGTGCGTGTTATTTTTTGACTCTCCAAACGAACCACCATATGAAATTGACTAGTGATTATTTCCCACATGTGCAATATTCGAAGAGGTTCTGTATGAGTGTCCATATCAGATCGTCTCCTGAATCTCACACGTGTGTATCATTCACGGAGCTGATTTATTAGGGGCTACTGTCAATACGGTCCACCCTGCTCCACAGCTGTTTATTAGGCACTGAAGATCCGAATGAGAGGCCATATAAAATAGACTCCTTACAATTGCCCCATTGTGCATTATTCGGTAATGCTGTGATTGATTGGACATATGACCTGGACTCTGACAATTCCTAAGATGTGTATTCTTCAGTCAGTTTCTGAACGCGTGACCACATAAAATAGACTCCTGACTCTGTCCTCTTGACTATTTCTCAGCTCTTCATTTTCCACTGAGTCTCTGTGTGAACGGTCATATCAAATAGTCTCCAGAGAATTCTCCAGGTGTGCATTATTCAGTGAGTCTCTTAATAAGTGACCATATATAATGGAATCCTGAGTATTTTCCAGATATATATGATTCTGAACTAAGTAACTGTATAATCGGCCATGTCAAGTACACTCCTGACATTTGCATACGTCTCTATTATTCTGTAAGGCTCTGAATGAGTGGCCATATAATAGAGACTCCTATACACTACTCAGGCGTGAGTTTTACATTCGGCTGTAAATGAGTGGCTATACAAAACAGAATCCTGACTTTCCCATGGTGTCTGTTAATAAGTTAGGCTCTATGTATGTGGCTATATGAAATAAAATTCTGACTGCAATACAGGTGTTCCTTACTCAATGAACCTCTGAAGAAATGCCACGTGTAACAGCGTCCAGAGAATTCCTCAGGTATTTATTATTCACTGAGGCTCTGAAACTTTGGCCATAAGAAATGTTTTCCTGACTAGTCTACAGACATGTATTATTGACTCTGACTCTAAATATTGGGGCATATTGAATAGACTAGTGACTATTCCAACGTTGTGTATTACTGACTCAGGCTTTGGTTTTGTGGTCATATAAAAGAGACTAGTTTCTATTCCACACATGTGCCTTATTCCCTTAGGCTGTAAATGAGAGGCTATATAAAGTACACTCTTAACACTTCCCCAGGTGGGTTTCACTCAGTGAGGCTCTTTTTGTATGACAATATGAAACAGGAGGCTGTCTATTTCAAATAATTTTTATTATTCACTGAATCTCTGAATGAGTGTCCATATGAAATAGACTGCTAAGTACTTTACATTTTTGCATTTTTCACTGAGGTTACGAGTCAGTGGCCATATAAAATGGAATCTTGACTAATCCACACGTGCATATTATCCACAGAGGCTATGAATTTGTGTACAAATGAAAGAGACTGCTGGCTACTCTACAGGTGTATATCATTTTCCGAGGCTCTGAATATATGACCATCGAAAATAGACTCCAAATTATTCCCCAGGTGTGTATTATTAATTGAGGCTCAGAATATGTTTTCATGTCATTTAGATTCCTTACTATATCAAGTGTTTATCTTATGTTTATCTTATGCACTGAAACTCTGAATATGTGTCTACATGAAAGAGTCTCCTGACTACACCACACTTGTCAATGACACATAGAATAAGAGGCCACATTAAAAAGTCTCCTGACTATTCCACAGGTGTGCATTATTTATTGAGACTCTGAATGAGGAGATACAAGTAAATCCTGACTATTAATCCAGGTGTGTACATTTAGTGAGGCTCTCAACAGGTAGCCATAAGAAAGAGACTTCTGAATACTCCACAGCTGTGAACTATTCAGTGATTCTCTGAATGAGTGACCATAAAATATAGACTCCAGACTATATCACAAGTGTGTAATATTCAGTGAGGCTGTGAAAGAGGGGCCATATGAAACAGACTTCTAATTACTCCATATTTGCGTTATTCACTGTTTGTCTGAATGAGTAGCCGTATGACATAGACTCCTCATTATTCTCCATGTGTGCATTATTCCAACAGGATCGGTATGAGTGTCCATACCAAGTAGACTCCTGAAACTCCCCCAGGTGTGTATTACTCAGCGTTACACAGAATTAGAGTTCATATGAAATGGATTCCTGACTTTCACACAGCTGCGTATCATTCAGCAAGGCACTTAATTCGTGGCTATGTTAAACAGCGTCCGGAATACTTCATAAAAATGTACTATTCTCTGAAACATTCAATGATAGACCATATAAAATAGAAACCTGACTATTGATCCATTGTGAATTATTCAATTAGGTTCTAAATTAGTCGTAGTATCAAATTGAATCCTGCGGTTCTTCATGTGCATATCACTCAGTCAGACACAAAATGAGTGCCCATATAAAAAATCCTCGACTATTACCCCGGTGTACATTATTCACTGAGGCTCTAAATAAGTGGCTTCAGGAAGTATACTCTTAAATCTTCCTTTGTTGTGTATTATTGAATGAGTCTCTGACTAAGTGGGCATAAAAAAGAGACTCAGGTGTATTTCCCAGGTGGTCATTACATACAGAGACTTTGAATGCATAGCCATTTGAAGTCGCCCCTTGATAATTTTTGAGGGGAGTATTCTTCACAGAGGCCCTGAACCAGTGGCCCTGTGAAAGAGATTCCTAACTTATCAGATATACATACTATTCACTAAAACCCTGAAAGAGTGGCCTTATGAAATAGAACCCATTTTACTCAACAGGTTTGCGTTATTTATGGATTCTCCAAACTAATCATCATATGAAACAGACTAGTGATTATTTCCCACATGTGCAGTCTTCGAAAAGGTTCTGTAAGAGTGTCTATGTCAAATAGTCTCCTGACTATGACACATGTGTGTATCATTCACGGAGCTGCTTAATTTGGGCTACCTTAAACAGGGTCCTGACTACTCCACAGCTGTTTATTATGCACTGAAGCTCGGAATGACAGGACATATAAAATATTGCCCCATTGTGCATTATTGCCCCACTTTGCATTATTCGGTAATGCTGAGATTGAGTGTCCATATGACTTGGACACTGACTATTCCCAAGATGTGTATTCTTCAGTGAGATTCTGAATGAGTGACATAACATAAACGCTTGACTCTATCCTATTGACTATTTTTCAGTTCTGCTTTGTCCACTGAGTCGCTGGGTGAAGAGTCCTATCAAATAGTCTCCAGACGATTCCTTAGATATGCATTATACAGTGAGTCTCTGAATAAGTGGCTATATATTATTTTTTCTTTTTTTTTTTAATTTTTATTGCATTATACGTTTGGGGGTACATGTGCAGAACGTGCAAGATAGTTGCATAGGTACACACATGGCAGTGTGCTTTGCTGCCTTCCTCCACTTCACCCAGACTTGGTATTCATCCCCAGGCCATCCCCCCAGCCCCTTCGTGCTGTCCCTCCCCCATTCCCCCCAACAGTCCCCAGTGTATAGTAGACCGCCTCTCTGTGTCCATGTGTTCTCATTTTTCTCACCCACCTATGAGTGAGTATATGCGGTATTTCATTTTCTGTTCTTGTGTCAGTTTGCTGAAAATGATGTTCTCCAGATTCATCCATGTCCCTACAAAGGACACAAACTCATCATTTTTGATTGCTGCATAATATTCCATGGTGTATATGTGCCACATTTTCTCAGTCCAGTCTATCATCGTTGGGCATTTGGGTTGGTTCCAGGTCCTTGCTATTGTAAACAGTGCTGCAATGAACATTCGTGTGCATGTGTCCTTATAGTAGAACGATTTATAGTCCTTTGGATAGATACCCAGTAATGGGATTGCTGAGTCAAATGGAATTTCTATTTCTAGGTCCCTGAGGAATCGCCACACTGTCTTCCACAATGGTTGAACTAATTTACACTCCCACCAACAGTGTAAGAGTGTTCCTATTTCTCCACATCCTCTCCAGCATCTGCTGTCTCCAGATTTTTTAATGATCGCCATTCTAACTGGTGTGAGATGGTATCTCAATGTGGTTTTGATTTGCATCTCTCTAATGACCAATGATGATGAGCAATTTTTCATATGTTTGCTGGCCTCATGTATGTCTTTTGTAAAGTTTCTGTTCATATCCTTTGCCCATTTTTGAATGGGTTTGTTTGTTTTTTTCCTGTAAATCTGTTTGAGTTCTTTGTAAATTCTGGATATCAGCCCTTTGTCAGATGTGTAAACTGCAAAGATTTTTTTCCCATTCTGATGGTTGCCGATTCACTCTAGTGACTGTCTCTTTTGCCGTGCAGAAGCTGTGGAGTTTGATTAGGTCCCATTTGTCTATTTTGGTTTTTGTTGCCAATGCTTTTTGTGTTTTGGTCATGAAGTCCTTGCCTACTCCTATGCCCTGAATGGTTTTGCCCAGATTTTCTTCCAGGGTTTTTATGGTGTCAGGTCTTATGTTTAAGTCTTTAATCCATCTGGAGTTAATTTTAGTGTAAGGTGTCAGGAAGGGGTCCAGTTTCTGCTTTCTGCACATGGCTAGCCAGTTTTCCCAACACCATTTGTTAAATAGGGAATCCTTTCCCCATTGCCTGTTTTTGTCTGGTTTATCAAAGATAATATCGTTGTAGATATTTTGTGTTGCCTCTGATGCTTCTGTTCTGTTCCATTGGTCTATATCTCTGTTTTGGTACCAGTACCATGCTGTTTTGATTACCGTAGCCTTGTAGTATAGTTTGAAGTCTGGTAGCGTGATGCCTCCAGCTGTGTTCTTTTTGCTTAGAATTGACTTGGCAATGCGGGCTCTTTTTTGGTTCCATATAAAATTCATGGTGTTTTTTTCCAGTTCTGTGAAGAAATTCAATGGTAGTTTGATGGGGATAGCATTGATTGTGTAAATTACTTTGGGCAGTATAGCCATTTTCACGATATTGATTCTTCCTAACCATGAGCATGGAATGTTTCTTCATCTGTTTGTGTCCTCTCTTATTTCGTTGAGCAGTTGTTTGTAGTTTTCCTTAAAGAGGTCCCTTACATTCCTAGTGAGTTGTATTCCTAAATGTTTTATTTCCTTTGTAGCAATTATGAATGGCAGTTTGTTCTTGATTTGGTTCTCTTTAAGTCTGTTATTGGTGTATAGGAATGCTTGTGATTTTTGAACATTGATTTTTTTTTTTTACTGGTGATAACTGGCACACTGTTTAATTGATTTTACTTTTTAAAAGTTAATTCTTTTTTTTTAATTTTTTATTGCATTATAGGTTTGGGGGTACATGTGCAGAACGAGCAAGATAGTTGCATAGGTACACACATGGCAGTGGGTTTTGCTGCCTTCGTCCCCTTCACCCACATTTGGCATTCCTCCCCAGGCTATCCCTCCCCATAAAATAATACATTTTTATTGTCATAAATGAAAAACATATTTAATATGGTGTTATTAGGACATAAAGGGAGATATAAAAAGGAAAATTAAAGTCATTTAAAATCTTACCAAAGCTAATAATTATAAACATTTTGATGTATTTTCTCAGAATATTTTTTCCTACGACTTTTATGTTTTTCCTTTTTTTTTTAATATTTACTGCATTATAGGTTTTGGGGTTCATGTGCAGAACCTGCAATATATGTGCCTAGGTACACAAATGGCAGTGTGTTTTGCTGCCTTCCTCCCCTTCACCCACACTTGGCATTCATTTCCAGGCTATCCCTCCCCAGCCCCCAACACTGTCCCTCCACCAATCCCCCCAATAGAACCCAGTGTATAGTAGACCGTCTCTCTGTGTCCATGTGTTCTCATTTTTCTCACCCACCTATGGGTGAGTATATGCGGTATTTCTTTTTCTTTGTTTTTTTTTTGTTGTTGTTTGTTTTATTTTTTTATTTTATTTTATTTTATTTCCTTTTTTTTAATTTTTATTGCATTGTAGGTTTGGGGGTACATGTGCAGAACGTGCAAGATAGTTGCATAGGTACACACATGGCAGGGTGCTTTGCTGCCTTCCTCCCCTTCACCCACACTTGGTATTCATTCCCAGGCCATCCCCCCCAGCCCCCCCTGCTGTCCCTCCCACATTCCCCCCAACAGTCCCCAGTGTATAGTAGACCGCCTCTCTGTGTCCATGTGTTCTCATTTTTCTCACCCACCTATGAGTGAGTATATGCGGTATTTCTTTTTCTGTTCTTGTGTCAGTTTGCTGAGAATGATGTTCTCCAGATTCATCCATGTCTTTACAAAGGACACAAACTCATCATTTTTGATTGCTGCATAATATGCCATGGTGTATATTTGCCACATTTTCCCAGTCCAGTCTATCATTGATGGGCATTTGGGTTGGTTCCAGTTCTTTGCTATTGTAAACAATGCTGCAGTGAGCATTCGTGTGCATGTGTCCTTATAGTAGAACGATTTATAGTCCTTTGGATAGATACCCACTAATGGGATTGCTGGGTCAAATGGAATTTCTTTTTCTAGGTCCCTGAGGTGTCACCACACTGTCTTCCACAATGGTTGAACTAATTTACACTCCCACCAACAGTGTAAGAGTGTTCCTATTTCTCCACATCCTCTCCAGCACCTGCTGTCTCCAGATTTTTTAATGATCGCCATTCTAACTGGCGTGAGATGGTATCTCAATGTGGTTTTGATTTGCATCTTTCTAATGACCAGTGATGATGAGCATTTTTTCTTATGTTTGTTGGCCTCATGTATGTCTTCTTTTGTAAAGTGTCTGTTCATATCCTTTGCCCATTTTTGAATGGGCTTGTTTGCTTTTTTCCTGTAAATCTGTTTGACTTCTTTGTAAATTCTTGATATCAGCCCTATGTCAGATGTGTAAACTGAAAAGATTTTTTCCCATTCTGATGGTTGCCGATTTACTCTAGTGACTGTTTCTTTTGCCGTGCAAAATCTGTGGAGTTTGATTAGGTCCCATTTGTCTATTTTGGCTTTTGTTGCCAATGCTTTTGGTATTTTGTTCATGAAGTCCTTCCCTACTCCTATGTCCTGAATGGTTTTGCCTAGATTTTCTTCTAGGGTTTTTATGGTGCCATGTCTTATGTTTAAGTTTTTTTGTTTTTTAAATTTTTATTGCATTATAGGTTTTGGGGTACATGTGCAGAACGTGCAAGATAGTTGCATGGGTACACACATGGCAGTGTCTTTTGCTGCCTTCCTCCCCTTCACCCACACTTGGTATTCATCCCCAGGCTATCCCCCACAGCCCCTCCCACTGTGCCTCCCCAGTTCCTCCAACAGTCCCCAGTGTATAGTAGACCGCCTCCCTGTGTCCATGTGTTCTCATTTTTCTCAGCCACCTATGAGTGAGTATATGCAGTATTTCTTTTTCTGTTCTTGTGTCAGTTTGCTGAGATTGATGTTCTCCAGATTCATCCATGTCCTTACAAAGGACACAAACTCGTCATTTTTGATTGCTGCATAATATTCCATGGTGTATATGTGCCACATTTTCCCAGTCCAGTCTATCATCGATGGGCATTTGGGTTGGTTCCAGGTCTTTGCTATTGTAAACAGTGCTACAATGAACATTCCTGTGAATGTGTCCTTATAGTAGAACGATTTATAGTCTTTTGGATAGATACCCAGTAATGGGATTGCTGGGTAAAATGGAATTTCTATTTCTAGGTCCCTGAGGAATCGGCACACTGTCTTCTACAATGGTTGAACTAATTTACACTCCCACCAACAGTGTAAGAGTGTTTTTATTTCTCCACATCCTCTCCAGCATCTGCTGTCTCCAGATTTTTTAAGGATTGCCATTCTAACTGGTGTGAGATGATATCTCAATATCGTTTTGACTTGCATCTCTCTAATGACCAATGACGATGAGCACTTTTTCATATGTTGGTTGGCCTCATGTATGTCTTCTTTTGTAAAGTATCTGTTCATATCCTTTGCCCATTTTTGAATGGGCTTGTTTCTTTTTTTTCTGTAAATCTGTTTGAGTTCCTTGTAAATTCTGGACATCAGCCCTTTGTCAGATGTGTAAACTGCAAAGATTTTTTCCCATTCTGATGGTTGCCGACTCACTCTAGTGACTGTTTCTTTTGCCATGCAGAAGCTGTGGAGTTTGATTAGGTCCCATTTGTCCATTTTGGCTTTTGTTGCCAATGCTTTTGGTGTTTTGTTCATGAAGTCCTTGCCTACTCCTATGTCCTGAACGGTTTTGCCTAGATTTTCTTCTAGGGTTTTTCGGGTGTCAGGTCTTACGTTTAAGTCTTTAATCCATCTGGAGTTAATTTTAGTGTAAGTTGTCAGAAAGCGGTCCAGTTTCTGCTTTCTGCACATGGCTAGCCAGTTTTCCCAACACCATTTATTAAATAGGAAATCCTTTTCCCATTGCCTGTTTTTGTCTGGTTTATCAAAGATAATATGGTTGTAGATATGTTGTGTTGCCTCCGATGCTTCTGTTCTGTTCCATTGGTCTTTATCTCTGTTTTGGTACCAGTACCATGCTGTTTTGATTACTGTAGCCTTGTAGTATAGTTTGAAGTCTGGTAGCGTGATGCCTCCCGTTGTGTTCTTTTTGCTTAGAATTGACTTGGCTATTCGGGCTCTTTTTTGTTCCATATGAAATTCATGGTAGTTTTTTCTCTTTCTGTGAAGAAATTCAATGGTAGTTTGATGGGGATAGCATTGATTGTGTAAATTACTTTGGGCAGTATAGCCATTTTCACAATATTGATTCTTCCTAACCCCGAACATGGAATGTTTCTCCATCTGTTTGTGTCCTCTCTTATTTCCTTGAGCAGTGGTTTGTAGTTTTCCTTAAACAGGTCCCTTACTTTCCTTGTCAGTTGTATTCCTAGGTATTTTATTTTCTTTGTAGGAATTGTGAATGGCAGTTGGTTCTTAATTTGGTTCTCTTTAAGTCTGTTATTGGTGTATAGGAATGCTTGTGATTTTTGAACATTGATTTTATATCCTGAGACTTTGCTGAAGTTGCTTATCAGTTTCAGGAGCTTTTGGGCTGAGGTGATGGGGTCTTCTAGGTATACTATCATGTCGTTTGCAAATAGAGACAATTTGGCTTCCACCTTTTCTATTTGAATAACCTTTATTTCTTTTTCTTGCCTGATTGCTCTGGCTAGAACTTCCAGTACTATGTTGAATAGAAGTGGTGAGAGAGGGCATCTTTGTCTAGTGCCAGATTTCAAAGGGAATGCTTCCAGTTTTTGCCCATTAAGTATGATATTGGCTGTTGGTTTGTCGTAAATAGCTTTTATTACTTTGAGATATGTTCTGTCAATACCAAGTTTATTGAGGGTTTTTAGCATAAAGGGCTGTTGAATTTTGTCAAATGCCTTCTCTATGTCAATTGAGGTAATCATGTGGTTTTTGTTTTTGCTTCTGTTTATGTGGTGAATTACATTTATTGACTTGCGTATGTTGAAACAGCCTTGCATCACTGGGATGAATCCTACTTGATCATGATGGATAAGTTTTTTAATGTGCTGTTGCAATCGGTTTGCCAGTATTTTATTGAAGATTTTTGCATCTATGTTCATCACGGATATTGGCTTGAAGTTTTCTTTTCTTGTTGAGTCTCTGCCGGGTTTTGGTATCAGGATGATGTTTGTCTCATAAAATCATTTGGGAAGGGTTCCCTCTTTTTAGATTATTTGGAATAGTTTCAGAAGGAATGGTACCAGATCCTCTTTGTGTGTCTGGTAGAATTCGGCTGTGAACCCATCTGGACCTGGGCTTTTTGGGTGGTATGCTCTTAATTGCTGCCTCAACTTCTGACCTTGTTATTGGTCTATTCATTGTTTTGGCTTCCTCCTGGTTTAGGCTTGTGAGAACACAGGCGTCCAGAAATTTATCCATTTCTTACTGATTTACTAGTTTGTGTGCATAGAGTTGTTTGTAGTATTCTCTGATGATGGTTTGAATTTCTGTGGAATCTGTGGTGATTTCCCCTTTATCGTTTTTTATTGCATCTATTTGGTTGTTCTCTCTTTTCTTTTTTATCTGTCTGGCTAGTCGTCTGTCTATTTTATTGATCTTTTCGAAAACCAGCTCTTGGATTTATTGACTTTTTGAAGGGTTTTTCTTGTCTCTATCTCCTTCAGTTCTGCTCTGATCTTAGTTATTTCTTGTCTTCGGCTAGGTTTTGAGCTTTTTTGATCTTGCTCCTCTAGCGCATTCAATTTTGACGACAGGGTGTCAATTTTGGATCTCTCCACTTTTCTCATGTGGGCACTTATTGCTATATATTGTCCTCTACAGACTGCTTTAAATGTGTCCCGGAGATTCTGGTACGTTGTGTCTTCATTCTCGTTGTTTTCAAAGAACTTCTTTATTTCTGCCTTCATTTCATTGTTTATCCAATCAACATTCAAGAGCCAGTTGTTCAGTTTCCATGAAGCTGTGCGGTTCTGAATTATTTTCTGAATTCTGAGTTCCAACTTGATTGCACTATGGTCTGAGAGACTGTTTGTTATGATTTCCGTTGTTTTGCATTTGCTGAGGAGTGCTTTACTTCCAATTATGTGGTCAATTTTGGAGTAGATGTGATGTGGTGCTGAGAAGAATGTATATTCTGTGGATTTGGGGTGGAGAGTTCTGTAAATGTCTATCAGGTTTGCTTGTTCCAGGTCTGAGTTCAAGTCCTGTATATCCTTGTTAATTTTCTGTCTGGTTGATCTGTCTGCTATTGACAGTGGAGTGTTAAAGTCTCCCACTATTATTGTGTGGGAGTCTAAGTCTCTTTGTAAGTCATTAAGAACTTGCCTTATATATCTGGGTGCTCCTACATTGGGTCCATATATATTTAGAATCGTTATCTCTTCTTGTTGTATCGATCCTTTTACCATTATGTAATGACCTTCTTTGTCCCTTTTGATCTTTGTTGCTTTATAGTCTATTTTATCAGAGATGAGAACTGCAACTCCTGCTTTTTTTTTGCTCGCCATTTGCTTGGTAAATCTTCGTCCATCCTTTTATTTTGAGACTTTGTGTATCTTTGCGTGTGAGGTGGGTTTCCTGGATACAGCACAGTGATGGGTTTTTGTTTTTTATCCAATTTCCCAGTCTGTGTCTTTTAATTGGTGCCTTTAGCCCATTTACATTCAGGGTTAATATTGTTATGTGTGAATTTGATACTGCCATTTTGATGCTAGCTGGCTGTTTTGCCTGTTGGTTCATGTACATTTTACATTTTGTTGATGGTCTTTAGCATTTGGTATGCTTTTAGGATGGCTGGAACTGGTTGTTTCTTTCTATGTTTAGTGCCTCTTTCAGGAGCTCTTGTACAGCAGGCGTAGTGGTGACTAAATCTCTGAGTACTTGCTTGTTCCTGAAGGATTTTATTTTTTTTTCACTTATGAAGCTCAGTTTGGCTGGATATGAAATTCTGGGTTGAAAGCTCTTTTCTTTAAGGATGTTGAATATTGGTCCCCACTCTGTTCTGGCTTGGAGAGTCTCTGCCGAGAGATCTGCTGTGAGTCTGATGGGCTTCCCTTTGTGGGTTACCCGACCTTTCTCTCTGGCTGACCTTAGTATTTTCTCCTTCGTTTCAACCCTGGTGAATCTGACGATTAAGTGACTTGGGGTTGCTCTTTTTGCGGAGTATCTTTGTGGTGTTCTCTGTATTTCCTGGAGTTGAGTATTGACCTGTCTTGCTAGGTTGGGGAAATTTTCCTGGATAATATCCTGAAGAGTGTTTTCCAGCTTGGATTCATTCTCTTCGTCACATTCTGGTACACCTATCAAACGTAGGTTGGGTCTCTTCACATAGTCCCACATTTCTTGGAGATTTTGTTCATTCCTTTTTGTACTTTTTTCTTTAATCTTGGTTTCTCGTTTTTTTTTTTTTTTTTTTTTTTTTTAAATTTTTATTGCATTATAGGTTTTGGTGTACATGTGCAGAACGTGCAAGATAGTTGCATAGGTACACACATGGCAGTGTGTTTTGCTGCCTTCCTCCCCCTCACCCACACTCGTTTTATTTCATTGAGTTGATCTTCAACTTCTGGTGTTCTTTCTTCTGCTTGGTCAATTCGGCTGTTGAAACTTGTGCATGCTTCGCGAAGTTCTCGTGTTGTGTTTTTCAGCTCCTTCAATTCATTCATATTCCTCTCTAAGTTGTGCATTCTTGTTATCAATTCCTCGAATCTTTTTTCAAATCTTTTTTCAAGGTTCTTAGTTTCTTTGCACTGGTTTAGTACATGTTCCTTTAGCTCACTGAAGTTTCTCATTATCCACTTTCTGAAGTCTGATTCCGTCATTTCGTCACATTCATTCTCTGTCCAGCTTTGTTCCCTTGCTTGTGAGGAGTTTTGGTCCTTTTTTGGAGGTGAGGTGTTTTGGTTTCGGGTGCTTTTCTCCTTTTTGCGCTGGTTTCTTCCCATCTTTATGGATTTATCCGCCTGTCGTCTTAGTAGTTGCTGATTTTTCAGTTGCGTGTCTGTGTGGACGCTGAGATTATTGATGATGAAGTATTTCTGTAACTTAGTTTTCCCTCTAATGGTCTATCCCCTCTGCTGTATGATTGCTGAGGTCCACTCCAGGCCCTGCTTGTCTGGGGTATACCTGCAGCGGCCTCTGCGCCTTCACTGAGAGCTGCAATCCTGAGTCGCCTTTATGACGCCGTCTTGCCTCCTCCTACCTCCTTTTGTCTTTTGTGTGTATCATTCTCTCTTGTGTGTATCCCCCTTCTTTTTGTGTGTATTTTTCTCTCTCCTGTGTGTATTTCCCTCTTTTCTGCTTGTATTCTCCTCTGTACTCCGTGTATCCACCTTTCTTCTGCCTGTATCCTCCTCTCTTCTGTGTGTATACACCTCTCATGTGTGTACACCTCCTCTTTTATGTGTATTTCCTTCTCTCTCTTGTGGATCTTTCTCTCTCTTGTGTGTATCGCCCTCTCCTGTGTTTATTCTTCTCTCTCCTGTGTGTATCCGTCTCTCTCCTGTTTGTATCCTCCTTTCACCTGTGTGTATCTTCCTCTCTACTTTGCGTATCTTCCTCCTCCTGTGTGTATCTTACTCTCTCCATTGTGTGTCGTTTTCCTTCTGTGTGTATGCCCCACTCTCGATTGTGTATACCTCTCTCTCCTGTTACTATCTTTCCTCTCCCCTGTGTGTATTCTTTCTCTCACCTTTATGTATTTTACTCTCTTCTGTGTGTATCCTTCTCTTTCTTGTGTGTATTCCTTCACTCTTTTGTGTGTATCCTCCTCTCTCCTGGGTTTACGCCCCTCTCTCATGTGTGTATCACACTTTCCTGTGTGTGTTCTTTTGTCTCCTGTGTGTATCCCACTTTCTCCTGTGTGTATCCCCCTGTTTTGTGTGTGTATGCCCCTCTCTTGTCTGTGTATCTCCGTCTCCTTTGTGTATCCTCCTCTCTCCAGTGTGTATTCTTTTCTCTCCTGTGTGTATCCCCGTTTCTTCTGTGTGTATCCTTCTCTTTTCTGTGTGTATCCTCCCCTCCCCTCTTTCTATGCCCCTCTCTCCTATATGTATTTTCCTCCTTTGTGTCTATATTCCTCTCTCCTGTGAGTATTCCACACTCTCCTCTGTGTATTCTCCATTCTTGTGAGTATCCCACTATCTTCTCTGTGTATCCCTTACTTCTGTGTGTATCCTGTTCTCTTCTGTGTGTATCTTCCTCTCTCCTTTGTGTATCCTCTCTCCTGTGTGTATCTTTCTCTCTCCTGTGTGTATCCCCCTCTCCTGAGTGTATTCTTCTCTCTCCTGTGTGAATCCTCGTCTTTTTTCTGTGTATTTTCCTTAATCCTGTGTTCATCCTCCTCGCTCCTGTGTGTATTTTCCTCTTTTGTATGTATCTTTTTTCTTTGTATATTTCCCTCTCTTCTCTTTGTATCCCCCTTTTTCCGTGTGTATGACCCTCTCTTCTTTGTGTATCCTCCTCTATCCTGTGCGTATCCCTCACTCCTGTGTGTATCCTTTTCTCTTTAGTGTGTATCCTTTTCTCTCCTGTGTGTATCATTCTCTCTCTTGTGTGTATCCCGCTTCTCTCCTGTGTGTATTTTTTCTCTTCTGTGTGTATCCCTCTCTCTCCTGCGGGTATCCTCCTCTGTGCTGAGTGTATCCTCCGCTCTCCTGCTTGTATCCTCCTCTCTCCTGTGTGGATGCCCCTCTCCTGTCTTTATACCCCTCTCTCCTATGTGTATTCCCCTCTTTCCTGTGTGGATCCCCCTCTCTCTTGTGTGTATTGTCCTATCCTTGTGTATCCTCCTCTCTGATGTGTGTATCCTCCTCTCTCCTGGGTGCATCCGCTTTCATTCCTGTGTGTAACGCCCTCTCTCCTCTGTGTATTAACCTCTCTCCTGTGTATACTCCTCTCTTCTGCATGTATCCTCCTTTCTTTTTTGTGTATCTTCCTCTCTCCTATGTGTATTTTTCTTTCTCCTGTCTGTATGCCCCTGTCTCTTGTGTGTATTCCCCTCTCTTTTCTGTGGATCCCTCTCTCTCCTGTGTATTATGCTCTCCTGTGTGTATACCCTCTCTCCTGTGTATATCCCCCTCTATTTTGTATTTCCCTCTCTCCTGTGTATATTTTCTTGTCTCCTGTATCTATCCAACTCTCCTGCGTGTATCCCCCTCTCTCCTGTGTGTATGCCACTCACCTGTGTGTATACTCCTCTCTCCTCTATGTATCCTTTCCTCTCCTGTGTGTATCCTCCTTCCTCCTGCGTGTATCCCTCCGATTTTTTGTGGGTTTTCCCCCTCTCTCCTGTGAGTAACACCTTTCTTTACTGTGTGTATCACCTTTCTCTCCTCTGTGTATCCCCCTATCTCTTGTGTGTATCCCCTCTCTCTTGTTTGTTTTCTTCTCTCTCCTGTGTGTATACTCCACTCTCCTGTGTTTATGCCCCTCTCTCTTGTGTGTATCACACTTTCCTGTGTGTATCCTCCAATCTCCTGTGTGTATCCCACTTTCTCCTGTGTGTATCCCTTCTTTTTGAGTGTATGCCCCTCTCTCCTGTGTGTATCTCCCTCTCCTATGTGTATCCTCCTATCTCCTGTGTGTATCCTTTTCTCTCCTGTATGTATCGTTCTCTCTCTTGTGTCTATCCCCCTCTATCCTTTGTGTATCCTCCTCTCTCCTGCGTTTGTCCTCCCCTCTCCTCTTTCTATGCCCCTCTTTCCTGTATGTATCCCCCTCTCCTGTGTTTACCCCCTCTCTCCTGTCTGTATCCCACTCTCTTCTCTGTGTATCTCTTTCTCCTGTGCGTATCCCCCTCTCTTCTGTGTGTATCTCCCACTCCTGTGTGTATCTTCTTATCTTCTTTGTGTATCTTCCTCTCTCTTGTGTGTGTCCCCCATCTCCTGTGTGTATTTTTCTCTCTCCTGTGAGTATCTTCCTTTTTCCTGTGTGTATTTCCCTTTCTCCTGTGTGCATCTTCCATGCTCCTTTGTGTATTTCCCTCTTTTGTGTGTATCACTTTCTTTTTTGTGTATTTCCCTCTCTCCTCTGTGTTCCCCCCTTTTCTGAGTTTATGCCCCTCTCTTTTTTGTGTATCCTTCTCTCACCTGTGTGTATCCCTCGCTCCTGTGTGTATCCTCCTCTCTTTTGTGGTATTCTTTTCTCTCCTGTGTGTATCATTCTCTCTCTTGTGTGTATCCCCTTCAATCCTGTGTGTATTTTTCTCTCTTTTGTGTGTATCCCCCTCTCTCCTGCGGGTATCCTCTTCTGTGCTGCGAGTATCCTCCACTCTTTTGCATGTATCCTCCACTCTCCTGTGAGTATACAACTCTCCTGTGTGTATACCTCTCTCTCCTATGTGTATTCCCCTCTCTCCTGTGTGGAACCCCTTTCTCTTGTGTGTTTCGCCCTCTCTTGTGTGTATCCTCCTTTCTTCTGTGTGTATCTTTCTCTTTCCTGTGTTTATCTTCCTCTCTCCTATGTGTATCCCCCTCTCTCCTGTGTGTCTGCCCCTCTCTCGTGTGTATTTTTCTCACTTTTGTGTGTATACCCTCTCTCCCGTGTGTATCCCTCTCTCCTGTGTGTATTTCCCTGTCTCCTGTATGTATCCAACTCTCCTGTGTGTATGCTCCTCTCCTGTGTGTACACTTTTCTCTTTTTTGTGTTTCTTCTCTCTTCTGTGTCTATCCTCCTCTCTCCTGTGTGTATCCTTTTCTCTTCTGTAAGTATCCCTCCACTTTTCTGTGTTTCCCCCATCTCTCCTGTGTGTAACACCTTTCTTTCCTGTGTGTATTAACCCTTTCTTCTATTTGTATACCCCTGTCACTTGTGTGTATTCTCTCTCTCCTGTTTGTTTCTTCCTCTCATTTGTGTGTATCCTTTTCTCTCCTGTGTTTACACTTCTCTCTCGTGTGTATCACACTTTCCTGTGTGTCCCCCTTTCTCCTGTTTGTATCCCCCTTTTTTGTGTTTATACCCCTCTCTCCTCTGTATATCTTTCTCTCCTATGTGTATCTTTTTCTCTCCTGTGTGTATATTTTTGTTTCCTGTGTGTATCCCCCTCTCTTCTGTGTGTATCCCCCTCTATTCTGTGTGTGTCCTCCTCTCTCATGCGGGTATCCTATTCTCTTCTCTATGTATGCCCTTCTCTCCTGTATGTATCCCCCTCTCCTGTGTGTATTTTTCTCTCCTTTGCATAACCCTTTTTCTTCTGTGTGTATCCACCACTCCTCTGTGTATCCTTTTCTCTTCTGTGTGTATCTTCCTCTCTTCTCTGAGTATCTTCCTCTTTCCTATGGGTGTCTTCCTCTCTTCTGTATGTATCCCCCCTCTCCTGTGTGTATCCTTCTCTCTCCTGTGTGTATCTTCCATTTTCCTGTGTGTATTTCCATTTCTCCTGTGTGCATCCTGCTCACTCCTTTGTGTATTTTTCTCACCTGTGTGTATCCCTGTCTCCTTTGTGTATCCCCCTCTTTCCTCTGTGTATCCCCCCTTTTCTGTGTTTATACCCCACTCCCTTGAGTGTATCCTTTCCTCACCTGTGTGTATGTCTCACTTCTTTGTTTATTTTCCTCTCTTTTGTGTGTATTTTTCTCTCTCCTGTGTGTATTCCCCTCTCTTCTGCGGGTATCCTCCTCTGTCCTGCGTGTATCCCTTTTTTTCCTGCGTGTGTCCTTTTCTCTCTTGTGTGTATAGCCCTCTCCTGTGTGTATACCTTTCTCTCTTATGTGTATTTCCTTCTCTCCTGTGTGGATCCTCCTATCTCTTGTGTGTATCATTCTCTCCTGTGTGTATTCTTTTCTCTCCTGTGTGTATCCGTCTCCCTTCTGTGTGTATCCTTCTTTCTCCTGTGAGTATCCTCCTCTCTACTGTGCGTATTTTCATTCTCTTGTGTATATCCCACACTCTGCAGTGTGTATCATCTTTCTTCTGTGTGTATGCCCCACTCCTGTTTGTATCCCCTCTCTGCGGTTAGTATCCGTCCTTTTCCTTGTGTGTATACCCCCTCTAGCCTTTATGTATCTTACTCTCTTCTGTGTTCATCCCTCTTTTTCTTGTGTGTATCCCCCCTCTCTCCTGTGAGGATCCTCCTTTCTGCTGTGTGTATCCACCCTCTCTTTTGTGTTTCCTTCTCTCTCCTGTGTGTATCTTTCTCTCTCCTGTGTGTATCCACCTCTCTCCTATGTGTATTCTTCTCTCTACTGTGTGTATTCTCCCCTTTCCTGTGTATCCTCCTGTCTCCTGTGTGTATTCTCCTTTCTCTTGTGTGTATCCTTCTCTCTCCTTTGTGTATTTTCCTCTCTCCTGTGTGTATCCCAATTTTTTCTGTGTGTATCCTCCTTAATCCTGCGTGTATCTTCCTCTCTCCTGTGTGTATCCTCCTTTCTACTGTGTGTATTCTCCTCTCTCCTGTGTGTATCCTCATCTTTCCTGTGTGTATCCTTCTCTCTCCTGTGTTTTTCTTCCTCTCCCCTGTGTGTATCCTCATCTCTTCTGTGTGTATCCTTCCATCCTCTGTGTATACCCGTCTCTTCTGTGTGTACCTCTCCTCCTCCTGTGTGTATGCCCCACTCTCCTGTGTGTATCGTCCTCTCTCCTGTGTGTATCTGCCCTCTCCTGTGTGTATCCTTCCCTTTCCTTTGTGTATCCACTTCTTTCCTGTGTATATCCCCCCCTCTCCTTTGTGCATCACTGTCTCTCTGTTTTCTGTATCTCCCTCTCCTGTGTGTATTTCCTTCTTCTGTTTGTTTTCTCCTCTCTACTCTGTGTATCCCCCTCTCTTGTGTGAACCCCCTCTCTCCTGTGTGTATTTTCCTCTTTTCTATGGGAATCCTTCACTATCCTGTGTGTATCCTTCTTTCTTTTGTGTGTATCCTTTCCTCTTCTGTGTGTATCCCGCTTCCCCTGTGTGTATCCTTCTCTCTCCTGTGTGTATCTTGTTCTTTCCTGTGTGTATCTTCTTTTCTCCAGTGTGTATCTCCCCTGTCTCCTGTGTGTACCCCCTCTCTCCTGTGTGTATCCTCCTCTATTTTGGGTGTATCTTGCTCTCTTCTGTGTGTATGCCCCTCTCTCCTGTGTGTATCCCCATCCCCTGTATGTACCCTCCTTTTTTCGGTGTGTATTTTCCTTTTTTGTGTGTATCCCCCTCTCCTGTGTGTATCCTCCTGTCTCCTTTGTGTATCCTCCACTGTCCTTTTTGTATCCTCCTCTCTCCTGTGTAAATCCTCCTCTCTCCTGTATTTATCCCCGTCCACCTGTGTGTATCCGTCTGTCTCCTGTGTGTATCCCCCTCTCTTCTATGTGTATCCTTCCCTCTTTTGTGTGTATCCTCCTTTCCCCTGTGTGTATCTTCCTCTCTCCTGTGTGTATGCTCCTCTCTCTTGTGTGCATTCTCCTCTTTTCTGTTTTTATTCCTCTCTCTTCTGTGTGTATCCTCCTCTCTCCTGTTTGCATCCTCCCTTCACCTGTGTGTATCCTTCTCTCTCTTGTGTGTATTCTTTTCTCTCCTGTGTGTATTCTCCTGTGTGTATCCCCTTCTTCCGTGTGTATCTCCTTCTCTACAGTCTGTATCCCCCTTTCTCCTGTGTGTATGATTATCTCTCCTTTGTGTATCTTCCTTTCACCTCTGTGTATCCTCCTGTCTCCTTTATGTATTCTTCTCTCTCCTGTATTTATCCCCCCTCTCTCCCGTGTGTATCCTTCTCTTTTGTGTGTGTATCGTCCTCTCTCCTGCGTGTATCATCCCCTCTTTTCTGTCTATGCTCCTCTCTTCTGTATGTATCCCCCTCTCCTGTTTTTTCACCCGCTCTCCTGTGTGTATCCCCTCTCTATTCTGTGTATCCTTCTCTCCTGTGCCTATCCCCCTCTCTTCTGTGTGTATCTCCTTCTCCTGTATGTATCCTTTTTTCTTCTGTGCGTATCTTCCTCTCTCCTGTGTGTATCCTCCTCTCTCCAGTGTGTACCATCCTCACTCCTGTGTGTATCCTTCTACCACTCTGTGTATACCCCTCTCTTTTGTGTGTATTCCCCACCCTCTTTTTGTGTGCCCCACTCTCCTGTGTGTATCTTCCTTTCGCTTGTGTCTATCACCCTCTCTCCTGTGTATATGCTCCTCTCTCCTTTGTGTAACCTCCTCTTTCCTCTGTGTATCCTCCTTTCTCCTGTGTGCATCTCCCTCGCTCTTGTGTGTATTATTTTCTCCTGTGTGTATCCCTTTCTCCTTTGTGTATCCACCTCTGCCCTTTGTGTAAACTTCCTCTTCTGTGTGTACTCCCCACTCTCCTGTGTGTATTCTCTTCTCTCCTGTGTGTATCCCACTTTCTCCTGTGTATACTTATCTCTCCTGCCTGTATCCTCCTCTCTGCTTTGTGTATCTTTCTCTCTCCTGTGTGTATCCCCCTCTCTCCTGTGTGTATGTCTCTCTCCCTAGTGTGTATTCACTTCTCTTCTGTGTGTATCCCACCCTCTCCTGTGTATACTCCTCTCTCCTGTGTGTATCTCACTCTCTCCTGTGTGTATCCCGCTCTTCTGTATGTATCTGCCTCTCTCCTGTGTGTATTTCCCTCTCTCCTGCATTTATCCAACGCTTTTGTGTTTACCCCCTCTCTTCTGTGTTTATCCCCTACTCCTGTGTGTATCTCCTTCTTTTCTGTGTGTATCTTCCTCTCTCCTCTCTGTATCTTTTTGTCTCCTGTGTGTATCTTTCTCTCTACTGTGTGTATCCCCCCTCTCCTGTGTGTATCATTCTCTCTCCTGTTTGTATCCTTTTCTTTCCTTTGTGTATTTTTCTTTCTCCTGTGTGCATTTCCATCGCTCTTGTGTGTATTTCCCTCTCCTGTGTGTATTCCTTTCTCCTTTGTGTATCCCTCTTTCTCCTTTTTGTATCCCCACTTTTCTGTGTTTACGCCCCTCCCTCCTGTGTGTATCCTCCTCTCACCTGTGAGAATTTCTCTCTCCTGTTTGTATCACATTTTCCTGAGAGTATCCTCCTCTCTTCTGTGTGTACCCCCTTTCTACAGTGTTTATCCCCATTTTATGTATGTATGCCCCTTTCCCTGTGTGTATCCACCTCTCCTGTGTGTATCCTCCTCTCTCCTGTCTGTATCCTTCTCTCTCCTTTGTGTATCCTCCTCTCTTTTGTGTGTATCCCCATCTTTTCTGTGTGTATTCTCCTCATCTTGTGTGTATATTCCCTCTCTACTGTGTGTATCCCCTCTCTCTTGTGTTTATCCCCCCACTATCCACTGTGTATCCTCCTCTCTCCTGTGTGTATCCTCTTCTTTTTTGTGTGTATCGCCATCTTTTTTGTGTGCATTTTTCTCTCTCCTGTGTGTATCTTTTCTCTCTTCTGTATGTATGCCCCTCTCTCCTTTGTGTATTCTTCTCACTTGTGCGTATACGCCTGTCTCCTGTGTGTATTCCCCTCTCTCCTGTGCGTATCACCCTCTATATTGTGTGAATTTCCCTCTATTCGGTGCGTAAACTTCTCTGTCCTGTGTGTAACGCCCTCTCTCTTCTGTGTATTCTCCTCTCTCCTGTGTGGATCTCCATCTCTCCTTCGTGTATCCCCCTCTTCTGTTTGAATCCCCCACTCTCCTGTGTGTATCCAGCTCTCCTGTGTGTATTCCTTTCTCTATTGTGTGTATTTCCCTGCCTCCTGTATGTATCCAACGCTCCTGTGAGAATCTCCCTCTCTCCTGTGTATATGCCTTTTTTCTGTGTGTATACTCCTCTCTCCTGTGTGTATCCTCCCCTTTCCTGTGTGTATCCTCCTCTCCTTTGTGTGTATTTTCCTCTCTTTTGTATTTATCCTTTTTCCTCTGTGTGTATCCTCCTCTCTCCTATGTGTATGCCCCTCCCTTCTGTGTGTATCCTCCTATTTCCTGTGTGTATTCTCCTCTCTCCTGTGTGTACCCCCCACTCTCCTGTTTGTATTCCCATATCTTGTGTGTATCCCGCTCTCTCCTGTGTGTATTTCCCTGTCTCCTGTATGTATCCAGTGCCCCTGTGTGTATCCCCCTCTCTCTTTTCTGTATGCCCCTCTCCTGTGTGTATACTTTTCTTTCTTGTGTGTATCCTCCTCTCTTTTGTGTGTATCCTTCTCTCTACTGCGTTTATCACTCCGCTCTCCTGTGTGTTTAACCCTCATCTCCTGTGTGTTACACCTTTCTTTCCTATGTGTATCCCCCCTTTCCCCTTTGCATATCCCCCTTTTCTGTGTGTATCCCCTCTCTCTTGTTTGTTTCCTCCTCTCTCCTGTGTGTATACTTTCCTCTCCTGTGTTTACGCCACTCTTTCCTGTGTGTATCACCCTTTCCTGTGTGTATACTTTTCTCTCCTGTGTTTGTCCCCATTTCTTCTTTGTTTATCATCCTTTTATGTGTGTATGCCCCTCTCTCCTGTGTGTATTCCCCTCTCCTGTGTTTATTCTCCTCTCTCCTGTGTGTATCCTCCTCTCCCCTCTGTTTATTCCCTACTCTCCTGTGTGTATCCCTTTTTTGTGTATCCTCTTCTCTCCTGTGTGTACCCCCTCTCTCTTGTGTGTACCCTCCATTGTCCTGTGTGTATCACCACTCTCCGTGTGTATCACCCCTCTCTCCTGTGTGTATCCCCCTCTCTCTTGTGTGTATCCCCCTCTCTCCTGCGTGTATTTTTCTCTATCCTGCATAAATTCTGCTCTCTGCTGTGTGTATGCCCCACTTCTCTGTGTATGCGCCTTTCACCTGTTTGCATTGCCCTTTCTCCTGTGTGGATCTTCCTCACTCCTGTGTGTATACCCTCTCTCCTGTGTGTATCCTCCTCTCTGCTGTGTGTTTACTCCTCTCTCCTGTGTGTATCCGTCTCTCTCCTGTATGTTTCCTCTTTTCTCCTATGTGAACCCTCATCTCTCCTGTGTGTATCACCCCTCTCCTGTGTGTATTCTTTTCTCTCCTTTGTGTATTTTTCTGTCTACCGTGTGTATCCTTCCCTCATTTGTGTGTATTCTCCTCTCTCCTGTGTATATTTTCTTTTTTCCGATGTGTATCATTTTCACTCCTGTGTGTACTCCCCTCTCCTGTGTGTATCTTTCTCTAACCATAGTGTATTCTCGTTTCTATTTTGTGTATCACCCTTTCTTCTGTGTGTATCTTTTTTCTCTCCTGTGTGTATCACCCCTCTCTCCTGTGTTTATCCACCCTCTCTCCTGTGTGTATTTTCCCTCTCTCCAGTTTGTATCTTCCTCTCTCTTGTGTGTATACCCTCTCTCCTGTGTGTATGCTCCACTCTCCTGTGTGTATCTCCCTGTCCTGTGTGTATCCTTTTTTTTGTGTGTGTATTTTTTTTCTCTTGTGTGTATCTTTCTCTTCTTTGTTTATGGTCCTCTTTTCTGTGTGTATTCCCCCTCCTGTGTGTATCCTCCTCTCGCCTTTGTGTATCTTTTTCTCTCCTCGGTGTATCCCCCTCTCGTTTGTATATCATCCTTTCTCCTGTGTGTATTCTAATTTATACTGTGTGTACCCTCCTTTCTCCTGTGTGTATCACGCCACTCCTGTGTGTATCCTCCTCTCTCCTTTGTATATTTTCCCTCTCTTTTGTGTGTATCCTCCTCTCTCCTGCGTGTATCCTCTTCTCTTCTGTTTTTATTCTCCTCTCTCCTGTGTATTCTCCAATCTCCTGCCTGTATCCTCCTGTCTTCTATCTGAATCATTCCCTTTTGGTGTGTATCCTCCTCTCTTTTGTATTTATCCTTTTTTCTCTGTGTGTATCTCTTCCTCTCCTGTGTGTATTCCCCTCCCTCCTGTGTGTATGCTTCACTCTCCTGTGTGTATCCCCCTCTCTTTTTTGTGTATTCACCCTCTCTCCTGTGTGTATCCTCCTCTCTCCTGTGCGTAAGCCCCTCTTTTCTGTGTGTATCTCCCTCTCCTGTGTGTATCCCCCTCTCTCCTGTGTGTATACCCCCTCTTACGTGTTTATCTTTCCCGCCTGTGTGTATCACCCTCTCTCCTGTGTGTTTCTTCTCTCCTTTGTGTATCCTCCTTTCTCCTGTGTGTATTCTCCTCTCTCCTGTGTGTATCCTTTTTTCTCCTGTGTTTATTTTTCTCCCTTTGTTAGTATCTCCCTCTTCTTTGTGTTTATCCCCCACTCTCCTGTGTGTATCCTCCTCTCTTCTTTGTGTATTCTTCTCTCGCCTGTCTGTATCTTTCTCTCTCTTGTGTGTATCCTCCTCTATCCTGCCTGTATCCTCCTCTTTTTTTCTGTGTATCCTTCTCTATCCTCTGTTTATTCTCCTCTCTCCTGCGTGTATCCTCCTTTCTCCTGTGTGTCTCCTCCTCTCTTTTGTTTGCACCCTCCTCTCTCCTGTGTGTATCCCCTTCTCCTGTCTGCATCCTCCTCTCTCCTATGTGTATTCCTTCTCCCTCCTGTGTGTATCCCTCCATTCTCTGGTGTGTAACACCCTCCATCCTGTGTATCCCTTCTCTCCTTTGTGTATCTCCTCTCTCCTGTGTGTATGTTCCTCACTGCAGTGTGTATTCTGTTTTCTCCTGTGTCTGTGCCCATCTCTCCTGTGTGTATCCCCTTATTCTGTGTGTTTCCTCCTCTTTCCTGTGTTTATCTTTTTTCTCCTGTGTGTATCCCTCTCTTCTGTGTATAAGTCCCTCTCTCCTTTATGTATCTTCCTCTACTGCGTTTATCCTCCTCTCTCCTTGGCGTATCCTCCTCTCTCTTTTGTTCATTCCCTACTCTCCTGTGTGTATCCCTTTTTCCATTGTGTATCCTCTCCTCTCCTGTGTGTACCCTCAACTATCCTGTGTGGATTACCACTCTCCGTGTTTATCCCACCTCTCTCCTGTTTGTATCCTCTCTCTTTGTGTGTATAACCCAGTTCTGTGTGTATCCACCTCACTCCTGTGTGCATTCCTTACTCTCCTGTGGGGATATTTCTCACTCCTATGTGTATGTTTTCTCACCTGTGTATATCTTCCTCTCTGCTGTGTGTATACTCCTCTCTCCTGTGTGTATCCATCTCTCTCACGTGTGTGTCCTCTATTCTCCTGTGTGAACCCTCATCTCTCCTGTTTGTATCACCACTCTCCTGTTTGTATTCTTCTCTCTTCTGTGTGTATCCTTCTGTCTACCATGTTTATTTTTTTCTATTTTTGTGTGTGTATCCTTCTGTCTCCAGTGTATATCCTCTTCTTTTCTGTGTAAATCCTCCTCAGTCCTGTGTGTATCCCCCTCTTCTGCGTGTACCTTTCTCTCTCCAGTGTGTATCCTCCTATCTCCTGTGTGTATCCTCCTTCATCCTGTGTGTATCATTTTTCCCTCCTGTGTATATCAACCCTCTCTTTTGTGTGTATTTCTCCCCACTGTTGTGTGTATACCCCCCTCTCCAGTTTGTGTCCCCCACTCTCTTGTGTTTTCCCCTCTCCTATGTGTAACCTTCTCCCTTTTTTGTGTATACTTTCTCTCTCCTGTGTGTATTTCCCTCTCTCCTCTGTGTATCCCCAATCTCCTGTGAGTATCCTTCTCTCTGCTGTGTGTATCCTTTTATTCTCCTGTGTGTACGCTTCTCTCTCCTGTGTGTTTCCCCCTGTTTTAGGTGTATCTTCCTCTTTCTTGTGTTTATTCTTCTTACTCCTGTGTGTATCACCATCTCCTGTATGTATGCCCCTCTCTCCTGTGTGTATTTCTTTCTCCTGTGTTTATTCTCTGCTCTTTTGTGCGGATCCTCCTCTCTCCTCTGTGTATCCCCTACTCTCCTGTGTGTATCCCCTCTCCTTTGTATCCTCTTCTCTCCTTTGTGTACCCACTGTCTCCTGTGTGTACCCTCCACTCTCCTGTGTGTATCACTTCTATGCCATGTTATTTTTTGACTCTCCAAACGAACGACCATATGAAATGGACTGGTGATTATTCTTCACGTGTGAAATATTTGAAATGGTTCTGTGTGTTTCTCAAGGTTACACAGAATTAGAGTTCATATGAAATAGACTCCTAATTATCACACAGGTGTGTATCATTCAGGAAGGCACTTAATTCGTGGCTATCTTAAACAGTGTCTGATTACTCCATAGAAGTTTATTATTCACTGAATCTTTGAATGAGAGTCCATACAAAATAAACACCTGACAATTGCTCCATTGTTAATTATTCAATAAGGTTCTAAATGAGTGGTGGTATGAAAATGAATTCTGAGAATTCCCCTGGTGTGTATCATTCAGGGAGGCACAGAATGAGTGGCCATATAAAAAATGCTCGACTATTACCCTGGTGTGGATTATTCACTGAGGATCAAAGTTAGTGGCTACATGAAGAAGACTCTTCACTCGTCCTCTGGTGTGTATTATTGAATGAGACTTTGACTAAGTGGGCATATAAAAGAGACTCAGGTGTGTTGCCCATTTGTTCATTACTTACAGAGACTCTGAATTTGTAGGCATTTGAAGTAGACCCTTGACTGTTTCTGAGGGGAGTATTATTCAGAGAGGCCCAGAAGGAGTGGCCATGTAAAAATGATTCCTGACTTATCAGATATTTATGTTATTCATTAAAACACTGAAAGAGTGGCCTTATGAAATGGACTGCATTTTACTCCACAGGTGCGCATTATTTTCCACTCTCCAAATGAACCCCCATATGAAATAGACTAGTGATTATTATCCACATGTGCAATATTTGAAGAGGTTCTGTATGAGTGTCCATATCCAATAGTCTCCTGACTCTCACACATGTGTGTAACATTCACGGAGCTGCTTTATTTGGGGCTACTGTCAATAGGGTCCTCCCTTTTCCATAGCACTGAAGCTCTGAATGAGAGGTCATATGAAATAGACTCCTTACTGTTGCCCCATTGTGCATTATTCGGTAATGCTGTGACTGAGTGGCCATATGACCTGGACTCTGACTATTCCCAAGGGGTGTATTCTTCAGTCAGTTTCTGCACAAGTGACCACATAAAACAGACTCCTGACTCTGTCTTCTTGTCTATTTCTCAGCTCTGCCTTTTCCACTGAGTGGCTGGGTGAACGGTCATATCAAATAGTCTCCAGGCAATTCTCCAGGTGTGCATTATTCAGTGAGTCTCTTAATAAGTGACTATGTATAATAGAAGCCTGAGTATTTTTCAGATATATATGATTCTTCACTGAGGAAATGAATAAGTGTCCATGTCAAGTACACTCCTGACATTTTCATACGTCCGTATTATTCTGTAAGGCTCTGAATAAGTGGCCATAAAATAGAGACCCCTATATACTGCTCAGGCGTGAGTTGTACATTCGGCTGTAAATGAGTGGCTATACAAAATAGAATCCTGTCTGTTATTCAGTTAGGCTCTGAGTATGTGGCTATATGAAATAGAATTATGACTACAATACAGGTGTTCTTTACTCAATGAACCTCTGAAGAAATGCCACATGTAATAGCGTCCAGAGTATTCCTCAGGTATTTATTATTCACTGAGGCTCTGAAACTTTGGCCATTTGAAATGGTTTCCTGACTAGTCTACAGGCGTGTATTATTGACTCTGACTCTAAATATTTGGGCACATGGAATAGAGTAGTGACTCTTCCAAAGCTGTGTATTACTGACAAAGGCTTTGATTTTGTGGCCATATAAAACAGACTAGTGTCTATTTTATATGTGTGCATTATTCCCTTAGGCTGGAAACGAGAGGCTATGTAATGCACACTTCTATCACTTCCCCAGGTGTGTGTCACTGAGTGAGGCTCTTGTTGTATGACCATATGAAACAGGAGGCAGTCTATCTTAAATAATTTTATTATTCAGTGAATCTCTGTATGAGTGGCTATATGAAATAAACTGCTGAGTACTTTACATTTGTGCATTATTCATTGAGTTTAGGAGTCAGTGGCCATATAAAATGTAATCCTGACTAATGCACACGTGCATATTATCCACTGAGGCTATGAATGTGTTTCCAAATGAAATAGACTTTTGGCTACTCCACAGGTCTGCATTATTTACCGAGGCTCTGAATGAATGTCCATCGAAAAAAGACTCCAAGTTATTCTCCAGATGTGTATTATTCAGTGAGCCTCAGAAAATATGGCCACATTAATTAGATTTCTAACTATATCAAGGATCTGGCATATGCACTGAGGCTCTGAATATGTGTCTACATGAAAAAGTCTCCTGATTACACCACATTTTTCAATGACACATTGAATGAGAGGCCACATGAAAAAGTCTCCTTACTATTCCACAGGTCAGCATTATTTAGTCAAACTCTGAATGAGGAGATAAAAGTAAATCCTGACTATATATCCAGGTGTGTATATTTATTGATGCTCTCAACGGGGAGCCATAGGAAAGAGACTTCTGACTATTCTGCCGGTGTGAATTATTTAGTGATTCTCTGAATGAGTGGCCATAAAATATAGACTCCAGACTATATCAAAAGTGTATAATATTCAGTGAGGCTGTGAAAGAGGGGCCACATGACACAGAATTCTAATGACTCCAGATTTGTGTTATTCACTCTTTGTCTGAATAAGTAGCCGTATGAGATAGACACCTCATTATTCTCCATGTGTGCATTATTCCAACAGGTCCGGTATGAGTGTCCATACCAAGTAGACTCCTGAATCTCCCCCAGGTGTGTATTACACAGCGTTACACAGAATTGGAGTTCATATGAAATAGACTCCAGACTACCACCCAGGTGTGTATCATTCAGGAAGGCCCTTAATTCATGGCTATCTTAAACAGTGTCCTGATTACTCCATAGAAGTTCATTGCTCACTGAACATTTGAATGAAAGGCCATACAAAATAGACACGTGACTATTGCTCCATTGTGAATTACTAAATAAGGTTCTAAATGAGTGGTAGTTTGAAATAGAATCCTGAGAATTCCCCAGGTTTGTATCATTCAGGGAGGCACAGAATAAGTCGTAATATAAAAAGTGCTCAACTATTACCCTGGTGTGGATTATTCACTGAGGATCTAAAGGAGTGGCTGCAGGAAGTAGACTCTTAACTCTTCCCCAGGTGTGTATTATTGAATGAGACTCTGACTAAGTGGACATAAAATAGAGACTCAGGTATATTTCCCAGGTGTTCATTACTTACAGAGACTGTGAATGTGTAGGCATTTGAAGTAGACCCTTGACTGTTTCTGAGGGGAGTATTACTCACAGAGGCCCAGAAAGAGTGACCATGAGAAAGAGATTCCTGCCTTACCAGATATACATATTATTCACCAAAACCCTGAAAGAGTGGCCTTCTGAAATAGAACCCATTTTACTCCAAGGTGTGCATAAGTTTTTAATTCACCAAACGAAACACCATATGTAACAGACAAGTGATTATTCCCCACATGTGCAGTATTCAAAAAGGCTTTGATTTTGCGGCCATATAAAATAGACTAGTGTCTATTCCACACGTGTGCATTATCTCCTGATTCTGTAAATTCAAGGCTATATAACGTAGACTCTTAACACTTCCAATGGTGTGCATTACTCAGTGAGGCTCTTTTTGTTTAACCATATGAAACAGGATGCTGTGTATTTCAAATATTTGTATTATTCAGTGAATTTCTGAATGAGTGTCTCTATGAAATAGACTGCTAAATATTTTTCATTTTTGCATTTTTCACTGAGGTTATGAGTCAGTGGGCAAATAAAATGGAAGACTGACTAATCCACACGTGCATATTATCCACTGAGGCTATGAATGGGTGTCCTAATAAAAGAGACTCCTGGCTACTCCACAGGTGTACATCATTTTCCGAGGCTCTCTCTATATGTCATCGAAAATAGACTCCAAATTATTCCCCAGGTGTGTATTATTCAGTGAGGCTCAGAATATGTTTCCATATCAATTAGATTCCTTACTATATCAAGTGTCTGTCTTATTCACTGAAGCTCTGAATATGTCTCTACATGAAACAGACTCCTGACTACACCACATTATTCAGTGACACTCCGAATTAGAGGCCACATGAAAAAGTCTCTTGACTATTACACAGGTGTGCATTATTTAGTAAGGCTATTAATGAGGGGATAAAGGTAAATCCTGACTAGCTCTCCAGGTGTGTACACTTAGTGAGGCTCTTAACGAGTGGCCATAGGAAAGAGACTTCTGGCTATTCCGCAGGTTTGCATTATTTAGTGATTCTCTGAATGAGTGGCCATAAAAAATAGACTCCAGACTATATCACAAGTGTGTAACATTCAGTGATGCTGTGAAAGAGGGGCCATATAAAATAGACTTCTAATTACTCCACATCTGTATTATTCACAGTTTGTCTGAATGAGTAGCAGTATGACATAGACTCCTCATTATTATTTATGTGTGCATTTATCAAACAGGTTCTGTTTGAGTGTCCATAGCAAGTAGACTCCTGACACTGCCCCAGGTGTGTATTACTCAGTGATACACAAAATTAGAGTTCATATGAAATAGACTCCTATCACACAGGTGCATATCATTCAGCAAGGCACTTAATTCGTGGCTATGTTATATAGCATCCTGCTTACTCCATAGAAGTTTACTTTTCAATGAAACATTCAATGATAGACCATATAAAATAGACACCTGACTATAGCTTTATGGTGAATTATTCAATAAGGTTCTAAATGAATCGTAGTATGAAATAGAATCCTGTGAGTTCCCCAGGTGTGTATCACTCAGTGAGGCACAAAATGAGTGGCCATATAAAAAATGCTCGACTATTACCCTGGTGTGCATCATTCACTGAGGCTCTAAATGAGTGGCTACATGAAGTAGACTCTTAAGTCTTCCTTTGTTGTGTATTATTGAATGAGTCTCTGACTACGTGGGCATAAAAAGAGATTCAGGTGTATTTCCCAGGTGTTCATTATGTACAGAGACTTTGAATGTGTAGCCATTTGAAGTAGACCATTGACTATTTTTGAGGGGAGTATTCTTCACAGACGCCCTGAACGAGTGGCCATGTGAAAGAGATTCCTGACTTATAAGATATACATATTATTCACTAAAACACTGAAAGAGTGGCCTTATGAAATAGAACCCATTTTACTCCACAGGTGTGTGTTATTTTTTGATTCTCTAAACTAATCACCATATAAAACAGACTAGTGATTATTCCCTATAGGTGCAGTATTCGAAAAGGTTCTATATGAGTGTCTATGTCAAATAGTCTCCTGACTCTGACATATGTGTGTATCATTCATGGAGCTGGGTAATTTGGGGCTACCTTAAATTTGGTCCTGACTACTCCACAGCTGTTTATTATGCACTGAAGCTCCGAATGACAGGCAACATAAAATAGATTCCTTACTATTGCCCCATTGTGCATTATTTGGTAATGCTGTGATTGAGTGTCCATGTGACTTGGACACTGACTATTCCCAAGGTGTGTATTCTTCAGTGAGATTCTAAACGAGTGACCACATAACATAAACCCTTGACACTATCCTCTTGATTATTTTTCAGTTCTGCATTGTCCACTGAGTCGCTGGGTGAAGAGTCATATCAAATAGTCTCCAGACTATTCCTTCACTGTGCATTATTCAGTGAGTCTCTGAATAAGTGGCTATATATAATACAATCCTGAATATTTTCCTAGATATATATGATTCTTCACTGAGGTTCTGAATAAGTGGCCATGTGAAATACACTCCTGACGTTTTCATAGGTCTGTATTACTCTGTGAAGCTCTGAATGAGTGGCCAAAAAATAGAGCCTCCTGAATGCTCCTCAGGCATGCGTTTTTACATTTGGCTCTAAATGAGTGGCTATACAAAACAGAATTTTATCTTTTTCCAAGGTGTAAGTTATTCAGTTAGTTTTTGAATATGTGGCAATAAGAAATAGAATTCTGCCTGGAAGTTCTAGCCAGAGCAATCAGGCAAGAAGAAGAAATAAAGGGTATTCAAATAGGAGAGGTGGAAGCCAAATTATCTCTACTTGCAGACGACATGATAGTATACCTAGAAGACCACATCACCTCAGCCCCAAAACTCCTGAAACTGATAAACAACTTCAGCAAAATCTCAGGATATAATATCAATGTGCAAAAATCACAAGCATTCCTATACACCAATAACAGACTTAAAGAGAACCTAATCAAGAATGAAATGCCATTCACAATTGCTACAAGAAAAATAAAATACCTAGGAATACAACTCACAAAGAACATAGGGGACCTCTTTAAGGAAAACCAGAAACCACTGCTCAACGAAATAAAGGAGGAAACAAACAGATGGAGGAACATTCCATGTTCGTGGTTGGGAAGAATCAATATCGTGAAAATGGCTATACTGCCCAAAGTAATTTACACAATCAATGCTATCCCCATCAAACTACCATTGAATCTCTTCACAGAACTGGAAAAACCACCATCAACTTTATATGGAACCAAAAGAAAGCCTGCATAGCCAAGTCAATTCTAAGCAAAAAGAACACAGCTAAAGAAATCACCCTACCAGACTTCAAACTATACTACAAGGCTACAGTGATCAAAACAGCATGGTACTGGTCCCAAAACAGAGATATAGACCAATGGAACAGAACAGAGGCATCGGAGGCAACACAGCATATCTACAACCATATAATCTTTGATAAACCAGACAAAAACAAGCAATGGGCAAAGGATTTCCTGTTTAATAAATGGTGTTGGAAAAACTGGCTAGCCATGTGCAGAAAGCAGAAACTGGACCCCTTCCTGACACCTTACACTAAAATTAACTCCATATGGATTAAAGACTTAAACATAAGACCTGACACCGTAGAAACCCTAGAAGAAAATCTAGGCAAAACCATTCAGGACATAGGAGTAGGCAAGGACTTCATGAACAAAACACCAAAAGCATTGGCAACAAAAGGCAAAATAGACATATGGGACCTATTCAGACTCCACAGCTTCTGCATGGCAAAAACAAAAACAGTCACTAGAGTGAATCGGCAACCATCAGAATGGGAAAAAATCTTTGCAGTTTACACTTCTGACAAAGGGCTGATATCCAGAATTTACAAAGAATTCAAACAGATTTACAGGAAGAAAACAAACAAGCCCATTCAAAATTGGGCAAAGGATATGAACAGACACTTTACAAAAGAAGACATATATGAGGCCAACAAACACATGAAAAAATACTCATCATCACTGGTCGTTAGAGAGATGCAAATCTAAACCACATTGGGATACCATCTCACGCCAGTTAGAATGGTGATCATTAAAAAGTATGGAGACAGCAGATGCTGGAGAGGATGCCGAGAAAGTGGAACAGTCTTACACTGTTGGTGGGAGTGTAAATTAGCTCAACCATTGTAGAAGAAAGTGTGGTGATTCCTCAAGGACCTAGAAATAGAAATTCCATTTGACCCAGCAATCCCGTTACTGGGTATATATACAAAGGACTATAAATTTTTCTACTATAAAAACACATGCACAGATATGTTCATTGCAGCACCGTTTACAATAGCAAAGTTTTGGAATCAACCCAAATACCCATCGATGATAGACTGGATTGGGAAAATGTGGCACATATACACCATGGAATATTATGCAGCAATCAAAAATGATGAGTTTATGTTCTTTGTAAGGACATGGATGAATCTGAAGAACATCATTCTCAGCAAACTGACACAATAACAGAAAAAGAAATACCGCATATTCTCACGCATAGGCCGGTGAGAGAAATGAGAACACATGGACACACGGAGGGGGTCTACTACACACTGGGGTCTATTGGGGGAAATGGGGGAGGGACAGTGGGTGGGCTGGGGAGGGATAGCCTGGGGATAAATGCAAAGTGTGGGTGAAGGGGAGGAAGGCAGCAAAACACCCTGCCATGTGTGTACCTATGCAACTATCTTGCACGTTCCACACATGTACCCCAAAACCTATAATGCAATAAAAAATTTAAAAAAAGGAAATAGAATTCTGACTACAATAGAGGTGTTTCTTATTCAAGAAAGCTCTGAAATTGATGCCACATTTAATAGTGTCCTGAGTATTTCCCAGGTATGTATTATTCACTGAGGCTCTGAAACTTTGGCCATATGAAATAGTTTTCTGACTTCTCCACAGGCGTGTATTATTGACTCTGACTCTAAATATTTGGGCATGTAAAATAGACAAGTGACTATTCCAAAGATGTGTATTACTCACTCAGGCTTTGATTTTGTGGCCATATAAAATAGTCTAGTTTTTATTCCACACATGTGCATTATTCCCTGAGGCGGTAAATGAGAGGCTATATACATTAGACTCCTAACACTTCCCTAGGTGTACGTTACTCAGTGAGGCTCATTTTGTGTGACCATATGAAACAGGATGTTGCTGTATTAAATATTTGTATTATTAAGTGAATCTCTGAATGAGTGTCTATATTAAATAGACTGCTGAGTACTTTACGTTTGTGCATTTTTCACTGAGGTTATGAGTCATTGGCCATATAAATTGGAATCCGGACTAATCCACACGTCCATATTATCCACTGAGGCTATGAATGAGTGTCCTAATAAAATAGACTCCTGGCTACTCCACAGGTGTACATTATATAACGAGGCTCTGAATGAGTGTCCATCGAAAATAGACTCCAAATTATCCTGCAGGTGTGTATTATTAAGTGAGGCTCAGAAGATGTGGCCATATTAATTAGATTCCTTACAACATAAAGGGCCTGTTTTATTCACTGTGGCTCTGAATATGTGTCTACATGAAATAGACTCCAGACTACATCACATTATTCAGTGACACTCCAAAGTAGAGGCAACATGAAAAAGTCTCCTGACTATTCCAAAGGTGTGAATTACTTAGTGAGAGTCTGAATGAAGGGATAAAGGTAAATCCTGACTATTTCTCCAGGTGTGTACACTTAGTGAGGCTCTTAAGGAGTGGCCATAGGAAAGAGTCTCCTGACTATTCCACAGGTGTGCATTATTTAGTGAGACTCTGAAAGAGGGGATAATGGTAAATCCTGACTATTTCACCAGGTGTGTACACTTAGTGAGGCTCATAAGGAGCTGCCATAGGAAAGAGACTTCTGACTTTTACGCAGGTGTGCATTATTTAGAGATTCTCTGAATGGGTGGCCATAAAAAATAGACTCCAGACTATATCACAAGTGTGTAATATTCCGTGAGATTGTGAAAGAGGGTTTATAAGAATCAGACTTCCAATTACTTTACATGTGTATTATTCATTGTTTGTCTGAATGAGTAGCCATATGGAATAGGCTCATTATTATACATGTGTGCATTAATCAAACAGGTTCTGTTTGAGTGTCCAAACCAAATAGACTCCTGACACTGCAACACATGTGTATTACTCAACGATATACAAAATTAGAGTTAATAGAAAATAGACGCCATGGTATTACCCAGGTGTGTATCACTCAGGAATGCACTGAATTCGTGGCTATCTTAAACAGCGTCCTGATTACTGTATAGAAGTTTATTATTCACTGAAACTTTGAGTGACAAACCATATAAAATAAACACCTATTGCTCCATTGTGAATTATTCAATAAAGTGCTAAATGCGTGGTAGTATCAAATAGAATCCTAAGGATTCTTCAGGTGTATATCACTCAGTAAGGCACAAAATGGGTGGCCATATAAAAAATTTTCGACTATTACACTGGTGTGCATTATGCACTGAGGCCCTACATGAGTGGCTAGATGAAGTAGACTCTTAACCCTTCCCCAGGTGTGTATTATTGAATGAGACTCTGACTAGGTGGGCATAAAAAAGAGACTCAGGTGTATTGCCCAGGTGTTCATTGCTTACGGTGTCTCTGAATGTGTAGCCATTTATTTGTTTTGTTTTTTCTTTTTTGAGACGGAGTTTCGCTCTTGTTACCCAGGCTGGAGTGCAATGGCGCGATCTCGGCTCACTGCAACCTCCACCTCCTGGGTTCAAGCAATTCTCCTGCCTCAGCCTCCTGTGTAGCTGGGACTACAGGCACGCGCCACCGTGCCCAGCTAATTTTTTGTATTTTTAGTAGAGACAGGGTTTCACCATGTTGACCAGGATGGTCTCGATTTCTTGACCTCGTGATCCACCCGCCTCAGCCTCCCAAAGTGCGGGAATTACAGGCTTGAGCCACCGCGCCCGGCATGTGTAGCCATTTAAAGAAGGCAATTGACTATTTTTGAGGTGAGTATTCTTCACAGAGGTCCTGAACGAGTGGCCATGTGAAAGAGATTCCTTACATTTCAGATATACATATTATTCAGTAAAACACTGAAAGAGTGGCCTTCTGAAATAGACCATATTTTACACCACAGGTGTGCATAAGTTTTTGATTCACCAAACGAAACACTATATAAAACAGTCAAGTGATTATTCCCCACACGTGCAGTATTACAAAAGGCTTTGGTTTTGCGACCATATAAAATAGACTAGTGTCTATTTCACACGTGTGCATTATTTCCTGATTCTGTAAATTAAAGGCTATATAACGTAGACTCCTAACAGTTCCCCTGGTGTGCATTTCTCAGTGAGGCTCGTTTTGTTTAACCATATGAAACAGGATTCTGTCTATCTCAAATATTTGTATTATTCAGTGAATCTCTGAATGAGTGTCTATATGAAATAGACTGCTAAGTATTTTACGTTTTTGCATTTCTGACAGAGGTTAGGAGTCAGTGGCCATATAAAATGGAATCCCGACTAATCCACACGTACTTATTATCCACTTAGGCTATGGATGAGTATCCTAATAAAATAGACTCCTGGTTACTCCATAACTATACATTATTTACCGAGGCTCTGAATATATGTCCATCAAAAATAGACTCCAAATTATTCCTCAGGTGTGTATTATTCAGTGAGGCTCAGAAGATGTGGCCATATCAACTAGATTCCTTACTATATGAAGTGTCTTTCTTATTCACTGAAGCTCTGAATATGTGTCTACATGAAATAGACTCCTGAATACACCACACTATTCAGTGACACTCCGAATTAGAGGTCACATGAAAAAGTCTCGTGACTATTCCACAGGTGTGCATTATTTAGTGAGACTCTGAATGAAGGGAGAAAGGTACATCCTGACTATTTCTCCAGGTGTGTACACATAGTGAGGCTCTTAACGAGTGGTGATAGGAAAGAGACTTCTGACTATTCCACAGATGTGCATTATGTAGTGATTCTCTGAATGAGTGGCCATAAAAAATAGACACCAGTCTATAACACAAGTGTGTAATATTCAGTGAGGCTGTGAAAGAGGGGACATATGAAACAGACTTCTAATTACTCCACATGTGCATTATTCACAGTTTGTCTGAATGAGTAGCAGTATGAAATAGACTCCTCATTATTATCCATGTGTGCATTAATCAAACAGGCTCTGTTTGAGTGTCCATAACAAATAGACTCCTGACACTGCCCCAGGTGTGTATTACTCAGTGATACACAAAGTTAGAGTTCATATGAAATAGACTCCTGACTATCACACAGTTGCGTATCATTCAGCAAGGCACTTAATACACGGTTATGTTAAACAGCGTCCTGATTACTCCAAAGATGTTTACTATGCACAAAAGCTTTGAATGATAGACCATATAAAATAGACACCTGACTATTGCTCCATTGTGAATTATTCAATAAGGTTCTAAATGAATGGTAGTATCAAATAGAATCCTGAGGATTCTTCAGTTGTATATCACTTAGTGATGAACAAAATGAGAGTTCATATAAAAAATGCTCGACTATTACCCTGGTGTGCATAATTCACTGAGGCTCTAAATGATTGGCTACATGAAGTATACTCTTAAATCTTTCTTTGTTGTGTATTACTTAATGAATCTCTGACTAAGTGGGCATAAAAAAGAGACTAAGGTGTATTGCCCATGTGTTCATTATGTACAGTGACTACGAATGTGTAGCCATTTGAAGTAGACCCTTGACTATTTTTGAGGGGATTTTTCTTCACAGAGGCCCTGAACGAGTGTCCACGTGAAAGAGATTCCTGACTTATCAGATATACATATTTTTCACTAAAACCCTGAAAGAGTGGCCTTGTGAAATAGAATCCATTTTACTCAACAGGTGTGCAAAAGTTTTTGATTCTTCAAACTAATCACCATATGAAACAGACTAGTGATTATTCCCCACATGTGCAGTATTCGAAAAGGTTCTGTATGAGTGTCTATGTCAAATAGTCTCCTGACTCTGACACATGTGTGTATCATTCACGGAGCTGCTTAATTTGGGGCAACCTTAAATTGCGTCCTGACTACTCCACAGCTGTTTATTATGCACTGAAGCTCCGAATGACAGGCCATATTAAATAGACTCCTTACTATTGCCCCATTGTGAATTATTTGGTAATTCTGTGATTGAGTGTCCATATGACTTGGACACTGACTATTCCCAAGGTGTGTATTCTTCAGTGAGATTCTGAACGAGTGACCACATAATATAAATCCTTGACTCTCTCCTCTTGACTATTTTTCAGTTCTGCATTGTCCACTGAGACTCTAGGTGAAGAGTCAAATCAAATAGTCTCCAGACTATTCCATCGCTGTGCATTATTCAGTGAGTCTCTGAGCAAATGGCTATATATAATATAATCCTGAGTATTTTCCAGATATATATGATTCTTCACTGAGGTTCTGAATAAGTGGCCGTGTGAAAAACACTCCTGACGTTTTCATAGGTCTGTATTGTTCTGTGAAGCTCTGAATTAGTGGCCATAAATTAGAGCCTCCTGAATTCTCCTCAGGCATGCGTTTTTACATTCTGCTCTAAATGAGTTGCTATATGAAATAGAATTTTAACTTTTTACAAGGCATATATTATTCAGTTAGGCTCTGAATATGTGGCTATAGGCAATAGAATACTGACTACAATAGAGGTGTTTCTTATTCAAGGAATCTCTGAAATTGATGCCACATGAAGTAGCATCCTGAGTATTACCCAGGTATGTATTATTCACTGAGGCACTGAAACTTTGGCCATATGAAATTGTTTTCTGACTTGTCCACAGACGTGTATTATTGGCTCAGACTCTAAATATTTGGGCATGTAAAATAGACAAGTGACTACTCCAAAGTTGTGTATTACTCACTCAGGCTTTGATTTTGTGGCCATATAAAATAGTGTAGTTTCTTTTCCATATGTGTGCATTATTCTCTGAGGCTGTAAATGAGAGGCTATATAAAGTAGACTTTTAACACTTCCATAGGTGTGCCTTACTCAGTAGGCTTATTTTGTTTGACCATATGAAACAGGATGCTGCTATATTAAATATTTGTATAATTTTCTGAATCTCTGAATGAGTGTCTATATAAAATAGACTGCTGAGTACTTTACGTTTGTGCATTTTTCACTGAGATTACGAGTCAGTGTCCATATGAATTGGAATCCAGACTAATCCACACGTGCATATTATCCACTGAGGCTATGAATGAGTGTCCTAATAAAATAGACTCCTGGCGGGAGGGAGGCAAGATGGCATTGTAGAGGTGACACAGGATTGCAGCTCTTGGTGAAGGCGCAGAGGGTGAGTCCTAGCCGCATTCTCGGATGGATCTTTTATGCCCACAGAGTGTTGAATGTCCCAGGTGTGGGAGAGACACGGGACCCTAGTGCAGCCGGCAAACGCAGCCGGATCCAGCCGCCTCTTCGGCCGGTGCCGCAGCGGGACCCGGCGTGGAACTCACTGGTCTGGGTGCCCTGTTAAACCGGCAATCTGAGATTTGGAAGGGCAGATTGGCATGTCCATCTGATTGAACGGGACTTCGACAATGAGCCAGACCAGGAGTTTCCTGGGAAGCGTGATCTGAGCCGGGGTAGTGGGCAGCAGCATGGGAGATCGCACGGATCCCAGTGCACTATCGGCAGGCTCCTGGGGCGCCAGTGAGAGAGTCGACCTTGCAGCTTGGGGAGAGGAAGAGAGAGAGAGAGAGGATAGACTCTGAGGCAGGGAGCTGGGTGATCGGGCTCGGTGGGTCCCACGCTCACAGGGACAAGCAGGGCAGCAACTGGAGGTGCTCAGAGCTGAGAGTTTTGCTGCCGGCCTCTAGGACAGTGCAGCCCGGTGAGGGAGGGACGTCCACCATTGCTGACGAAGTGCACCCCTACTTAAGTACCACCCAGGACTGACGCAGCCTGCCGTTGCTGAGGCAACCTGCCATAACAGAGAGACTCCACCAGGCAGCAACAGGGCAGACCCACGCTAGCAGGTCAGAGCCCCGGCAGGCTAATAGTGAATAGACTGCCGCCTAGTGGGGCAGGACAGTGCAACAGATACTTATAAAGAAAGTCCCAACTCCCTGAGACAGAGCATCTAAGGGTGAAAAAATAAAAAGAGTGGTGTTTTATGAGTTCTATTGCAGCAGACATAAACAACCTCCCAACAACCCTGAATGAACAACGGAGCTCACAGCTCAGCACTGGAGCTCCTATAAAGCACAGACTGTCTCCTCAAGCAGCTCCCTGACCCCTGTATATCCAAGGAGTCACCCCAGAAAGGACTAATCAGACTGATATTTGGCTGGCATCATTCTGGAACAAGGGCAGCAGCAGAAGAAACTGTTATCATCCCTCACTGTTCTGCAGCTGCTGCAGGTATAACCCAGACAAGCAGGGCCTGGAGTGGACCTCAGCACTCATACAGCAGTGAGGATAGATCATTAGAGGAAAAACTAAGTAACAGAAATACTTCATCATCAACAATCTCAGTATCCACACAAAGACCCAATTGAAAAATCAGACACTACGAAGACGACAGGCAGATAAATCCATAAAGATGGGAAGAAACCAGCGCAAAAAGGAGGAAAGCAACCGAAACCAAAACATCTCACCTCCAAGAAAGGAACAAAACTCCTCACCAGCAAGGGAACAAAGCTGGACGGAGAATGAATGTGACGAAATAACAGAATCAGACTTCAGAAAGTGGATAATGAGAAACTTCAGTGAGCTAAAGGAACATGTACTAAACCAGTGCAAAGAAACAAAGAACCTTGAAAAAAGATTTGAAAAAAGATTCGAGGAATTGATAACAAGAATGGACAACTTAGAGAGGAATATGAATGAATTGAAGGAGCTGAAAAACACAACACGAGAACTTCGCGAAGCATGCACAAGTTTCAACAGCCGAATTGACCAAGCAGAAGAAAGAATATCAGAAGTTGAAGATCAACTCAATGAAATAAAACGAGACACCAAGATTAAAGAAAAAAGCACAAAAAGGAATGAACAAAATATCCAAGAAATGTGGGACTATGTGAAGAGACCCAACCTACCTTTGATAGGTGTACCAGAATGTGATGAAGAGAATGAGTCCAAGCTGGAAAACACTCTTCAGGATATTATCCAGGAAAATTTCTGCAACCTACCAATACAGGTCAATACTCAACTCCAGGAAATACAGAGAACACCACAAAGATACTCTGCAAGAAGAGCAACCCCAAGGCACATAATCATCAGATTCACCAGGGTTGAAATGAAGGAGAAAATACTAAGGGCAGCCAGAGAGAAAGGTCGAGTTACCCACAAAGGGAAGCCCATCAGACTCACAGCAGATCTCTCGGCAGAGACTCAACAAGCCAGAAGAGAATCGGGGCCAATATTCAACATCCTTAAAGAAAAGAGCTTTCAAACCAGAATTTCATATCCAGCGAAACTGAGCTTCATAAGTGAAGGAAAAATAAAATCCTTCATGAACAAGCAAGTACTCAGAGATTTTGTCACCACTAGGCCTGCTTTAAAAGAGCTCCTGAAAGAGGCACTACACATAGAAAGAAACAACCAGTTCCAGCCATCCTAAACGCACACCAAATGCTAAAAATCATCAACAAAATGAAGAATGTACATGAACCAACGGGTAAAACAGCCAGCTAGCATCAAAATGGCAGTATCAAATTCACACATAACAATATTAACCCTGAATGTAAATGGGCTAAATGCACCAATCAAAAGACACAGACTGGCAAATTGGATAAAAAACAAAAACCTATCACTGTGCTGTATCCAGGAAACCCACCTCACATGCAAAGATACACAAAGGCTGAAAATAAAGGGATGAAGGAAGATTTACCAAGCAAATGGAGAGCAAAAAAAAGCAGGAGTTGCAGTTCTCATCTCTGATAAAATAGACTATAAAGCAACAAAGATCAAAAGGGACAAAGAAGGTCATTACATAATGGTAAAAGGATCGATACAACAAGAAGAGATAACGATTCTAAATATATATGGACCCAATGTAGGAGCACCCAGATATATAAGGCAAGTTCTTAATGACTTACAAAGAGACTTAGACTCCCACACAATAATAGTGGGAGACTTTAACACTCCACTGTCAATAGCAGACAGATCAACCAGACAGAAAATTAACAAGGATATCCAGGACTTGATCTCAGACCTGCAACAAGCAAACCTGATAGACATTTACAGAACTCTCCACCCCAAATCCACAGAATATACATTCTTCTCAGCACCACATCACACCTGCTCCAAAATTGACCACATAATTGGAAGTAAAGCACTCCTCAGCAAATGCAAAACAACTCAAATCATAACAAACAGTCTCTCAGACCATAGGGCAATCAAGTTGGAACTCAGAATTCAGAAAATAACTCAGAACCGCACAGCTTCATGGAACCTGAACAACTGGCTCTTGAATGTTGATTGGATAAACAATGAAATGAAGGCAGAAATAAAGATGTTCTTTGAAACCAACGAGAATGAAGACACAACGTACCAGAATCTCTGGGACACATTTAAAGCAGTCTGTAGAGGAAAATATATAGCAATAAGTGCCCACATGAGAAGAGTGGAGAGATCCAAAATTGACACCCTATCGTCAAAATTGAAAGAGCTAGAGGAGCAAGATCAAAAAAGCTCAAAACCTAGCCGAAGACAAGAAATAACTAAGATCGGAGCAGAACTGAAGGAGATAGAGACAAGAAAAACCCTTCAAAAAATCAATAAATCTAAGAGCTGGTTTTTCGAAAAGATCAACAAAATAGACAGACCACTAGCCAGACTGATAAAAAAGAAGAGAGAGAACAACCAAATAGATGCAATAAAAAACGATAAAGGGGAAATCACCACAGATTCCACAGAAATTCAAACCATCATCAGAGAATACTACAAACAACTCTATGCACATTAACTAGTAAATCAGGAAGAAATGGATAAATTCCTGGACGCCTGTGTCCTCCCAATCCTAAACCAGGAGGAAGCCAAAACTATGAATAGACAAATAACAAGGTCAGAAGTTGAGGCAGCAATTAAGAGCCTACCACACAAAAAAAGCCCATGTTCAGATGGGTTCACAGCCGAATTCTAGCAGACACACAAAGAGGATCTGGTACCATTCCTTCTGAAACTATTCCAAATAATCCAAAAAGAGGGAACCCTTCCCAAATCATTTTATGAGACCAACATCATCCTGATACCAAAACCTGGCAGAGACTCAACAAGAAAAGAAAACTTCAGGCCAATATCCATGATGAACATAGATGCAAAAATCTTCAATAAAATACTGGCAAACCGATTGCAACAGCACATTAAAAAACTTATCCATCATGATCAAGTAGGATTCATCCCAGGGATGCAAGGCTGGTTCAAAATACGCAAGTCTATAAATGTAATTCACCACATAAACAGAAGCAAAAACAAAAACCACATGATTATCTCAATTGATGCAGAGAAGGCATTTGACAAAATTCAACAGCCCTTTATGCTAAAAACCCTCAATAAACTTGGTATTGATGGATCGTATCTCAAAGTAATAAAAGCTATTTATGACAAACCAACAGCCAATATCATACTTAATGGGCAGAACCTGGAAGCATTTCCTTTGAAATCCGGCACTAGACAAGGATGCCCTCTCTCACCACTTCTATTCAACATAGTACTGGAAGTTCTAGCCAGAGCAATCAGGCAAGAAAAAAAATAAAGGGTATTCAAATAGGAAAGATGGAATCCAAATTGTCTCTATTTGCAGACGACATGATAGTATACCTAGAAGACCCCATCACCTCAGCCCAAAAGCTCCTGCAACTGATAAGCAACTTCAGCACAGTCTCAGGATATAAAATCAATGTTCAAAAATCACAAGCATTCCTATACACAAATAACAGACTTAAAGAGAACCAAATCAAGAACGAACTGCCATTCACAATTGCTACAAAGAAAATAAAATACCTAGGAATAAAACTCATTAGGAATGTAAGGGACCTCTTTAAGGAAAACTACAAACAACTGCTCAATGAAATAAGAGAGGACACAAACAGATGGAGAAACATTCCATGTTGGTGGTTAGGAAGAATCAATATCGTGAAAATGGCTATAGTGCCCAAAGTAATTTACACAATCAATGCTATCCCCATCAAACTACCATTGAATTTCTTCACAGAACTGGAAAAAACCACCATGAATTTCATATGGAACCAAAAAAGAGCCCGCATAGCCAAGTCAATTCTAAGCAAAAAGAACACAGCAAGAGGCATCACGCTACCAGACTTCAACCTATACTACAAGGCTACAGTAATCAAAACAGCATGGTACTGGTACCAAAACAGAGGTATAGACCAATGGAACAGAACAGAGGCATCGGAGGCAACACAACATATCTAAAACCATATTATCTTTGATAAACCAGACAAAAACAGGCAATGGGAAAATGAATCCCTGTTTAATAAATGGTGTTGGGAAAACTGGCTAGCCATGTGCAGAAAGCAGAAACTGGACCCCTTCCTGACACCTTACACTAAAATTAACTCCAGATGGATTAAAGATTTAAACGTAAGACCTGACACCATAAAAACCCTAGAAGAAAATCTAGGCAAAACCATTCAGGACATAGGAGTAGGCAAGGACTTCATGAACAAAACACCAAAAGCATTGGCAACAAAAGCCAAAATAGACAAATGGGACCTAATCAAACTCCACAGCTTCTGCACGGCAAAAGAAGCAGTCACTAGAGTGAATCTGCAACCATCAGAATGGGAAAAAATCTTTGCAGTTTACGCATCTGACAAAGGGCTGATATCCGGAATTTACAAAGAACTCAAACAGATTTACAGGAAAAAAACAAACAAGCCCATTCAAAAATGGGCAAAGGATATGAACAGAAATTTTACAAAAGAAGACATACATGAGGCCAACAAACATATGAAAAAGTGCTCATCATCATTGGTCATTAGAGAGATGCAACTCAAAACCACATTGAGATACCATCTCACACCCGTTAGAATGGCGATCATTAAAAATCTGGAGACAGCAGTTGCTGGAGAGGATGTGGAGAAATAGGAACACTCTTACACTGTTGGTGGGAGTGTAAATTAGTTCAACCATTGTGGAAGACAGTGTGGCGATTCCTCAAGGACCTAGAAATAGAAGTTCCATTTTACCCAGCAATCCCATTACTGGGTATCTATCCAAAGGACTATAAATTGTTCTACTATTAGGACACATGCACACGAATGTTCATTGCAGCACTGTTTACAATAGCAAAGACCTGGAACCAACCCAAATGCCCAACGATGATAGACTGGACTGGGAAAATGTGGCACATATACACCATGGAATATTATGCAGCAATCCAAAATGATGAGTTTGTGTCCTTTGTAAGGACATGGATTAATCTGGAGAACATCATTCTCAGCAAACTGACACAAGAACAGAAAAAGAAATACCGCATATACTCACTCATAGGTGGGTGAGAAAAATGAGAACACATGGACACAGAGAGGTGGTCTACTATACACTGGCGACTGTTGGGGGAAATAGGGGAGGGACAGTGGGGGGGTTGGGGGGGATAGCCTGGGGATGAATGCCAAGTGTGGGTTAAGGGGAGGAAAGCAGCAAAGCACACTGCCATGTGTGTACCTATGCAACTATCTTGCACGTTCTGCACATGTACCCCCAAACCTGTAATGCAATAAAAATTAAAAAAAATAATAATAGACTCCTGGCTACTCCACAGGTGTACATAATTTACCGAGGCTCTGAATGAATGTCCATCGAAAATAGACTCCAAATTATTCTCCAGTTGTGTATTATTCAGTGAGGCTCAGAAGATGAGGCCATATTAATTAGATTCCTTACAACATAAAGGGCCTGTTTTATTCATTTTGGCTCTGAATATGTGTCTACATGAAATAGACTCCTGACTACATCTCATTGTTCCGTGACACTTCTATTTAGAGGCCACATGAAAAAGTCTCCTGACTATTCCACAGGAGTGCATTGTTTAGTGAGACTCTGAATGAGGGGATAGTGGTAAATCCTGACTATTTCCCCAGGTGTGTACACTTAGTGAGGCTCTTAAAGAGTGGCCATCGAAAAGAGACTTCTGACTATTCCTCAGGTGTGCATTATTTAGTGATTCTCTGAATGGGTGGCCATAAAAAATAGACTCCAGACTATATCACAAGTGTGTAGTATTCAGTGAGGCTGTGAAAGAGGGTCCATAAGAATCAGACTTCCAATTACTTTACATGTGCATTATTCACTGTCTGAATGAGTAGCCGTATGACATAGACTCCTTATTATTATACATGTGTGCATTAATCAAAGATTCTGTTTGAGTGTCCATACCAAATAGACTCCTGACACTACCCCAGGTGTGTATTACTCACCGATAGACAAAATTAGAGTTCATATGAAGCAGACTCCAGTCTATTACCCAGGTGTGTATCATTCAGGAAGGTACTGAATTCGTGGCTATCTTATATTATTCACTGAAACTTTGAGTGATATACCATATAAAATAGAAACCTCACTATTGCTCCATTTTGAATTATTCTATAAGATGCTAAATGCGTGGTAGTATAAAATAGTATCCTTAGGATTCTTCAGGTGTATATCACTAGGTGAGGCACAAAATCTGTGGCTGTATCAAAAATGCTCGACTATTACCCTGGTGAGCATTATTCACTGAGGCTCTAAATAAGTGGCTACATTAAGTAGACTCTTTACTCTTTCCCAGGTGTGTATTATTGAATGAGACTCTGACTAAGGGGGCATAAAAAAGTGACTCGGGTGTATTGCCCAGGTGTTCATTAGCTACAGAGTCTCTGAATGTGTAGCCATTTAAAGAAGACACTTGACTATTTTTGAGGGGAGTATTCTTCACAGAGGCCCTGAACGAGTGGCCATGTGAAAGAGATTCCTTACTTTTCAGATATACATATTATTCTCTAAAACCGTGAAAGAGTGGCCTTCTGAAATAGAACACAATTTACTAGACAGGTGTGCATAAGGTTTTGATTCACCAAACCAAACACCATATGAAACAGATAAGTGATTATTTCTCACATGTGCAGTATTTGAAAAGGCTTTAATTTTGTGGCCATATAAAATAGACTAGTTTCTATTCCACAGGTTTGCATTATTTCCTGATTCTGTAAATTAAAGGCTATATAAAGTAGACTCCTAATACTTCCCCTTGTGTGCATTACTCAGTGAGGCTCTATTTGTTTAACCATATGAAACAGGATGCTGTCTATCTCAAATATTTGTATTATTCAGTGAATCTCTGTATGAGTGTCTATATGAAATAGACTGCTAAGTATTTTACATTTTTGCAGTTTTCACTGAGGTTACAAGTCAGTGACCATATAAAATGGAATCCTGACTAATCCACACGTGCATATTATCCACTTAGGCTATGAATATGTATCCTAATAAAATAGACTCCTGGCTACTCCACAGGTGTACATCATTTTCTGAAGCTCTCTATATATCCATCGAAAATAGACTCCGAATTATTTTCCATGTGTGTATTATTCAGTGACGCTCAGAACATATGGCCATATTAATTAGATTCCTTACAACATAAAGGGCCTGTTTTATTCACTGTGGCTCCTGATTACTGCATAGTAGTTTATTATTCACTGAATCTTTGAATGATAGATCATATAATATAGACACCTGACTATTGCTCCATTGTGAATTATTCAATAAGGTTCTAAGTGAGTGGTAGTATCAAATAGAATCCTGAGGATTCTTCAGGTGTATATCACTCATTGAGGCACAAAGTGAGTGGCCATATAAAAAATGCTCGACTATTACCATGGTGTGCATTATTCACTGAGGTTCTAAATGAGTGGCTACATGAAGTAGACTCTTATCTCTTCCCCATGTGTGTATTACTGAATGATACTCTGACTACGTGGGCATATAAAGAGACTCAGGTGTATTGCCCAGGTGTTCATTACCTACAAAGTCTCTGAATGTGTAGCCATTTAAAGTAAACACTTGACTATTTTTGAGGGGAGTATTCTTCACAGAGGCCCTGAACGAGTGACCATCTGAAAGAGATTCCTTACTTTTCAGATATACATATTATTCTCTAAAACACTGAAAGAGTAGCCTTCTGAAATGGAACCCATTTTACTCCACAGGTGTGCATACGTTTTTGATTCACCAAACGAAACACCATATGAATCAGTCAAGTGATTATTCCCCACATGTGCGGTATTCGAAAAGGCTTTGATTTTGCGGCCATATAAAATAGACTAGTGTCTATTCCACACGTGTGCATTATTTCCTGATTCTGTAAATTAAAGGCTATATAAAGTAGACTCCTAACACTTCCCCTGGTGTGAATTACTCAGTTAGGCTCATTTTGTTTAACCATGTGAAACAGGATGGTCTCTATCTCAAATATTTCATTATTCAGTGAATCTCTGAATGAGTGTCTATATGAAATAGACTGCTAAGTATTTTACATTTTTGCATTTTTCACTGAAGATACGAGTCAGTCGTCATATACAATGGAATCTTGAGTAATCCACACGTGCATGTTATCGACTGAGGCTATGAATGAGTGTCCTGATAAAATAGACTCCTGGCTACTCCACAAGTGTACATTATTTACCGAGGCTCTGAATATATGTCCATGGAAAATAGACTCAAAATTATTCTCCATGTGTGTATTATACAGTGAGGTTCAGAAGATGTGGTCATACTAATTAGATTCCTTACTATATCAAGGGCCTGTCTTATTCACTGAGGCTCTTAATATGCGTCCACATGAAATAGACTCCTGAGTACACCACATTATTTACTGACACTCCGAATTAGACGCCACATGAAAAAGTCTCCTGGCTATTCCACAGGTCTGCCTTATTTAGCGAGAATGTGAATGAGGGGATAAAAATAAATCCTGACTATTTCCCCAGATGTGTACACTTAGTGAGGCTCTTAACGAGTGGCCATAGGAAAGAGACATCTGACTATTCAGCACGTGTGCATTATTTAATGATTCTTTGAATGAGTGGCCATAAAAAATAGACTCCAGACTATATCACAAGTGTGGAATATTCACTGAGGCTGTGAAGGATCCTCTGTATACCCCTTTCTCCTGTGTGTATCACCTCTCACTTGTTTGGATCCTCCTCTCTCCTGTGTGTATACTCCTCTCTCCTCTGTGTATGCCCTTTTATCTTTGTGTATCCCTCTTGCCTGTGTGTATCCTCCTCTTTCCTGTGTGTATCCTCCTCTTTCCTGTGTGTATCCCCCTTTCTCCTGTGTTTATCCATTTTTCCTGTGTGTATGCCCCTCTCTCCTGTGTGTCCCCTCCTCCCTCCTGTGTATATCACCACTCTCCTGTGTATATCCTCCTCTCTCCTGTGTGTATTCTTCTGTCTCCTGTGTGTATCCTGCTCTCTTTTTTGCGTAAACTCCTCTATGCTGTGTGAATCTTCCTCTCTCCTGTGTGTATCCCCCTCTTCTGTGTGTATCTTTTTCTCTACTGGGTGTATCCTCCTCTCTTGTGTGGATCCTCCTCCCTCTTGTTTTTATCACTCCTCTCTCGTGTGTGTATCCCCCATCTCTTGTGTGTATCCCCGCTGTTTCCTGTGTGTATCCCCCTCTCTCCTGTGTGTATTCCCCTCTCTCTTGTGTGTATCCTTCCTCTCCAGTGTGTATCCTCTTCACTGCTTTTTGAATCCTCCTCTCTTCTGTGTGTACGCCCTGTTATCATGTGTGTATCCCCCTCTCCTATTTGTATTCTCCCCTCTCCTCTGTCTATCCCCCTTTCTCCTTTGTGTATCTCTCTCTCCTGTGTGTATGCACCTCTCTCCTGTGTACATCGTTCTCTACCGTGTTTATACTCCTCTCTCCTGTGTGTTTTTTCTTTTTTTTCAGTGTATCCCCCTCTCTCCTGTGTTTATTCCCCTCTCCTTTGTGTATCCTCCTCTCTCCTGTGTAACATCCTCTCTCCTGTGTGTATCACCAATCTTCTGTGTGTATGCCCCTCTCTCCTGTGGGTATCCCCCTCTCTTTTGTGTGTATTTTCCTCTCTTTTCTCTGTATCTTCAACTCTCCTGTGCGTACCCTTTTTTATCCTGTGTGTATCCTCCTCCCTTCAGTGTGTATCCCACTCTCCTGTGTGTATCCCATCTCTCTCCTGTGTGTATACTCCTCTCTCCTGTGTGTATCCTCCTCTCTCCTGCGTTTATCCTACTCTCTTCTGTCTGTATCCTCCACTCTTTTGTGTGTATCTTCCTCTCTCCTGTATTTATCCTTCTTTCCCTGTGTATTCCACTCTCTTCTGTGTGTATGCCTCAATCTCCTGTGTGTGTCTTCTTCCCACCTGTTTGTATTCCTCAATCTCCTGTGTGTAACCCCCTCTCTCCTGTGTGTATCCCCACTCTCTCCTGTGTGTATCTCCCCTCTCTCCTGTGCGTATCCTCCTCTCTCCTATGTGTATGCCACTCTCGTTTGTGTGTATTCCCCTCTCCTGTGTGTATCCCCTTATATCCTGTGTGTATTGCCCCGTCTCCTGGGCGTATCTTTCTCGCCTGAGTGTATCTCCTCTCTTTTGTGTGTTTCCCCCTCTTATTTCTGTATCCTCCTTTCTCCTCCATGTAGCCTTTACTCTCCTGTGTGTATCCTTCTCCTTTCTGTGTGTATCCCCCTTCCCCTGTGTGTACCTTCCTCTCTCCTGTGTGTATCCTCCTCCCTTCTGTGTGTATGCTGCACTCTCCTGTTTGTATCTTCCTTGTTCGTGTGTGTATCACCCTCTCTCCTGTGCGTATCCTCCTCTCTCCTGTGTGTATGCCCCTCTGTCTTGTGTGTATTCCCCTCTCTCCTGTGTGTATCCCACTCTCTCCTGTGTATATCCCCCACTCCTGTTTGTATCCCCAACTCTCCTGTGTGTATTACCGTGTTTTCTGTGTGAATCCAACTCTCCTGTGTGTATCCCCCTCTCTCCTGTGTGTATGCACCTCTCCTGTGTGTATTCTCCTCTCTCCTGTGTGTATTCTCCTCTCTCCTGTGTGTATTTTCCTCTCTCCTGTGGGTATCTTCCTATATCCTTTGTGTATCTCTCCTCTTTCCCTTGTGTTTCCCCCCACTCTTCTCTGTGTAACCCCTTTCTCTTCTCTTTGTATTCCCCCTTTTTTCTGTGGTTATCCCCCACTCTCATGTGTGTATATCCTCTCTCCTGTTTGTATCCTCCACTCTCCTGTGTGAATCTTCTTCTCTCCTGTGTGTACGCCTCTCTCACCTGTGTGTATCCTCCTCTCTCTTTTGTGTATCCCCCTTTCTCCTGTGTGTATTCCCCTTTTCTGTGTGTATGCCCCTCTCTACTTTGTGTATCCTTCTGTCTCCTCTGTGTATCATTTTCTCTTTTGTGTGTATCCTCTCTCCTGTGTGTATCTTCCTCTCTGCTGTGTATCTTTCTCTCTCCTGTGTGTATCTTTCTTTCTCCTCTGTGTATTCTCCTCTCTCCTGTGTGTATGATTTTCTCTTCTGTGTGTATCTTTCTTCATCCCTCTGTGTATCCCCCTCTCTCCTGTGTTTATCCCCATTTCTTCTGTGTGTATCTCCCTCTCTTTTGTGTGTATCCTCTCTCTCCTTTGTGTATCCTCCTCTCTGCTGTGTCTATCGTCCTCTCTCGTGTGTATGCTCCTCTCTCTTGTGCGTATCCCACTCTTCTGTGTGTATTCTCCTCTCCCCTGTGTATCCTTTTTTTATTTGTGTATCTATTCCGTCCTGTGTATCCCCATTTTCTTTGTGTATCCTTATCTCTCCTGTGTGTCTCCTTCTCTCTCCTGTGTTTATCCTCCTTTCTTTTGTGTGTATCACCAATCTTCTGTGTGTATCCTTCTCTCTCCTGTGTGTGTCTTCCTCTCTCCTGTCTGCATCCTCCTCCCTTTTGTGTGTATCCCCTCTCTCCTGTGTGTATCCTCCTCTTTTTTGTGTATCCTCTTCTTTTCTGTGTGTATTTCCTGTTCCTGTGTGTATCCCCCTACTCTCCTGTGTGTATCCTCCTCTCTCCTGCGTGTATCCTCCTCTCTTCTGTCTGTATCCTCCTCTCCTATTGTGTACCCTCCTCCCTCCTGTATTTATTCTTCTCCCCCTGTGTGTATGCCCCTCTATCCTGTGTGTATGCCCCACTCTCTTGTGTGTATCCTTCTTTCTTTATGCATCCCCCTCCCTCCTGTGTGTATCCTTTTTTCTCCTTTGTGTATGCCCCTCTGTTCTGTGTGTATTTCTTTCTCCTGTGTGGATTCCCCTTTCTCCTGTGTGCATTTTCCCCACTTCTGTGTGTATCCCCTCATCTGTATGTATCCCTCTATCTACTGTGTGTATCCCTCTATCCACTGTGTGTTTCCCCCTCTCCTTTGTGTATTCTCCTCTCTCCTGGGTGTATCTTCCTCTCTTTTGTGCGTATCCTCCTCTCTGCAGTTAGTATCCTTTTCTCTCCTGTGTGTATCCTTTTCTCTCATGTGTGTATTTCCCTCTATCCTGTGTGTATGTCACACTCTCCTGTTTGTATCTCCCTCTCTCCTGTATTTTCCCCCTCTCTTCTGGGTGTATCCTCCTCTCTTCTGTGTGTATCTTCTTCTCTCTTGTGTGTATCCTCCTCTCTCCTGTGTGTATTTCTTTACCCCTGTGTGTATCCCCATTTCTCCTGGTTGTATCTCCCTCTCAACTATGTGTATCCTCCTCTCTCCTGTGTGTATTCTTTTTTCACCTCTGTGTATCCTCGTCTCTCCTGTCTGTATTTTTTCTCTCCTGTGTGTATTCTCTCTGCTGTGTCTATCCTTCTCTCCCCTGTGTGTATTTTCCTCTCTCCTGCGTGTATCTTCCTTTATTCTTTGTGTATCTTCTTTTCTCCTATGTGTATACCCCTCTCTCCTGTGTGTGTCCCCGTCTCTATTGTGTGTATTCTCCTCTATCCTGTGTGTATCCTCCTCTCTCCTGTGTGTATGTCCCACCCTCCTGTGTGTATCTTTCTCTTTTGTGTGTATTCTTTTTTTCTGTGTGTATCTCCCTTTCACCTGTGTGTATCCCCCTCTCCTGTGTGTTCCCCCCTTTCGCTTTTGTGTATGCTCCTCTCTAGTATGTGTATTCTTCTCTCTCCTGTGTGTATCTTCCTCTCTCCTGTGTGTATCTCTCTCCACATGTGTGTATCCCCCACTCTCCTGTGTGTTTCCCCCACTTTTCTGTGTGTATCCTCCTCTCTCCTGGGGGTATCCTCCTCTCTTTTGTGCATATCCTCCTCTCTGCTGTTTGTATGCTTCTCTCTCCTGTGTGTATTTCTTTCCCCCTTTGTTTATCCCCCTCTCTCCAGGGTGTATTTCCCTCCATCCTGTGTGTATGTCGCACTGTACTGTTTGTATTTCCCTCTCTCCTGTGTGTTTTTTCCTCTCTTCTAGGTGTATCCTCCTCTCTCCTGTGTGTATCCTCTTCTCTTTTGTGTGTATCCTCCTCTCTCCTGTGTGTATCCATTTCCACCTGTGTGTATCCCCATTTATTCTGGGTGTATGCCCCTCTCTTCTGTGTGTATCCTCCTCTCTCCTGTGTGTATTCTCCTTTCACCTGTGTGTATCCTCCTCACTTCTGTTTGCGTTTTTTTCTCTCCTGTGTGTATCCTCCTCTCCGCTATGTCTATCCTTCTCTCCCCTATGTGTATCCTCCTATCTCCTGTGTGTATCTTCCTTTCTTCTGTGTGTATTCCCATTTCTCCTGTGTGTATACCCCCTCTCTCCTGTGTGTATCCCCCTCTGTATTTTGTGTATTCTCCTCTATCGTGTGTGTATTCTCCCCTCTTCTGTGTGTATGCCCCACCCTCCTGTGTGTATCTTTCTCTTTTGTGTGTATCCTTTTCTTTCCTGTGTGTATCCCCCTTTCACCTGTGTGTATCTTCCTCTTTTGTGTGTATGCCCTGTCGCTTTTGTGTATGCTTCTCTCTTTTATGTGTATCCTCCTCTCTCCTCTGTGTATCTTCCACTCTCCTGTGTGTATCCCCCTCCATTTGTGTGTATCCCCCACTCTCCTGTGTGTTTCCTCCTCTCTGTGTGTATTTTCCTCTCTGCTGTGTGTATCCTCCTTTCATTTGTGTGGATCATCCTCTCTCCTGTGTGTATAGTCCACTTTCCTGTGTGTAACTTTCTCTCTCCTGTGTGTATTCTTCTCTCTCCTCTGTGTATCCTCCTGTCTCTTGTGTGTACCCTCCTCTCTCTTTTGTGTATCCCCCCTCACTCCTGTGTGTATCCCCCGGTCTCCTGTGTTTACCTTCCCTAATCCTGTGTGTATTTTTCTCTCTCCTGTGTGTATTCCTTTTTCTTCTGTGTGTATCTTCCTCTCCTGTGTGTATCCTCCTCTCTGCTCTGTGTGTCCTCCTCTCTCCTGTGTGTATCCTCCACTTTCCTATGTGTATCGCTTTTTATCCTGTGTTTATCCCACTCTCTTGTGTGTATTCTTCTCTCTTCTGTGTGTATCCTTCTCTCTCCTGTGTGTATTCTCCTCTCTCCTGTATTTTTTCTTCTCCCACTATGTGTATACTCCTCTCTGCTATGTATATCCCCTTCCCTCCTGTTTTTATGCCGCACTCTCCTGTGTGTATCCCCCTCTCCTTTGTGTATCCACCTCTCTTCTGTGTGTATCCCACCGTCTCCAGTGTTTATTCCCCTAGACTGTGTGTATCCCCCTCTCTCTTTTGTGTTTTTTTCTCTTCTTTGTGTATCTTCCTCTCTGCAGTGTGTAGCCTCTTCTCTCTGTGTGTATCCTCCTCTCTCCTTTGTGTATCCCCCTCTCTCCTGTTTGTATCCCACCGTCTCTGGTGTTTATTCCCCTCACCTGTGTGTATCCTCCTCTCTCTTGTGTGTTTCCCCCTCTACTTTTTGTATCCTCCTTTCTCTTGTGTGTAGCCTCCTTTCTCTTATGTGTACTCTTTTCTATCCTATGATTTTCCCCCTCTCTTGTGTGTATTCTTCTCTCTTCTGTGTGTATCATTCTCTCTCCTGTGTATATCCTCCTCTCTTCTGTGTGTATCCTCTACTCTCCTGTGTGTATCCCCCTCTCTCCTGTGTGTTCCTTCCTCTTCTTTCTGTATCCACCTCTCTCCTGTGTGTAGCCTTTTCTCTCCTGTGTGTATCCCCCTCTCTCCTTTGTGTATCCATCGCTTTTTTTTATATTCCTGTCTCCTGTGAGTATCTTTTTCTCTCCTTTTCGTATCCCCCTCTCCTGTGTGTATCCTTTTCTCTCCTGTGTGTATCCTTCTGTCTCCTGTGTTTATCCTTTTTCTGTGTGTGTATTTTCCTTTTTCCTGTGTGTATCTTCCTCTGTCATGTGTGTATCCTCCTCTCTCTTGTATTTATTCTTATCTTCCTGTGTGTATTATTCTCTCTCCTGTGTGTATTACCTTCCCTCCTGTGTGTATGCCCCACTCTTTTGTGGGTATCACCGTCTCTCCTGTGTGTATCCCCCCTCTCTCCTGTGTGTATTCTCCTATATTTTTTGTTTTTACCCCTCTCTCCTGTTTGTATTTTTCTCTTTGTTGTGTATCCCCCTTTCTCCTGTGTGTATCACACCGTCTCCTGTGTGTATCCCCCTCGCCTGTGTGTATGCCGCACTCTCCTGTTTGTATCCCCATTTCTCCTGTGTGTATCCCCCACTCTTCTTTGTGTATCACACCATCTCTTTGTGTATCCCCCTCGCCTGTGTCTATGCCCATCTCTTGTAAGTTTCCCTCTCTACTTTGTGTATACTCCCCTCTCCTCTGTGTAGCTTTTCCTCTCCTGTGTGTATTCTCCTCTCTTCTGTGTGTATCCTTCCCCCTTTTGTGTGTATGCCGCACTCTCCTATTTGTATCCCCTTTTCTTTTCTGTGTATCCCCCTCTCTCCTTTGTGTATTCTCATCTCTCCTGTATGTAAGTCGTCTCTGTTGTGTACATTACCCTCTTTCCTGTGTGTATCACCCTCTCTCCTGTGTGTGTTACCTTGTCTCTTGTGTGCACCCAACTCTCCTCTGTTTATCCTTCTCTCTCCTGTGTGTATGCCTTTCTTCTATGTGTATCTTCCTCTCTCCTGTGTGTTTCCTCCTCTCTTCTGTGTGTATCCTTTTCTCTCCTGTGCATATTCTTCTCTCTCCTGTGTGTATTTTCCTCTCTCCTGTGTGTATCTTTCTCCTGTGTGTAATCCTCCTCTCTTTTTTTGTATTTTTTCCCTTTCTCCTGTGTGTAACCCCTTTCTCTCTTGTGTGTATTTTCCATTTCTTCTGTGTGTATCCCGCTCTCTTCCATGTGTATCCCCTCTCCTGTTTTTATCCTCCTCTCTCCTGTGTGTATCTTCCTCTCTCCTTTGTGTATCCCCATCTCTTGTGTGTATCCTCCTCTTTCCTGTGTTTATCCCCCTTTCCCCTGTGTCTATTTCACTTTCCTGTGTGTATTCCCCACTCTACTTAGTGTATCTTCCTCTTCTGTGTGTATTCTACTTTCTCCTGTGTGTATCTTTTTCTCTCCTGTGTGTATTCCTTTTTCTCCTGTGTGTGTAACACCTCTCCTTTGTGTATCTTCCTCTATTCTGTGTGTATTCTTCTGTCTCCTGTGTGTATCCTTCTCTCTTTTCTGTGTAACCTCCTCTCTCCTGTGTGTACCTTTCTCTTTTCTGTGTGTATCCCCTCTCTCTTTTGTGTGTAGCCCCCTCTCTCCTGTGTGTTTTTCCTCTGTACTGTATGTATCCTCTGCTCTGCTGTGTGTATCCTCTCTCCTTAGTGTACGCCCTTCTCTCCTGTGTGTATCCCCATCTTCTGTGTGTATTCTTATCTCTCCTGTGTGTATCCCCTTTTCTCCTGTGTATCACCCTCTCCAGTGTGTATGCCCCTCTCTCCTGTGTGTTTCCCCATCTCCTATGTGAATCCTCCTCTCTCCTTTGTGTAACCTTTACTCTTTTTGGTGTACTTCCCACTCTCCTCTGTGTATGCCCCTCTCGTTTTTGTATTCTTTTCTCTCGTGTTTATACCCCTCCCTCCTGTGTGTACCGTTCTTTCTCCTGTGTGTATTTCCCTCTCATGTGTTTCTCAACCCTCTCTTTTGTGTATCCTCCTCTCTCCTGCGTGTATCCTCCTCTCTCCTGTGTGTATCCTCCTCTCTTTTGTGTGTATCCTCCTCTCTCCTGCGTGTATTCTCCTATCTTCTGTCTGTATCCTTATTCCTTTTATGCGTATTTTCCTCCCTCCTGTATTTATCCTTCTCCCCCTGTGTGTACCAACCATCTCCTGTTTGTATCTCCCTCCATCCCGTGTCTATGCCCCACTCCCCTGTGGGTATCCTTTTCTCTCCTGTGTGTATTCCCTCTCTCTGCTGTGTGTATCTTCCTTTCTTTTTTGTGTGTGCTTTTTTTTACTGTGTTTATCCCCCTCTTTTGTGTGTATCCCCTTCTCTTCTGTGTGCATTTCCCACACTTCTGTGTGTACAACTTTCGCCTGTGTGTATCTCCCTCTCTACTGTGTGTTTCCTTCTCTCCTTTGTGTTTTCTCCTCTCTCCTTTGTGTATCCTCCTCTCTCCTGAGTGTATCCTAATCTCTGATGTGTGTGTCCTCCTCTCGTCTATGTGTATTCCCCTCTCTCCTCTTTGTATCTCCCTCCCTCCTGTGTGTATGCTGCACTCTCCTGTTTATATCTCCCTCTCTCTTGTGTGTATCCCCCTTTCTTCTGTGTTTATCCTCTTCTGGCTTGTGTGTATCCTCCTCTCTCCTGTGGGTATCCCCGTCTTTTTTTGTGTATCCCCATTCCTCCGGTGTGTGTGTATACTCCTCTCTTCTCTTTGTATCCTCTTCCCTTTTGTGTGTATTCTCCAATCTCCTGTATTTATCTTTCTCCCACTGTGTGTATATCCCTCTCTCCTGTTTGTATCTTCCTCTCTCTTGTGTATATCCACCATCTCCTGTGTGTATTTCTGCTCTCCTGTGTGTATCCTTCTCTCTCCATTGTGTATGCACCTCTCTCCTGTGGGTGTCCCCCTCTCCTGTGTGTATCCCCCTCTCTCCTGTGTGTACTTCCCCGTCTCCTGTGTGTATACCTCTCTCCTGTTTGTATTCTCCTCTCTTCTGTGTATTTCCCCTCCTTTTTGTGAATCCTCCTCTCTCCTGTGTGTTTCCTCCTCTCTCCTGTGTGTAACCTCCTCTCTCCTGTGTGTATTTTCCTTTCTCCTGTGTGTATCCCTCTCCATCTGTGTGTATCCTTCTCTCTTCTTTGTGTATCCCCCTTTCTCCTGTGTGTATTCCGCAGTTTCTTGTTTGTATCCCTCTCTCTCCTGTGTGTATCCCACTCTCTTCTGTGTGCATCCTCCACTCTACTATGTCTATGCCCCTCTGTCTTGTGTGTATTCTACTTTCTCCTTTATTTATCCCCAATCTCCTCTCTGTTTCCCCATCTCCTGTGTGTATCCCCCTCTCTCCTGTGTATTACCCTGTCTCCTGTGTGTATCCAAATTTGTTGTTTGTATCTTCTCTCTCCTGTGTGTATGCCCCTTTCCTGTGTGTATCCTCCTTCCTCCTGTGTGTATCCTCCTCTCTCATTTGTGTATCCTCTTCTCTCCTGTGTGTATTTTCCTCTTTCCTGTGTGTAACCTCCTCTCTCCTGTGTGTATTTTCTACTCTCCTGTGTGTATCTTTCTTTCTCCTGTGTGTATCTTCCTTTCTCCTGTGTGTATCCCTCCTCTCTCCTTTTTGTTTCTCCACACTCTCCTGTGTGTAATTCCTTTCTCTCTTGTGTGTATCCCCCCATTCTCCTGTGTGTATCACCCTCTCTCCTGTGTGTATCCCCTCTCTCCTTTTAGTATCTTCCTCTCTCCTGTGTGTATCTTCCTCGCTTCTGTGTGTATGCTTCTCTCTGCTGTGTGTATCCCACTCTTCTGTGTGTATCCTTTTCTCTCTTGTGTGTATACTTTTTTCCTGTGTGCATGCCCCTCTCTACTTTGTGTATCCCCCTCCCCTGTGTGTATCCTTTTTTCTCCTGTGTGTATTTTCCTCTCTCCTGCGTGTATATTCCTTTATCCTGTGTTTATCTCTCCTCTCTGCTGTGTGTTTCCCCCTCTCTCCTGTGTGTAACTCCTTTTTCTCCTGTGTGTATACCCCTTTCTCCCGTGAGTATCATCCTTTCTCCTGTGTGTATCCCCTCTCGCCTGTTTGTATTTTCCTCTCTCATGTGTGTATCATCCTCTCTCCTGTGTGTATCCCCATCTCCTTTGTGTATCCTTTCCTCTCCTGTGTGTATATCCCTTTCTTCTGTGTGTATCCACTTTCCTGTGTGCATGCTCCTTTCTACTTTGTGTATTTCCCTCTCCTATGTGTATCCTCTTTTCTCCTGTGTGGTTTCATTCCTCTCCTGTGTGTATCGCCCTTTCTCCTCTGTGTATCACCACTCTCCTATGTGTTTCCCCTCTCTCCTGTGTGTATCCTTCTATCATTTGTGTGTATCTTCCTCTCTCCGGTGTGTACCTTCTTTCTCCTGTGTGTATCACCCCTCTTCTGTGTGTATCCTTATCTCTCCTGTGTGTATCCTTCTCTATTTTGTGTGTATCCTTCTCTCTCCTGTGTGTATTCTCCTCTCTCCTGTGTGTATTTTTTTTCTGTGTGTATCTTCCTCTCTTCTGTGTGTATCCTGCTCTCTCCTATGTGTATCCTCCTCTCTCCTGTGTTTATTTCTTCTCTTTCTTGCATGTATACCCCTTCTCTCTTGTGTGTATCTCCCCTCTTTGTGTGTATTCCCCTCTCTCCTATGTGTATCCTCCACTCTTCTGTGTGTATCCCCTCTCTCTTCTGTGTATTCTCCTCTCTGCTGTGTGTATTTTTTTCTCTTCTATGTATACGCCTCTCTCTCCTGTGTGTATTCCCCTCTCCTGTGTGTTTCCTTTTCTCTCCTGTGTGTATCCTTCTCTCTTTTCAGTATTTCATTCTCTATCCTGTGTGTATCCCCCTCTTTTTTGTGTATCGTCTTTTCTCCTTTGTGTATCTTTTTCTCTCCTCTGTGTACCCTCCTCTATCCTGTGTTTATTCCCCTCTTTTTTGTGTGTATCCTCCTCTCACCTGTGTGTATCCTTTTCTCTCCTGTGCATATACTCCTCTCACCTCTTTGTATTTTCCTCTTATCTGTTTGTATTTTCCTCTCCTGTGTGTATTCCCCCTCTCCACTGTGTGTTTCCTCTTCTCCCCTGTGTGTATCCTCCTCTCTTCTTTGTGTATCCTCCTGTCTCCTGTGTGAACTTTCCTCTCTCCTGCGTGTATTTTCCTCTCTTCTGTCTGTATCCTATTCTATTTTGTGTGTATCCTTCTTCCTCCTGTCATTATCCTTCTTTCACTGTGGGTATCCCCCTGTTTCCTCTGTGTATCCTTCTCTCTTCTATGTATATGCCCCACTCTCCTGTGTGTATCCCCTCTCTCCTGTGTGTATCCTTCCTCTCTCCTGTGTTTTCCCTCCTCTCTCCTCTGTGTATGCCCCTCTCTCCTGTGTGTATTCCTTTCTCCTGTGTGTATCCCACTCTTTCCGGTGTGTATACTCTGCTCTGTTGTGTTTATCCTCCTCTTTTTTGCGTTTATCCCCTCATTCCTGTGTGTATTCTCCTTTCTCCTGTGTGTATTTTTCTCTCTCGTGTGTATCCTCCTCTCTTTTGTGTGTATCGCCCTCCCCCTTTGTGTATGCCACACTCTCCTGTTTGTATCCCCAACTCTCCTGAATGTATTCCCCTCTCTCTTGTGTGTATCCTCCTCTCTTCTGTTTGTATCATTTTCTCTTCTCTGTGTATCCTTCTTTTTCCTTTCTGTATCCTCCTCTCTTTTGTGTGGATCCCACTCTCTCCTGTGTGTATCCTTCCTAATCCTTTGTGTTTCCCCCTCGCCTGTCTGCATCCCCCTTTCTCCTGTGTGCTTCCCCTCTCATTTGTGTATCCTCCTCTCTCCTGTGTGTATCCTCCAATCTGCTGTGTTTATCCTCCTCTTTTTTGCGTTTATCCCCCTCATTCTTGTGTGTATCCTTTTTTCCACTGTGTGTATTTTCCTCTCTCCTGTGTGTATCCCCTCCCTTTTTGTGAATGCTGCACTCTCCTGTTTGTATCCCCCACTCTCCTGAGTGTATTCCCCTTTCCCCTGTGTGCATCCTCCTTTCACGTGTGTATCTTCCTCTCTCTAGTTTGCATCATTTTCTCTCCTGTGTGTATCCTCCTCTCTTCTTTCTGTATCCTTCTCTTTTTTATGTGTATCCTCCTCTCTCCTTTGTGTATCCTCCTCTCTTTTGTGTGTAACTTCTCTCTTGTGTGAGTACCCCCTCTCTCCTGTGTGTATCCTACTCTCTATTGTGTGTATCCTCCTCTATTCTGTGTATATTCTTTTCTCTCCTGTGTGTATCCCACTCTTCTGCGTGTATCCTTTTTTCCTGTGTGTATCCCCCTCTATTCTGTGTGTATCAGCCTCTTCTTTGTGTATGCCTTTGTCTCTTTCGTGTATTCTCCTCTATCCTTTGTGTATCTTCCCCTGTCATTTGTGTATCCTCCTCTCTCCTATGTGTATCCTCCTCTCTCCTATGTGTATCCTCCTCTCTCCTGTGTGTATCCTCCACTCTGCTGTGTTTATCCTTCTCTCTTTTGCGTTTATACCCCTCATTCCTGTGTGTATCCTCATTTCCCTTGTGTGTATTTTCCTCTCTCTTGTTTGTATCCTCCTCTCTCCTGTGTTTATCCCCCTCCCCATTCGTGTATGCCGCACTCTCCTGTTTGTATCCTGACTCTCCTGAGTGTATTCCCCTCTCTCCTGTGTGTATCCTCCTCTTTCCTCTGTGTATCCTTCTTTCACATGGGTATCATCCTCTCTCCTGTTTGTATCATTTTCTCTCCTGTGTGTATCCTCCTCTCCCCTTTCTGTATCCTCATCTCTTTTGTGTGTATCCCCTCTTTCCTGTGTGTATCCCCCTTTTCTGCGTGTATCCTTTTTTTCCTTTGTGTATCCAACTCTATCCTGTGTGTATCAGCCTCTCCTTTGTGTATGCCTTTGTCTCTTTTGTGTATTCTTCTCTCTCATGTGTGTATCTTCCTCTCTAAAGTGTGTATCCTCTTTTCTCCTGTGTGTATCTTCCTCTCCTTGTGTGTATCCCTCTGTCTCCTGTGTGTATCTCTCTCTCTCTCTTGTGTGTATCATTTTTTCTTCTCAGTGTATCCTTCTTTCACCTGTGAAGATCCTCCTCTCTACTGTGAGTATCATCCTTTCTCTTGTGTGTATCTTCCTCTCTCCTGTGTGTATCCTTTTCTATTTTCTGTGTATCCTCCTGTCTTCTGTGTGTATCCCCCTCTACTGTGTGTATCCTCCCTCTGCTCTGTGTATCCTTCACTCTCCTGTGTGTATCCTCCTCTCTTTTATATTTATCTTCCTCTCTCCTGTGTGTATCTTCTTCTTAACTTTGTGTATACCTTCTCTCTCCTGTGTTTATACCCCTCTCTCCTGTGTGTATCTTCTCTCTCTCCTGTGTGTATGCCCTTTTTTTGTGTGTATTTCCCTCACCTGTGTGTATACCCTCTCTCCTGTGTGTATCTCCCTCTCTCCTGTGTATATCCTTCTCTCTATTTTGGGAATTCCCGTCTCTCCTGTGCGTATCCTTCTCTCTCCTGTGTGTATGCTCCTCTCTTTTGTGTGTATCATCCTCTCTCCTGTGTGTATCCACCCCTATCCTGTGTGTAACGCCCTCTCACCTCTGTGTATTAACCCCTCTCCTGTGTATACTCCTCTCTCCTGCGTGTATCCTCCTCTCTTTTTTGTGTATCCTCCTCTCTCCTATATGTATTTCCCTCTCTCCTGTCTTTATGCCCCTCTCTCCTGTGTCTATTCCCCTCTTCTGTGTGTATACTTTCTCTCCTGTGTGTATTCCCTTCTCCTGTGTGTATGCCCCTCTCTCTTGTGTATATTGCCCTGTCTCCTGTATGTATCCAACTCTCCTGTGTGTATTTCTCTCTCTCCTGTGTGTATGCCCTTCTCCTGTGTGTATACTCTCCTCTCCTGTGTGTATCCTGCTGTCTTCTGCGTGTATCCTCCTCTCTCCTGTGTGTATCCCTCCACCTTCTTGTGTGTTTTCCCCCTCTCTCCTGTGTGTAACACCTTTCTTTCATGTGTGTATCACGCCTTTCTTCTGTGTGTATCCCCCTCTCTCTTGTGTGTATCTCCTCTCTCCTGTTTGTTTTGTCCTCTCTTCTGTGTGTATCCTCCTCTCTCCTGTGTTTATGCACCTCTCTCCTGTGTGCATCCCCCCTCCTTTGTGTATTCCCCTCATTTTTGTGTATACCTCTTTCTCCTATGTGTATTCCCCTCTCTCCTGTGTGGATCCCCCTCTCTTTTCTGTGTATCTCTCTCTCCTCTGTGAGTCCTCGTTTCATCTATGTGTATCCTCCTCTCTTTTGTGTGTATCTTTTCTCTCTCCTTTGTGTATGCACCTCTCTTCTTTGTGTGTTCCCCTAACCTTTGTATATACCCCTCTCTCCTCTGTGTATCTTCCCTCTCTCCTGTGTGTATCCCCTCTCTTTTGTGTGTATCCCCCTCGCTCTTGTGTGTATTCTTTTCTCTTCTGGGTGTATCCTTTTCTCTTCTGTGTATCATTCTCTCTCTTGTGTGTATCCCCCTTCCCTTCAGTGTGTATTTTTCTCTCTCCTCTGTGTATTCCCCTCACTCCTGCGGGTATACTCTTCTGTGCTGTGTGTATCCTCCTTTCTCCTGCGTGTATCCTCGTCTCTCTTGTGTGTACCCCGTTTATGTGTGTATACCCCTCTCTCCTATGTGTATTTCGTCTCTCCTGTGTGGATCCCCTCTCTCTTGTGTGTATCGCCCTCTCCTGTGTGTATGCTCCTCGCTCCTTTGTGTATCCATCTCTCTCCTGTGTGTATCTTTCTTTCTCCTGCGTGTATCCTTCTCTTTACGGTGCGTATCTTTTTCCTTCTGTGTGTATCCCACTCTCTTCAGTGTGTAGCCTCTCCCTTCTCTGAGTATGCCCAACTCCCCTGTGTGTATCCCCCTCTCTCCTCTTAATATCCCCCCTCTCCCCTGTGTGTATCCCTTCTCTTGCCTTTGTGTATCCTACTCTCTTCTGTGTGTATCCCCCTCTTTATTGTGTGTATCCACCCTCTACTGTGTGTATTCTCCTCTCTCCTGTGTGTACCCACCCTCCCCTTTGTGTATCCTTTTTTCTCCTGTGTGTATCCGACCTCTCTCCTGTGTGTAACGCCCTCTGTCCTCTGTGTGTTCCCCTCTCTCCCGTGTATTCTCCTCTCTTTTGCGTGTATCCTCCTCTCTCCTTTGTGTATCTTCCTGTCTACTATGTGTATCCCCCTATCTTTTGTGTGTATGACCCTCCCTCTTGTGTGTATTCCCCTCTCTCCTGTTTGGATCCATCTCTCTCCTGTGTGTATCCCCTTACTCCTGTGTGTATACCCTCTCTCCTGTGTGTATCCTTCTTTTCTGTGTGTATCCCCCTCTCTCCTGTGTGTATTTCTCTGTATCCTGTGTGTATCCTCCTCTCTACTGTGTGTATCCCTTCACTTTTCTGTGTGTTTTCCCCTCTCTTCTGTGGGTAACACCTTACTTTCCTGTGTGTATCACCCCTTTCTCCTGTGTGTATCCTTTTCTCTCTTGTGTGTATCCCCTCTCTCCTGTTTGTTTCCTCCTCTCTCCTGTGTGTATCCTCCTCTCTCCTGTGTTTACCCGCCTCTCTCATGTGTGTATCACACTTTCCTGTGTTTATCCTTTTGTCTACTGTGTGTATTCCCCTTTTTTGTGTGTATGCCCCTCTCTTGTGTGTGTATCTCACTCTCCTATGTGCATCCTCCTCTCTCCAGTGTGTATTCTTTTCTCTCCTGTGTGTATCCCCCTCTCTCTTGTGTGTATCCCACTCTTTCCTGTGTGTATCTTCCTCTCTTTTGCGTATATCCTCCCCCCCTTCTGTCTATGCCCCTCTCTCCTATATGTATCCCCCTCTCCTGTGTTTATCTTCTTTCTCTTGTTTGTATTCCACACTCTCCTCTGTGTATCCCCTATTTCTGTGTGTATCCCACTTTTTTCTATGTGTATCCCCCACTTTTTTGTGTATCCTCTTCTCTTCTGTGTGTACCTTCCTCTCTCCTCTGTGTATCCTCCTCTCTCCTGTGTGTATCTTTCTCTCGCCTGTGTGTATCCCCCCTCTCCTGAGTGTATCCTTCCTTCTCCTGTGTGTATGCTCGTCTTTCCTGTGTGTATTTTCCTTAATCCTGTGTTCATCCCCCTCTCTCCTGTCTGTATTTCCCTCTTTTGTGTGTATCTTTTTCTCCTTTGTATATTTTCCTCTCTTCTCTTTGTATCCCCCCTTTTCTGTGTGTATGCCCCTCTCTTCTGTGTGTATCCTCCTCTAACCTGTGTGTATCCCTCGCTCCTGTGTGTTTTTTTCTCTTTAGTGTGTGTCCTTTTTTATCCTGTGTGTATCATTCTCTCTCTTGTGTGAATCCTTCTTCTCTCCTGTGCTTTTTTTCTCTTTTGTGTGTATCCTCCTCTCTCCTGCGTGTATCCTTCTCTCTCCTGCGTGTATCCTCCTCTCTCCTGTGTGTATGCCCCTCTCCTTTGTGTATACCCCTCTCTCCTATGTGTATTCCCCTTTCTCCTTTATGGACCCCCCTCTCTCTTGTGTGTATCGCCCTATCCTGTGTGTATACTTCTCTCTCCTTTGTGTATCCGTCTCTCTCTTGTGTGTATATCCTCCTTTTTCCTGTGTGTATTCTCCTCTCTCCTGTGTGTATCTTTTCTCTCTTCTGTGTGTATGCTGCTCTCTCCTTTGTGTATTTTCCTCACCTGTGTGTATACCCCTCTCTTCCTTGAGTATCCCCCACCCTCTTGTGTGTATCCCCCTCTCTATTTTGTGAATTCCCGTCTCTCCTGTGCATATAATTTTCTCCTGTGTGTATGCTCCTCTCTTTTGTGTGTATCCTCCTCTCCCCTGTGTGTATCCTCCTCTCTCCTGTGTGTATCCGCCCTTTCTCCTGTGTGTAATGCCCTCTATCCTCTGTGTATTAACCTCTCTCCTGTGTATACTCCTTTCTTCTGCATGTATCCTCCTCTCTTTTTTGTGTATCTTCCTCTCTCCTATGTGTATTTTTCTCTCTCCTGTCTGTATGCCCCTGTCTTTTGTGTGTATTCCCCTCTCTTTTGTGTGGATTCCTCTCTCTCCTATGTGTATCCCCCTCTTCTTTGCGTATACCCTCTCTTCTGTGTATATCCCCCTCTTTTGTGTGTATTTCCCTCTCTCTTGTGTATATTTCCCTGTCTCCTGTATGTATCCAACTCTCCTGCGTGTATTTCCCTCTCTCCTGTGTGCATGCCACTCACCTGAGTGTATACTCCTCTCTCCTCTGTGTATCCTCCTCTCTTCTGTGTGTATCCTCTTTTCTCCTGCGTGTATCCCTTGGCTTTTTTGTGGGTTTCCCCACCTCCTGTGAGTAACACCTTTCTTTCCTGTGTGTATCACCTTTCTCTCCTGTGTGTATCCTTCTCTCTCTTCTGTGTATCCCCTCTCTCCCGTTTGTTTTCTCCTCTCTCCTGTGTGTATCCTCCACTCTCCTGTGTTTATGCCCCTCTCTCCTGTGTGTATCTCCCTCTTCTATGTGTATCCTCCTATATCCTGTGTGTATTCTTTTCTCTCCTGTGTGTATCCTCTCTCCTGTGTCTATCCCCCTCTATTCTTTGTGTATCCTTTTCTCTCCTGCGTGTGTCCTCCCCTCTCCTCTGTCTATTCTCCTCTTTCCTGTATGTATCCCCCTCTCCTTTGTTTATCCCCATCTCTCCTGTGTGTATCCCACTCTTTCCTAGGTGTATCTCTTTCTCCTGTGCATATCCCCCTCTCTTCTGTGTGTATCTCCCACTCCTGTATGTATCCTCTTCTCTTCTTTGTGGATCTTCCTCTCTCCTCTGTGTATACTTCTTTCTCCTGTGTGTATCTCCCCCTCTTCTGTGTGTATCCTTCTCTCTCCTGTGTGTATCCTCCTTTTTCCTGTGTGTATTTCCCTTTCTCCTCTGTGCATCTTCCTCGCTCCTGTGTGTATTTCCCTCTTTTGTGTGTATCACTTTCTTTTTTGTGTATTTCCCTCTCTCCTCTGTTTTCCCACCTTTTCTGTGTGTATGCCCCTCTCTCTTGTGTGTATCCTTCTGTCACCTTTTTGTATCCCTTGCTCCTGTGTGTATCCTTCTCTCATTTGTGGTATTCTTTTCTCTCCTGTGTGTATCATTCTCTCTCTTGTGTGTATCCCCTTCAATACTGTGTGTATTTTTCTCTCTTTTGTGTGTATCCTCCTCTCTCCTGCGGGTATCCTCCTTTGTGCTGCCAGTATCCTCCACTCTTCTGCATGTATCCTCCTCTCTCCTGTTTGTATACACCTCTCCTGTGTGTATACCCCTCTCTCCTATGTGTATTCTTCTCTCTCCTGTGTGTATGCCCCTCTTTCTTGTGTGTATTCCCCTCATTTTGTGTGTTTACCATCTCTCCCGTGTGTATCCCCCTCTCTCCTGTTTGTATTTCCCTGTCTCCTGTATGTATCCAACTCTCCTGTGTGTATCCCCCTGTCTCCTGTGTGTACTTCCCTGTCTCCTATATGTATCCAACTCTCCTATGTGTATCACCCTCTCTTCTGTGTGTATTCTCCTCTCTTGTGTGTACATTCCTCTCTCCTGTGTGTTTCCTTCTCTCTCCTGTGTGTATCCTCCTCTCTCCTGTGTGTATTCCTCCACTTTTCTGTTTCTTCTATCTCTCCTGTGTGTAACACCTTTCTTTCCTGTGTTCATTACCCCTTTCTTTTGTGTGTATAACCCTGTCACTTGTGTGTATTCTCTCTCTCCTGTTTGTTTTCTCCTCTCTCTTTTGTCTATCCTTTTCTCTCCTGTGTTTACGCTTCTCTCTCTTGTGTGTATCACTCTTTCCTGTGTTTATCCCCTTTTCTTCTCTGTGTATCCCCCTTTTTTGTGTGTATGCCCCTCTCTCCTCTGTGTATCTTTCTCTCCTATGTGTATCTTTTTCTCTCCTGTGTGTATCCTTTTGTCTCCTGTGTGTATCCCCTTCTCTCCTGTGTGTATACCCATCTCTTCTGTGGGTATCCTCCTCTCTTCTGTGGGTATCCTGTTCTCTTCTTTATGTATGCCCCTCTCTCCTGTATGTATCCCCCTCTCCTCTGTGTATTTTTCTCTCCTCTGCATATTCCCTTTTCTTCTGTGTGTATCCCCCACTCCTGTGTGTATTCTTTTTTCTTCTGTGTGTATCTTCCTCTCTTCTCTGAGTATCCTCCTCTCTCCTATTGGTGTCTTCCTCTCTCCTGAATGTACCCCCCTCTCCTGTGTGTATCCTTCTCTCTCCTGTGTGTATCTTCTTTTTTCCTTGTGTATTTCCATTTCTTCTGTGTGCATCCTTTTCACTCCTGTGTGTATTTTTCTCTCCTGTGTGTATCACCACTTTTCTGTGTTTATGCCCCACTCCCTTGTGTGTAATTTTTTCTCACCTGTGTGTAACCCTCGCTCCTTTGTGTATTTTCCTCTCTCCTGTGTGTATCCCTTTTCTCTCCTGTGTGTATTTTTCTCTCTCATGTGTGTATTCCCCTCTCTTCTGCGGGTATCCTCCTCTGTCCTGCGTGTTTTTTTTCTCCTGCGTGTGTCCTTTTCTCTTCTGTGTGTATACCTCTTTCCTGTGTGTATACCCCTCTCTCTTATGTGTATTTCCTTGTCTCCTTTGTGAATCCCCCTCTCTCTTGTGTGCATCGCCCTCTCCTGTGTGTATCTTCCTCTCTCCTCTGTGTATCCGTTTCTCTTCTGTGTGTATCCTTCTTTCCCCTGTGAGTAACCTCCTCTCTACTGTGCGTATTTTCTTCCTCTTGTGTGTATCCCACTCTCTCCAGTGTGTATCATCTTTCTTCTGTGTGTATCCCCCTCTCTCCTTTTAGCATTCCCCCTCTCCCCTGTGTGTATCGCCCCTCTAGCCTTTATGTATCCTACTCTCGTCTGTGTGCATCCCCCTTTTTTGTGTGTATTCCTCCTCTCTTTGTGTGTATCCTCCTTTCTCCTGTGTGTATCCACCCTCTCCTGTGTGTATCCTTCTCTCTCCTGTGTGTATCTTTCTCTCTTCTGTGTGTATCCACCTCTCTCCTATGTGTATCCTTCTCTCTACTGTGTGTATCCTTTCGTTTCCTGTGTGTATCTTCCTGTCTCCTGTGTGTATTCTCCTTTTTCTTGTGAGTATCCTCCTCACTCTTTTGTGTATCCTCCACTCTCCTGTGTGTATCCCCATCTTTCCTGTGTGTATAATCCTTTATCCTGCCTGTATCTTCCTCTCTCCTGTGTGTATTTTTCTCTCTTCTGTGTGTATCCTCCTCTCTTCTGTGTGTATTCTTCCTTCCTGTGTGTATAGCCCTCTCTTCTGTGTGTATCTCTCTTCCTCCTGTGTTTATGCCCCACTCTCCTGTGTATATCTTCCTCTCTCCTGTGTGTATCTGCGCCTTCCTGTGTGTAACCTTCCCTTTCCTTTGTGTATCCACTTCTTTCCTGTGTGTATCCCTCTCTCTCCTTTGTACATCCCCCTCTCTCTTGTGTGTATCTCCCTCTCCTGTGTGTATTTCATTCTCCTGTTTGTTTTCTCCTCTCTAATCTTTGTATCCTTCTCTCCTGTGTGTATGCTACTCTCTTCTGTGTATATTCCTCTCTCTTCTGTGGGTATCCTTCACTCTCCTCTGTGTATCCTCCTCTCTTTTGTGTGTATTCTTCCCTCTTCTGTGTGTATCCTCTTCTTTCCTGTGTGTGTCTTCTTCTCTCCTGTGTGTATCCCCACTGTCTCCTGTGTGTATCTTCCTCTCTCTTGTGTGTATCCTCCTCTCGCTTGTCTGCATCCTCCTTTTTTTCTGTGTTTATTTCCCTCTCTCCTGTGTGTATCCTCTTCTCTCCTGTTTGTATCCTCCCTTCACCTCTGTGTATTTTCCTCACTCTTGTGTGTATTCTCTTCTCTCCTATGTGTATACTCCTTTCTCCTGTGTGTATCCCCCTACCCGTGTGTATCTCCCTCTCTAAGGTCTGTATCCCCCTTTCTCCTGTGTTTATCCTTCTCTCTCCTGTGTGTATCTTCCTATCACCTCTGTGTATCCTCCTGTCTCCTTTTTGTATTCTTCTCTTTCTTGTGTTTATCCCCCCTCTCTTCTGTGTTTATCCCCCTCTCTCCTGTGTGTATCCTCCTCTCTCCTGCGTGTATCATCCCCTCTTCTCTGTCTATGCTCCTCTCTTCTGAATGCATCCCCCTCTCCTGGGTGTATACCCTCTCTCTTCTGTGTATCCTTCTCTTCTGTGCCTATACCCCTCTCTTCTGTGTGTATCTTTTTCTCCTGTATGTATCCATTTTTCTTCTGTGCGTATCTTCCTCTCTCCTGTGAGTATCCTGCTCTCTTCAGTGTGTACCCTCCTCACTCCTGTGTGTATCCTTCTACCACTCTGTGTATACCCCTCTTTTTTGTGTGTATTTCCCACCTTCATGTTTGTGTGCCCCACTCTCCTGTGTGTATCTTCCTTTCTCCTGTGTGTATTACCCTCTCTCCTGTGTATATGCTCCTCTCTCCTGTGTGTATCCTCCTCTTTCCTGTGTGTATCCTCCTTTCTCCTGTGTGCATCTCCCTCGCTATTGTGTGTATTTCTTTCTCCTGTCTGTATCCCTTTATCCTTTGTGTATCCACCTCTCTCCTTTGTGTAACCCCCCTCTTCTATGTGTACGCCCCACTCTCCTGTGTGTATCCTCCTCTCACCTGTGTGTATTTTTCTCTCCTTTTTGTATCCTCCTCTCTTCTGTGTGTATCCTTCTTCCTCCTTTTTATACTTCTCTCTCCTACGTGTATCCTCCTCTCTTTTATGTGTATCTTTCTCTCTCTTGTGTGTATCCCCCTCTCTCCTGTGTGTATGCCACTCTCTCTTTTTTGTATTCTTCTCTCTCCTGTGTGTATCCCACTCTCTCCTGTGTATACTTTTTCCTCCTGTGTGTATCTCCCTCTCTCCTGTGTGTATCCCCCTCTTCTGTATGTATCCCCCTCTTTCCTGTGTGTATTTCCCTTATTCCTGCTTGTAATCAACGGTTTTATGTGTACCCCCTTTCTTCTGTGTGTATTCCCCATACCTGTGTGTATCTTCTTCTCTTCTGTGTGTATCTTCCTCTCTCATCTTTGTATCCTCCTCTTTCATGTGTGTATCTTTCTCTCTACTGTGTGTATCTCCTTCTCCTGTGTGTATCATTCTCTCTCCTGTGTGTATCCTCCTCTTTCCTGTGTGTATTTTTCTTTCTTCTCTGTGCATTCCCCTCACTCCTGTGTGTATTTCTCTCTTTTGTGTGTATCCCTTTCTCCTTTGTGTATCCCCCCTCTCCTCTGTGTATCCTCACTTTTCTGTGTTTACGCCCCTCCCTCCTGTGTATCCCTCTCTCACCTGTGTGTATTTCTCTCTCCTGTTTGTATCATTTTTTCCTGTGAGTATTCTCCTCTCTTCTGAGTGTACCCTTTTTCTCTGTGTTTATCTTTATTTTATGTGTGTATGCCCCCTCCCCTGTGTGTATCCCCCTCTCCTGTGTGTATCCTTCTCTCTGTGTGTAACCTCCTCTCTCCTTTGTGTATTTTTTCCTCTGTGTGTATCTTTATCTTTTCTGTGTGTATCCTCCTCTATTTGTGTGTATATTCCCTCTCTCCTGTGTGTATCTTCTCTCTCCTGTGTGTATTCCCCTCTCTCCTGTGTGTATCATCCTCTCTACTGTGTGAATTCCCCTCTAATCTGTGCGAAACCTTCTCTGTCCTGTGTGTATGCTCCTCTCTTTTGTGTTTATTTTTCTCTCTCCTGTGTGTATCCTCCCCTCTTCTGTGTGTATCCTCCTCTCTTCTTTGTGTATCCTCCAATCTCCTGCATGTATCCTCCTCTCTTCTATTTGTTAGCCTCCTCTCTTTTGTGTGTATCCTCCACTCTCTTGTATTTATCCTTTTCCCTCTGTGTGTATCCTCCTCTCTCCTGTGTATATTCTCCTTTCTCCTGTGTGTATGCTTCACTCTCCTTTGTGTATCCCCCTCTCTTCTTTGTGTATCCCTTCACTCTCCTGTGTGTATCCTCCTCGCTCCTGTGCATAAGCCCCTCCCTCCTGTGTGTATTTTTATCTCCTGTGTGTATTCCCCACTCTCCTGTGTGTATCCACCCCTCTTCTGTGTTTATCTTTCTCGCCTGTGTGAATCCCTATCTCTCCTGTGTGTTTCCCCTCTTCTTTGTGTATCCTCCTCTTTCCTGTGTGTATTCTCTCTCCTGTGTGTATCTACCTCTCTCCTGTTTGTATCCCCATATCTTGTGTGTATTTTCCTCTCTCCTGTGTGTATTTCCCTGTCTTCTGTATGTATCCAACGCTCCTGTGTGTATTCCCCTCTCTCTTTTGTGTATGCCCCTCTCCTCCGTGTACACTTTTCTCTCTTGTGTGTATTCTCCTCTCTTTTGTGTGTATTTTTCTCTCTACTGTGTTTACCCTTCTGCTCTCCTGTGAGTTTTTCCCTTCTTTCCTGTGTGTAACACCATTCTTTTTTGTGTGTATACCCCCTTTCTCCCGCGTGTATCCCCCTCTTTTGTGTTTATCCCCTCTCTCCTGTTTGTTTTCTCCTCTCTCCTGTGTGTATCCTATTCTCTCCTGTGTTTGCGCCACTCTCTCCTGTGTGTATCCCTCTTTTCTGTGTATATACTTTTCTCTCCTGTGTTTATCCCCATTTCTCTTTTGTTTATCACCCTTTAATGTATGTATGCCGCTCTCTCCTGTGTGTATCCTTTCTCCTTTGTGTATCCCTCTCTTTCCTGTGTGTATCCCCTTATCCTGTGTGTCCTCCTCTCTCCTGTGTGAATCCCCCTCTCTCCTGTGTGTACCCTCCTCTCTCCTTTGTGTATCACCCCTCTCCTTTGTGTATTCCCCACTTTCCTGTGTGTATCTTTCAGTCTCCTGTGTGTATCCTTCCCTCTTTTGTGTGAATTGTCCTCTCTCCTGTGTATACTCCTCTCTCCTGTGTGTATCCTCTCTCTCCTTTGTGTATTCTTCTCTCTGCTATGTGTATGTTTCTTTCTCCTGTGTGTACCCCCCTGTTTTTGTGTGTGTCCCCCTCTCTTGTGTGTATCCTTTCCTCTCCTGTGTATATCCCACTTTCTTCTGTGTGTATCCCCCTCTCCTGAGTGTATGCCCCTATTTCCTGTTGTTATCCCCCTCTCCTGTGTATATTCTCCTCCTTCCTCTGTGTATACTTTTCTCTCATCGGTGTGTTTCTCACTTTCCTGTGTGTATCCTCCTCTCTCCTTTGTTTATTTTTCTGACTTCTTTTGGCATCTTCCTTTCTCCTATGTGTATCCTTCTCTCTCCTGTGTGTATCACCCCTCTTCTGTGCGTACCCTCTTCTCTCCTGTGTGTATTTCTTTCTCTCATGTGTGTATCATTTTCTCTTTTCTGTGTGTCCTTCACTCTCCTTTGTGTATCCTCCTCTCTCCTGCATGTATCCTTATTTCTCCTGTGTGTCTCCTCCTCTCTCCTGTGTGTATCATTCTCTCTCCTGTGTGCATTCTTCTCTCCTGTGTGTATTCTTTTCTCTCCTGTGTGTATCCTTCTCTCTCCTGTGGGTATCCATTCTCTCTCCTGTGCGTATCCCTCTTTTCTCCTGTGTGTAACCCCCTCTCTCCTATGTGTATCCCTTCCCTTTCCTTTGTGTATCACCCTCTCTCCTCTGTGTATCTCCTCTCTCCTGTGTGTATTCTCCTCTCTGCTGTGTGTATCCTTTTCTCCTGTGTCTACGCCCCTCGCTCCTGTGTGTATCCCCCTCTCCTGTGTGTATGCCCCTCTCTTTTGTGTGTATCCCCCTCTTCTGTGTTTATCCTCCTCTCTCCTGTGTTTATCCTCCTCTCTCCTCTGTTTATTCCCTACTCTTCTGTGTGTATTCTTTTTTCCTTTGTGTATCCTCTTCTTTCCTGTGTGTACCCCCTCTCTCCTGTGTGTACCCTCCATTGTCCTGTGTCTATCACCACTCTCCTTGTGTATCACCATCTCTTCTGTGTGTATCCCCCTCTCTCTTGTGTGTATCCCCCTCTCTCCTTAGTGTATTTTCCTCTCTCCTGCGAAAAACCTCATCTCTTCTGTGTGTTTGCCCCACTTCTCTGTGTATCCACCTCTCTCCTGTTTGCATTCTTTTTTCTCCTGTGTGGATCTTTCTCAATCCTGTGTTTATACCCTCTCTCCTGTTTGTATTCTTCTCTCTGCTCTGTGTATACTCCTCTCTTCTGTGTGTATCCGTCTCTCTTCTGTATGTATCCTCTTTTCTTTTATGGGAACCCTCATCTCTCTTGTGTGTATTACCCCTCTCCTCTGTGTATTCCTCTCTTTTTTGTGTGTATTTTTCTGTCTACCGTGTGTATCCTTCCCTCTTTTGCGTGTATTTTTCTCTCTCCTGTGTGTAGTTTCTTCTTTCCTGTGTGTATCCTTTTCAATCCTGTGTGTATCCTCCTCTCCTGTGTGTATCTTTCTCTAACCAGTGTGTATCCTCTTTTCTCCTGTGTGTATCCTCCTCTTTTCTTTGTGTATGTTTTTCCTCTTCTGTGTGTATCACTCCTCTCTCCTGTGTGTATCCACCCTCTCTCCTGTGTGTATCTTCCCTCTCTCCAGTTTGTATCTTCCTCTCTCTTATGTGTATGCCCTCTCTCCTTTGTATATTCTCCTCTCTGCTGTGTGTATCCTCCTTTCTCCTGTGTGTACGCCCCACTCTCTTGGGTGCATCATCCTGTCCTGTGTGTATCCTCCTTTCTTTTGTGTGTTTTTCTTTCTCTTGTGTGTATCCCCCTCTCCTCTGTTTATGGTCTTCTTTTATGTGTGTATTCCCCCTCCTTTGTGTATCCTCCTCTCGCTTTTATGTATCCTCCTCTCTCCTCGGTGTATCCCCCTCTCTCCTGTGTGTATCCCCCTCTCCTTTGTGTATCCTCCTCTCTCCTTTGTGTATTCTACTTTCTACTGTGTGTACCCTCCTCCCTTCTGTGTGTATCACGCCACACTTGTGTATCCTCCTCTCTCCGGTGTATATTTTCCCTCTCTCTTTTGTGTATCCTCCAATCTCCTGCTTGTACTTTCCTGTCTTCTACCTGTATTCTTCTCTTTTTGGTGTGTATTCTCCTCTCTTTTGTATATATCTTTTTTTTTCTCTGTGTATCCCCCTCTCTCCTGTGTGTATTCCCCTCCCTCCTGTGTGTATGCTTCACTCTCCTGAATGTATCCCCCTCTCTTTTTTGTGTATTCACCCTCTCTCCTGTGTATATCCTCCTCTCTCCTGTGCATAAGCCCCTCTTTCCTATGTGTATCCCCCACTTTTGTGTGTATCCTTTTCTCTCCTGTGTGTATACACCCTCTTCTGTGTTTATCTTTCCCAACTGTTTTCACTCTCTCCTGTGTGTTTCCCCTCTTCTTGTGTATCCTCCTCTCTCCTGTGTGTATTTTCCTATCTCCTGTGTGTATCCTCCTTTCTCCTGTGTTTATTTCCCTCCTTTTGTTAGTATTTTTCTCTTCTCTGTGTGTATCCCCCTCTCTCCTGTGTGTATACTCCTCTCTTCTCTGTGAATTCTCCTCTCGCCTGTGTGTATCTTTCTCTCTTGTGTGTGTATCCTCCCCTCTCCTGCCTGTATCCTCCTCTACCCTGTGTGTATTTCCCTCTATTATGTGTTTACCCTCCTCTCTCCTGCGTGTATCCTCCTTTATCCTGTGTATCTCCTCCTCTCTTTTGTGTGCATCCTCCTCTCTCCTGTGGGTATCCCTTCTCTCTCCTGTGCGTATCTCTCCTTTGTCTTTTGTGTAACACCCTCCATCCTCTGTGTATCCCTTTTCTCTCCCGTGTGTATACCCCTCCCTCCTTTGTGTATCTCCTCTCTCCTGTGTGAATCTTCCTATCTGCTGTGTGTATCCTGTTTTCTCCAGTGTCTACGCCCCTCTCTCCTGTGTGAATCTTCCTCTCCTGTGTGTTTAGTTCTCTTTCTTGTGGTTATCCCTTTTTCTCCTGTGTGTATCCCCCTTTTCTGTGTGTAAGCCCCTCTATCCTGTGTGTATCTCCCTCTCCTGTGTTTATCCTCCTCTCTCCTTTTGTGTATCCTTTTCTCTCCTCTGTTTTTTCCCTACTCTTCTGTGTGTATCCTTTTTTCTTTGTGTATCATCTTCTTTGCTGTGTGTTCCCCCTCTCTGCTGTGTGTACCCTCAACAATTTTGTTTGGATCACCACTCTCCGTGTTTTCCCCCCTCTCCTGTATGTATCCCCACTGTTTTGTGTTTATTCCCCACTTCTGTGTGTATCCACCTCTCTCCTGTGTGCATTTTCGTCTCTCCTGTGTGGATCTTTCTCACTCCTGTGTGTATTTTTTTCTCCTGTGTATATCCTACTTTCTGCTGTGTGTATTCTCCTCTCTCCTGTGTGTATGCATCTCTCGTGTGTGTATCTTGTATTCTCCTGTGCGAATTCTCATCTCTCCTGTTTGTATCTACACTCTCCTGTTTGTATCCTTCTTTCTCCTGTGTGTATTTTTCTGTCTACCTTGTGTATCCTTCCCTCTTTTGTGTGTATCCTCCTGTCTCCCGTGTGTATCTTATTCTTTCCTATGTGAATCCTTCTCACTCCTGTGTGTATTTCCCTCTTATGTGTGTACTCTTCTCTCTCCACTGTGTATCCTTTTTTCTCCTGTGTGTATCCTCCTGTCTCCTGTGTATATCATTTTTATCTCCTGTGCATATGAATCCTCTCTTTGTGTGTATTTCTCCTCTCTGCTGTGTGTATCCTCCCTTTCTCCAGTTTGTTTCCCCTTCTTCTGTGTGTATTCACTCTCTCCTATGTGTAAACCCCTCCCTTTTGTGTGTATACTTTCTCTCTTTTGTGTATATTTTCCTCTCTCTTCTGTGTAACCCTCTCTCCTGTGTGTATCTTCCTTTCTGCTGTGTGTATCATTTTTTTTCCTGTGTGTACGCTTCTCTCTCTTTTGTGTTTTCCCCTGTTCTGTGTGTATCTTCCTCTCCTTTGTGTTTATCCTTCTTTCTCCTGTGTGTATCACCCTCTCCTGTGTGTATGCCCCTCTCTTCTGTGTGTATTTCTTTCTCCTGTGTTTATACTTCTCTCTCTGGTGTGTATCCTTCTTTCTCCTTTGTGTATCCCTTACTCTCCTGTGTGTATCCCCCTCTCCTTTGTGTATCCTCTTCTCTTTTTTGTGTACCCACTGTCTCCTGTGTGTACCCTCCACTCTCCTGTGTGTATCACACCTCTCCCATGTTATGTTTTGATTCTCCAAACAAACGACCATATGAAATGGACTATTGATTGTTCTTCACACGTTCAATATTCGAAGTGGTTATGTGTATTACTCAGCGTTACACAGAATTAGAGTTCATATAAAATAGGCTCCTGATTACCACCCTGGTGTGTATCATTCAGGAAGGCACTTAATTCATGGCTATCTTAAACACTGTTCTGATTACTCCATAAAAGTTTATCATTCACTGAATCTTTGAATGAGAGGCCATACAAAATAGACACCTGATTATTGCTCCATTGTGAATTATTCAATAAGGATCTAAATGATTGGAAGAATGAAATAGACTCCTGAGAATTTCCTAGGTGTGTATTATTCAGGGAGGCACAGAATGAGTGGCCATATAAAAATGTTTGACTATTACCCTGGTGTGAATTATTCACTGAGGATCTAAATGAGTGGCTACATGAAGTAGGCTCTTAACTCTTCCCCAGGTGTGTATTACTGAATGAGACTCTGACTCAGTGGGCATAAAAAAGAGACTCAGTTGTATTGCCCGGGTGTTCATTACTTATAGAGACTCTGAATGTGTAGGCATTTGAAGTAGAAACTTGACTGTTTCTGAGGGGACTATTACTCAAAGAGGCCCAGAAGGAGTGGCCATGTGAAAGAGATTCCTGACTTATCAGATATACATGTTATTCACTAAAACACAGAAAGAGTGGCATTATGAATTTGACCACATTTTACTCCACAGGTGTCTGTTATTTTTTGACTCTCTGAACAAACCACCATATGAAATGGACTAGTGATTATTCTTCACATGTGCAATATTCGAAGTGGTTCTGTATGAGTGTCCATATCAAATAGTATCATAACTCCTACACATGTGTGTATCATTCACGGAGCTGCTTAATTTGGAGCTACCTTCAAAAGGGTCTTCACTTCTTTACAGCTGTTTATTATGCACTGAATCTCTGAATGAGAGGCCATATGAAATAAACTCCTTACTATTGCCCCATTGTGCATTATTTGGTAATGCTGTCATTGAATGGCTATATGACCTGGACTCTGACTACTCCCAATGTGTGTATTCTTCGGTCACTTTCTGAACGAGGAACCACATAAAATAGACTCCTGACTCTGTCCTCTTGTCTATTTCTTAGCTCTGCATTTTCCACTGAGTCGCTAAGTGAATGGTCACATCAAATAGTCTCCAGACAATTATCCACATGTGCATTATTCAGTGAGTCTTTTAATAAGTGACCATATATAATAGAATCCTGAGTATTTTCCAGATATACATGATTCGTCACTGAGGAACTGAATAAGTGGCCATGTCAATTAAACTCCTGAAATTTCCATACGTCTGTATTATTCTGTGAGGCTCTGAATGAGTGGCCATAAAATAGAGACTCCTGTGTACTACTCAGGCATGAGATTTTACATTCGGCTGTAAATGAGTGGCTATACAAAATAGAATCCTGACTTTCCCAAGGTGTCTGTTATTCAGTTAGGCTCTGATTATTGTGGCTATATGAAATAGAATTCTGACTACAATACAGCGGTTCTTTACTCAATGACCCTCTGAAGAAATGCCACATGTAAGATCGTCCAGAGTATTTCTCAGGTATTTATTATTCACTGATGCTCTGAAACTTTCGCCATATGAAATTGTTTCCTGACTAGTCTACAGGAGTGTATTATTGACTCTCACTCTAAATATTTCGGAATATGGAATAGACTAGTGACTATTCCAAAGTTGTGTATTACTGACTCAGGCTTTGATTTTGTGGCCATATAAAATAGACTAGTGTCTATTCCACACGTGTGCATTATTCCCTTAGGCTGTAAGTGAGAGGCTATGTAAAGTACACTCCTAACACTTCTGCAGTTGTGTGTCACTCACTGAGGCTTTTTTTGTATGACCATATGAAACAGGAGGCGGTCTATCTCAAATAATTTTATTATACAGTGACTCTCTCTATGAGTGGCTATATGAAATAGACTGCTGAGTACTTTACATTTTTGCATTATTCATTGAGGTTATGAGTCAGTGGCCATATAAAATGTAATCCTGAGTAATCCACACGTGCATTTTATCTACTGAGGCTATGAAAGAGTTTCCAAATGAAATAGACTCCTGGCTACTCCACAGCTCTGCATTATTTACCGAGGCTCTGAATGAATGTCCATCGAAAATAGACTCCAAATTATTCTCCAGGTGCGTATTATTCAGTGAGCTTCAGAAGATGTGGCCATAGTAATTAGATTTCTTACTATATCAAGGGTCTGTTTTATGCACTGAGTTTCTGAATATGTGTCTACATGAAAGACTCTCCTGAAAGCAGCAAAGCACACTGCCATGTGTGTACCTATGCAACTATCTTGCTCGTTCTGCACATGTACCCCCAAACCTATAATGCAATAAAAAAAAAAAATTAAAAAAAAAAAAAAAAAAAAAAAAAAAAGACTCTCCTGACTACACCACATTTTTCAATGACACATTGAATGAGAGGCAACATGAAAAAGTCTCCTGACTATTCCACAGGCGTGCATTATTTAGTGAGACTCTGAATGAGGAGATACAGGCAAATCCTGACTATTTATCCAGCTGTGTACCTTTAGTGAGGCTCTCAACGGGTAGCCATAGGAAAGAGACTTCTGACTATTTCACAGGTGTGAATTATTTAGTGATTCTCTGAATGAGTGGCCATTATATATAGATTCAAGACTATATCACAAGTGTTTAATATTCAGTGAGGCTGTGAAAGAAGAGCCATATAAAAGAGAATTCTATTGCCTCCACATGTGCATTATTCACTGTTTGTCTGAATGAGTAGCCATATGACATAGACACCTCATTATTCTCCATGTGTGCATTACTCCAACAGGATTGGTATGAGTGTCCATACCAAATAGACTCCTGAAACTCCCCCAGGTTTGTATTAACCAGCGTTACACAGAATTATACTTCATATGAAATAGAGTCCTACCACCCAGGTGTGTGTCATTCAGGAAGGCACTTAAATCATGACTATCTTAAACAGTGTCCTAATTACTCCATAGAATTTCATTATTCACTGAAACTCTGAATGAGAGGCCATACAAAATAGACACTTGACTATTGCTCCATTGTGAATTATTCAATAAGGTTCTAAATGAGTGGTAGTATGAAATAGAATTTTGAGATTTTCCCAGGTGTGTATCATTCAGGGAGGCACAGGATGAGTGGCCATATAAAAAATGATCAATGATTGGAGAGAGATCCAAGATAGCTGATCGCTAACAGCTCGGGATAGTAGCTCCCAGTGAAAGCTCAGAAAACGTGAGGATACCACATTGTCAGAGGAATTTTCGTCGCTCACGGACCAGAAGATTTCCAGTGGAGGAGCCCCGCGGGTTGCCAGCGCAACTTCTTTGGCCGGCACATCGGTATTGTCGGCGCCTTGGTACAGCAGCTCTTCGTGCACAGTGAGCGGGACTGGTTCCACTACTGACTGGTGTTTGGAGCTCCGGGAAGGCAGAGCCGCTTGCGGACTCAAGAAGGAAACCAGACCGGAGATTCCCAGGCAGAAGAGCACCATCAGTCTTATCGCTGTTGTTTTGGCCGGCACAGTGGGTTGCTTGGATTCCAGCACTGGGAATCAATAAATTGGACATCCTCTCAGGAACTTAATCAGAAAGGCGCTAGTTGTAAAGACATCAGATGGATAAATTCACAACAAAGAAAAAAAGCCTAAAAAGGCCGAGAAAACTGAAAGTCAGAACCCCTCTCCTTCTACAGGGGATAGTAATTCCTCATCAGCAACGGAACAAACCATAATGGAAGAGGACTGTGTTCCAGTATCTGAAGGAGGCTTTAGAAGGTGGATGGTAAAAAACTTCTGGGAATTGAAACAACTTGTTCTAACCCAATGTAAAGAAACTAAGAACTTTGAAAAAAGATTAGACGAAATGTTAAGAAGAATGGACAATATAGAGAGGAGTATAAATGAACTAATGGAGTTGAAAAATACAACACGAGAACTTAGTAAAATATGCACAAGTTTGAATAGCCGAATTGATCAAGCAGAAGAAAGGATATCAGAGGACGAAGACCGACTTCATGAAATGGAACAAGAAGACAAGAATAGAGAAAAAAGGATAAAAAGGGATAAGCAAAGTCTCCAAGAATTATGGGACTATGTGAAAAGACCTAATCTACATTTGATAGGTGTACCTGAATGTGATGGAGAGAATGAATTTCAGCTGGAAAATACTCTTCAGGATATTATCCAGGAGAATTTTCCCAATTTAGCAAAGCAGGATACCATTCAACCTCAGGTAATACAGAGAACACCACAAAGATATTCCTTAAGAAGAGCAACCCCAAGACACATAATCATTAGATTCACCAGGGTTGAAACAAAGAAGAAAATACTAAGGGCAGCCAGAGAGAAAGGTCAGGTTACCCACAAAGGGAAGCCTATTAGACTTACAGCTGATCTCTCAGTAGAAACCCTACAAGCCAGAAGAGAGTGGGAGCCGATATTTAACATCCTCAAAAAACAGAACTTTCATCCCAGAATTTCATATCCTGACAAACTAAGCTTCACAATTGAAGGAAAACTAAAATATTTTATGAACAAGCAAGTACTCAGAGATTTTATTACCACCAGGCCTGCTTTACAAAAGCTTCTGAAAGAAGCATTACACACAGAAAAGAACAACCAGTATTAGCCTTTCTAAAAATATACCAAAAAGTAAAGACCATCAACATAAAGAAGAATTTACATCAACAAATGGATAAAATAGCCAGTTAACATCAAATGGCAGTAATCTTAAATTGAAATCGACTTAATTTTCTAATTAAAAGATACAGCCAAAACCTAATGGTATACTATATCCAGACCCATTTCATATCCAAAGATACACAAAGACTAAAAACAAAGGGTTGGAGAAAGACTTACCAACCAAATAGAGAACAAAAACAAATAAATAAACACAAAGGAGTTGCAATTCATGCATTTGATAAAACAGATTTCAAACCAACAATGGTAGAGTGTTATAAGCATCAATACATACTAACACCCAGATACATAAGACCCATAAAGAGATTCAGACTCAACGAAACAGAAAATTCATAAGGATATCTAAAATCTGAACTCAGATCAGTAACAAGTAACCTTAATAAGCACTTGTGGAGCTCTCCACTTTAGATCATTCTCCACTTTAAATACACAAAATAATGATCAACAATTATTAATACCCATTAAAAACAATACTGTTCTCTCTCCCTCTTTTTCTTCCTCTCCTTTCCTAAAAACAAAAAAATGATTGGCTATTACCATGGTGTGGATTATTCAGAAGATGGAAATGAGTGGCTTCATGAAGTAGACTCTTAACTCTTCCCCAGGTGTGTATTATTGAATGAGACTCTAACTAAGTGGGCATGAAAAAGAGACTCACCTGTATTGCCCAGGTGTTCATTACATACAGAGACCCTGAATGTGTAGGCATTTGAAGTATACCCTTGACTGTTTCTGAGGGGAGTATTATTCACAGACGCCCAGAACGAGTGGCCATGTGAAAGAGATTCTTGACTTATCAGATATACATGTTATTCACTAAAACACTGAAAGAGTGGCCCTATGAAATAGACCGCATTTTACTCCACAGGTGCGCGTTGTTTTTGACTCTCAAAACGAACCACCATATGAAATAAACTAGTGATTATTCCACACATTTGCAATATTCGAAAAGGTTCTGTATGAGTGTCCATATCAAATAGTCTCCTGAATCTCACACATGTGTGTATCATTCACGGAGCTGCTTTATTTGGGGCTACCGTCAATAGGGTCCTCACTCCTCCACAGGTGTTTATTAGGCACTGAAGCTCCGAATGAGAGGTCATATGAAATAGACTCCTTACTATTGCCCCATTGTGCATTATTCGGTAATGCTGTGATTGAGTGGAAATATGACCTGGACTCTGACTGTTCCCAAGGTGTGTATTCTTCAGTCAGTTACTGAACAAGTGACCACATAAAATAGACTCCTGACTCTGTACTCTTGACTAATTCTCAGCTCTGCATTTTCCACTGAGTCGCTGGGTGAATGGTCATATCAAATAGTCTCCAGACAATTCTCCAGGTGTGCATTATTCAGTGAGCCTCTTAATAAGTGGCTATATATAATAGAATCCTGAGTATTTTCCAGATATATATGATTCTTCACTGAGGAACTAAATAAGTGGCCATGTCAAGTTCACGCCTGACATTGCCATACATCCGTATTATTCTGAGAGGCTCTGAATGAGTGACCATAAAATAGATACTAATGTATACTACTCAGGCGTAAGTTTTTACATTTGGCTGTAAATGAGTGGCTATACAAAACAGAATCCTGACTTTCCAAGGTGTCTGTTATTCAGATTGGCTCTGAGTATGTGGCTATATCAAATAGAATTCTGACTACAATACAGCGGTTCTTTACTCAATGAACCTATGAAGAAATGCCACATGTAATATCGTCCAGAGTATTCCTAAGGTATTTATTATTCACTGATGCTCTGAAACTTTGGCCATATAAAATTGTATTCTGAGTAGTCTACAGGCGTGTATTATTGACACTGACTCTAAATATTTGGGCATATGGAGTAGAATAGTGACTATTCCAACGTTGTGTATTACTGACTCAGGCTTTGATTTTGTGGACATATAAAATAGACTAGTGTCTATTCCACACGTGTGCATTATTCTCTTAGGTTGTAAATGAAAGGCTATGTAAAGTACACTCCTAACACTTCCCCAGGTGTGTGTCACTCAGTGAGGCTCTTTTGTATGACCATATGAAACAGGAGGCGGTCCATCTCAAATAATTTTATTACTCAGTGAATCTCTGTATGAGTGGCTATATGAAATGGACTGCTGAGTACTTTACATTTCTGCATTATTCATTGAGGTTATGAGTCAGTGGCCATATAAAATGTAATCCTGACTAATACACACGTGCATATTATACACTCAGGCTATGAATGTGTTTCCAAATGAAATAGACTCCTGGATACTCCACAGGTCTTCATTATTTACCGAGGCTCTGAATGAATGTCCATCGAAAATAGACTCCAAATTATTCTCCAGGTGTGTATTATTCAGTAAGCCTCAGAATATGTGGCCATACTAATTAGATTTCTTACTATATCAAGGGTCTGTCTTATGCACTGAGGCTCTGATTATGTGTCTACATGAAAGAGACTCCTGACTACACCACATTTTTCAATGACTCATTGAATGAGAGGCCACATGAAAAAGTCTCCTGGCTATTCCACAGGTGTGAATTATTTAGTGAGATTCTGAATGAGGAGATACAAGTAAATCCTGACTATTTATCCAGGTGTTTATATTTAGTGAGGCTCTCAACGGATAGCCATAGGAAAGAGTCTTCTGACTATTCCTCCGGTATGAATTATTTAGTGATTCTCTGAATGAGTGGCCATAAAGTAGAAACTCCAGACTACATCACAAGTGTGTAATATTCATTGAAGCTGTGATAGAGGGGCCATATGAAATAGAATTCTAATGACTCCGCATTTGTGTTATTCACTCTTTGTATGAATGAGTAGCAGTATGACATAGACACCTTATTATTCTACATGTGTACATTATTACAACAGGTTCGGTATGAGTGTCCATACCAAATAGACCCCTGAAACTCTCCCAGGTGTGTACAAATCAGCATTTCACAGAATTAAAAAATCTGGAGACAGCAGATGCTGGGGAGGATGTGGAGAAATAGGAACACTCTTACACTGTTGGTGGGAATGTAAATTAGTTCAACCATTGTGGAAGACAGTGTGGCGATTCCTCAGGGACCTAGAAATAGAAATTCCATTTGACCCAGCAATCCCATTACTGGGTATCTATCCAAAGGACTATAAATCGTTCTACTATAAGGACACATGTACACGAATGTTCATTGCAGCACTGTTTACAATAGCAAAGACCTGGAACCAACCCAAATGCCCAACGATGATAGACTGGACTGGGAAAATGTGGCACATATACACCATGGAATATTATGCAGCAATCAAAAATGATGAGTTTGTGTCCTTTGTAGGGACATGGATGAATCTGGAGAACATCATTCTCAGCAAACTGACACAAGAACAGAAAAGGAAATACCGCATATACTCACTCATAGGTGGGTGAGAAAAATGAGAACACATGGACACAGAGAGGCGGTCTACTATACACTGGGGACTGTTGGGGGAAATGGGGGAGGGATGGGGGCGGGGGTATAGCCTGGGGATGAATACCAAGTGTGGGTGAAGGGGAGGAAAGCAGCAAAGCACACTGCCATGTGTGTACCTATGCAACTATCTCTTGCTCGTTCTGCACATGTACCCCCAAACCTATAATGCAATAAAAATTTTTTTTAAAAAAAGAAAGAAATAGACTCCTGACTACCACCCAGGTGTGTATCATTCACGGAGGCAATTAATTCATAACTATCTTAAACAGTGTCATGATTACTCCATAGAAGTTTATTTGTCACTGAAATTTGAATGCGAGGCCATACAAAATAGACACCTGACCATTGCTCCATTGTGAATTATTCAATAAGGTTCTAAATGAGTGGTAGTATTAAATAGTATCCTGATAAATCACCAGGTGTGTATCATTCAGGGAGGAACAGAATGAATGGCCATATAAAAAATGTTTCACTATGACCCTGGTGTGGATTATTCACTGAGGATCTAAATGAGTGGCTACATGAAGACTCTTAACTCTTCCCCAGGTGTGTATTATTGAATGAGACTCCGACTAAGTGGGCATGAAAAAGAGACTCAGGTGTATTGCCCAGGTGTTCATTACTTACAGAGACTCTGAATGTGTAGGCATTTGAAGTAGACCCTTGACGGTTTCTGAGGGGTGTATTATTAACAGAGGCCCAGAATGACTGGCCATGTGAAAGAGATTCCTGACTTATCAGATTTACATGTTATTCACTAAAACACTGAAAGAGTGGCCCTATGAAATAGACCGCATTTTACTCAAAAGGTGCGCGTTATTTTTTGACTCTCCAAATGAACCATCATATAAAATTGACTAGTGATTATTCCCCACATGTGCAATATTCGAAGAGGTTCTGTATGAGTGTCCATATCAAATAGTCTCCTGACACTCACGCATGTGTGTACAATTCACGGAGCTGCTTTATTTGGGGCTACCGTCAATAGGGTCCTCACTCCTCCACAGCTGTTTATTAGGCACTGAAACTCCGAATGAGAGGCTGTATGAAATAGACTCCTTACTATTGCCCCATTGTGCATTATTCGGTAATGCTGTGATTGAGCGGCCATATCACCTGGACTCTGACTGTTCCCAAGGTGTGTATTCTTCAGTCAGTTTCTGAACGAGTGACCACATAATATAGACTCCTGACTCTGTCCTCTTGACTATTTCTCAGCTCTGCATTTTCCACCGAGTCGCTGGGTGAATGGTCATATCATATAGTCTCCAGACAATTCTCCAGGTGTGCATTATACAATGAGTCTCTTAATAAATGGCTATATATAATAGAATCCTGAATATTTTCCAGATACATATAATTCTTCACTGAGGAAGTGAATAAGTGGCCATATCAAGTACACTCCTGACATTTCCATACATCTGTATTATTCTGAGAGACTTTGGATGAGTGGCCATGAAATAGAGACTTTTATATAGTACTCAGGCATGAGTTTTTACTTTCTGCTGTAAATGAGTGGCTATACGAAATAGAATCCTGACTTTCCCAAGGTGTCTGTCATTATGTTAGGCCCTAAGTATGTGGCTATATAAAATGGAATTCTGACTACAATACAGGTGTTCTTTACTCAATGAACCTCTGAAGAAATGCCGCATGTAATACCGTCCAGAGTATTACTCAGGTATTTATTATTCAAAGAGGCTCTAAAACTTTCGCCATATGAAATTGTTTCGTGACTAGTCTACAGGGGTGTATTATTGTTTCTGACTCTAAATATTTGGGCACATGGAATAGACTAGTGACTATTCCAAAGTTGTGTAATACTGACTCAGGCTTTGATTTTATGGCCATATAAAATAGACTAGTGTCTATTCCACACGTGTGCATTATTCCCTTAGGCTGTAAATGACAGACTATGATAAGTACACTGCAAACACTTGACCAGGTGTGTGTCACTCACTGAAGTTCTTTTTCTATGACCATACCAAACAGGAGGCTGTCTATCTCAAATAGTTTTATTATTCAGTGAATCTCTGAATGAGTGTCTATAGGAAATAGAATGCTGAGTACTTTACATTTGTGCATTATTCATTGATATTACGAGTCATTGGCTATATTAAAATGAAATCCTGACTAATCCACATGTGCATATTATCCACTGGGGCTATGAATGTGTGTATATATGAAATAGACTCCTGGCTATTCCACATGTCTGCATGATTTACCGAGGCTCTGAATGAATGTCCATCGAAAATAGACTCCAAATTATCTTCCAGGTATGTATTATTCAGTGACCCTGCGATGATGTGGCTGTACTAATTAGATTTCTTACTCAATCAAGGGTCTATCTTATGCACTGAGGCTCTGAATATGTGTCTACATGAAAGAGTCTCCTGACTACACCACATTATTTAATGACTTATTGAATGAGAGGCCAGATGAAAAAGTCTCCTGATTATTCTACAGGTGTGCATTATTTAGTGAGACTCTGAATGAGGAGATATAAGTAAATCCTGACTATTTATCCAGGTGTGTACATTTAGTGAGGCTCTCAACGGGTAGCCATAGGAAAGAGACTTCTGACTATTCCGCCAGTGTGAATTATTTAGTGATTCTCTGAATGAGTGGCCATAAAATATAGACTCTAGACTATATCACAAGTGTGTAATATTGATTGAGGCTGTGAAACAGGGGCCACATGAAACAGAATTCTAATGACTCCACATTTGCGTTATTCACTCTTTGTCATAATGAGTAGCCGAATGACATAGACACCTTATTATTCTCCATGTGTGCATTATTCCAACAAGTTCAGTATGAGTGTCCATACCAAAGAGACTCCTGGAGCTCCCCAAGGTATGTGTTTCTCGGCGTTACACAGAATTAGAGTTCATATGAAATAGACTCCTGACTACAACCAAGGTGCGTATCATTCAGGAAGGCACTTAATTCATGGCTGTCTTAAACAGTGTCCGGATTACTCCATAAAAGTTCATTATTCACTGAAAATCTGAATGACAGGCCATACAAAATAGACACATGACTATTGCTCCATTGTGATTTTTTCAATAATGTTATAAATGAGTGTTAGTAGGAAATAGAATCCTGAGAATTCCCCAGGTGTGTATCATTTAGGGAGGCACAGAATGAGTGGCCATATAAAAACTGCTCGACTATTACCCTGGTGTGGATTATTCAGTAAGGATCAAAATGAGTGGCTACATGAAGTAGACTCTTAACTCTTCCCCAGGTGCATATTATTAAATGAGACTCTGACTTAGTGGGCATAAAAAACAGACTCATGTGTGTTGCCCAGGTGTTCATTACTTACAGAGACTCTGAATGTGTAGGCATTTGAAGTAGACCCTTGACTGTTTCTGAGGGGAGTATTCTTCACAGAGGCCCAGAACGAGTGGCCACGTGAAAGAGATTCCTGACTTATCAGATATACATGTTATTCACTAAAACACTGAAAGAGTGGCCTTATGAAATAGACCGCATTTTACTCCACAGGTGTGTGTTGTTTTTGTCTCTCAAAACCAACCACCATATGAAATAGACTAGTGATTATTCCCCACATTTGCAATATTCGAAGAGGTTCTGTATGAGTGTCTATATCAAATAGTCTCCTGAATCTCACACATGTGTGTATCATTCATGGAGATGCTTTATTTGAGGCTACCGTCAATAGGGTCCTCACTCCTCCACAGCTGTTTATTAGGCACTGAAGCTCCGAATGAGGGGCCATATGAAATGGACTCCTTACTATTGCCCCATTGTGCATTATTCGGTAATGCTGTGATTGAGTGGCCATATGACCTGGACTCTGACTGTTCCCAAGGTGTGTATTCTTCATTCAGTTTCTGAACAGGTGACCACATAAAATAGACTCCTGACTCTGTCCTCTTGAATATTTCTCAGCTCTGCATTTTCCACTGAGTTGCTGGGTGAATGGTCATATCCAATGGTCTCCAGACAGTTTTCCAGATGTGCATTATTCCACGAGTGGCTATATATAATAGAATCCTGAGTATTTTTTCAGATATATGTGATTCTTCACTGAGGAACTGAATAAGTGGCCATGTCAATTACACGCCTGACATTGCCACACATCTGTATTATTCTGTGAGGCTCTGAATGAGTGGCCATAAAATAGAGACTCCTATATACTACTCAGGCGTGAGTTTTTACATTCGGCTGTAAATGAGTGGCTATAGGAAATAGAATCCTGACTTTCCCAAGGTGTCTGTTATTCAGATAGGCTCTGAGTATGTGGCTATATAAAATAGAATTCTGACTACAATACAGGTGTCCTTTACTCAATGAACATCTGAAGAAATTCCACATTTAATACAGTCCAGAGTATTATTCAGGTATTTATTATTCACTGAGGCTCTGAAACTTTGGCCATATGAAATGGTATTGACTAGTCTACAGGTGTGTGTTATTGACACTGACTCTAAATATTTGGGCATATGGAATAGACTGGTGACTATACCAAAATTGTGTATTACTGACTCAGGCTTTGATTTTTGTGGCCATATAAAATAGACTAGTGTCTATTCCACACGTGTGCATAATTCCCTTAGGCTGTAAATGAGAGGCTATGTAAAGCACACTCCTAAAACTTTCCCAGGTGTGTGACACTCAGTGAGGCTCTATTTGTATGACCATATGAAACAGGAGGCACTCTATCTCAAATAATTTTATTATTCAGTGAATCTCTCTGTGAGTGGCTATATGAAATAAACTGATGAGTACTTTACATTTCTGCATTATTCATTGAGTTTATGAGTCAGTGGCCATATAAAATGTAATTCTGACTAATCCACACGTGCATATTATCCACTAAGGCTATGAATGTGTTTCCAAATGAAAGAGACTCCTGACTACACAACAGGTCTGCATTAATTACCGAGGCTCTGAATGAATGTCCATCGAAAATAGACTCCAAATTATTCTCCAGGTGTGCATTATTCAGTCACCCTCAGGAGATGTGGCCATACTAATTAAATTTCTTACTATATCAAGGGTCTGTCTTATGCACTGAGGCTCTTAATATGTGTCTACATAAAAAAGTCTCCTGACTACACCACATTATTTAATGACTCATTGAATGAGAGGCCACATGAAAACGTCTCCTGACTATTCCACAGGTGTGCATTATTATTATTATTATTATTTTAAAAATTTTTATTGCATGATAGGTTTTGGGGTACATGTGCAGAACGTGCAAGATAGTTGCATAGGTACACACATTGCAGTGTGTTTTATTTTTTTTATTCCTAATACGAGTTTATTGCTTTCTTCTTCTATTTTAATTTTTCAAATTTTTATTGCATTATAGGTTTTGGGGTACATGTGCAGAACGTGCAAGTTAGTTGCATGGGTACAAACATGGCAGTGTGTTTTGCTACCTTTCTCCCCTTCACCCCCACTTGGCATTTACCTCCAGGCTATTCCTCCCCAGCCCAAACCGATGTCCCTCCCCCATTCCCCCAATAGTCCCCAGTGTGTAGTAGACCTCCACTCTGTGTCCATGTGTTCTCATTTTTCTCACCCGCCTATGAGTTAGCAATGCGATATTTAGTTTTCAGTTCTTGTGTCAGTTTGTTGAGAATGATGTTCTCCAGATTCATCCATGTCCTTACAAAGGACACAAACTCATCATTTTTGATTACTGCATAATATTCCATGGTGTATATGTGCCACATTTTCCCAGTCCAGTCTATCATCGCTGGGCATTTGCGTTGGTTCCAGGTCTTTGCTATTGTAAACAGTGCTGCAATAAATATTCGTGTGCATGTGTTCTTATAACAGGACGATTTACAGTCCTTTGGATATATACCCAGTAATGGGATTGCTGGGTCAAATGGGATTTCTATTTCTAGGTTCTTGGGGAATCCCCACACTGTCTTCCACAATGGGTGAGCTAATTTACACTCCCCAAAACAGTGTAATAGTGTTCCTATTTCTCCACATCCTCTCCATCATCTATTGTCTCCAGATATTTTAATGATCGCCATTCTAACTGGCGTGAGATGGTATCTCAATGTGGTTTTGATTTGCATCTCTCTATTGACCAGTGATGATGAGCATATTCCCATGTGTTTGTTGGCCTCATGTATGTCTTCTTTTGTAAAGTGTCTGTTCATATCCTATGCCCATTTTTGAATGGGCTTGTTTGTTTTTTTTTCTGTAAATCTGTCTGTGTTCTTTTTAAATTCTGGATATCAGCCTTTTGTAAGATGGGTAAACTGCAAAGATTTTTTTCCATTCTGATGGTTGCTGATTCACTCTAGTGACTGTTTCTTTTGCGGTGCAGAAGCTGTGGAGTTTGATTAGGTCCCATTTGTCTATTTTGGCTTTTGTTGCCAATGCTTCTGGTGTTTTGGTCATGAAGTCCTTGCCTACTCCTATGTTCTGAATGGCTTTGTCTAGATTTTCTTCTAGGGTTTTTATGGCGTCAGTTCTTATGTTTAAGTCTTTAATCCATCTGGAGTTAATTTTAGTGTAAGGTGTCAAGAAGGGGTCCAGTTTCTGCTTTCTGCACATGGCTAGCCAGTTTTCCAACACCATTTATTAAAGAGGAAATTATTTCCCCGTTGCTTCTTCTTGTCAGGTTTATCAAAGTTATATGCTTGTAGATACGTTGTGTTGCCTCTGATGCCTCTGTTCTATTCCATTGGTCTATATCTCTGTTTTGGTACCAGTACCATACTGTTTTGATTACTGTAGCCTTGTAGTATAGTTTGAAGTCTGGTAGTGTGATGCCTCCAACTTTGTTTTTTTTGCTTAGAATTGACATGGCTATGCGGGCTCTCTATTGGTTTTATATGAAGTTCATGGTGGTTTTTTCCAGTTCTGTGAAGAAATTCAATGGTATTTTGATGGGAATAGCATTGATTGTGTAAATTACTTTAGGCAGTATAGCCATTTTCACGATATTGAGTCTTCCTAACCACGAATGTGGAATGTTTCTCCATCTTTTTGTGTCTTCTGTTATTTCGCTGAGCAGTGGTTTGTAGTTTTTCTTAAAGAAGTCCCTTACATTCCTAGTGAGTTGTTTTCCTAGGTATTTTATTTTCTTTGTAGCAATTGTGAACGGAAGTTCATTCTTGATTTCGTTTTCTTTAAGTCTGTTATTGGTGTATAGGAACGCTTGTGATTTTTGCAAATTTATTTTATATCCTGAGACTTTGCTGAAGTTGCTTATCAGTTTCAAGAGCTTTTGGGCTGAGGCGATGGGGTCTTCTAGGTATACTATCATTTCGTCTGCAAATAGAGACAATTTGGCTTCCACATTTTCTATTTGAATACACTTTATTTCTTTTTCTTGCCTGATTGCTCTGGCTAGAACTTCCAGTACCATGTTGAATAGGAGTGGTGAGAGAGGGCATCCTTTTCTCGTGCCATATTTCAAAGGGAATGCTTCCAGTTTTTGCCCATTAAGTATGATATTGGCTGTTGGTTTTTCGTAGATAGCTTTTATTACTTTGAGATATATTCCATCAATACCAAGTATATTGAGGTTTTTTAGCATAAGGAGTTGTTGAACTTTGTCTAATGCCTTCTCTGCGTCAATTAAGATAATCATGTAATTTTTGTTTTTGCTTCTGTTTATGTGGTGAATTACATTTACAGACTTGCGTATGTTGAACCAGCCTTGCATCCCCGGGATGAATCCTACTTGATCATGATGGATACGTTTTTTTTTAATGTGCTGCTGCAATCGGTTTGCCACGATTTTATTGAAGATTTTTGCATCTATGTTCATCATGGATATTGGCCTGAAGTTTTCTTTTCTTGTTGAGTCTCTGCTGGGTTTTGGTGTCAGAATGATGTTGGTCTCATAAAATGATTTGGGAAGGGTTGCCTCTTTTTGAATTATTTGGAATGGTTTCAGAAGGAATGGTACTAGATCCTCTTTGTGTGTCTGGTAGAATTCGGCTGTGAACCCATCTGGACCTGGGCTGTTTTTGTGTGTGGTAGGCTCCTAATTGCTCCCTTAACTTTAGACCTTGTTATTGGTCTATTCATAGTTTCGGCTTCCTTCTCGTTTAGGCTTGGGAGGACACAGGCTCCAGGAATTTATCCATTTCTTCCTGGTTTACTGCTTTATGTGCGTTGAGTTGTTTGTAGTATTCTCTGATGATGGTTTGAATTATCTGTGGAATCTGTGGTGATTTCCCCATTATCGTTTTTTATTGCATCTATTTGGTTATTCTCTCTTTTCTTTTTATCAGTCTGACTAGTGGTCTATTTTGTTGATCTTTTCGAAAAACTAGCTCTTGGATTTATTAATTTTTTTGAAGGGTTTTTATTGTCTCTATCTCCTTCAGTTCTGCTCTGATCTTAGTTATGTCTTGTCTTCGGTTAGGTTTTGAGCTTTTTTGATCTTGCTCCTCTAGCTCTTTCAATTTTGAAGATAGGGTGTCAATTTTGGACCTCTCCACTCTTCTCATGTGGGCCCTTATTGCTATTTATTTTCCTCTACAGACTGCCTTAAATGTGTCCCAGAGATTCTGGTTTGTTGTGTCTTTGTTCTCGTTGGTTTCGAAGAACTTCTTTATTTCTGCCTTCATTTCATTGTTTATCCAATCAACATTCAATAGCCAGTTGTTCAGTTTCCATGAAGCTGTGCGGTTCTGAGTTATTTTCTGAATTCTGAGTTCCAACTTTATTGCACTATGATCTGAGAGACTGTTAGTTATGATTTCACTTGTTCTGCATTTGCTGTGCAGTGCTTTACTTCCAATTATGTGGTCAATTTTGGAGTAGGTGTGATGTGGTGCTGAGAAGAATGTATATTGTGTGGATTTGGGGTGGAGAGTTCTGTAAATGTCTATCAGGTTTGCTTGTTCCAGATCTGAGTTCAAGTCTTGGATATCCTTGTTAATTTTCTGTCTGGTTGATTTGTCTGATATTGAAAGTGGAGTGTTAAAGTTTCCCACTATTATTGTGTGGGAGTCTAAGTCTCTTTGTAAGTCATTAAGAACTTGCCTTATATATCTGGGTGCTCCTGTATTGGGTCCATATATATTTAGATTCGTTAGCTCTTCTTGTTTTATCGAGCCTTTTATAATTATGTAATGACTTTCTTTGTCCCTTTTGATCTTTGTTGCTTTAAAGTCTATATTATCAGAGATGAGAATTGCAACTCCTGCTTTTTTCTGCTCTCCATTTGCTTGGTAAATCTTCCTCCATCCCTTTATTTTAAGCCTTCGTGTATCCTTGCATGTGAGGTGGGTTTCCTGAATACAGCACACTGATGGGTTTTGGTTTTTTATCTAATTTGCCAGTCTGTGTCTTTTGATTGGTGCATTAAGCCCATTTACATTTAGGGTTAATATTGTTATGTGTGAGTTTGATACTTTCATTTTGATGCTAGCTGGCTGTTTTGCCCATTGGTTTATGTAGTTTCTTCATTTTGTTGATGCTCTTTAGCATTTGGTATGCTTTTAGGATGGCTGGTACTTGTTGTTTTTTTCCATGTGTATTGCCTCTTTCAGGAGCTCTTGTAAAGCGGGCCTAGTGGTGACAAAATCTCTGAGTACTTGCTTGTTCATGAAGGATTTTATTTTTCCTTCACCTATGAAGCTCAGTTTGACTGGATATGAAATTCTGGGTTAAAAGTTCTTTTCTTTACGGATGTTGAATATTTGCCCCCACTCTCTTCTGGCTTGTAGAGTCTCTGCCGAGAGATCTGCGGTGAGTCTGATGGGCTTCCCTTTGTGGGTGACCAGACCTTTCTCTCTGGCTGCCCTTAGTATTTTTCCTTCATTTCAACCCTGGTGAATCTGATGATTATGTGCCTTGGGTTTGCTCATCTTGCGGAGTATCTTTGTGGTGTTCTCTGTATTTCCTGGAGTTGAGTATTGACCTGTCTTGCTAGGTTGGTAAAATTTTCCTGGATAATATACTGAAGAGTGTTTTCCAGCTTGGATTCATTCTCTTCATCACATTCTGGTACACCTTTCAAACGTAGGTTTGGTCTCTTCACATAGTTCCACATTGCTTGGTGATTTTGTTCATTCCTTTTTGCGGTTTTTTCTTTAATCTTGGTTTCTTGTTTTACTTCATTGAGTTGATTTTCGATTTCTGATAGTCTTTCTTCTGCTTGGTCAATTCGGCTGTTGAAACTTGTGCATGCTTTGCGAAGTTCTCATGTTGTGTTTTTCAGCTCCTTCAATTCATTTATATTTTTCTCTAAGTTGTCCATTCTTGTTATCATTTCCTCGAATCATTTTTCAAATCTTTTTTCAAGGTTCTTAGTTTTTTTGCACTGGTTTAGAACATGTTCTTTTAGCTCACTGAAGTTTCTCATTGTCCACTTTCTGAAGTCTGATTCTGTCATTTCATCACACTCATTGTCCGTCCAGCTTTGTTCCCTTGCTGGTGAGGAGTTTTGGTCCTTTGTAGTAGGTGAACTGTTTTGGATTCGGGTGTTTTCCTCTATTTTGTGCTGGTTTCTTCCCATCTTTATGGATTTATCCACCTGTCGTCTTAGTAGTTGCTGACTTTTCATTTGGGTCTCTGTGTGGACGCCCAGATTTTTGATGATGAGTTATTTCCATTACTTAGTTTTTCTTCTAATGGTCTATCCCCTCTGCTGTACGAGTGCTGAGGTCCACTCTAGGCCCTGCTTTTCTGGGGTACACCTATAGCAGCTGCGGAACAGTGAGGGATGCTACCAGTTTGCTCCAGAATGATGCCCGCCAAATGTCAGTCTGATTAGTCTTTTTTTGGGGTGACTCTTTGGATATACAGTGGTCAGGGAGCTGATGAGGAGACATCATGTGCTTTATAGGAGCTCCAGTGCTGTGCTGTGAGCTCCGTTGTTCATTCAAGGCTGTTGGGAGGATTTGTTTGTGCCTGCTGCAACAGAACTCATAAAAGCCCCCGTTTTATTCCCCCTTAGATGCTCTGTCTCAGGGATGTGGGGCTTTCTTTGTAAGTATCTGTTGTACCGTCCTGCAATGCTAGGAGGCAATCTATTTACTATTTTTCTGCTGTGGCTCCGCCCAGCTAGTGCGGGTCCGCCCTGTTGCTGCGAGTCTCCGTTCTGCTGTGGCATGCTCCACCCTGCTGGTGGAGTCTCTCTGTTATGGCAGGTTGCCTCAGCAACAGCAGGCTGTGTCAGCCCTAGGCGGTACTTCAGTAGGGGTGGATTGCGTTCGTAGTGGCAGACGTTTCTCCCCCACCGGGCTGCACCATCCTAGATGCCGGCAGCAAAACGCTCAGCTCCGAGTGCCTCCAATCGCCACCCTGCTTGTCCCTGTGAGGGTGGGACCAGCTAAGCCCAATCCCCCAGTTCCCTGCCTCAGAGTACATCCTCTCTCTCTCTTTTCCTCTCCCCAAGCTGAACGGTTGACTCTCTCACTGGCGCCCCAGTAGCGTGCTGATAGGGCACTGTGCTCACTGCAATCTCCCATGCCACTGCCCACTGCACAGGCTCAGATCACGTTTCCCGGGAATCTCCTGGTTTGGATCATTGTCCAAGTGCCGTTCAATCAGATGGACATGCCAATCTACCCTTCCACATCTCAGATTGCCTGTTTAACAGGGCACCCAAACCAGTCAGTTCTGTGCCGGGTGCCACTGCAGTACGGCGCTGGCCAAACCGGCCCTGCGAGCCAGCTACGCTAGAGCTAGCGTCCTGTGTCTCTTCCACACCTGGGACTTTCAAAGTTCTGTGTGAAAAAAACATCCATCCGGCATGTGGCTAGGACTCACCCTCTGCGCCTTCACTGACAGCTGCAGTCCTGAGTCGCCTCTACGATGCCACCTTCAGGTGTGCATTATTGAGTGAGACTCTGAATGAGGAGATACAAGTAAATCCTGACTATTTATCCAGGTGTGTACATATAGTGAGGCTCTCAATGTGTAGCCATAGAAAAGAGACATCTGACTGTTCCACAGGTGTGAATTTTTTTAGTGATTCACTGAATGAGTGGCCATAAAATATAGATGCCAGACTATATCACATGTGTGCAATATTCAGTGAGGCTGTGAAAGAGGGTCCATATGAAACAGAATTCTAATGACTCCACATGTGCGTTATTCACTGTTTGTCTGAATGAGTAGCCATATGATATAGACACCTCATTATTCTCCATGTGTGCATTATTTCAACAGGTTTGGGACGAGTGTCCATACCAAATAGACTCCTGAAACTCCCCCATGTGTGTATTACTCAGAGTTAAAAAGAACTAGAGTTCATATGAAATAGACTCCTGACTACCACCAAGGTGTGTATCATTCAGGACGGCACTTAATTCATGGCTATCTTAAACAGTGTCCTGATTACTCCATAGAAGCTCATTATTCACTGAAACTCTGAATAGGAAGCCATACAAAATAGACACCTGACTATTGCTCCATTGTGAATTACTCAATAAGGTTCTAAATGAGTGTTAGTATGAAATAGAATCCTGAGAATTCCCCAGGTGTGTATCAATCAAGGAGGCACCGAATAAGTGGCCATATAAAAACTGCTCGACTATGACCCTGGTGTGGATTAGTCACTGAGGATCGAAATGAGTGGCTACATGAAGTAGACTCTTAACTCTTCCCCAGGTGTGTATTATTCAATGAGACTCTGAATACGTGTGCATAAAACAGAGACTCAGGTGTATTGCCCAGATGTTCATTACTTACAGAGATGCTTAATGTGTAGGCATTTGAAGTAGACCCTTTACTGTTTCTGAGGGGAGTATTATTCAAAGAGACCCAGAATGAGTGGCCATGTGAAAGAGATTCCAGACTTATCACATATATATGTTGTTCACTAAAGCACTGAAAGAGTGTCCTTATGAAATAGGCTGCATTTTACTCCACAGGTGTGTGTTATTTTTTGATCCTCCAAACGAACCACTATATGAAATAAACTAGTGATTATTCCCAACATGTGGAATATTTGAAGAGGTTCTGTATGAGTGTCCATATCAAATAGTCTCCTGACTCTCACACATGTGTGTATCATTCACGGAGCTGCTTTATTTAGGGCTATCATCAATAGGGTCCTCACTCCTCCACAGCTGTTTATTAGGCACTGAAGCTCCGAATGAGAGGCCGTAAGAAATTGACTCCTTACTATTGCCCCATTGTGCATTATTCGGTAATGCTGTGATTGAGCGGCCATATGACCCGGATTCTGACTATTCCCAAGGGGTGTATACTTCAGTCAGTTTCTGAACGAGTGACCACATAAAATCGACTCCTGACTCTGTCCTCTTGACTATTTCTCAGCTCTACATTTTTTACTGAGTCCCTGCATGAATGGTAATATCAAATAGTCTCCAGACAATTCTCCAGGTGTGAATTATTCAGTGATTCTCTTAATAATTGGCTATATATAGTAGAATCCTGAGTATTTTCCATATATATATAATCCTTCACTGAGGAACTGAATAAGTGGCCATGTCAAGTACACTCCTGACATTTCCATACGTCTGTATTATTCTGTGCGTCTCTGAATGTGTGGCCATATAATAGAGACTCCTATATACTACTCAGGCGTGAGTTTTTACATTCGGCTGTAAATGAGTGGCTATACAAAACAGAATCCTGACTTTCCAAAGGTGTCAGTTATTCAGTTAGGCTCTGAGTATGTGGTTACATGAAATAGAATTCTGACTACAATACAGGTGTTCTTTACTCAATGAACCTCTGAAGAAATGCCACATGTAACAGTGTCCAGAATATTTCTCAGGTATTTATTATTCACTGAGGATCTGAAAATTTGGTCATATGAATTTGTTTCCTGACTAGTCTACAAGCGTGTATTATTGACTCTAACTCTAAATATTTGGGCATATATAATAGACTAGTGTCTATTCCAAAGTTGTGTATTACTGACTCAGGCTTTGATTTTGTGGCCATATAAAACAGACTAGTGTCTATTCCACAAATATGCATTATTCCCTTAGGCTGTAAATGAGAGGCAACGTAAAGTACACTTCTAACACTTCCCCAGGTGTGTGTCACTCAGTGATTCTCTTTTTGTGTGGAAATATGAAACAGGAGGCTGTCTATCTCAAATATTTTTATTTTTCAGTGAATCACTGAATGAGCTGCTAAACGAAATAAACTGCTGAGTACTTTACATTTCTGCATTATTCATTGAGGTTATGAGTCAGTGGCCATATAATATGGAATCCTGATTAATCCACACGTGCATATTATCCACTGAGGCTATGAATGTGTGTCCAAATGAAAGAGACTCCTGACTACTCCACAGGTCTGCATTATTTACCGAGGCTCTGAATGAATGTCCATCGAAAATAGACTCCAAATTATTCTCCAGGTGTGTATGATTCAGTGAGCCTCAGAAAATGTGGTCATACTAATTAGACTTATTACTATATCAAGGGTCTGTCTTATGCACTGAGGCTCTGAATATGTGTCTACATGGAAGACTCTCCTGCCTACACCACATTTTTCAAAGACACATTGAATGAGAGGCCACATAAAAAAGTTTCCTGACTATTCCACAGGTGTGAATTATTTAATGAGACTCTGAATGAGGAGATAAAAGTAAATACTGACTATTTTTTCAGGTGTGTACATTTAGTGAGGCTCTCAACAGGTAGCCATAGGAAAAAGACTTCTGACTATTCTGCAGGTGTGAATTATTTAGTGATTCTTTGAATGAATGGCCATAAAATAGAGACTTCAGACTATATCACAAGTGTGTAATATTCAGTGAAGCTGTGAAAGAGGGGCCATATGAAACAGAATTCTTGAGACTGGAGGGAGGCAAGATGGCATCATAGAGGTGACTCAGGATTGCAGCTCTCGGTGAAGGCGCAGAGGGTGAGTCCTAGCCGCATTCTCGGATGTTCCTTTTATGCCCACAGAGCGTTGAAAGTCCCAGGTGTGGGAGAGACACGGGACGCTAGAAGCCGGCTAATGCAGTCGGCTCCCACCGCCTCTTCAGCAGGCACCGCAGTGGGACCCGGTGCAGAACTCACTGGTCTGGGTGCCCTGTTAAACCGGCAATCTGAGATTTGGAAGGGCAGATTGGCATGTCCATCTGATTGAACGGGACTTGGACAATGAGCCAGACCAGGAGTTTCCTGGGAAGCATGATCTGAGCCGGGGTAGTGGGCAGTGGCACGGGAGATCGCATGGATCCCAGTGGCCTATTGGCAGGCTACTGGGGCGCCAGTGAGAGAGTAGACCGTCCAGCTTGGGGAGAGGAAGAGAGAGAGAGAGAGGACGGACTCTGAGGCAGGGAGCTGGGTGATCGGGCTCGGCGGGCCTCACACCCAGGGGGACATGCAGGGCGGGGACTGGAGGTGCTTGGGGCTGAGAGTTTTGTTGCCAGCATCTAGGACAGTGCAGCCCGGTCAGGGAGGGGTGTCCACCATTGCTGACGAAGTGCAACCCCACTTAAGTACCACCCAGGACTGACGCAGCCTGCCATTGCCAAGGCAACCTGCCATAACAGAGAGACTCCACCAGGCAGCAACAGGGCGGACCCGCGTTAGCAGGTCAGAGCCCCGGCAGGCAAATAGTGAATAGACTGCCGCCGAGTGGGGCAGGACAGTGCAACAGATACTCATAAAGAAAGCCCCAACTCCCTGAGACAGAGCATCTAAAGGTGAAAAAAAAGAGTGGTGTTTTATGAGTTCTATTGCAGCAGACATAAACAACCTCCCAACAACCCTGAATGAAAAACGGAGCTCACAGCTCAGCACTGGAGTTCCTATGGAGCACAGACTGTCTCCTCAAGCAGCTCCCTGACCCCTGTATATCCAAGGAGTCACACCAGAAAGGGACTAATCAGACTGACATTTGGCTGGCATCATTCTGGAACAAGGGCAGCAGAAGAAGAAACTGGTATCATCCCTCATTGTTCTGCAGCTGCTGCAGGTATACCCCAGACAAGCAGGGCCTGGAGTGGAACTCAGCACTCATACAGCAGAGAGGATAGATCATTAGAGGGAAAACTAAGTAACAGAAATACTTCATCATCAACAATCTCAGTGTTCACACAGAGACCCAATTGAAAAATCAGCCAATAAAAATTAAAAAAAAAAAAGAAAGCAAGGGCTAAGAAGATAACCCACAATTTCCTGGTCAGAACATTCTTACTGAGGTCTTTTTGAGACTGAGGGGAAAACTTGGCCAAATTTTAGATTCATGTTTGCTTTCTTGGAGCAAATAAACCACATGGACCTTTAAAAAAAAAAAAAAGAAAAATCAGCCAATACTAAGACGACAGGTGGATAAATTCATAAAGATGGGAAGAAACCAACGCAAAAAGCAGGAAAGCACCTGAAACCAAAACACCTCACATTCAAAAAAGGACCAAAACTCCTCCCCAGCAAGGGAACAAAGCTGGACAAAGAATGAAGGTGACGAAATGACGGAATCAGACTTCAGAAAGTGGATAATGAGAAACTTCACTGAGCTAAAGGAACATGTTCTAATCCAGTGCAAAGAAACTAAGAACCTTGAAAAAAGATTTGAAAAAAGATTCGAGGAATTGATAACGAGAATGGACATCTTAGAGAGGAATATGAATGAATTGAAGGAGCTGAAAAACACAACACGAGAACTTCGCGAAGCATGCACAAGTTTCAACAGCCGAATTGACCAAGCAGAAGAAAGAATATTAGAAGTTGAAGATCAGCTCAATGAAATAAAACGAGAAACCAAGATTAAAGAAAAAAGCACAAAAAGGAATGAACAAAATATCCAAGAAATGTGGAACTATGTGAAGAGACCCAACCTACGTTTGATAGGTGTACCAGAATGTGAGGAAGAGAATGAATCCAAGCTGGAAAACACTCTTCAGAATATTATCCAGAAAAATTTCCCCAACCTAGCAAGACAGGTCAAACGTCAACTCCAGGAAATATAGAGAACACCACAAAGATACTCTGCAAGAAGAGCAACCCCAAGGCACATAATCGTCAGATTCACCAGGATTGAAACGAAGGAGAAAATACTAAGGACAGCCAGAGAGAAAGGTCAGGTCACCCACAAAGGGAAGCCCATCAGACTCACAGCAGATCTCTCGGCAGAGACTCTACAAGCCAGAAGAGAGTGGGGGCCAATATTCAACATCCTTAAAGAAAAGAGCTTTCAACCCAGAATTTCATATCCAGCGAAACTGAGCTTCATAAGTGAAGGAAAAATAAAATCCTTCATGAACAAGCAAGTAATCAGAGATTTTGCCACCACTAGGCCTGCTTTACAACAGCTCCTGAAAGAGGCACTACACATAGAAAGAAACAACCAGTTCCAGCCATCCTAAAAGCATACCAAATGCTAAAGACCATCAACAAAATGAATAATGTACATGAACCAACGGGCAAAAAAGCCAGCTAGCATCAAAATGGCAGTATCAAATTCACACATAACAATATTAACCCTGAATGTAAATGGGCTAAATGCACCAATCAAAAGACACAGACTGGCAAATTGGAAAAAAAACCAAAACCCATCGGTGTGCTGTATCCAGGAAACCCACCTCACATGCAAAGATACACAAAGGCTCAAAACAAAGGGATGGAGGAAGATTTACCAAGCAAATGGAGAGCAAAGAAAAGCAGGAGTTGCAATTCTCATCTCTGATAAAATAGACTTTAAAGTAACAAAGATCAAAAGGGACGAAGAAGGTCATTACATAATGGTAAAAGGATCGATACAACAAGAAAAGATAACGATTCTAAATATATATGGACCCAATGTAGGAGCACCCAGATATATAAGGCAATTTCTTAATGACTTACAAAGGGACTTAGACTCCCACACAATAATAGTGGGAGACTTTAACACTCCAGTGTCAATAGCAGACAGATCAACCAGACAAAAAATTAACAAGGATAACCAGGACTTGAACTCAGACCTGGAACAAGCAAACGTGATAGACATTTACAGAACTCTCCACCCCAAATCCACAGAATATACATCCTTCTCAGCACCACATCACACCTACTACAAAATTGACCACATAATTGGAAGTAAAGCACCCCTCAGCAAATGCAAAACAACTGAAATCATAACAAACAGTCTCTCAGACCATAGTGCAATCAAGTTGGAACTCAGAATTCAGAAAATAACTCAGAACCGCACAGCTTCATGGAAACTGAACAACTGGCTCTTGAATGTTGATTGGATAAACAATGAAATGAAGGCAGAAATAAAGAAGTTCTTTGAAACCAACGAGAATGAAGACAAAACGTACCGGTATCTCTGGGACACATTTAAAGCAGTCTGTAGAGGAAAATATATAGGAATAAGTGCCCACATGGGAAGAGTGGAGAGATCCAAAATGGACACCCTATCGTCAAAATTGAAAGAGCTAGAGGAGCAAGATCAAAAAAGCTCAAAATCTAGCCGAACACAAGAAATAACTAAGATCACAGCAGAACTGACGGAGATAGAGACAAGAAAAACCCCTCAAAAAATCAATAAATCTAAGAGCTGGTTATTCGAAAAGATCAACAAAATCGACAGACCACTAGCCAGACTGATAAAAAAGAAGAGGGAGAACAACCAAATAGATGCAATAAAAAACGATAAAGGGGAAATCACCACAGATTCCACAGAAATTTAAACCATCATCAGAGAATACTACAAACAACTCTATGCACATAAACTAGTAAATCAGGAAAATATGGATAAATTCCTGGACGCCTGTGTCCTTCCAAGCCTAAACAAGGAGGAAGCCGAAACTATGAGTAGACCAATAACAAAGTCAGAAGTTGAGGCAGCAATTAAGAGCCTACCACACAAGAAAAGCCCAGGTCCAGATGGGTTCACAGCTGAATTCTACCAGACACACAAAGAGGATCTGGTACCATTACTTCTGAAACTATTCCAAATAATCCAAAAAGAGGGAACCCTTCCCAAATCATTTTATGAGACCAACATCATCCTTATACCAAAACCCGGCAGAGACTCAACAAGAAAAGGAAAACTTCAGGCCAATATCCATGATGAGCATAGATGGAAAAATCTTCAATAAAATACTGGCAAACAGATTGCAACAGCACATTAAGAAACTTATCCATCATGATCAAGTAGGATTCATCCCGGTGATGCAAGGCTTGTTCAACATACACAAGTCTATAAATGTAATTCACCACATAAACAGAAGAAAAAACAAAAACCACATGATTATCTCAATTGACGCAGAGAAGGCATTTGACAAAATTCAACAGCCCTTTATGCTAAAAACCCTCAATAAACTTGGTATTGATGGAACATATCTCAAAGTAATAAAAGGTATTTATGACAAACCAACAGCCAATAACATACTTAATGGGCAAAAACTGGAATCATTCCCTTTGAAATCCGACACTAGACAAAGATGCCCTCTCTCACCACTTCTATTCAACATAGTACTGGAAGTTCTAGCCAGAGCAATCAGGCAAGAAAAAGAAATAAAGGGTATTCAAATAGGAAACGTGGAAGCCAAATTGTCTCTATTTGCAGACGACATGATAGTGTACCTAGAAGACCCCATCACCTCAGCCAAAAGCTCCTGCAACTGATAAGCAACTTCAGCACAGTCTCAGGATATAAAATCAATGTTCAAAAATCACAAGCATTCCTATACACCAATAACAGACTTAAAGAGAACCAAATCAAGAACGAACTGCCATTCACAATTGTTACAAAGAAAATAAAATACCTAGGAATACAACTCACTAGGAATGTAAGGGACCTCTTTAAGGAAAACTACAAACAACTGCTCAACGAAATAAGAGAGGACACAAACAGATGGAGAAACATTCCATGTTCGTGGTTAGGAAGAATCAATATCGTGAAAATGGCTATACTGCCCAAAGTAATTTACACAATCAATGCTATCCTCATCAAACTACCATTGAATTTCTTCACAGAACTGGAAAAAACCACCATGAATTTCATATGGAACCAAAAAAGAGCCCGCATAGCCAAGTCAATTCTAAGCAAAAAGAACACAGCGGGAGGCATCACGCTACCAGACTTCAAACTATCCTACAAGGCTAAAGTAATCAAAACAGCATGGTACTGATACCAAAACAGAGATATACACCAATGGAATAGAACAGAGGCATCGGAGGCAACACAACACATCTACAACCATATTATCTTTGATAAACCAGACAAAAACGGGCAATGGGGAAAGAATTCCCTATTTAATAAATGGTGTTGGGAAAACTGGCTACCCATGTGCAGAAAGCAGAAACTGGACCCCGTCCTGACACCTTACACTAAAATTAACTCCAGATGGATTAAAGACTTAAACCTAAGACCTGACACCATAAAAACCCTAGAAGAAAATCTAGGCAAAACCATTCAGGACATAGGAGTAGGCAAGGACTTCATGAACAAAACACCAAAAGCATTGGCAACAAAAGCCAAAATAGACGAATGGGACCTAATCAAACTCCACAGCTTCTGCAGGGCAAAAGAAACAGTCACTAGAGTGAATCGCAACCATCAGAATGGGAAAAAATCTTTGCAATTTACACATCTGACAAAAGGCTGATATCCAGAATTTACAAAGAACTCAAACAGATTTACAGGAAAAAAACAAACAAGCCCATTCAAAAATGGGCAAAGGATATCAACAGAAGCTTTAGAAAAGAAGACATACATGAGGCCAACAAACATATGAAAAAGTGCTCATCGTCATTGGTCATTAGAGAGATGCAAATCAAAACCACATTGAGATACCATCTCACACCATTTAGAATGGCGATCATTAAAAAATCTGGAGACAGCAGATGCTGGAGAGGATGTGGAGAAATAGGAACACTCTTACACTGTTGGTGGGAGTGTAAATTAGTTCAACCATTGTGGAAGACAGTGTGGCGATTCCTCAGGGACCTAGAAATAGAAATTCAATTTGACCCAGCAATCCCATTACTGGGTATCTATCCAAAGGACTATAAATCTTTCTACTATAAGGACACATGCACACGAATGTTCATTGCAGCAGTGTTTACAATATCAAAGACCTGGAACAAACCCAAATGCTCAACGATGATAGACTGAACTTGGAAAATGTGGCACATATACACCATGGAATATTATGCAGCAATAAAAAATGATGAGTTTGTGTCCTTTGTAGGGACATGGATGAATCTGGAGAAGATCATTCTCAGCAAACTGACACAAGAACAGAAAAAGAAATACCGCATATACTCACTGATATGTGGGTGAGAAAAATGAGAACACGTGGACACAGAGAGGCGGTCTACTATACACTGGGGACTGTTGGGGGGAGTGGGGGAGGGACAGCGGTGGGGGGCTCGGAGGGATAATCTGGGGATGAATACCAAGTGTGGGTGAAGGGGAGGAAAGCAGCAAAGCACACTGCCATGTGTGTACCTATGCAACTATCTTGCTCGTTCTGCACATGTTCCCCCAAACCTATAATGCAATAAAAATTAAAAAAAAAAATACAAACTGTTACTTAGTTTTTCCTCTAATGATCTATCCTCTCTGCTGTATGAGTGCTGAGGTCCACTCCAGGCCCTGCTTGTCTGGGGTATACCTGCAGCAGCTGCAGAACAGTGAGGGATGATATCAGTTTCTTTTTCTGCTGACCTTGTTCCAGAATGTTGCCAGCCAAATGTCAGTCTGATTAGTCCTTTTCTGGGGTGAGTCCTTGGATATACAGGGTTTAGGGAGCTGCTTGAGGAGACAGTCTGTGCTTTATAGGAGCTCCAGTGCTGAGCTGTGAGCTCCGTTGTTCATTCAGGGTTGTTGGAAGGTTATGTCTGCTGCAAGAGAACTCATAAAACACCACTCTTTTTTTTTTTTTCACCCTTAGATGCTCTGTCTCAGGGAGTTGGGGCTTTCTTTATGAGTATCTGTTGCACTGTCCTGCCCCACTAGGTGGCAGTGTATTCACTATTTGCCTGCCAGGGTCTGACCTGCTAACGCGGGTCCGCCCTGTTGCTGCCTGGCGGAGTCTCTCTGTTATGGCAGGTTGCCTCGGCAACGGCAGGCTGCGTCAGTCCTGGGCGGTACTTAAGTGGGGGTGCACTTCGTCAGGAATGGTGGACGCCCCTCCCTGACCAGGTTGCACCGTCCTAAATGCCGGCAACAAAACTCTCAGCCCCAAGTGCCTCCAGTCGCCGCCCTGCTTGTCCCCGTGAGCGTGGGACCCGCCGAGCCCAATCACCCAGCTCCCTGCCTCAGAGTCCGTCCTCTCTCTCTCTCTCTCTTCCTCTCCCCAAGCTGAAAGGTTGACTCTCTCACTGGCGCCCCAGGAGCCTGCCGATAGGGCACTGGGATCCGTGGGATCTCCCGTGCCGCTGCCCACTACCCCGGCTTAGATCACGCTTCCCAGGAAACTCCTGGTCTGGCTCATTGTCCAAGTCCCGTTCAATCAGATGGACATGCCAATCTGCCCTTCCAAATCTCAGATTGCCGGTTTAACAGGGCACCCAGACCAGTGAGTTCCGCGCCGAAGAGGCGGCGGGAGCCGGTTGCGTTAGCCGACTGCTAGCGTCCCGTGTCTCTCCTACACCTGGGACTTTCAACGCTCTGTGGGCATAAAAGGAACATCCGAGAATGCGGCTAGGACTCACCCTCTGCGCCTTCACCGAGAGCTGCAATCCTGAGTCACCTCTATGACGCCATCTTGCCTCCTGCCCCCCCCTTTTTTTGAAACGGAGTTTCGCTCTTGTTACCCAGGCTGGAGTGTAATGGCGCGATCACCGCTCACCGCAACCTCCGCCTCCTGGGTTCAGGCAATTCTCCTGTCTCAGCCTCCTGAGTAGCTGGGATTACAGGCACATGCCACCATGCCCATCTAATTTTTTGTATTTTTAATAGAGACGGGGTTATACCATGTTGTCCAGGGTGGTCTCGATCTCTTTACCTCGTGATCGACCCCCCTCGGCATCCCAAAGTGCTGGGATTACAGACTTGAGCCACCACGCCCGGCTGAAACAGAATTCTAATGACTCCACATGTGTATTATTCACTGTTTGTCTGAATAAGTAGCCATATGATATAGACTCCTCATTATTCTCCATGTGTGCATTATTCAAACAGGTTTGGTATGAGTGTCCATACCAAATAGACTCCTGAAACTCCTGGAGTTGTGTATTACTCAGCGTTACACAGAATTAGAGTTCATATAAAATAGAATCCTGACTACAACCCAGGTGTGTATTATTCAGGAAGGCACTTAATTCATGGCTATCTTAAACAGTGTCCTGATTACTCCATAGAACTTCATTATTCACTAAAACTCTGAATGAGAGGCCATACAAAATAGACACCTGACTATTGCTCCATTGTGAATTATTCAATAACTTTCTAAATGAGTGTTAGTATAAAAAAGAATCCTGAGAATTCCGCAGGTGTGTATCATTCAGGGAGGCACAGAATGAGTGGCCATATAAAAACTGCTCGACTATTACTTTGGTGTGCATTATTCACTGAGGGTCTAATAAGGTGGCTACATGAAGTAGACTCATAACTCTTCCTTTGTTGTGTATTATTGAATGAGTCTCTATGTAAGTGGGCATAAAAAAGGGACTCAGGTGTATTGCCCAGGTGTTCATTGCATACAGAGACTTTGAATGTGCAGACATTTGAAGTAGACCCTTGACTATTTTTGAGGGGAGTTTTCTTCACAGAGGCCCTGAACGAGTGGCCATGTGAAAGAGATTCCTGACTTATCAGATATACATATTATTCACTAAAACACTGAAAGAGTGGCCTAATGAAATAGAACCTATTTTACTCAACAGGTGTGCGTTATTTTCTGATACCCCAAACTAATCACCATATGAAACAGACAAGTGATTATTCGGCACATGTGCAGTATGTGAAAAGGTTCTGTATGAGTGTCTATGTCAAAGAGTCTCCTGACACTGACACATGTGTGTATTATTCACGGAGCTGATTATTTTGGGGCTACCTTAAATAGGGTCCTGACTACTTCACAGCTGTTTATTATGCACTGAAGCTCCGACTGACAGGCCATATGAAATAGACTCCTTACTATTGCCCCATTGTGCATTATTTGGTAATGCTGTAATTGAGTGTCCATACGATTTGGACACGGACTATTTTCAAGTTGCGTATTCTTCAGTGAGATTCTGAATGCGTGACCACATAACATAAACCCTTGACTCTATCGTCTTGAATAATTTTCAGTCCTGCACAGTCCACTGAGTCGCCGGGTGAAGGGTCATATCAAAGAGTCTCCAGACTATTCCTTAGCTGTACATTATTCAGTTAGTCTCTGAATAAGTGGCTATATATAATATAATCCCGAGTATTTTCCAGATATATATGATTCCTCACTGAGGTTCTGAATAAGGAGCCGTGTGTAATGCACTCCTGACGTTTTTATAGGTCTGTATTATTCTGTGAACCTCTGAATGAGTGGCCATAAAATAGAGCCTCCTGAATGCTCGTCAGGTGTGAACTTTCACATTCGGCTCTAAATGAGTGGCTATACAAAATAAAATTATAACTTTTCCCAAAATGTATGTTTACAAGTTAGGCTTGAATATGTGGCTATAGGAAATAGATTCCTGACTACAATAGAGGTGTTTCTTATTCAAGGAAGGTCTAAAATTGATGCCACATGTAATAGCCTCCTGAGTATTATCCGGGTATGTATTATTGACTGAGACACTGAAACTTTTGCAATATGAAATTGTTTTCTGACTTGTCCACAAGCGTGTATTATTGATTCTGACTCTAAATATTTGGGCATGTAAAATAGACAAGTGACTATTTCAAAGATGTGTTTTACTCACTCAGGCTATGATTTTGTGGCCATGTAAAATAGTCTAGTGTCTATTCCACACGTGTGCATTATTACCTGAGGCTGTAAATGAGAAGCTATATGAAGTAGACTCCTAACACTTCCCTAGGTGTGCCTTACTCAGTGAGGCTCATTTTGTGTGACCATGTGAAACAGGATGCTGCTATATTAAATATTCGTATTATTTAGTGAATCTCTGAATGAGTGTCTATATGAAATAGACTGGTGAGTACTTTACATTTGTGCATTTTTCACTGAGGTTACGAGTCAGTGGCCATATAAATTGGAATTCGAACTAATCCACACGTGCACATTATCCACTGAGGCTATGAATGAGTGTCTTAATAAAATAGACTCCTGGCTACTCCACAGGTGTACATTATTTACCGAGGCTCTGAATGAATGTCCATCGAAAATAGATTATAAATTATCCTCCAGGTGTGTATTATTCAGTGAGGCTCAGAAGATGTGGCCATATTAATTAGATTCCTTAGAACATAAAGGGCCTGTTTTATTCACTGTGTCTTTGAATATGTATCTACATGAAATAGACTCCTGACTACATCACATTATTCAGTGACACTCCGAATTAGAGGCCACATGAAAAAGTCTCCTGACTATTCCACAGGTGTGCATAATTTAGTGAGACTCTGAATGAAGGGATATAGTTAAATCCTGACTATTTCCCCAGGTGTGTACACGTAGTGAGGCTCTTAATGAGTGGCCATAGGAAAGAGTCTCCTGACTATTCCACAGGTGTGCATTATTTAGTGAGACTCTGAGTGAGGGGATAATGGTAAATTCTGACTATTTCCCCAGGTGTGTACACTTAGTGAGGCTCTTAATGGGTGGCCATAGGAAAGAGATTTCTGACTATTCCGCAGGTGTGCATTAATTTGTGATTTCCTGTATGGGTGGCCATAAAAAATAGACTTCAGACTATATCACAAATGTGTAATATTCAGTGAGGCTGTGAAAGAGGGTCCATAGGAATCAGACTTCTAATTACTTTACATGTGCATTATTCACTGTTTGTCTGAATGACTAGCTCTATGACATAGACTCCTCATTATTATTCATGTGTGGATTAATCAAACATGTTCTGTTTGAGTGTCCATACCAAATAGACTGCTGACACTGCCCCAGGTGTGTATTACTCAGTGATACAGAAAATTAGAGTTCATATGAAATAGACACCAGGCTATTACCGAGGTGTGTATGATTCATAAAGGCACTTAATTTGTGGCTTTTTAAAACAGCGTCCTGATTACTCCATAGAAGTTTATTATTCACTAAAACCTTGAGTCATAGACCATATAAAATAGACACTTGCCTATTGCTCCATTGTGAATTATTCAATAAGGTGCTAAATGCGTGGTAGTATCAAATAGAGTCCTTAGGATTTTTCAGGTGTATATCACTCAGTGAGGCACAAAATGAGTGGCCATATAAAATATGCACGAAAATTATCCTTGTGTGCATTATTCACTGAGGCTCTAAATAAGTGGCTAAATGAAGTAGACTCTTAAATCTTCCCTGGGTGTGTATTATTAAATGAGATTCTGACTAAGTGGGCATAAAAAACAGACTCAGGTGTATTGCCCAGGTGTTCATTACCTACAGAATCTCTGAATGTGTAGCCATTTAAAGTAGATACTTGACTATTTTTGAGGGGAGTATTCTTCACAGAGGCCCTGAACGAGTGGCCATGTGAAAGAGATTCCTTACTTTTCAGATAAACATATTATTCACTACAACACTGAAAGAGTGGCTTTATGAAATAGAACCCATTTTACTCAACAGGTTTGCAAAAGTTTTTGTTTCTCCAAACTAATCACCATATAAAACAGACTAGTGATTATTCCCCACATGTGCAGAATGCGAAAAGGTTTTGTATGAGTGTCTATGTCAAGGAGTCTCCTGACTATGACACATGTGTGTATTATTCACAGAGCTGCTTAATTTGGGGCTACGTTAAATAGGGTCCTGACTACTCCACAGCTGTTTATTATGCGCTGAATCTCTGAATGACGGGCCATATGAAATAGACTCCTTACTATTGCTCCATTGTGCATTATTCGGTAATGCTGTGATTGAGTGTTCATATGAATTGGACACTGACTATTCCCAAGGTGTGTATTCTTCAGTGAGATTCTGAACAAGTGAACACATAACATAAACCCTTATCTCTATCCTCTTGACTGTTTTTCAGTTCTGCATTGTACACTGAGTCGCTGGGTGAAGGGTCATATCAAATAGTCTCCAGACGATTCCTTAGCTGTGCATTGTTCAGTGAGTCTCTGAATAAGTGGTTATATATGATATAATCCTGAGTATTTTCCAGATATATATGATTCCTCACTGAGGTTTTGAATAAGTGGCTGTGTGAAATACACTCCTGACATTTTCATAGGTCTGTATTACTCTGTGAAGCTCTGAATGAATGGCCATTAAATAGAGCCTCCTGAATGCTCCTCAGGCGTGCGTTTTTACATTCAGCTCTAAATGAGTGGCTATATGAAATAGAATTTTAAATTTTCCCAAGGTGTATGTTATTCAGTTAGGCTCTGAATATGAGGCTATAGAAAATAGAATTCTGACTACAATAGAGGTGTTTCATATTCAAGGAATCTCTGAAATTGATGCCACATGTAACAGCGTCCTGAGTATTTCCCAGGTATGTATTATTCACTGAGGCTCTGAAACTTTGGCCATATGAAATTGTTTTCTGACTTTACCACATAAGAGTATTATTGACTCTGAATGTAAATATTTGGGCATGTGAAATAGACAAGTGACTATTCCGAAGTTGTGTATTACTCACTCAGGCTTTGATTTTGTGGCCATATAAAATAATCTAGTGTCTATTCCACACATGTGCATTGTTCCCTGAGGCTGTAAATGAGAGGCTATATGAAGTAGACTCCTAACACTTCGCTAGGTGTGCCTTACTCAGTGAGGCTAATTTTGCATGACCATATAAAACAGGATGCTGCTATATTAAATATTTGTGTTATTTAGTGAATCTCTGAATGAGTGTCTATGTGAAATAGACTGCTGAGTACTTTTCATTTGTGCATTTTTCACTGAGGTTACGAGTCAGTGGCCATATAAATTTGAATCCGGACTAATCCACACGTACATATTATTCACTGCGGCTATGAAGGGGTGTCCTAATAAAATAGACTCCTCGTTACTCCACAGATATACATTATTTACCGAGGCTCTGAATGAATGTGCATCAAAAATAGACTCCAAATTATTTTCCAGATGTGTATTATTCAGTGAGGCTCAGAAGATATGGCCATATTAATTAGATTCCTTACAACATAAATTGCCTGTTTTATTCACTGTGGCTCTGAATATGTGTCTACATGAAATAGACTGATGACTACATGACATTATTCAGTGACGCTCCGAATTAGAGGCCACATGAAAAAGTCTCCTGACTATTCCACAGGTGTGCATTATTTAGTGAGACTCTGAATGAGGGGATAATTGTAAATCCTGAGTATTTCTCCAGGTGTGTACACTTATTGAGGCTCTTAACGAGTGGCCATATGAAAGAGACTTCTGACTATTCCACAGGTGTGCATTATTTAGTGATTCTCTTAATGGGTGTCCATAAAAATTAGATGCCAGACTATATCACGTGTGTAATATTCAGTGAGACTGTTAAAGAGGGTCCAAAGAATCAGACTTCTAATTACTTTACATGTGCATTATTCACTGTTTCTCTGAATGAGTAGCCGTATAACATGGACTCCTCATTATTATACATGTGTGCATTAATCAAACATGTTCTGTTCGAGTGTCCATACCAAATAGACTCCTGACACTGCCGCAGGTGTGTATTACTCTACAATACACAAAATTAGAGTTCATATGAAATAGACGCCAGGCTATTACCAAGGTGTTTATCATTCAGGAATGCACTGAATTCGTGGCTATCTTAAACAGCGTCCTGATTACTCCATAGAAGTTTATTATTCACTGAGACTTTGAGTGATAGACCAAAAATAGACACCTGACTATTGCTCCATTGCGAATTATTCAGTAAGTTGCTAAATGCGTGGTAGTATCAAATAGAATCCTTAAGATTCTTCAGGTGTATATCACTCAGTGAGGCACAAAATGAGTGGCCATATAAATAATGCTTGACTATTACCCTGGTGTTCATTATTCACTGAGGCTCTAAATGAGTGGCTTCATGAAGTAGACTCTTAACTCTTCCCCAGGTTTGTATTATTCAATGAGTCTCTGACTAAGTGGGCATAAAAAAGAGACTCAGGTGTATTGCCCAGGTGTTCATTACCTACAGAGTCTCTGAATGTGTAGCCATTTAAAGTAGACACTTGAGAATTTTGAGAGGAGTATTCTTCACAGAGGCCCTGAATGAGTGGCCATGTGAAAGAGATTCCTTACTTTTCAGATATACATATTATTCACTAAAACACTGAACAAGTGGCCTTATGTAATAGAATCCATTTTACTCCACAGGTGTGCATAAGTTTTTGATTCACCAAACGAAACACCATATGAAACAGACAAGTGATTATTCCCCACAAGTGCAGTATTCGAAAAGGCTTTGATTTTGTGGCCATATAAAATAGACTAGAGTCTATTCTACACGTGTGCATTATTTCCTGATTCTGTAAATTAAAGGCTATATAAAGTAGACTCCTAAGACTTCCCCTGGTGTGCATTAATCAGTGAGGCTCTTTATGTTTAACCATATGAAACAGGATGCTGTTTATATCAAATATTTGTATTACTCAGTGAATCTCTGAAAGCAGGTCTATATGAAATAGACTGTTAAGTATTTTAGATTTTTGCATTTTTCACTGAGATTACAAGACAGTGGCCATATAAAATGGAATCCTGACTGATCCACACGGGCATGCTATCCACTGAGGCTATGAATGTGTGTCCTAATAATATAGACTCCTGGCTACTCCACAGGTATACATCATTTTCCGAGGCTCTGAATATATGTCCATCAGAAATAGACTCCAAATTATACCCCAGGTGTGTATTATTCAGTGAGACTCAGAATATGTTTCCATATCAATTAGATTCCTTACTATATCAAGTGTCTTATTCACTGAAGCTCTGAATATGTGTCTACACAAAATAGACTACTGACTACACCACATTATTCAGTGACACTCCGAAATAGAAGCCACATAAAAATGTCTCCTGACTATTCTGCAGGTGTGCCTTATTTAGTGATACACTTAATGAAGGGATATAGGTAAATCCTGACTATTTCCCCAGGTGTGTACACTTAGTGAGGCTCTTAACGAGTGGCCATAGGAAAGAGTCTCCTGACTATTCCACAGGTGTGCAGTATTTAGTGAGACTCTGAATGAGGGGACAATGGTAAATCCTATTTCGCCAGGTGTGTACACTTAGTGAGTCTCTTAACTAGTGGAAATAGGAAAGATATTTCTGACTATTCCGCAGGTGTGCATTATTTAGTGATTCTCTGAATGGGTGGCCATAAAAAATAGACTCCAGACTATATCACATGTGTGTAATATTCAGTGAGCCTGTGAAAGAGGGGTCATATGAAACAGACTTCTAATTACTCCACATGTGCATTAGTCACAGTTTGTATGAATGAGTAGCCATATGACATAGACTCCTCATTATTAGCCATGTGTGCATTAATCAAACAGGCTCTGTTTGAGTTTCCATACCAAATACACTCCTGACACTGCCCTAGGTGTGTATTACTCAGCGATACACAAAATTAGAGTTTATATGAAATAGACGCCAGGCTGTTACCAAGTTGTGTGTCATTCAGAAAGGCACTTAATTCATGGCTCTGTTAAACAGCGTCCTGATTACTCCATAGAAGTTTACTATTCACTAAAACTTTGAATGATAGACCATATAAAATATACACCTGACTATTGCTCCATTGTGAATTATTCAATAAGGTTCTAAATGAGTGGTAGTATCAAATAGAATCCTGAGGATTCTTCAGGTGTATATAACTCAGTGAGGCACAAAATGAGTGGCCATATAAAAAATGAATACCAAGTGTGGGTGAGGGGGAGGAAGGCAGCAAAACACACTGCCATGTGTGTACCTATGCAACTATCTTGCATGTTCTGCACATGTACCCCAAAACCTATAATGCAATAAAAATTAAAAAAAAAAAGTTCTACTATTCCCCTGGCGTGCATTATTTTCTGAGGCTCTAAATGAGTGGCTGCATGAAGTAGACTCTTATATCTTCCTTTGTTGTGTATTATTGAATGAGTCTCTGACTGAGTGGGCATAAAAAAGAGACTCAGGTGTATTGCCCAGGTTTTCATTGCATACAGAGTCTTTGAATGTGTAGACATTTGAAGTAGACCCTTGACTATTTTTGAGGGGAGTTTTCTTCACAGAGGCCCTGAACGTGTGGCCATGTGAAAGAGATTCCTGACTTATCAGATATACATATTATTCACTAAAACACTGAAAGAGTGGCCTTATGAAATACAACGCATTTTACTCAACAGGTGTGCGTTATTTTCTGATACTCCAAACTAATCACCATATGAAATAGACAAGGGATTATTACCAACATGTGCAGTATTAAAAAAGGTTTTGTATGAGTGTCTATGTCAAAGAGTCTCCTGACTCTGACACATGTGTGTATCATTCACGGAGCTGATTAATTTGGGGCTACCTTAAATAGGGTCCTGACTACTCCACAGCTGTTTATTATGCACTGAAGCCTGATTGTCAGGCCATATGAAATAGACTCCTTTCTATTGCTTCACTGTGCATTATTCGGTAATGCTGTGATTGAGTGTCCATATGATTTGGACACTGACTATTCCCAAGTTGTGTATTCTTCAGTGAGATTCTGAACTCGTGACCGCATATCATAAACCCTTGACTCTATCGTCCTGAATATTTTTCAGTTCTGCATTGTCCAGTGAGTCGCCTGGTGAAGGGTCATATCAAATAGTCTCCAGACTATTCCTTAGCTGTGCATTATTTAGTTAGTCTCTGAATAAGTGGCTATATATAATATAATCCTGAGTATTTTCCAGATATATATGAATCCTCACTGAGGTTCTGAAAAAGTGGCCATGTGAAATACACTCCTGATGTTTTCATAGGTCTGTATTATTCTGTGAACCTCTGAATGAGTGGCCATAAAATAGAGCCTCCTGAATGCTCCTCAAGCTTGCGTTTTTACATTCGGCTCTAAATGAGTGGCTATACGAAATAGAATTATAACTTTTCCCAAAGTGTATATTAATCAGTTAGGCACTGAATATGTGGCTATAGGAAATAGAATTCTGACTACAATAGAGGTGTTTCTTATTCAAGGAATCTCTGAAATTGACGCCACAAGTAATAGCGTCCTGAGTATTTCCCAGGTATGTATTATTCACTGAGGCTCTGAATCTTTGGCCATATGAAATTGTTTTCTGACTTGTCCACAGGCGTGTATTATTGACTCTGACTCTAAATATTTGGGCATGTAAAATAGACAAGTGACTATTCCATAGTTATGTATTACTCACTCAGGCTTTGATTTTGTGGCCATATAAATTAGTCTAGTGTCTATTCCACACGTATGCATTGTTCCCTGAGGCTGTAAATGAGAGGCTATATGAAGTAGACTCCTAACACTTCCCTAGGTGTGCCTTACTCAGTGAGGCTAATTTTTTGTGATGGTATGAAACAGGATGCTTCCATATTAAATATTTGTATTATTTAGTGAATCTCTGAATGAGTGTCTATATGAAATAGACTGGTGAGTACTTTACATTTGTGCATTTTTCACTGAGGTTACGAGTCAGTGGCCATATAAATTTGAATCCAGACTAATGCACACGTGCATATTATTCACTGAGGCTATGAATGTGTCTCCTAATAAAATAGACTGCTGGCTACTCTACAGGTATACATTATTTACCGAGGCTGTGAATGAATGTCCATCGAAAAGAGATTATAAACTATTCTCCAGGTGTGTATTATTCAGTGAGTCTTACAAGATGTGGCCATATTAATTAGATTCCTTACAACATAAAGTGCCTGTTTTATTCACTGTGGCCTTGAATATGTGTCTACATGAAATAGACTCCTGACTACATCACATTATTCAGTGAAAATCCGAATTAGAGTCCACATGAAAAGTCTCCTGACTATTCCACAGGTGTGCATTATTTAGTGAGACTCTGAATAAAGGGATATAGGTAAATCCTGACTATTTCCTCAGGCGTGTACACTTAGTGAGGCTCTTAACAAGTGGCCAATAGGAAAGAGTCTCCTGAGTATTCCACAGGTGTACATTATTTAGTGAGACTCTGAATGAGTGTATAATGGTAAATCCTGACTATTCCCCAAGGTGTGTACACTTAGTGAGGCTCTTAATGAGTGGCCTTAGGAAAGAGACACCTGACTATTCCACAGGTGTGCATTATTTAGTGAGACTCTGAATGAGGAAATAATGGTAAATCCTATTTCCCCAGGTGTGTACACTTAGGCTCTTGATGAGTGGCCATAGAAAAGAGACTTCTGACTATTCCGCAGGTGTGCATTATTTAGTGATTTCTCTGAATAGATGGCCATAAAAAATAGACTCCAGACTATATCAGAAGTGTGTAATATTCAGTGAGGCTGTAAAAGAGGGTCCATAAAAATCAGACTTCTAATTACTTTACATGTGCATTATTCACTGTTTGTCTGAGTAACTGTATGACATAGACTCCTCATTATTATACATGTATGCATTAATCAAACAGGTTCTGTTTGAGTGTCCATACCAAAGAGACTTCTTACACTGCCCCAGGTGTGTATTACTCAATGATACACAAAATTAGAGTTCACATGAAAAAGACGTCAGGCTATTACCCAGGTGTGTATCATTCCGGAAGGCACTTAATTCGTGGCTATATTAAACTGCGTCCTGATTACTCCATAGAAGTTTATTATTCACTGAAACTTTGAGTGATAGACCATATAAAATAGACACCTGACTATTGCTCCATTGTGAATTATTCAATAAAGTGCTAAATGCGTGGTCGTATCAAATAGTATCCTTAGGATTCTTCAGGTGTATATCACTCAGTGAGGCACAAAATGAGTGGCCATATAAAAAATGCTCGACTTTTACTCTGGTGTGCATTATTCACTGAGGTTCTAAATGAGTGGCTACATAAAGTAGACTCTTAACTCTTCCCCAGGTGTGTATTATTGAATGAGACTCTGTCTAAATGGGAATAAAAAAGAGACTCAGGTGTATTGCCCAGCTGTTCTTTACCTACAGTCTCTGAATGTGTAGCCATTTAAAGTAGACACTTGACTATTTTTGAGGGGAGTATTCTTCACAGAGGCTCTGAACGAGTGGCCATGTAAAAGAGATTCCTTACTTTTCATGTATACATATTATTCACTAAAACACTGAAAGAGTGGCCTTCTGAAATAGAACCATTTTACTCCACAGGTGTGCATATGTTTTTGATTCACCAAACTTAACACCATATGAAACAGACAAGTGATTATTCCCCACATGTGCAGTATTCAAAAAGGCTTTGATTTTGTGGCCATATAAAATAGACTTGTGTCTATTCCACATGTGTGCATTATTTTCTGATTCTGTAAATTGAAGGCTATACAAAGTAGACTCCTAACACTTCCCCTGGTGTGCATTACTCAGTGAGGCTCTTTTTGTTTAACCATATGAAACAGGATGCTCTCTATCTCAAATATTTGTATTATTCAGTGAATATCTGAATTAGGGTCTACATAAAATAGACTGCTGAGTACTTTACATTTGTACATTTGTCTCTGAGGTTACGAGTCAGTGGCCATAGAAAATGGAATCCTGAATAATACACACGTGCATATTATTTAATAATGCTCTTTTTGTGTAACCTTATAAAACAGGATGCTGTTTATCTTAAATTTTTTTTATTATTCAATGAATCTCTGCATGAGTGTCTATATAAAATAGACTGCTGAGTACTTTACATTTGTGCATTTGTCACTGAGTTTACAAGTAAGTGGCCATATAAAATGGAATCCTGACTAATACACACGTTCATATTATCCAATGAGGCTATGAATGAGTGTCCAAATGAAATAGACTCCTGGCTAATCCACAGGTGTGCATTATTTACCGAGGCTCTGAATGAATGTCCATCGAAAATAGACTCCAAATTATTCTTCAGGTGTGTATTATTCAGTGAGGCTCTTTTTGTGTGTCCATATGAAACAGGATGTTGTCTATCTTAAATATTTGTATTATTCATTGAATCTCTGAATGAGGGATTGTATGAAATATACTACTGAGTACTTTACATTTGTGCATTTTTCATTGAGGTTATGAGTCAGTGGCCATATAAAATGGAATCCTGACTAATCCACACGTGCATATTCTCCACTGAGGCTATTAATGAGTGTCCTAATAAAATAGAGTCCTGGCTATTCCACAGGTGTACATTATTTTCCGAGGCTCTGGATGAATGTTCATTGAAAATAGACTCAAAATTATTCTCCAGGTTTGTATTATACAGTGAGGCTCAGAAGATGTTGCCATATTAATTAGATTCCTTACTATATCTGGGGCCTGTCTTATTCACTGAGGCTCTGAATATGTGTCTATGTGATATAGACTCCTGACTGCACCACATTATTCAGTGACACTCCAAATTAGGGGCCACATGCAAAAGTCTCCTGACTATTTCACAGGTGTGCCTTATTTAGTGAGAATGTGAATGAGGGGATAAAGGTAAATCCTGAATATTTCCCCAGGTGTGTACACTTAGTGAGGTTCTTTTTTTTTTATTTTTATTGCATTATAGATTTTGGGGTACATGTGCAGAACGTGCAAGATAGTTGCATAGGTACACACATGGCAGTGTGTTTTGCTGCCTTCATAGGAAAGAGACATCTGACTATTCAACAGGTGTGCATTACTGAGTGATTCTTTGAATGAGTGGTCATAAAAAATAGACTCCAGACTATATCACAAGTGTGTAATATTCAGTGAGGCGGTGAAGGATCCTCTGTATACCTTCTTTCTCTTGTGTGTATCACCTCTCACCTGTTTTTATTGTCCTCTCTCCTGTGTGTATCCTCCTCTCTCCTCTGTGTACGCCCTTTTTTTTTGTGTATCCCCCTTACCTGTGTGTATCCTCCTCTTTCCTCTGTGTATTCCCCTTTCTCCTGTGTTTATCTATTTTTCCTGTGTGTATGCCCCTCTCTCCTCTGTGTTCCCTCCTCCCTCCTGTGTATATCACCACTTTCCTGTGTATATCTTCCTCTCTCCTGTGTGTATTCTTCTGTGGGTATCCTGCTCTCTTTTGTGTGTAAACTCCTCTATCCTGTGTGTATCATCCTCTCTCCTGTGTGTATTCCCCTCTTCTGTGTGTATCTTTTTCTCTACTGTGTTTATCCTCCTCTCTTCTGTGTGTATCCTCCTCCCTCTTTTGTGTATCTCTCCTCTCTCGTGTGTGTATGCCCCCATTCTCCTGTGTGTATCCCTCACTCTCCTGTGTGTATGCCCCTCTCTCTTGTGTGTATCCCGTCTCTCCAGTGTGTATCCTCCTCTCTGCTTTTTGAATTTTCCTCTCTTCTGCGTGTACGCCCTGTTCTCCTGTGTGTATTCCCCTCTCCTTTGTGTATCCTCCTCTCTTTTTTGTGTATCCCCACTCTTTCCTGTGTGTATCTCCCCTCTCTCATGTGTGTATCCTCGTCTCTCCTGTGTGTATCCCCCTCACCTGTGTGTATCCCCCTCTCTCCTGTGTGTATCCCCCTCTCTTTTGTGTGTATTTTCCTTTTGTGTGTGTGTATCTTCCACTCTCCTGTGTGTATCCTTTTTTCTTCTGTGTGTATCCTCCTCTCTCCAGTGTGTATCCCCCTCTCCTGTGTGTATCCCTTCTCTCCCCTGTGTGTATCCTCCTCTCTCCTGCATTTATCTTCCTCTCTTCTGTCTGTCTTCTCCACTCTTTTGTGTGTATCTTCCTCTCTCCTGTATTTATCCTTCTTTCTCTGTGTGTATCCCACTCTTTCCTGTGTGTATGCCTCAATCTCCTGTGTGTATCTTCATCCCAAATGTTTGTATGCCTCAATCTCCTGTTGGTATTCCCCTCTCTTCTCTGTGTATCCCCACTCCCTCCTGTGTGTATCCCCCCTCTCTCCTTTGTGTATCCTCCTCTCTCCTGTGTGTATGCCACGCTCTTTTTGTGTGTATCCCCCCTCCTGTGTGTATCCCCCTAATCTCCTGTGTGTATGTCCCCATCTTATGGGCGTATGCCTGTCACCTGTGTGTATCTCCCTCTCTTTTGTGTGTTTCCCCCTCTTATTTGTGTATTTTCCTTTCTCCTCTGTGTAGCCTCCTCTCTCCTTGTGTATCCTCCTCTCTCCTGTGTGTATCCCCCTTCCCCTGTGTGTATCTTCCTCTCTCCTGTGTGTATCCCCCTTTCTCCTGTGTGTATACTGCACTCTCCTGTTTGTATCTTCCTTGTTCCTGTGTGTATCCACTTTTATCTTTGTGTATCCTCCTCTCTCCTGTGTGTATGCCCTTCTCTCTTGTGTGAATTCCCCTCTCTCCTGTGTGTATCCCACTCTCTCCTGTGTGTATCCCCCACTCCTGTTTGTATCCCCCCTCCTGTGTGTATTACCCTGTTTCCTGTGTCAATCCCACTCTCCTGTGTGTATCCCCCCTCTCCTGTGTGTATGCACCTCTCCTGTGTGTATCCTCCTATCTCCTGTGTGTATTTTCCTCTCTCCTGTGTGTATCTTCCTATATCCTTTGTGTATCCCTCCTCTTTCCCTTGTGTTTCCCCCCACTCTACTGTGTGTAAACCCTCTCTTCTGTTTGTATCCCTTCTTTCTTCTGTGATTATCCCCATCTCTCTTGTGTGTATACCCTCTTTTCTGTTTGTATCCTCCACTCTCCTCTGTGTATCTTCCTCTCTCCTGTGTGTACGCCTCTCTCACCTGTGTGTATTCCCGTCTCCTGTGTGTATCCTCCTCTCCCTTTTGTGTATCCCCCTTTCTCCAGTGTGTATCTCCCTTTTCTGTGTGTATGCCCCTCTCTACTTTGTGTAATCTTCTGTCTCCTTTGTGTATCCTTTTCTCTTTTGTGTGTCCTCTCTCCTGTGTGAATCTTCCTCTCTCCTGTGTATTTTCCTCTCTCCTGTGCGTATCTTTCTCTCTCCTCTGTGTATCCTCCTCTCTCTTTTGTGTACGATCCTCTCTCCTGTGTGTATCTTTCCTCATCTCTCTGTGTATCCCCCCTCCTCCTGTGGGTATCTCTCTTTCTTCTGTGTGTATCTCCCTCTCTGTTGGGTGTATCCCCTCTCTCCTTTGTGTATCTTCCTCTCTGCTTTGTCTATCCACCTCTCTCCTGTGTGTACGCCCCTTTGTCTTGTGTGTATCCCCCTCTTCTGTGTGTATTCTTCTCTCAACTGTGTGTATTACCCTTTCTCCTGTGTGTTTCACCCTCTCCTGTGTGTATTCACCTCTCTCTTGTGTGTATCCCCTCCCTTCTGTGTGTATGCCACACTCTACTGTTTGTATCCTTCTTTCTTCTGTGTGTATCTCCATCTCTCCTTTGTGTATTCTCTCTCCTGTGGGTATGCCTCTCTCTCATGTGTGTATTCCCCTCTTTCCTAAGTGTATCCCCCTCTCTCCTGCGTGTATCCAACTCCCTTCTTTTTGTATTCCTGTCTCCTGTGAGCATCTTTTTATCTCCTTATTGTATCCCTCTCTCCTGTGTTAATCCCCCCTCTCCTGTGTGTATTTTTTTCTTTTGTGTGTGTATCCTCCTCTCTCCTGTGTGTATCTTCCTCTGTCCTGTGTGTATCTTCCTCTCTCCTCTGTTTATCCTTCTTTCCTGTGTGTATCTATCTCTCTCCTTTGTGTATCATTTTCTCTCCTGTGTGTATGCTCCTCTCTCCTGTGTGTATCTCCTCTCTCCTGTGTGTATCTTCTCTCCTTTGTGTATACTCCTCTCTCCTGCGTGTATCCTCCTCTATTCTGTCTGTATCCTCCACTCATTTGTGTTTATCCTCCTCTCTTCTGTATTTATCCTTCTCCCCGTTTGTGTATCCCCCTCTCTCCTCTGTGTATCCCCTTCCCTTCTGTGTTTATGTCCCACTTTCCTGTGTGTATCCCCCACTCTCCTGTGTGTATTATCCTTCTCTCCTGTGTGTATCCTTCTCTATTTTGTGTGTTTACCCCTACATCCTGTGTGTATCCTCCTCTAATTTTTGTATCCCCCTGTCTCCTGCGTGTATTCCACCGTCTCCAGTGTTTATTTCCCTCGCCTGTGTGTATCCCCCTCTCTTTTGTGTGTTTCCCTTTTTTTGTATCTCCCTTTCTCCTGTATGTAGCCTCCTCTCTCTTATGTGTATCCTCCTCTCTTCTTTGTGTATACCTCCTCTCCTGTGTGTATCCCACCGTCTCCAGTGTTTAACCCCCGCCTGTGTGTATCCCCCTCTCTTTTGTGTGTTCCCCCATTCTTTGTGTATACTCCTTTCTCCTGTGTGTAGCCTCCTCTATCCTTGGTGTATCCTCCTCTCTCCTATGTGTAACCTTTTCTATCCTGTGTGTATTCCCTTCTCTTGTGTGTATTCTTCTCTCTCTTGTGTGTAACCTCCTTTCTCCTTTGTATATCCTCCTCTCTTCTGTGTGTATCCTCCTCTATCCTGTGTGTATCCGCCCTCTCTTGTGTGTTTCCCCCTCTTCTTTGTGTATCCTCCTCTCTCCTTTGTGTATCCTCCTCTCTCCTGTGTGTATCCTCCTCTCTCCTGTGTGTATCCCCCTACCTTCTGTGTGTATGCCACACTCTCCTGTTTGTATCCCCCCTTTTCCTGTGTGTATTTCCTTCTCTCATTTGTGTAGTCTCCTCTCCCCTGTGGGTATTTCCATCTCTCTTGTGTGTATTTCCCTCTCTCCTGTGTGTATCCCCCTCTCTCCTGTGTGTATCCTACTTTCTTCCTTGTGTATCCCTGTCTCTTGTGTGTTTCTTTTTCTCTTCTGTGTGCATTTCCCTCTCCTGTTTTTATCCCCCTCTCTCCTGCATTTTTCTGTCTCCTGTGTGTATCATTTTCTATTTTGTGTGTATCATTTTCTATTTTGTGTGTATCCTCCTCTCTTCTGTGTGTATTCCCCTCCCTTCTGTGTGTATGACGCACTCTTCTGTTTGTATCCCCAGTTTTCCCGTGTGTATCCCCCTCTCTCCTTTGTGTATTCTTTTCTCTCCTGTGCGTATGCCCCTCTCTCTTCTGTGTATCCCCCCTCTCCTGTGTGTATTCAACTCTCTTCTTTGTGTATCCCTGTCTCCTATGTGTATCTTTTTTCTCTCCTGTGTGTATTCCTTTCTCCTGTGTTTATCCCCCTCTCTTCTGTGTGTATCCTTCTGTCTCCTGTGTGTATCATTTTCTATTTTGTGTGTATTCATCACTATCTTGTGTGTATCTTCCTCTCTACTGTGTTGTTTCTTCTCTCCTGTTTGTATCTATCCCTCTTCTGTGTGTATGCTCCTCTCTCCTGTGTGTATCTCTCCTCATTCTTCTGTGTATCCCACCTTTCTTCTTTGTGTATCCACCCTCTCTCATGTGTGTATCCCCCTTTCTACTGTGTGTATTCTTCATTCTCCTGTGATTATCTCCTCTCTCCTGTGTGAATCCTAATATCTGCTGTGTGTAATCTCCTTTCTCCTGTGTGTATTCTCCTTTCTCCTGTGTGTATGCCTTTCTCTCCTGTGTGTATCCTTCTCTCCTGTGTGTATTCTCCCCTTTCCTGTGTTTATCCCCCTTTCTCCTGTGTGTATCACCCTCTCCTGTGTGTATACCCCTTTCTCCTGTGTATTCCCATCTTCTGTTTTCATCTTTTTCTCTCCTGTGTGTATCCTTTTCTCTTTTCCATGTATCCCCCTCTCTCCTGTGTGTATCTCCCTCTCCCTTGTGTATTCTTCTTTCTCCTTTGTGTACCCCCCTCTCTCCTGTGTGTATCCTCCTTTCTCCTGTGTGTATCTCCTCTCTACTGTGTGTATTCCCCTCTCTCCTGTGTGTATCCCCTTCTCTGCAGTGTGCATCCTCCACTCTTTTGTGTGTATCCCCCTCTCTCCTGTGAGTATCCTCCTCTTTCCTGAGTTTATACTCCTCTCTACTGTGTGTATCACCCTATCATGTGTGTATCCCCCCACTCTCCTGTGTGTATCCTTCTCTCTCCTGCGTGTATCCTTGTCTCTCCTCTCTGTATCCTCCTCGCTCCTGTGTGTATCCTCCTCTTTCCTGAGTTTATCGTCCTCTCTTCTGTCTGTATCCTCCTCTTTTTTGTGTACCCTCCTCCCTCCTGTATTTATTCTTCTCTCCTTTTGTTTACCCCCTCTCTCCTGTGTGTATCCCCCTCCATCCTGTGTGTATGCCCCACGCTCCTGTGTGTATCCCCCTTTCTCCTGTGTGTATCCCCCTTCTCTCCTGTGTGTATCCTCCTCTCTCCTGTGTGTATGCTCCTCTTTTCCTTTTATATCTCCCTCTCCTCTATGGACTTCCCTTTCTCCTGTGTGCATCCTCCCCACGTCTGTGTGTATCCCTCTAGAATGTGTATATTCCCCTCTACTGTGTTTTTTCCCCCTCTCATTTGTGTATCCTTTTCTCTCATGTGTGTATTCTCCTCTCTTCTGTGCCTATTCTTCTGTCTACTGTTTGTATCCTCCACTCTCCTGTGTGTATTCCCCTCGCTCTGTGTGTATCCCCCTCTATTCTGTGTGTATCCTCTTCTCTCCAGTGTGTATCCCCCTCTCCTGTGTGTATTCCTTCTTTCTCCTGTGTGTATCCTCCTCTCTCCTGTGTGTATCCTCTTCTCTCCTGCGTGTATCACCCTCTATTCTGTCTGTATCCTCGAGTCTTTTGTGTGTATTTTTCTCTCTCTTGTGTTTATTCTTGTCTTCCTGTGTGTATCCTTCTCTCTCCTGTGTGTATTACCTTCCCTCCTGTGTGTATGCCTCACTCTCTTGTGGGTATCTTCCCTCTCCTGTTTGTATCCCCCCTCTCTCCTGTGTGTACCCTCTCCTATTTTTTGTTTATATCCCTCTCTCCTGTGTGTATTCTTCTCTTTTTTGTGTATCCCCCTCTCTCCTATGTGTATCACATCGTCTCCTGTGTGTATCTCCCTCGCTTGTGTGTATCTCCCTCTCTCTTCTTTGTTTCCCTCTCTTCTTTGTGTATACTATTCTCTCCTGTTTGTAGCCTTCTCTCTCCTGTGTGTATCCCCTCCCTCTTGTGTGTATGCCACACTCTCCTGTTTGTATGCCCCTTTCTTTTGTGTGTATCCCCCCTCTCTTTTATGTGTTTTCTCATCTCTCCTGTATGTATGCCCTTTCTTTTTTTTTTTTTTTTTTTTTAATTTTTATTGCATTATAGGTTTGGGGGTACATGTGCAGAACAAGCAAGATAGTTGCATAGGTACACACATGGCAGTGTGCTTTGCTGCTTTCCTCCCCTTCACCCACACTTGGTATTCATCCCCAGGCTATCCCCCCCAACCCCCCCCTGCTGTCCCTCCCCCATTCCCCCCAACAGTCCCCAGTGTATAGTAGACCGCCTCTCTGTGTCCACGTGTTCTCATTTTTCTCACCCACCTATGAGTGAGTATATGCGGTATTTCTTTTTCTGTTCTTGTGTCAGTTTGCTGAGAATGATGTTCTCCAGATTCATCCATGTCCCTACAAAGGACACAAACTCATCATTTTTGATTGCTGCATAATATTCCATGGTGTATATGTGCCACATTTTCCCAGTCCAGTCTATCCTTTCTGTTGTGTGCATTTTCCTCTTTCCTGTGTGTATCACCCTCTCTCCTGTGTCTATTACCTTGTCTCTTGTGTTTACCCAACTTTCCTCTATCCTCCTCTCTTTTGTGTATATGCCTTTCTCCTATGTGTATCCTCCTCTCTCCTGTGTGTATCCTCCTCTCTCCTGTGCGTATTCTTCTCTCTCCTGTGTGTATTTTAATCTCTCCTGTGTGTATCTTTCTCTCTTTTGTGTGTAATCCTCCTCTCTTTTGTGTGTTTCCTTCCTCTCTCCTGTGTGTAACCCCTTCCTCTCTTGTGTGTATCCACCATTTCTTCTGTGTGTATCCCCCTCTCTTCCGTGTGTATCCCCTGTCTCCTGTTTGTATCCTCCTCTCTCCTGTGTGTACGCCCCTCTCACCTTTATGTATCCCACTCTCTTGTGTGTATCCTCCTTTCTCCTCTGTTTATCCCCCTTTCCCCTGTGTGTATTTCACTTTCCTGTGTGTATGCCCCACTCTACTTTGTGTATCTTCCTCTCCTGTGTGTATCTTACTTTCTCCTGTATCTTTTTCTCTCTTGTGTGTATTCCTTTTTTTCTGTGTGTATCACCCATCTCCTGTGTGTATCCCCCTCTCTCCTGTGTGTATCTTTCTGTCTCCTGTGTGTATCCTTCTCTCTTCTGTGTGTATGCTCCTCTCTCCTGTGTGTATTCTAATCTCTTGTGTGTATCTTCCTCTCTCATGTGTGTATTCTCCTCTCTCCTGTGTGTATCCTATTATGTTCTGTGTGTATCCCTCTTCTCTCCTGTGTGTATCCCCGCTCTCTCCTGTGTGTATCACCCCTTTCTCCTGTGTGAATCCCCCTCTCTCCTGTGTGTAATTCCTCTCTATTGTGTGTATCCTTTGCTCTGCTGCGTGTATTCTTCTCTCTCCTGAGTGTATGCCCTTCACTCCTGTGTTTATCCCCATCTCCTGTGTGTATTCTTATCTCTCCTGTGTGGATCCCCTTTTCTCCTGTGTGTATCACCCTTTCCAGTGTGTATGCACCTCTCTCCTGTGTGATTCCCCATCTCTTGTTTTTATCCTTCTCTCTCCTGTGTGTATCCTTTCCTCTTTTTGGTGTATTTCACGCTCTCCTGTGTGTATGCCCCTCTCCTTTTTGTATTCTTTTCTCTCGTGTGTATACCCCTCTCTCCTGTATGTACCTTCCTTTTTTCTGTGTTATTTTCCTCTCCTCTGTTTCTCAACCCTCTCTCCTGTATGTGTCCTCCTCTCTCCTACGTGTATGCTTCTCTCTCCTGTGTGTATCCTCCTCTCTTTTGTGTGTATCCTCCTATCTCCTGCGTGTATCCTCCTCTCTTCTGTCTGTATGCTTATTCCTTTTATGTGTGTTTTCTTTCCTTTTGTATATATCCTTCTCCACCTGTGTGTACCAATGCTCTCCTGTTTGTATCTCTCTCCATCCTGTGTCTATGCCCCACTCTCCTGCGGGTATCTTCCTCTCTCCTGTGTGTATCCCCCTCTCTGCTGTGTGTATCCTCCTCTCTTTTTTGTGTGTGCTTTTTTCTACTGTGTGTATCCCCCTCTCATATGGGTATTCCCTTCTCTTCTGTGTGCATTTCCTCCACTTCTGTGTGTACACCCCTCGCCTGTGTGTATCTCCCTCTCTACTGTGTGTTTCCTTCTCTCCTTTGTGTGTCCTCCTCTCTCCTGTGTGTATCCTCCTCTCTCCTGAGTGTATCCTAATCTCTGCTGTGTGTATCCTCCTCTCTCCTGTGTGTATCCCCCTCCCTCCATTGTGTACGTCGCACTCTTCTGTTTGTATCTCCCTCTCTCCTGTGTGTATCCTTCTCTCTCCTGTGTGTATCCTTTTCTCTCCTGTGTGTATCCTCCTCTGGCTTGTGTGTATTCTCCTCTCTCCTGTGGGTATTCCCCTCCTTTTGTTTGTATCCCCATTTCTCCTGTGTGTATCTCTCCCTCTTTTGTGTGTATTCTCTTCTCTTCTGCGTGTATCCTCCTCTCTTCTCTTTGTGTTCTCTTCCCTTTTGTGTGTATCCTCCTCTCTCCTGTATTTATCCTTCTCCCACTGTGTGTATACCCCTGTCTTCTGTTTGTATCCGCCTCTCTCCAGTTTGTATCCCCCATCTCCTGTGTTTATCTTCCATCTCCTGTGTGTATCCTTCTCTTTCCTGTGTGTATGCACCTCTCTCCTGTGTGTATCCCCCTCTCTCCTGTGTGTACTTTCCCGTCTTCTGCGTGTATCCCACTCCCCTGTTTGTATCCTCCTCTCTCCTGTGTATTTCCCCTCTTTTTTTGTGAATCCTCCTCTCCCCTGTTTGTATTTTCCTCTCTCCTTTGTGTATCCTTTTCTCTCCTGTGTGCATTTTCCTTTCTCCTGTGTGTATCCCCCTCCTTCTGTGTGTATCCTTCTATCTCCTGTGTGTATCCCCTCCCTCCTGTGTGTATTCCACACTTTCCTGTTTGTATCCCCCTCTCTCTTGTGTGTATTCCCATCTCTCCTCTGTGTATCCTCCTCTCTACTGTGTCTATGCCCCTCTGTCTTGTGTGTATTCTACTTTCTCCTGTACGTATCCCCCTCTCTCCTCTCTGTATCCCCCTCTCCTGTGTGTATACCCCTGTCTTCTGTGTGTATTACCTTGACTCCTGTGTGTATCCAAATCTCTTGTTTGTATATCCTCTCTCCTGTGTGTATGCCCCTCTCCTGTGTGTATCCTCCTTTCTCCCGTGTGTATACTCTTCTCTCATTTGTGTATCCTTTTCTCTCCTGTGAGTATCGTCCTCTTTCCTCTGTGTATCCTCCTCTCTGCTGTGTGTATTTTCTACTCTCCTGTGTGTATATTCCCTTCTCCTGTGTGTATCCCTCCTCTATCCTGTGTGTTTCTCCCTTCCCTCCTGTGTGTAATTCTTTTCTCTCTTGTGTGTATTTTTCCTTTCTCCTGTGTGTATCCCCCTCTCTCCTGTGTGTATTACTCTGTCTCCTATGTGTATCCAAATCTCTTGTTTGTATCCCCTCTTTCTTGTGTGTATGCCCCTCTCCTGTGTGTATTCTCCTTTCTCCTGTGTGTATCCTCCTCTCTCATTTGTGTATCTTTTTCTCTCCTGTGTGTATGCTCCTCTTTCCTGTGTGTATCTTCCTCTCTCCTCTGTGTATTTTCTACTCTCCGGTGTGTGTGTTCCTTTCTTCTGTGTGTATCCCTCCTCTCTCCTGTGTGTTTCTCCCCTCTCTTCTCTGTGTAATTCCTTTCTCTCTTGTGTGTATCCCCCCCTTTCTTCTGTGTGTATCACTCTCTTTCCTTTTTGTATCTTCCTCTCTCCTGTGTGTATTTTCCTCGCTCCTGTGTGTATGCCCCTCTCTTCTGTGTGTATCCTTTTCTCTCTTGTGTGTATCATTTTTTCTCCTGTGTGTTTCCTTTTTTCCTGTGTACATGCCTGTCTCTACTTTGTGTATCCCCCTCTCCTGTGTGTATCCTTTTTATATTCTGTGTGTATTTTCCTCTCTCCTGCGTGTATATTCCTTTATCCTGTGTGTATTCTTTCTCTCTACTGTGTGTTTTTTCCTCTCTCCTGTGTGTAACCTTTTATTCTCCTGTGTGTATCCCCCCTTTCTTCTGTGTGTATCACCCTTTCTAATGTGTGTATCCCCTCTCGCCTGTTTGTATTTTCCTCTCTCATGTGTTTATCATCCTCTCTCCTGTGTGTATCCCCATCTCCTGTGTGTATTCTCAACTCTCCTGTGTGTATCCCTCCTTCTTCTTTGTGAATCTCCTTCCTGTGTGCATGCTCCTTTCCTTTTTGTGTATCCCCCTCTCCTGTGTGTATCCTCATCTCTCCCGTGGTGTTCATTTTCTCTCCTGTGTGTATCACCCTTTCTCCTGTGTGTATCCTTCTCTCATTTGTGTATATCTTCCTTTCTCCAGTGCTTACGCTTCTTTCTCCTGTGTGTATCACCCCTCTTCTGTGTGGATTCCTTCTCTCTCCTGTGTGTATCCTTCTCTATTTTGTGTGTATCCTTCTCTTTCCTGTGTGTATTCTTCTTTCTATTTTGTGTATTTTATTTCCTGTGTGTATCTTTCTCTTTCCTGTGTGTATTCTGCTCTCTTCTATGTGTATCCTCCTCTCTCCTGTGTGTATTCCTCCTCTCTCTTTGATGTATCCCCCTTCTCTCTTGTGTGTATCTTCCCTCTCTCCTTGTGTATCCTTCTTCTTTCCTATATGTATCCTCCACTCTTCTGTGGGTATCCCCTCTCTCCTCTGTGTATTGTCCTCACTGCTGTGTGTATCCTTTTCTCTCCTTTGTGTACGCCTCTCTCCTGTGTGTATTTTCCTCTCCTGTGTGTCTTCTCCTCTCTCCTGTGTGTATCCTTCTCGCTTTTTGGTATATCACCCTCTCTCCTGTGTGTATCACCCTCTTTTATGTGTATCCTCTTTTCTCCTTTGTGTATCTTCCTTTCTCCTCTGTGTACCCTACCCTTTTTTGTGTGTATCACCCCTCTTCTGTGTGTATCACCCTCTTTTGTGTTTATTCCCCTCTTTTTTGTGTGTATCCTCCTCTCACTTGTGTGTATCCTCCTCTCTGCTGTGTGTATACTCATCTCACCTGTTTGTATCCTCCTCTCTTCTGTTTGTATCTTCCTCTCCTGTGTGTATTCCCCCTCTCCACTCTGTGTATCCTCGTCTCTCCTGCGTGTATCTTCCTCTCTTCTGTGTATATCCTCCACTCTCCTGTTTGAATTTTCCTCTCTCCTGCGTGTACTTTTCTCTCTTCTGTGTGTATCATATTCTATTTGGTGTGTATCCTCCTCCCTCCTGTTATTATCCTTCTCCTTCTGTGTGTATCCCCTTGTATCCTGTGTGTATTTCCCTCTCTTCTATGTGTATGCCCCACTCTCCTGTGTGTATCCCCTTTCTCCTTTGTGTATCCTTTTTCTCTCCTGTGTTTACCCTCCTCTCTCCTCTGTGTATATTCTTCTCTCCTGTGTGTATCCCTTTTTCCTGTGTGTATCCCACTCTTTTCTGTGTGTATCCTTTACTCTGTTGTGTTTATTTTCCTCTCTTTTGCGTTTATCCCCCTCATTCCTGTGTGTATCCTTCTTTCTCCTGTGTGTATTTTTCTCTCTGTTGTGTGTATCCTCCTCTCTTCTGTTTGTATCCCCCTCCTCCTTTGTGTATGCCACACTCTCCTGTTTGTATTCCCCACTCTCCTGAGTGTATTGCCCTCTCTCGTGTGTGTATCCTCCTCTTTCCTGTGTGCATTTTCCTTTCACGTGTGTATCCTCCTTTCTCCTGTTTGTATCATTTTGTCTTCTGTGTGTATCCTCCTCTTTCCTTTCTGTATCTTCCTCTCTTTTGTGTGTATCCCACTCTCTCCTGTGTGTATCCTTCCTAATCCTTTGTGTTTCCCTCTCGCCTGTGTGTATCCTCCTTTCTCCTGTGTGCTTCCCCTCTCCTTTGTGTATCCTCCTTTCTCCAGTGTGTATCCTCCGCTCTCCTGTGTGTATCCTCCACTCTGCTGTGTTTATCACCCTCTCTTTTGCGTTTATCCCCCTCATTCCTGTGTGTATTCTTTTTTTTCTGTGTGTATTTTCCTCTCTCTTCTGTGTGTCCTCCTTTCTCCTGTGTGCATCCCCCTCCCCTTTTGTGTATGCCACACTATCCTGTTTATATCCCCCACTCTCCTGAGTGTATTCCCCTCTCTCCTGTGTGTATCCTCCTTTCACGTGTGTATCCTTCTCTCTCCTGTTTGCATCATTTTCTCTCCTGTGTGTATCCTCCTTTCTCTTTTCTGTATCTTTCTCTTTTTTGTGTTTATTCTCCTCTCTCCTGTGTCTATCCTCCTCTCTCCTGTGTGTACCTTCTTCTCTCTTGTGTGTATACCCCCTCTCTTCTGCGTGTATCCTCCTCTCTATTGTGTGTATCACCCTCTATTCTCTGTATATTCTCCTCTTTTCTGTGTGTATGCCCCTCTCTTTTGTTTGTATCCCTCTCTTCTGCATGTATTCTTTTAACCTGTGTGTATCCCCCTCTGTCCTGTGTGTATCAGCCTCTCCTCTGTGTATGCCTTTGTTTCTTTTGTGTGTACTCTTCTATCCTGTGTGTATCTTCCTCTCTCATTTGTGTATCCTCCTCTCTTCTATGTGTACCCTCTTCTCCCCTGTGTGTATCCTCCAATCTGCTGTGTTTATCCCCTCTTTTGCGTTTATTCCCCTCATTCCTGTTTGTATCCTGCTTTCTCCTGTGTGTATTTTCCTCTCTCTCGTGTGTATCCTCCTCTGTCCTGTGTGTATCCTCCTTTCATTTGTGTATTTTTTTCTCTCCTGTTTGTATCATTTCCTCTCCTGTGTGTATCCTCCTCTCTCCTTTCTGTATCTTCCTCTCTTTTGTGTGTATCCCCATCTCTTCTGTGTGTATCAGCCTCTCCTTTGTGTATGCCTTTGTCTCTTTTGTGTATTCTCCTCTCTCATGTGTGTATCTTTCTCTCTAATGTGTGTATCTTCCTCTCTCCTGTGTGTATCTTCCTCCCCCTGTGTGTATCCCCCTTTCTTTTGTGTGTATCCCCCTCTCTTCTCTGTGTATCATTGTTTCTGCTCAGTGTATCCTCCTTTCACCTGTGGGGTCCTCCTCTCTCCTGTGATTATCATCGTCCCACTTGTGTGTATCTTCCTCTCTCCTGTGTGTATCCTCTCCTCTCCTGTGTGTATCCTACTCTCTCCAGTGTGTATTTTCTTATTTTCTGTGTGTATCCCCCTCTCTTCTCTGTGTATCCCCCTCTGTCCTGTGTGTGTCTTCCTCAATTTTGTGTATATCCTTGTCTCCCCTTTGTGTATGTCACTCTCTTATGTGTGTATCCTTCTCTCCTCTGTGCATCCTCCTCTCTGCTTTGTGTATCCTCCTTTCTCCTGTGTGTACCCTCCTCTCTCCTATGTGTATTCTTTTCTATTCTGTGTGTATCCCCTTCTTCTGTGTGTATTGTTCTCTCTCCTGTGTGTATCCTCGTCTCTCCTGTGTGTATCTTCCTCTCTTTTGTGTGAATCTTCCACTCTCCTGTGTGCATCTTTCTTTCTCCTGTGTGTATCTTCCTCTCTTCTGTGTGTATCTTCCTTTCCTGTGTGTATCCTTTCTGTTTCCTGTGTGTATCCTCCTCTCTTCTTCGTGTATCCTACTCTCTCTTGTGTGTTTCCTCCTCTCTCCTGTGTGTATCCTCCTCTCTCGTATTTATTCTTCTCTTCCTGTGTGTATCCTTCTCTCTCCTGTGTGGATTACCTTCCCTCCTGTGTGTATCTTCCCTCTCTCCTGTGTGTATCCTCCTCTATTTTTTGTTTATGCCCCTCTCTCCTGTGTGTATTCTTCTCTTTTTTCTGTATCCTCCTTTCTCCTGTGTGTATTATCCTCTCCCTTGTGTGTATCCTCCTCTCTCCTCTGAGTATTCCCTTTCCCATTTGTGTATGCCGCACTCTCCTCTTTGTATCCCGAGTCTCCTGAGTGTACCTTCCTCTCTCCTGTTTGTATCATTTTATCTCCTGTGTGTATCCTCCTCTCTCCTTTCTGTATCGTCCTCTCTTTAGTGTGTATCCCCCGCTCTCCTGTGGATATCAGCCTCTCCTTTGTGTATGCCTTTGTCTCTTTTGTGTATTCTCCTCTCTTATGTGTGTATCTTCCTCTCTAATGTGTGTATCCTCCGCTCTCCTGTGTGTATCTTCCTTCTCCTGTGTGTAACCCCCTCTCTCTTGTGTGTATCCCCCTCTCTCCTGTGTGTATCATTTTTTCTTCTCAGTGTATCCTCCTTTCACCTGTGGGAATTCTCCTTTCTCCTGTATCATCTTCCTTCTTGTGTGTATCTTCCTCTCTCCTGTGTGTATCCCTTTCTATTCTGTGTGTATCCTCCTGTCTCTTTTGTGAATCCTCCTCCCTCCTGTGTGTATTTTCTTTTCTCCCGTCGGTATCCCCCCTCTCTCCTCTGTGTATCTTCCTCTCTCCTCTTTGTATCCTCCTGCATCCTGTGTGAATCCTTCTCTCTCCTTTGTGTATGCCCCTCTCTTCTGTGTGTATCCCTTTCTACTGTGTAAATCCTTCTCTCTGCTCTGTGTATTCTTCATTCTCCTGTGTGTATCCTCCTCTCTTTAGTTTTTATCTTCCTCTCTCCTGTGTGTATCTTCTTAACTTTGTGTATCCCTTCTCTCTCCTGTGTTTCTTCCCCTCTCTCTTGTATGTATTCTCCTCTCTCCTGTGTGTATCTTTTCTCTCTCCTGTGTGTATCCCCCTCTCTCCTGTGTATATCCCCCTCTCTATTTTGTGAATTCCCCTCTCCTCTGCGTATCATTCTCTCTCCTGTGTGTATGCTCTCTCTTTTGTGCGTATCCTCCTTTTTCCTGTGTGTGTCCTCCTTTCTCCTGTGTGTATCCACCCTCTCTTCTGTGTGTACCGCCCTCTCTCTGGATATTAACCTCTCTCCTGTGTATACTCCTCTCTCCTGCGTGTATCCTCCTCTCTTTTTTGTGTATCTTCCTCTCTCCTATATGTATTTCCTTCTCTCCTGTCTTTATGACCCTCTCTTTTGTGTGTATTTCCCTCTTCTGTGTGTATACCCTCTCTCCTGTTTGTATTCCAATCTCCTGTGTTTATTCCCCTCTCTCCTTTGTGTATACCCTTCTCCTGTGTGTATACTCCTCTCTCCTGTGTGTATCCTCCTGTCTCCTGCGTGTATCCTTCTCTCTCCTGCGTGTTTTCCTCCACTTTCTTGTGTGTTTCCCCCCCTCTCCTGTGTGTAGCACCTTTCTTTTCTATATGTATCACCCCTTTCTCCTGTGGGCATCCCCCTCTCTCTTGTGTGTATCTCCTCTCTCCTGTTTGTTTCGTCCTCTCTTCTGAGTGTACCCTCCTCTCTCATGTGTTTATACACCTCTCTCCTGTGTGTATCACTTATTTCTGTGTGTATTCTTCTCTCTCCTGTGTGCATCCCTCTCTCTCCTTTCTGTATTCCCCTCATTTGTGTGTACACCCCTCTCTCCTTTGTGTATTCCCCTCTCTCCTGTGTGAATATCCCTCTCTTTTCTGTGTATCTATCTCTCTTCTGTGTGTCCTCCTTTCATCTATGTGTATCCTCCAATCTTTTGTGTGTATCTTTTCTCTCTCCTGTGTGTATGCACCTCTCTTTTTTGTGTATTCCCGTCACCTTTGTGTATACCCCACTCTCCTGTGTGTATCCCCCTCTTTTGTGTGTATCCCCCTCGCTCCTGTGTGTATTCTTTTATCTTCTGTGTGTATCCTTTACTTTTCTGTGTGTATCACTCTCTCTTGTGTGTATCCCCCTTCTCTTCTGTGTGTATTTTTCTCTCTCCTGTGTGCATCACCCTCTCTCCTGCGAGTATCCTCCTCTGTGCTACGTGTATCTTTCTTTCTCCTGCGTGTATCCTACTGTCTCGTGTGTATACCTCTCTCCTGTGTGTATACCCCTCTCTCCTATGTGTATTTTGTTCCTTCTGTGTGCATCCTTCTCTGTCTTGTGTGTATCGTTCTCTCCTGTGTGTATGCTCTTCTCTCTTTTGTGTATCCGTCTCTCTCCTGTGTGTATCTTCTTTTCTCCTATGTGTATCCTGATTTTTACTGTGCGTATCTTCCTCCTCCTGTGTGTATCCCACTCTCTCCAGTGTGTAGCCTCTCCCTTCTCTGAGTATACCCCACTCTCCTGTGTATATCCCCCTCTCTCCTTTTAGTATCCGCCCTCTACCATGTGTGTATTCCTTCTCTTGCCTTTGTATATCCTACTCTATTCTGTGTGTATCCCCCTCTTTATTTTGTGTATCCCCCCTCTTTTCTGCATATCCTCCTCTCTCCTGTGTGTACCCACTATCTCTTTTGTGTATCCTCCTCTCTCCTGTGTGTATCCTCCCTCTCTCCTGTGTGTAACGCCCTCCCTCCTCTGTGTATTCCCCTCTCTCCTGCGTATACTCCTCTCTTTTGCGTGTATCCTCCTCTCTCCTTTGTGTATCTTCCTCTCTCCTATGTGTATACCCCTCTGTCCTGTGTGTCTGATCCTCTTTCTTGTGTGTATTCTTCTCTCTCTTGTTTGGAACGCTCTCTCTCCTTTGTGTACCCCCCCTCCTGTGTGTATACCCTCTCTCCTGTGTGTATTTCCCTGTCTATTGCATGTATCCATCTCTCCTGTGTGTATTTTTTTCTCTCTTGTGTGTATGCTTCTCTTCTGTGTGTATACTCCTCTTTCCTGTGTGTATTTTCTTCTCTCCTGTGTTTATTCTCCTTCCTTTTGTGTGTATCCTGCTTTCTCCTGTGTGTATCACTCCACTTTCCTGTGTGTTTTTTCCATCTCTCCTCTGGGTAACACCTTTCTTTTCTGTGTGTATCACCCCTTTCTCCTCTGGGTATCCCCCTCTCTCTTGTGTGTATGCCTTGTCTTCTGTTTGTTTCCTCCTCTCTCCTGTGTGTATCGTCCTCTCTCCTGTGTGTATCCCCCTTTCTCCTGTGTGTACTTCCCTTTTTTGTGTGTATGTTCCTCTCTCCTGTGTGTATCTCCCCATCCTATGTGTATCCTCCTCTCTCCTGTGTGTATCCTTTACTCTCCTGTGTGTATCCCCCTCTCTCCTGTGTGAATCCCCACTTTCCTGTGTGTATCTTCTCCCTTGCATGAATCCTCCTCTCTCCTCTTTCTATGCCCCTCTCTCCTGTATGTGTCCCCCTCTCCTTTGTTTATCCCCCTCTCTCCTCTGTGTATCCCACTCTCTCCTCTGTGTATTTCCCTCTCCTTTTCGTATTCCCCTCTCTTCTGTGTATATCCCCCTCCTGTGTGTATCCTCTCTTCTTCTGTGTGTATCTTCCTCTCTCCTCAGTTTATCCCTCCTCTCCTGTGTGTATTTTTCTTTCTCATGTTTGTATCCTCGTATTTTCTTTGTGTATTTCCTTTACATTTGTGTGCATCACCCTCGCTTCTGTATGTATTTCTCTCTCCTGTGTGTATCCCTTTCTTCTTTGTTTATTCCACTCCCTTCTCTGTGTATCCCCCCTTTTCTGTGTGTACGCCCCTCTCTCCAGTGTGTATCCTCCTCTCTCCTGTGTGTATCCCTCGCTCCTCTGTGTATCTTCCTCTCTACTGTGTGTATCCTTTTCTCTTCTGTGTGTATTATTCGCTCTCTTGTGTGTATCCCCCTTCTTGCCCGTGTGTATTTTTTCTCTCCTGTGTGTATTCTTCTCTCTCCTGAGTGTATCTTCCTCTTTGCTGCGTGTATCCTCCTTTCTCCCGCGTGTATCCTTTTCTCTCCTGTGTGTATATCCCTCTCTTATGTGTATTTCCCTCTCTCCTGTGTGGATCCTTCACTCTCTTGTGTGTATCGCCCTCTCCTGTGTTTATCCTCCTCCTCTCTTTTGTGTATTCATCTCTCTCCTGTGTGTATCTTCATTTCTCCTGTGTGTATCCTCCTCTCTACTTTGCGTATCTTCCTTCTCCTGTGTGTATCTTACTCTCTCCAGTGTGTATCTTCTCCCTTCTGAGTGTATGCCCCACTCTCAAGTGTGTATCCCCCTCTCTCCTGTTAATATTCCCCCTCTTCCCTGTGTGTATTCTTTCTCTCACCTTTATGTATGCTACTTTCTTCTCTGTGTATCCTGCTCTTCCTTGTGTGTATCTTCCCTCTCTCCTGTGTGTATCCTCTACTCTCCTGTGTGTACCCACCCTCTCCTGTGTGTACTCTCCTCTCTCCTTTTTGTATCTTTCTCTCTCCTGTGTGTATCCGCCCTCTCTCATGTGTGAAATGCCCTCTCTTCTCTGTGTACTCCCCTCTCTTCTGTGTATACTCATCTCTCCTGCGTGTATCTTCCTCTCTTCTCTGTGTATCCCCCTCTCTTCTGTGTGTATCTTCCTCTCTCCTGTGTGTATCCCCCTTCTCCTGTGTGTATCCTTCTCTCTCCTGTGTGTATTCTCGTTTTTCCTGTGTGTATTTTCCTTTCTCCTGTGTGCATTCCCCTCGCTCCTGTTTGCATTTCCCTCTCCTGTGTGTATCCCTTTCTTCTTTGTGTATCCCACTCTCTTCTCTGGGTATCTTCTCTTTTCTGTGTGTACACCTTTCTCTCCTGTGTGTATCCTCCTCTTACATGTGCATCCCTCGCTCCTGTGTGTATCCTCCTCTCTACTGTGTGTATCATTTTGTCTTTTGTATGTATCATTTTCTCTCTTGTGTGTATCCCCCTTCTCTTCTGTGTGTGTTTTTTTCTTTTCTGTGTATTCTCCTCTTTTCTGCGTGTATCCTCCTCTGTGCTGCGAGTATTCTTCTTTCTTCAGCGTGTATCCTCTTCTCTTCTGTGTGTTTACCCCTCTCATGTGTGTATACTCCTCTCTCTTATGTGTATTTTCCTCTCTCTTGTGTGGATCCTTTTCTCTCTTGTGTGTATCGCCCTCTCCTGTGTGTATCCTTTTCTCTCCTGTGTGTATCCGTCTCTCTCCTATGTGTACCCTCCTTTCTCCTGTGTGTATTTTTCTCTCTACTTTGCATATATTCCTCCTCCTGTGTGTATCTAACTCTCTCCAGGTCTTCTCCCTTCTTGGTGTATGCTCCACTCTCGGGTGTGTATCCCCCTGTCTTCTGTTAGTATCCTTCCTCTCCCCTGTGTGTATTCTTTCTATCACCTTTATGTATTCTACTCTCTTCTGTGTGTATCCTTCTCTTTCTTGTGTGTGTCCCTCCACTCTCCTGTGTGTATCCTCCACTCTCCTGTGTGTATCCACCCTCTCCTGTGTGTATCTTCCTCTCTCCTGTGTGTATCTTTCTCTCTTTTGTGTGTATCTGCACTTTCTCCTGTGTGTAACGCCCTCTCTCCTCTGTGTATGTTCCTCTCTCCTGTGTATAACTCCTCTCTCCTGCTTGTATCCTCCTCTCCTTTTGTGTATCTTCCTTTCTCCTATGTGTATCCCCCTCACCTGTGTGTATGCCCCTCTCTCTTGTGTGTATTCTTCTCTCTCCTGTGTGTATACCCTCTCTTCTGTTTGTATTTCCCCCTTTTGTGTGCATCCCCCTCTCTCCTGTGTATTTCTCTGTCTTCTGTATGTATTCAACTCTCCTGTGTGTATCCCTTTCTCTCCTGTGTGTATGCCCTCTCCTGTGTGTGTACTCCTCTCCCTTGTGTGTATCCTCCTCTCTACTGTGTGTATCCTCCTCTCTCCTCTGTGTATTCCTGCACTTTTCTGTGTGTTTTCCCCTCTTTCCTGTGGGTAACAACTTTCTTTTCTGTGTGTATCACCCCTTTCTCCTGTGTGTATCCTTTCCTTTCTTGTGTGTATCACCTCTCTCCTGTTTGTTTCTTCCTCTCTCCTCTGTGTATCCTCCTCTCTCCTGTGTTTACACCCCTCTCTCATGTGTGTTTCACACTTTCCTTTGTGTATCCTTTTGTCTCCTGTGTGTATTCCCCTTTCTCCTGTGTGTATCTCCCTTTTTGTGTGTATGCCCCTCTCTTTGGTGTTTCTTCCTCTCCTATGTGTATCCTCCTCTCTCCAGTGTGTATTCATTTCTTCCATGTGTGTACCCCCTCTCTCCTGTGTGCACCCCACTCTTTCTTGTGTGTATCCTCCCCTCTTCTGCGTGTATTCTTTCCTTCTTTTTGTCTATGCCCCCCTCTTTTATTGTAAGACTTGATGTAGAAGTCGTGTTTGGTAGAAGTCTTGTTTTGTAAAAAGCTTGCTTGTAAAGGATGTTTGGGGTGAGGAAATAAGCAGGGAAGGATCTGTGATCCCTTGAACTGTCCATGAACTGTTCTGGGCGGCTAAGAGCTCTTGGCATTTCAGAACGATATCTTGGAGGCTGGGAGTCTGGCCAACTCCCGGTGCCCAAGAAACAGTCAAGGACAGGGCATTTATGAAGCAGATCTTCCCTGTTTACTGACTGACCCACAGATGAGTATGTAAAATAGTTATGTAAGCTGATACAATAAAGAAGCAGAGGAACACAGAGACATTGGATCAGAGCGACTTCCAAATGTAACTTGCGAATCACCCGTGCTGCTGTCTTGCTGATGCTGAGATGTGACTTGCAAATCGCCCATGCTGCTGTCTTGCCGGTGCTGAGGTGGAGTGGCTTTTGTTTATATGTGTGTGTGTGTGTGTGTGTGTGTGTGTGTGTGTGTATATATATATATATGTAACTATGGTCTTTCCATCCTCCTACTTCTGTCATTAATACTTTCTAGCATGGTACTGGTAACAAAACAGAGATATAGACCAATGGAAAAGAACAGAGGCATTGGAGGAAACACAACATATCTACAACCATATAATCTTAGATGAACCAAACAAAAACAAGCAATGGGGAAAGGATTCCCTGTTTAATGAATTGTGTTGGGAAAACTAGCTAGCCATGTGCAGAAAGCAGAAAGTGGACCCCTTCCTGACACCTTACACTAAAATTAACACCAGATGGATTAAAGACTTAAACATAAGACCTGACACCATAAAAACCCTAGAAGAAAATCTAGGCAAAACCATTCAGGACATAGGAGTAGGCAAGGACTTCATGAACAAAACACCAAAAGCATTGGCAACAAAAGCCAAAATAGACAAAAGGGACCTAATCAAACTCCACAGATTCTGCACAGCAAAAGAAACAGTCACTAGAGTGAATCGGCAACCATCAGAATGGGAAAAAATCTTTGCAGTTTATGCATCTGACAAAGGGCTGATATCCAGAATTTACAAAGAACTCAAACAGATTTACAGAAAAAAACAAAAAAACAAGCAAGCCCATTCAAAAATGGGCAAAGGATATGAACAGACACTTTACAAAAGAAGACATACATGAGGCCAACAAACACATGAATAAATGCTCATCATCATTGGTCATTAGAGAGATGCAAATCAAAACCACATTGAGATAACATCTTACGCCAGTTAGAATGGTGATCATTAAAAAATCTGGAGACAGCAGATGCTGGAGAGGATGTGGAGAAATAGGAACACTCTTACACTGTTGGTGGGAGTGTAAATTCAACCATTGTGGAAGACAGTGTGGCGATTCCTCAAGGACCTAGAAATACAAATTCCATTTGACCCAGCAATCCCTTTACTGGGTATATATCCAAAAAACTATAAATCGTTCTTCTATAAGGACACATGCACACAAATGTTCATTGCAGCACTGTTTACAACAGCAAAGAACTGGACCCAACCCAAATGCCCCGTGATGATAGACTGGACTGGGAAAATGTCGCACATATATACCATGGAATATTATGCAGCAATCAAAAATGATGAGTTTGTGTCCTTTGTAAGGACATGGATAAATTTGGAGAACATCATTCTCAGCAAACTGACACAAGAACAGAAAAACAAATACCGCATATTCTCACTCATAGGCGGGTGAGAAAAATAAGAACACATGGACACAGGGAGGGGGTCTTCTACACGCTGGCATCTATTGGGGGAAAGGGTGAGGGACAGTGTGGGGGCTGGAGAGGGATAGCTTGGGGGTAAATGCCAAGTATGGGTGAAGGGGAGAAAGGCAGCAAAGCACACTGCCATGTGTGTGCCTGTGCAGCTATCTTGCACGTTCTGCACATGTACCCCAAAACCCATAATGCAATAAAAATTTTAAATAAATAAATAAATAAATAAATAAAAATAAAATTTTCTATCACTTTATTATTTTTCTCGGTCTGGTGTTTTCTTCCCACGAACCTGCCTGTTAAAAGGAAAAAAAAAAAAAAACGATTGAATCAGCAACCATCAGAATGGGAAAAAATCCTTGCAGTTTACACATCTGACAAAGGGCTTATATCCAGAATTTACAAAGAACTCAAACAGATTTACAGAAAAAAAAAAAAAACAAGCCCATTCAAAAATGGGCAAAGGTTATGAACAGACACTTTACAAAAGAAGACATACATGAGGCCAACAAACATATGAAAAAGTGCTCATCATCATTGGTCATTAGAGAGATGCAAATCAAAACCACATTGAGATACCATCTCATGCCAGTTAAAATGGCGATCATTAAAAAATCTGGAGACAGTAGATGCTGGAGAGGATGTGGAGAAATAGGAACACTCTTACACTGTTGGTGGGAGTGTAAATTAGTTCAACCATTGTGGAAGACAGTGTGGCGATTCCTCGAGGACCTAGAAATAGAAATTTCATTTGACCCAGCAATCCCATTTCTGACTATCTATCCAAAGGACTATAGTTTTACTATAAGAACACATCAACACGAATGTTCATTGCAGCACTGTTTACAATATCAAAGAACTGGAACCAACCCAAATGCCCAACGATGATAGACTGGACTGGGAAAATGTGGCACATATACACCATGGAATATTATGCAGCAATCAAAAATGATGAGTTTGTGTCCTTTGTAAGGAAATGGATGAATGTGGAGAACATTATTCTCAGCAAACTGACACAAGAACAGAAAAAGAAATACCACATATACTCACTCATAGGTGGGTGAGAAAAATGAGAACACGTGGACACAGAGAGGCGGTCTAGTATACACTTGGGACTATTGGGGGGAATGGGGGAGGGACAGTGGAGGGGCCTGGGGAGGGATATCCTGGAGAGGAATGCCAAGTGTGGGTGAAGGGGAGGAAGGCAGCAAAACACACTGCCATGTGCGTACGTATGCAACTATCTTGCACGTTCTGCACATGTACCCCAAAACCTATAATGCAATAAAAAATTTTTTAAAAAAAGAAAAAAAAACAAGCTTGGTATGGCCAGTTAGTGCAACAAATTGGCGTAGTCGGCAGGATTCAGGGAGAAGGAGGCATCATGCTTCTGTTTAAGAAATCTGTAGATGCTAAATATGTGGTTTGTGATGTGCCAGGTTGGGAAGATCCGGTGTTTGCACCTTTGGCTAGGGTATGGGCTAATGGAACAGGATTGAGTGAAAATTGAGATGGTAAATTGAGATCTGCTGACCCTATGCAGGTCCTAGAAGTCTTGAAAACAGTCCCTTTAGATAAAGGGAAGGAATTGGTAGGTATCAGTCGGCGTGGCTGGATTTTGTTTTCAGCTTATAGAAAGCAATACCAGGCACGCCAAGCCTTAATTCAAGAGAAATTGCAGCTGGAGAAAGAATTGGCAGATTTGCAGGGGAAATTTGCAATGTTACAGTGCCAAAATTTCTTTCTTGGAGATCAAGCTAGGACTTATCAGGGAGTGGCTGAAAAAGCCACAGTCTGTTGTGCTCAATACAAGTACAGAGAAAGGAAGGGGAAAGTGAATGCAAAGAAAAAACTATGTAGCAGAAGAGGTTATTGTCACCACCATTTCTAAATAGAATAAACCTATATGGCCAGTTAAAAAATCAGATGGAACTTGGCGAATGACAGTAGATTATTGAGCATTAAATGCAGTAACTCCTACATTACATGCTGCTGTTCCAGATACTATTTTGATAATAGAGAATATTCAAAAACATCTTGGTCAATGGTATGTGGTGTTGGATCTAGCTAATGCCTTCTTTACAATTCCAAATAACTCAGATCAATGGAAATATTTTGCCTTCACTTGGCAGGGGAGGCAATATACTTTTACAAGATTGCCACAAGGCTATAAGGATAGCCCAACTTTGTGCCACAAAATAGTGGCTAAACATCTAGATGAATGGCACTTTCCCAATATAGAAATATACCATTATATTGATGACATCATGCTACAGGGACATGATTCCCACAGCATGCAACAAGCTGTGGAAACTTTAATTACTCCTCTACAAGGTAAAGGATGGAAAATAAAACCTGCAAAAATACAGGGGCCAGCCCAGCATGTAAAATTTCTAGGTATAATGTGGGATTGTGGTAATCGTAGCATCACTCCTAAAGCAAAGCAACGAATTTTGGAATTTCCAACAGCAACTACAAAAAAGGAATCCCAAAAATATATTGGCCTATTTGGATACTGGAGAAACCACATTCCTCATTTAAGTCTGTTGCTACAACCATTAAATAAAGTCACTAGGAAGAAATACACCTTTGAGTGGGGACCAGATCAACAGAAGGCATTTGACAAAGCAAAAGAAGCTGTACAACAGGCCTTGGATCTGTGGCCTGTGAAGGAGGGGCCAATAGGATTGATGGTTAGTACAGAAAACCAATATACTAACTGGAGTATTTGGCAAAAACAGGAAGGAAAACGAGTGCCCTTAGGATTTAGGTCTTATAAATTGCCTAGTACTAAACAACCATATATTCAATTCGAACAAGAATTGTTAGCTGCTTATTGGGCTTTAAGTGAAACTGAATTTCTGACCTTAGGGCATGAGGTTATCATTCGACCTCAAATGCCAGTTATGCAATGGGTGGTTTCTGACCCCGTGTCACATAAAATAGGTCATGCTCAGGAAGCAAATATTATTAAATGAAAATGGTATCTTCAGAATAGAGCCAAAACAGGCCCACAGGGTACATTGCAATTACATGAAAAGGTATTTTCTTGTCCAATTAATACTGATGATTCTACACCTCTGACCATTAAGCATATTGCAAGTAAAGTTATTGTTAATAATGGATATGATTCTCTTACATCATCTCAGAAGACACATGCCTGGTTTACTTATGGATCTGCTAAATATGTAGAAGCTAAAGGATACTGGAAAGCAATTGCATATAATCCTTCAACTGACATTGTTTTGGAGCATCATAGAGAAGGAGGGAGTAGCCAATACACTGAACTATACGCTGTTTGGTTGTGTTTAAAAAAGGAACAGGGACAAGAATGCCATATTTTTAATGACTCTTAGTCAGTATATGAGGGCTTGGTAATTGGATTGAACAATAGCATGCCAATGATTGGAAAATATGGGATAAAACTTTGTGGGGCGCTAATTTATGGCAAGACATTCGGGTATTCTTGCAATGCACCAATGTTTCTATTTTCCATGTAGATGCCCATACTGCAGTAGATTCAGCAGAAAAATTATTATTATAATTATTATTGTTTTTTTTTTTTTTTTTTTTTTTTAACATTTTTACAGTTTTTATTTGTAATGAAGGTTTCAAAGGGAAAAAAAAATAAGTCTTGCTTTAGAAAAGTTAATTTTCCACCCAAATCTAGGGCTTCCACATTAATTCTTTTTTTTTTTTTTTTTTTTTTTTTTTTTTTTTTTTATTTATTTATTTATTTATTTATTTTTATTGCATTATAGGTTTGGGGGTACATGTGCAGAACAAGCAAGATAGTTGCATAGGTACACACATGGCACTGTGCTTTGCTGCTTTCCTCCCCTTCACCCACACTTGGCATTCATCCCCAGGCTATCCCCCCCAGCCCCCCCCTGCTGTCCCTCCCCCATTCCCCCCAACAGTCCCCAGTGTATAGTAGACCGCCTCTCTGTGTCCACGTGTTCTCATTTTTCTCACCCACCTATGAGTGAGTATATGCAGTATTTCTTTTTCTGTTCTTGTGTCAGTTTGCTGAGAATGATGTTCTCCAGATTCATCCATGTCATTACAAAGGACACAAACTCATCATTTTTGATTGCTGCATAATATTCCATGATGTATATGTGTCACATTTTCCCAGTCCAGTCTATCATCGATGGGCATTTGGGTTGGTTCCAGGTCTTTGCTATTGTAAACAGTGCTGCAATGAACATTCGTGTGCATGTGTCCTTATAGTAGAATAATTTATAGTCTTTTGGATAGATACCCAGTAATGGGATTGCTGGGTCAAATGAAATTTCTATTTCTAGGTCCCTGAGGAATCGCCACACTGTCTTCCACAATGGTTGAACTAATTTACACTCCCACCAACAGTGTAAGAGTGTTCCTATTTCTCCACATCCTCTCCAGCATCTGCTGTCTCCAGATTTTTTAATGATCGCCATTCTAACTGGTGTGAGATGATATCTCAATGTGGTTTTGATTTGCATCTCTCTAATGACCAATGATGATGAGCACTTTTTCATATGTCTGTTGGCCTCATGTATGTCTTCTTTTGTAAAGTGTCTGTTCATAACCTTTGCCCATTTTTGAATGTGCTTGTTTGTTTTTTTTTCTGTAAATCTGTTTGAGTTCTTTGTAAATTCATCATGATCAAGTAGGATTCATCCCGGGGATGCAAGGCTGGTTCAACATACGCAAGTCTATAAATGTAATTCACCACGTAAACAGAAGCAAAACCAAAAACCACATGATTATCTCAATTGACGCAGAGAAGGCATTTGACAAAATTCAACAGGCCTTTATGCTAAAAACCCTCAACAAACTTGGTATTGATGGAACATATCTCAAAGTAATAAAAGCTATTTACGGCAAACCAACAGCCAATATCATACTGAATTGTCAAAAACTGGAAGCATTCCTTTTGAAATCTGGCACTAGACAAGGATGCCCTCTCTCACCACTTCTATTCAAGATAGTACTGGCAGTTCTAGCTAGAGCAATCAGGCAAGAAAAAGAAATAAAGGGTATTCAAATAGGAAAGGTGGAAGCCAAATTGTCTCTATTTGCAGACGACATGATAGTATACCTAGAAGACCCCATCACCTCAGCCCAAAAGCTCCTGCAACTGATAAGTAACTTCAGCAAAGTCTCAGGATATAAAATCAATGTTCAAAAATCACAAGCATTCCTATACACCAATAACAGACTTAAAGAGAACCAAATCAAGAACGAACTGCCATTCATAATTGCTACAAAGAAAATAAAATACCTAGGAATACAACTCACTAGGAATGTAAGGGACCTCTTTAAGGAAAACTACAAACAACTGCTCAACGAAATAACAGAGGACACAAACAGATGGAGAAACATTCCATGCTCGTGGTTAGGAAGAATCAATATCGTGAAAATGGCTATACTGCCCAAAGTAATTTACACAATCAATGCTATCCCCATCAAACTACCATTGAATTTCTTCACAGAACTGGAAAAAACCACCATGAATTTCATATGGAACCAAAAAAGAGCCCGCATAGCCAATTCAATTCTAAGCAAGAAGAACACAGCGGGAGGCATCACGCTATCAGACTTCAAACTATACTACAAGGCTACAGTAATCAAAACAGCATGGTACTGGTACCAAAACAGAGATATAGACCAAAGGAACAGAACAGAAGCATCGGAGGCAACACAAAATATCTACAACCATATTATCTTTGATAAACCAGACAAAAACAGGCAATGGGGAAAGGATTCCCTATTTAATAAATGGTGTTGGGAAAACTGGCTAGCCATGTGCAGAAAGGAGAAACTGGTCCCCTTCCTGACACCTTACACTAAAATTAACTCCAGATGGATTAAAGACTTAAACATAAGACCTGACACCATAAAAACCCTAGAAGAAAATCTGGGCAAAACCATTCAGGACATAGGAGTAGGCAAGGACTTCATGACCAAAACACCAAAAGCATTGGCAATAAAAGCCAAAATAGACAAATGGGACCTAATCAAACTCCACAGCTTCTGCACGGCAAAAGAGACAGTCACTAGAGTGAATCGGCAACCATCAGAATGGGAAAAAATCTTTGCAGTTTACACATCTGACAAAGGGCTGATATCCAGAATTTACAAAGAAGTCAAACAGATTTACAGGAAAAAAACAAACAAGCCCATTCAAAAATGGGCAAACGATATGAACAGAAACTTTACAAAAGAAGACATACATGAGGCCAACAGACATATGAAAAAGTGCTCATCATCATTGGTCATTAGAGAGATGCAAATCAAAACCACATTGAGATACCATCTCACACCAGTTAGAATGGCGATCATTAAAAAATCTGGAGACAGCAGATGCTGGAGAGGATGTGGAGAAATAGGAACACTCTTACACTGTTGGTGGGAGTGTAAATTAGTTCAACCACTGTGGAAGACAGTGTGGCGATTCCTCAGGGACCTAGAAATAGAAATTCCATTTGACCCAGCAATCCCATTACTGGGTATCTATCCAAAGGACTATAAATCGTTCTACTATAAGGACACATGCACACGAATGTTCATTGCAGCACTGTTTACAATAGCAAGGACCTGGAACCAACCCAAATGCCCAACGATGATAGACTGGACTGGGAAAATGTGGCACATATACACCATGGAATATTATTAAGCAATCAAAAATGATGAGTGTGTGTCCTTTGTAGGGACATGGATGAATCTGGAGAACATCATTCTCAGCAAACTGACACAAGAACAGAAAAAGAAATACCGCATATACTCACTCATAGGTGGGTGAGAAAAATGAGAACACATGGACACAGAGGGGCGGTCTACTATACACTGGGAACTGTTGGGGGCAATGGGTGAGGGACAGCATGGGGGGGCTGGGGGATGACCTGGGGATGACTACCAAGTGTGGGTGAAGGGGAGGAAGGCAGCAAACACACTGCCATATGTGTACCTATGCAACTATCTTGCACGTTCTGCACATGTACCCGCAAACCTATAATGCAATAAAAATTAAAAAAAAAAAAAAGAAAGTGGGCGCGAAGAATCTGTGAGCCCATGAACTGTCCATGAACTGTTCTGGGGGGCTAAGAGCTCTTGGCGTTTCAGAACGATATCTTGGAGGCTGGGAGTCTGGCCAACTCCCGGTGCCCAAGAAACAGTCAAGGACAGGGCACTTATGAAGCAGATCTTCCCTGTTTGCTGACTGACCCAAAGATGAGTACGTAAAATTGTTATGTAAGCTGATACAATAAAGGATCAGAGGAACACAGAGACATTGCATCAAAGCGACTTCCAGATGTGACTTGAGAATCGCCCGTGCTGCTGTCTTGCCGATGCTGAGATGTAACTTGCGAATCGCCCGTGCTACTCTCTTGCCCGTGCTGAGGTGGAGTGGTTTCTGTGTATATATGTGTATGTATGTATATATATATGTAACTCTCGTCTTTCCATCCTCCTAATTTTCATTAAAATTTTCTATCATTTTATTATTGTTCTGGGTCTGGTGTTTTCTTCCCGCGAACCTGCCTGTTAAAAGGAAAAAAAAAACCCAAGCTTGGTACGTGCAGTTAGCTCAACACCTATATGTATCCCCCTCTCCTGTGTTTATCTTCCTCTCTCCTGTGTGTATTCCACACTCTCCTCTGTGTATCCTCCATTCCTGTGAGTATCCCACTCTCTTCTCTGTGTGTCCTCCACTCCTGTGTGTATCCTCTTATCTTCTGTGTGTATCTTCCTCTCTCCTCTGTGTATCCTCCTCTCTCCTGTGTGTATCTTTCTCTCTCCTGTGTGTATCCCCCCTCTGCTGAGTGTATCCTTCTCTCACCTGTGTGTATCCTCGTCTTCCCTGTGTGTATTTTCTTTAATCCTGCGTTCATGCCCCTCGCTTCTGTGTGTATTTCCTTCTTTTGTGTGTATCTTTTTCTTCTTTGTATATTTCCAAGTATTCTCCTTGTATTCCCCCTTTTCTGTGTGTATGCCCCTCTCTTCAGTGTGTATCATCTAACCTCTGTGTATCCCTCGCTCCTGTGTGTATCATTTTCTCTTTAGTCCTTTTCTCTCCTGTGTGTATCATTTTCTCCTTTGTATCCCCCTTCTCTCTCGTGTGTATTCTTTTTCTCTTCTGTGTGTATCCCCCTCTCTCCTGCGGGTATCCCCCTCTGTGCTGCGTATATCCTCCTCTATCCTGAGTGTATCCTCCTCTCTCCTGTGTGTATGCCCCTTTTCTGTGTGTATACCCCTCTCTCCTATGTGTATTCCCCTCTCTCCTGTGTGGATCCTCCTCTTGCTTGTGTGTATCGCCCTATCCTGTGTGTATCCTACTCTCTCCTGTGTGTATCCGTCTCTCTTGTGTGTATCCTCCTGTCTCCTGTATCTTTTCTCTTTTCTGTGTGTATGTCCCTCTCTCCTTTGTGTATTTCCCTCACCTGTGTGTATACCCCTCTCTTCCTTGTGTATCCCCCTCTCTCCTGTTTGTATCCTTCTCTCTATTTTGTGAATTCCCATATCTCCTGTGCATATCATTCTCTCTTCTGTGTGTATGCTCCTCTCTTTTGTGTGTATCCTCCTCTCTCCTGTGTGTATTCTCCTCTCTCCTGTGTGTATCCGCCCTCTCTCCTGTGTGTAACGCCCTCTCTCCTCTGTGTATTAACCTCTCTCCTGTGTATACTCCTCTCTTCTGCGTGTATCCTCCTCTCTTTTTTGTGTGCCTTCCTCTCTCTTATGTGTATTTTTCTCTCTCCTGTCTGTATGACCCTTTCTCTTGTGTGTATTCCTCTCTCTTTTGTGTGGATCCCTCTCTCTCCTATGTGTATCCCCCTCTCCGGTGTGTATACCCTCTCTCCTGTGTATATATCCCTCTTTTGTGTGTATTTCCCTCTCTCCTGTGTATATTTCCCTGTCTCCTGTATGTATCCAACTCTCCTGCGTGTATCCCCCTCTATCCTGTGTGTATGCCACTCACCTGTGTGTATATTCCTCTCTTTTCTGTGTATCCTCCTCTCTCCTGTGTGTATCCTCCATTCTCCTGCGTGTATCCCTCCACTTTCCTGTGGGTTTTCCCCCTCTCTCCTGTGTGTAACACCTTTCTTTTCTGTGTGTATCACCTTGCTCTCTTGTGTGTATCCCCCTCTCTCTTGTGCATATCCCCTCTCTCCTGTTTGTTTTCTTCTCTCTCCTGTGTGTATCCTCCACTCTCCTGTGTTTATGCCCCTCTCTCCTGTGTGTATCACCTTTTCCTGTGTGTATCCTCCACTCTCCTGTGTGTATCCCACTTTCTCCTGTGTGTATCCCTTTTGTGGAGTGTATGCCCCTCTCTCCTGTGTGTATCTTCCTCTCCTATGTGTATCCTCCTATCTCCTGTGTGTATCCTTTTCTCTCCTGTGTGTATCCTTCTGTCTCCTGTTTCTATCCCCCATATCCTGTGTGTATCCTCCTTTCTCCTGCGTGTGTCCTCCCCTCTCCTCTGTCTATGCCCCTCTTTCCTGTATGTATTTCCCTCTCCTGTGTTTATTCCCCTCTCTCCTGTGTGTATCCCACTCTCTCCTCTGTGTATCTCTTTCTCCTGTGCGTATCCCCCTCTCTTCTGTGTGTATCTCCCACTCCTGTGTGTATCCTCTTCTCTTCTGTGTGTATCTTCCTCTCTCCTCTGTGTATCCTCCTCTCACCTGTGTGTATCTTCCTCTCTCCTGTGTGTATCACCCCTCTCCTTTGTGTATCCTTCTCTCTCTTGTGTGTATCCTCCTCTTTCCTGTGTGTATTTCCGTTTCTCCTGTGTGCATCTTCTTCCCTCCTGTGTGTATTTCCCTCTTTTTTTGTGTATCACTTTCACCTTTGTGTATTTCCCTCTCTCCTCTGTGTGCCCCCATTTTCTGTGTGTACACCCCTCTCTCCTGTGTGTATCCTTCTCTCACCTGTGTGTATCCCTCGCTCCTGTGTGTATCCTCTTCTCTTTTGTGGTATTCTTTTCTCTCCTGTGTGTATCATTCTCTCTCTTGTGTGTATCTCCTTCAATCCTGTGTGTATTTTTCTCTCCTTTATGTGTTTCCTCCTGTCTTCTGCGGATATCCTCCTCTGTGCTCCGGGTATCTTCCATTCTTCTGCATGTATCCTCCCCTCCTGTGTGTATACACCACTCCTATGTGTATACCTTACTCTCTTATGTGTATTCCCCTCTCTCCTGTGTGAAACCCCTTTCTCTTGTGTGTTTCACCCTCTCCTGTGTGTATCGTCCTTTCTCCTGTGTGTATTTTCCTCTTTCGTGTGTGTATCTTCCTCTCTCCTATGTGTATACCACTCTCTCCTGTGTGTATGCCCCTCTCTCGTATGTATTTCCCTCACTTTTGTGTGTATACCCTCTACCCCGTGTGTATCCCTCTCTCCTGTGTGTATCCCCGTCTCTCCTGTGTGTATTTTCTTGTCTCCTGTATGTATCCTACTGTCCTGTGTGTATCTTCCTCTCTCCTGTGTGTATCCCCCTCTCTCCTGTGTGTATTTCCCTGTCTTCTGTATGTATCCAACTCTCCTATGTGTATCCCCCTCTCTCCTGTGTGTATGCTCCTCTCCTCTGTGTACACTTCTCTCTCCTGTGTGTTTCCTCCTCTCTCCTGTGTGTATTCCTCCACTTTTCTGTGTTTCTTCCATCTCTCCTCTGTGTAACACCTTTCTTTCCTGTGTGTATTACCCCTTTATCCTGTGTGTATACACCTGTCACTTCTGTGTATTCTCTCTTTTCTGTTTGTTTCCTCCTCTCCCCTGTGTGTATCCTTTTCTCTCCTGTTTACGCTTCCCTCTCTTGGGTGTATCACCCTTTCCTGTGTGTATCCCCCTTTCTCCTGTGTGTATCCCCCTTTTTTGTGTATGCCCCTCTCTCCTCTGTGTATCTTTCTCTTATGTGTATTTTTTTCTCTCCTGTGTGTATCGTTTTGTCTCCTGTGTGTCCCCTTCTTTCCTGTGTGTATCCCCCTCTCTTCTGTGTGTATACCCCTCTCTTCTGTGTGTATCCTCCTTTCTCCTGTGCGTATCCTGTTCTCTTCTCTATGTATGCCCCTCTCTCCTGTATGTATCCCCCTCTCTTCTGTGTATTTTCCTCTCCTCTACATATCCCCATTTCTTCTGTGTGTATCCACCACTCCTGGGTGTATTCTTTTTTCTTCTGTGTGTGTCTTCCACTCTTCTCTGAGTATCCTCCTCTCTCCTATGGGTGTCTTCCTCTCTCCTGTATGTATCCCCTTTCTCCTGTATGTATCCTTCTCTCTCCTGTGTGTATCTTTCTCTCTCCTGTGTGTATCCACCTCTCTCCTATGTGTATCCTTCTCTCTACCGTGTGTATCCTCCCCTTTCCTGTGTGTATCCTCCTGTCTCCTGTGTGTATTCCTTTTTCTCTGTGTGTACCCTCCTCTCTTTTGTGTATCCTCCACTCTCCTGTGTGTATCCCCATCTTTCCTGTGTGCATCCTCCTCTATCCTTCTTGTATCTTTCCCTTTCCTGTGTGTATCCTCCTCTCTCCTGTGTGTATCTTTCTCTCTCCTGTGTGTATCCTCATTTTGTGTTTATCCTGCTCTCATCTGTGTGTATGCCCCTCTCTCCTGTGTGTATCCTCATTCCCTGTATGTATCCTCCTCTTTTCTGTGTGTATCTTCCTCTTTTGTGTGTATCCCCCTCTCCGGTGTGTATGCTCCTGTCTCCTTTGTGTATCCTCCACTGTTTTTTGTGTATCCTCTCTCCTGTGTTTATTTTCCTCTCTCCTGTATTTATCCCCATCCCCCTGTATGTATCCCTCTGTCTCCTGTGTGTATCCCCCTCTCTCCTATGTGTATTCTTTCCTCTTTTGTGTGTATCCTCCTTTCCCCTGTGTGTATCTTCCTCTCTCCTGTGTGTATCCTCCTCTCTCTTGTGTGCATCCTTCTCTTTTCTATGTTTATTCTCCTCTCTCCTGTGTGTATCCTCCTCTCTCCTGTTTGTATCCTCCCTTCACCTGTGTGTATTCTCCTCTCTCTTGTGTGTATTCTCTTCTCTCCTGTGTGTATACTCATCTCTCCTGTGTGTATCCCCCTCCCCCTGTGTGTATCTCCCTCTCTACTGTCTGTATCCCCCTTTCTTCTGTGCGTATCTTTTTCTCTCCTGTGTGTATCTTTCTTTCACTTCTGTGTATCCTCCTGTCTCCTTCATGTATTCTTCTCTCTCCTTTGCTTATACGCCCTCTCTCCTTTGTGTATCCCCCTCTCTCCTTTGTGTATCCTCCTCTCTCCTGCGTGTATCATCCCCTATACTCTGTCTATGCCCCTCTCTTCTGTATGTATCCCTCTCTTCTGTGTTTCCCCCATCTCCTTTGTGTATCCCCTCTCTCGTCTGTGTATCCTTCTCTCCTGTGCCTATCCCCCTCTCTTCTGTGTGTATCCCCTTCTCCTGTGTGTATCCTTTCCTCTTCTGTGCGTATCTTCTTCTCTCCTGTGTGTATCCTCCTCTCTCCAGTGTGTACTCTCCTCACTCCTGTGTGTATCCTTCTACCACTCTGTGTATACCCCTCTTTTGTGTGTATCCCCCACCCTCATATTTGTGTGCCCCACTCTCCTGTGTGTATCTTTCTTTCTTTTGTGTGAATAACACTCTTTCCTGTGTACATGCTCTTCTCTCCTGTGTGTATTCTCCTTTTTCCTGTGTGTATCCTGCTTTCTCCTGTGTACATCTCCCCCGCTATTTTGTGTATTTCTTTCTCCTGTATGTATCTCTTTCTCCTTCGTGTATCCACCTCTCTCCTTTGTGTAACCCCCTCTTCTGTGTGTACACCGCTCTCTCCTCTGTGTATCCTCCTCTCTCCTGTGTGCATCCCACTTTCCGCTTTGTGTATCTTTCACTCTCTTTGTGTATTCGTCTCTCTCCTGTGTGTATGCCCCTCTCTCTTGTGTTTATTTTCCTCTCTCCTGTGTATATCCTACTCTCTCCTGTGTATACCCCTCTCTCCTGTGTGTATCTTCCTCTCTTCTGTGTGTATCCCCCTCTTCTGTATGTATCCCTTTCTCTCCTGTGTGTATTTCCCTGTCTCCTCCATGTATCCAACGCTTTTGTGTTTACCCCCTTTTCTCTGTGTATCCCCCACTCCTGTGTGTATCTCCTTCTCTTCTGTGTGTATCTTCCTCTCTTCTCACTGTATCCTTCTCTCCCCTGTGTGTATCTTCCTCTCTCCTGTGTGTATCTTCCCTCTCCTGTGTGTATCATTCTCTCTCCTGTGTGTATCCTCCTCTTTCCTTTGTGTATTTCCCTTTCTCCTGTGTGCATCCCCCTCGCTTCTGTTTGTATTTCCCTCTCCTGTGTGTATCCCTTTCTCCTTTGTGTATCCCCCTCTCTCCTCTGTGTATCCCCACTTTTCTTTGTTTATGCCCCTTCCTCCTGTGTGTATTCTCCTCTCACTTGTGTGTACCCCCTTTCTACTGTGTTTATCCCCATTTTATGTGTGTATGCCCCCTCCCCTGTGTGTATTTCCCTCTTTTGTGTGTATCCTCCTCTCTCCCTTGTGTATCCGTCTCTTCTGTGTGTATCCTCCTCTTTCCTTTGTGTATTTTTCTTTCTTCTGTGTGTATCCCCATCTTTTCTGTGTGTATCCTCCTCTATCCTGTGTGTATATTTTCTCTCTCCTGTGTGTATCCCCTCTCTCCTGTGTATATCCCTCTCTCTTCTCTGTGTTTCCCCTCTCTCCTGTGTGTATCCTCTTCTCTCCTGTGTGTATCCCCATCTCTTTTGTGTGTATCCTTCTCTCTCCTGTGTGTATGTTTGCTCTCTCCTGTGTGTATGCCCCTCTCTCCTTTGTGTATTCTCCTCACCTGTGTGTATACCTTTTTCTCCTGTTTGTATTTCCCTCTCTCCTGTGTGTATCACTTTCTCTATTGTGCGAATTCCCCTCTATTCTGTGCGTAACTTTCTCTGTCCTGTGTTTATGCTCCCCTCTTTTGTGTGTATCCTTCTCTCTCCTGTGTGTATTCTCCTCTCTCCTGTGTGTATTCCACCACTCTCCTGTGTGTAACGCCCTCTCTCCTGTGTGTATTCCCCTCTCTCCTGTGTGGATCTCCATCTCTCCTGTGTGTATCCCCCGCTTCTGTGTGAATTCCCCTCTCTCCTGTTGGTATCCACCTCTCCTGTGTGTATCCCCTTCTCTGTTGTGTGTATTTCCCTGTCTCCCGTATGTATAAAACGCTTCTGTGAGAATCTCCCTTTTTCCTCTGTGTATGCCTTTTTTCTTTGTGTATACTCCTCTCTCATATGTGTATCCTCCCCTTTTTTGTGTGTATCTTCCTATCTTCTTTGTGTATCCTCCAATCTCCTGCATATATCCTCCTCTCTTCTATTTGTATTCTCCTCTTTTGTGTGTATCCTTCTCTCTTTTGTATTTATCCCTTTCCCTTTCTGTGTATCCTCCTCTTTCCTGTGTGAATTTTCCTCCCTCCTGTGTGTATGCTTCACTCTCCTGTGTGTATCCCCTCTCTTCTTTGTGTATCCCCCCTCTCTCCTGTGTGTATCCTTCTCTCTCCTGTGCATAAGCCTCTCTCTCCTGTGTGTATTTTTCTCTCTTGTGTGTATTCCCCTCTCTCCTGTGTGTATCCACCCCTTCTGTGTTTATCTTTCTCGCCTGTGTGATTCTCTCTCTCTCCTGTGTGTTTCCCCTCTTCTTTGTGTATCCTCCTCTCTCCTGTGTGTATCCTCCTATCTCCTGTGTGTATTCTCCTCTCTCCTGTGTGTATCCCTCTCTCTTCTGTTTGTATTCCCGTATCTTGTGTGTATCCCCCTCTCTCCGGTGTGTATTTCTCTGTCTCCTGTATGTATCCAACGCTCCTGTGTGTATCTCCCTCTCTCTTTTATATATACCCCTCTCCTGTGTGTATACTTTTCTCTCTTGTGTGTATCCTCCTCTCTTTTGTGTGTATCCTTCTCTGTACTGTTTATCCCTCTGCTCTCTTGTGTGTTTTCCCCTTCTCTCCTGTGTGTAACACCTTACTTTTCTGTGGGTGTCCCCCCTTTCTCCTGTGTGTATCCCCCTCTTTGGTGTGTATGTCCTCTCTCCTCTTTGTTTCCTCCTCTCTCCTGTGTGTATCCTTTTCTCTCCTGTGTTTACGCCACTCTTTCCTGTGTGTATCACCCTTTCCTGTGCGTATACTTTTCTCTCCTGTGTTTATTCCCCTGTCTCCTTTGTTTATCAACCTTTTATGTGTGTATGCCCCTCTCTCCTGTGTGTATGCTTTCTCCTGTGTGTATCCCTTTCCTTCCTGTGTTTATCCCCTTATTTTGTGTGTATCCTTCTCCCTCCTGTGTGTATCCCCCACTCTCCTGTGTGTATCCCCCTCTCTCCTGTGTGTACCCTCCTCTCTCCTGTGTGTATCACCTCTCTCCTTTGTGTATCCCCCACTTCCCTGTGTGTCTCCTTCTGTCTCCTGTCTGTATCCTTCCCTCTTTTGTGTGTATTGCCCTCTCTCCTGTATATCCTCCTTCCTCCTCTGTGCATCCTCTCTCTCCTGTGTGTATTCTTTTCTCTGCTGTGTGTATTTTTCTTTCTCCTGTGTTTACGCCCCTCTTTTTGTGTGTCTTCCCCTCTCCTGTTTGTATTTTATTCTTTCCTGTATATATCCCCATTTCTCCTGTGTGTATCCCCCTCTCCTGTGTGTATGCCCCTCTTTCCTGTTGCTATCCCCCTCTCCTCTGTGTATCCTCCTCTATCCTGTGTCTCATCGGTGTGTCTTCCTCTTTCCTGTGTGTATCCCCCTCATTTTTGTGTATCTTTCTGACTTCTGTTTGTATCCCCCTTTCTTCTATGTGTACCCTTTTCTCTTCTGTGTGTATCACCCCTCTTCTGTGTGTATCATCTTCTCTTCTGTGTGTATTTCTCTCTCTACTGTGTGTGTCCTCCTCTCTTTTCTGTGTATCCTCCACTCTCCTGTTTGTATCAACTCTCCTGTTCGTATAATTCTCTCTCCTGTGTGTATCCTCCTCCCTTCTGCGTGTATCCTTATTTCTCTTTTGTGTCTCCTCCTCTCTCCTGCATGTGTCCTTCTCTCTCCTGTGTGCATTCTCCTCTCTCCTGTGTGTATCATTTTCTCTCCTGTGTGTATCCTTCTCTCTTTTGTGAATATCAATTCTCTCTCCTGTGCGTATTTCTTTTTTCTCTTGTGTGTAACCCCCTCTCTCCTGTGTGTATCGCTTGTCTCTCCTGTGTGTATTCTTCTCTCTTTTGTGGATATCAATTCTCTCTCCTGTGCGTATCCCTCTTTTCTCCTGTGTGTAACACCCTCTCTCCTGTGTGTATCGCTTCTCTCTCCTGTGTATATCCCCCTCTCCTTTGTGTATCTTCTCTGTCTTGTGTTTATTCTTCTCTCTACTGTGTGTATCTTTTTTTCTTCTGTTTCTACGCTCCTCTCTCCTGTGTGTATCCTTCTCTCCTGTGTGTATCCTCCTCTCTCCTCTGTTTATTCCCTACTCTCCTGTGTATATCCCATTTTCCTTTTCGTATCCTCTTCTCTCCTGTGTGTACCCCCTCTCTCCTGTGTGTACCTTCCACTGTCCTGTGTGTATCACCACTCTCCTTGTGTATCCGCCCTCTCTCCTGTGTGTATCCCCCTCTCTCTTGTCTGTATCCCCCTTTCTCCTGCATGTATTTTCCTCTCTCCTGCGTAAATCCTCCTCTCTGCTTTGTGTATGCCCCACTTCTCTGTGTATACCCCTCTCTCCTCTTTGCATTCCCTTCTCTCCTGTGTGGATCTTCCTAACTCCTGTGTGTATACCCTCTCTCCTGTGTGTATCCTCCTCTCTGCTGTGTGTATACTCCTCTCTCCTGTTTGTATCCATCTCTCTGCTGTGTGTATCCTCTTTTCTCCTATGTGAACCCTCATCTCTTTTGTGTGTATCAGCCCTCTCCTGTGTGTATCCTTCTGTGTACCGTGTGTATCTATGTCTCATTTGTTTGTATCCTCCTCTCTTTTGTGTGTATTTTCTTCCTTCCTGTGTGTATCCTTTTCTCTTCTGTGTGTATCCCCCTCTCTTGTGTGTGTCTTTCTCTAACCAGTGTGTATTCTCCTTTCTCCTGTGTGTATCCTACTCTCTTCTGTGTGTATCATTTTTCTCTTCTGTGTGTATCACCCCTCTCTCCTGTGTGTATCCACCCTCTCTCCTGTGTGTATCTTCCCTCTCTCCAGTTTGTATCTTTTTCTTTCTTGTGTGTATCCCCTCTCTCCTGTGTGTATCCTCTCTGCTGTGTGTATCCTCCTCTCTCCTATGTGAACACCCCACTCTCCTGTGTGTATCTCCCTGTCCTTGTGTATCCTCCTTTCTTTTGTGTGTATTTTTATTTCTCTTGTGTGTATCCCCCTCTCCTGTGTTTATGGTCCCGTTTTCTGTGTGTATTCCCGCTCCTGTGTGTATCCCCCTCTCGCCTTTGTGTATCCTCCTCTCTCCTCGGTGTATCCCCATCTCTCCAGTGTGTATTCCCCTCTCCTTTGTATATTCTCCTCTCTCCTGTGTGTATTCTACTTTGTACTGTGTGTACCCTCTTTTCTCCAGTGTGTATCACTCCACTCCTGTATGTATCCTCCTTTTTCCTGTGTATATTTTTCACTCTCTTGTGTGTATATCCTCCTCTCTTCTGTGTGTGTCTCCCCTCTCCTGTGTTTATCCTCCTCTCTCCTTTGTATCCTCCAATATCCTGCGTGTATCCTCCTCTCTTTTATCTATATCCTTCTCTTTTTGGTGTGTATTTTCCTCTCTTTTATATCTATCCTGTTTTCTCTGTGTGTATCCCCCTCTCTCCTGTCTGTATTACCCTCCCTCCTGTGTGTATGCTTCGCTCTCCTGTGTGTATTCTTCTCTCTTTTTTGTGTATTCACCCTCTCTCCTGTGTGTATCCTCCTGTCTCCTGTGCGTAATCCCCTCTGTCCTGTGTGTACTGCCCTATCCTGTGTGTATCTTCCTCTTTCCTATGTGTATACCCCCTCTTCTGTGTTTATCTTTCACGCCTGTGTGTATCCCCTATCTCTTGTGTGTTTTCCCTCTCCTTAGTGTATCCTCTTTCTCCTGTGTGTATCCTCCTCTCTCCTGTGTGTATCCTCCTTTCTCCTGTGTTTATTTTCCTCCCTTTATTAGTATCTCCCTCTTCTTTGTGTGTATCCCCACTCTGCTGTGTGTATTTTTCAATCTTTTCTGTGTATTCTCCTCTCACCTGTCTGTATCTTTCTCTCTCGTGTGTGCTTTCTCCTCTCTCCTGCCTGTATCCTTCTCTCTCCTGTGTGTATCCTTTCTCTCTCCTGTGCGTATGCCCCTCTCTCCTTTGTGTATCTCCTCTCTCTTGTGTGTATCTTCCTCTCTGCTGTGTGTATCCTGTTTTCTTCTGTGTCTACGCCCCTCTCTCCTGTGTGTATCCCCCTCTCCTGTGTGTTTCCTCCTCTTTCCTGTGTTTATCCCTTTTTCTCCTGTGTGTATCCCTCTCTTCTGTGTGTAAGCTCCTCTCTCCTGTGTGTATCTCTTTCTCCGGTGCTTATCCTCCTCTCTCCTTTGTGTATCCTCCTCTCTCCTCTGTTTATTTTCTACTCTACTGTGTGTATCCATTTTTTGTGTGTATCCTCTTCTCTCCTGTGTGTACCCTCAACTATCCAGTGTGGATCACCACTCTTTGTGTGTATTCCCCATATCTTCTGTGTGTATCCACTCTCTTTTGTGTGTATGCCCCACTACTGTGTGTCCACCTCTCTCCTGTGTGCATTCCCTTCTCTCCTGTGTGGATCTTTCTCACTCCGTTATGTATGCCCTCTCTCCTATGTGTATCCTCCTCTCTGCTGTGTGTATACTCCTCTCTCCTTTGTGTATCCATCTCTCTCATGTGTGTATCCTCTATTCTCCTGTGTGAACCCTCATCTCTCCTGTTTGTATTACCACTCTCCTGTTTGTTTCCTTCTCTCTCTTGTGTGTATCCTTTGGTCTACCGTGTGTATCCTTCCCTTTTTTGTGTGTATCCTCCTGTTTTCTGTGTATCCTATTCTTTCCTGTGTGAATCCTCCTCACTCCTGTGTGTATTCCCATCTCCTCTGTGTAGCTTTCTCTCTCCAGTGTGTATCCTCCTTTCTCCTGTGTCTATCCTCCTCTCTCCTTTGTGTATCATTTTTCTTTCTTTTGTATATCAACCCTCTCTTTTGTGTGTATTTTCCCTCTCTCCTGTGTGTATCCCCCCTCTCTCCAGGTTGTTTACCCCTTTCTCCTGTATGTAACCCCTCCCTCCTATGTGTAACCCCTCCCTTTTGTCCGTATACATTTTCTCTCCTGTGTGTATTTCCCACTCTCCTCTGTATATCCCCTCTCTCCTGTGTGTATCTGCCTCTCTGCTGTGTGTATCCTTTTTTCTCCTGTGTGTACGCTTCTCTTTCCTGTGTGTTTCCCACTGTTCTGTGTTTATCTTCCTCTCTCTTGTGTTTATCTTTTTTTCTCCTGTGTGTATCACGTGGTCCTGTGTGTATGCCTCTTTATCCTGTGTATTTCTTTTTCCTGTCTTTATCCTTCTCTCTCTTGTGTTTATCCTCCTCTCTCCTTTGTGTATCCCCTACTCTCCTGTGTGTAGCACCCTCTCCATTGTGAATCCTTTTTCTCCTTTGTGTACCCACTGTCTCCTGTGTGTACCCTCCACTCTCCTGTGTATATCACCCCTCTCACGTGTTATTTTTTGACTCTCCAAACGAATGACCATATGAAAGGGACTAGTGATTATTCTTCAAATGTGCAATATTCGAAGTGGTTCAGTGTATTACTCACCGTTACACCGAATTAGAGTTCATATGAAATAGACTCCCGACTACCACCAAGGTGTGTGTCATTCAGAAAGGCACTTTATTCATGGCTATCTTAAACAGTTTGATGATTACTTTGAATTATTCAATAAAGTTCTAAATGAGTGGTAGTATGAAATAGAATCCTGAGAATACCCCAGCTCTGTATCATTCAGTGAGGCACAGAATGAGTGGCCATACAAAATATGCTCAATTATTACCCTGGTTTGGATTACTCACTGAGGATCGAAATGAGTGGCTACATGAAGTAGACTCTTAACTCTTCCCCAGGTGTGTATTATTGAATGAGACTCTACCTAAGTGTGCATAAAAAAGAGACTCAGGTGTATTGCTCAGGTGTTCATTTCTTACAGAGACTCTGAATGTGTAGGCATTAGAAGTAGACCCTTGACTGTTTCTGAGGGGAGTGTTTTTCACAGAGCCCCAAAACGAGTGGCCATGTGAAAGAGATTCCTTACTTATCAGATATAAATGTTATTCACTAAAACACTGAAAGAGTGATCTTATGAAATAGACTGCATTTTACTCCACAGGTGCGCGTTATTTTTAGAACCTTCAAACGAACCACCATATGAAATAGACTAGTGATTATTCCCCACATGTGCAATATTTGAAGAGGTTTTGTATGAGTGTACATATCAAATAGTCTCCTGACTCTCACACATTTGTGTATCATTAACGGAGCTGCTTTATTTGGGGCTACTGTCAATGGGGTTCTCACTCCTCCACAGCTGTGTATTATGCACTGAAGCTCTGAATGAGAGGCCATATAATATAGACTACTTACTATTGCCGCATTGTGCATTATTCGGTAATGCTGTGATTGAGTGGCCATATGACCTGGACTCTGACTATTCCCAAGGTGTATATTCTTCAGTCAGATTCTGATCGAATGATCACATAAAATAGACTTCTGACTCTGTCCTCTTGAATATTTATGAGCTCTGCATTTTCCACTGAGTTGCTGGGTGAATGGTCATATCAAATAGTCTCCAGACAATTCTTCAGGTTTGCATTATTCAGTGAGTCTCTTAATAAGTGGCTATATATAAGAGAATCATGAGTATTTTCAAGATATATATGATTTTTCACTGAGGAACTGAATAAGTGGCCATCTCAAGTACACTCCTTACATTTCCATACGTCTGCATTATTCTTTGAGGCCCTGAATGGGTGGCCATAAAATAGAGACTCCTATATACTATTCAGGCGTGAGTTTTTACATTCGGCTGTAAATGACTGGCTATATGAAATAGAATCCTGACTTCCCCAAGGTGTCTGTTATTCACTTAGGCTCTGATTATATGGCTATATGAAATAGAATTCTGACTAAAATACAGGAGTTCTTTACTCAATGAACCTCTGAAGAAATGGCCCGTGTAATAGCGTCCAGAGTATTTCTCAGGTATTTATTATTCACTGAGGCTCTGAAATTTTGGCCATATGAAATTGTTTCCTGACTAGTCTACAGGCGTGTATCATTGACTCTGACTCTAAATATTTGCGCATATGGAATAGACTAGTGACTATTCCAAAGTTGTGTATTACTGACTCAGGCTTTGATTTTGTGGCCATATAAAATAGAATAGTGTCTATTCCAAACGCGTGCATTATTTTCTTATGCTGTAAATGAGAGGCTATGTAAAGCACACTCCTAAAACTTTCCCAGTTATGTGTCACTCAGTGAGGCTCTTTTTGTATGACCATGTGAAACAGGAGGCTGTTTATCTCAAATTATTTTATTATTCAGTGAATCTCTCTATGAGTGGCTATATGAAATGAACTGCTGAGTAGTTTATATTTGTGCGTTATTCAATGAGTTTACGAGTCAGTGGCCATATCAAATGTAATCCTCTCTAATCCACCCGTGCATATTATGCACTAAGGCTATGAATGTGTTTCCAAATGGAATAGACTCCTGGCTACTCCAGATGTCTGCATTATTTACTGAGGCTCTGAATGAATGTCCATTGAAAATAGACTCCAAATTATTCTCCAGGTGTGTATTATTCAGTGAGCCTCAGATGATGTGGCCATACTAATTAGATTTTTTACTATATCAAGGGTCCGTCTTATGCCCTGAGGCTCTAAATATGTGCCTACATAAAAGAGTGTCCTGACTACAGCACATTTTTCAATGATACATTGAATGAGAGACCACATTAAAAAGTCTCCTGACTATTCCACAGGTGTCCATTATTTTTTTTTATTCCTAATACTTGTTTATTGCTTTCTTCTTTTTTAAAATATTTTTAATTTTTATTTCATTATAGGTTTCGGGGTACATGTGCAGAACGTGCAAGTTAGTTGCATAGGTACACACATGGCTGTGTGTTTTGCTGCCTTTCTCCACTTCACCCACACTTGTCATTATTCCCCAGGCTATCCCTCCTCAGCACCCCCACTGTCCCTCCCCCATTCCCCCAATAGTCCCCAGTGTGTAGTAGACCCCCTCCCTCTGTCCATGTGTTCTCATTTTTCTCACCCGCCTATGTGTGAGAATATGCGGTATTTCGTTTTCTGTTCTTGTGTCAGTTTGCTGAGAATAATGTTCTGAAGATTCATCCATGACTTACAAAGGACACAAAGTCATCATTTTTGATTGCTGCATAATATTCCATGGTGTATATGTGCCACATTTTCCCATTCCAGTCTATCATCAATGGGCATATGGGTTGGCTCCAGGTCTTTGCTATTGTAAACACTGCTGCAATGAACATTCGTGTTCATATGTCCTTATAGTAGAACGATTTATAGTCCGTTGGATATATACCCAGTAATGGGATTGCTAGGTCAAATGGGATTTCTATTTCTAGGTCCTTGAGGAATCGCCACACTGTCTTCCACAATGGTTGAACTAGTTTACACTCCCACCAACAGTGTAAGAGTGTTCCTATTTCTCCACATCCTCTCCAGCCTATGTTGTCTCCAGATTTTTTAATGGTCACCATTCTAACTGGTGTGAGATGGTATCTCAATGTGGTTTTGATTTGCATCTCTCTATTACCAGTGATGATGAGCATTTTTTTATGTGTTTGTTGGCCTCATGTATGTCTTCTTTTGTAAATTGTCTGTTCATATCCTTTGCCCATTTTTGAATAGGATTGTTTCTTTTTTTCCTGTAAATCTGTTTGAGTTCTTTGTAAATTCTGGATATCAGCCCTTTGTCAGATCCGTAATCTGTAAAGATTTTTTTCCATTCTGATGGTTGTCAATTCACTCTAGTGACTGTTTCTTTTGCCGTGCAGAAGCTGTGGAGTTTGATTAGGTCCCATTTGTCTATTTTCGCTTTTGTTGCCAATGCTTTTGGTGTTTTGTTCATGAAGTCCTTACCTACTCCTATGTCCTGAATGGTTTAGCCTAGATTTTCTTCTAGGGTTTTTATGGTGTCAGTTCTTATGTTTAAATCTTTAATCCATCTGGAGTTAATTTTAGTGTAAGGTGTCATGAAGGGGTCGAGTTTCTGCTTTCTGCACATGGCTAGCAAGTTTTCCCAATACCATTTATTAAACAGGGAATCCTCTCCCCATTGCTTCTTCTTGTCAGGTTTATCAAAGATTATATGGTTGTAGAAATGTTTTGTTGCTTCTGATGCCTCTGTTCTGTTCCATTGGTCTATATCTCTGTTTTGGTACCAGTACCATGCTGTTTTGATCACTGTAGCCTTGTAGTATAGTTTAAAGTCTGTTAGTGTTATGCCTCCCGCTGTGTTCTTTTTGCTTAGAATTGACTTGGCTATGCGGGCTCTCTTTTGGTTCCATATGAAGTTCATGGTGGTTTTCTCCAGTTCTGTGAAGAAATTCAATAACTGTTTGATGGGGATAGCATTGATTGTGTAAATTGCTTTGGGCAGAAAAGCCATTTTCACGATATTGATTCGTCCTAACCACGAACAGGGAATGTTTCTCCAAATTTTTGTGTACTCTCTTATGTCGTTGAGCAGTGGTTTGTAGTTTTCTTTAAAGTGGTCCCTTATGTTCCTTGTGAGTTTTATTCCGAGGTATTTTATTTTTTTGTAGCAATTGTGAATGGCAGTAAGTTCTTGATTTGGTTCTCTTTAAGTCTGCTATTGGCACATAGGAATGCTTGTGATTTTTGCACATTGATTTTATATCCTGAGATTTTACTGAGGTTGCTTATTCGTTTCAGGAGCTTTTGGGCTGAGGTGATGGGGTCTTCTAGGTATACTAGCATGTTGGCTGCAAATGGAGACAATTTGGCTTCCACGTTGCCTAATTGAATACCCTTTATTTATTTTTCTTGCTTGATTGCTCTGGCTAGAACTTCCAGTACTATGTTAAATAGGAGGGGTGAGAGAGGGCATCCTTGTCTCATGCTGGATTTCAAAGGGAATGCTTCCTGTTTTTGACCATTAAATATGATATTGTTTTTTGTATGTCATAAATAGCTTTTATTACTTTGAGATATGTTCCATCAATACAAAGTTTATTGAGGGTTTTTAGCATAAATGGCTGTTGAATTATGTCAAATGCCTTCTCTGCGTCAATTGAGATAATCATGTGGTTTTTGTTTTTGCTTCTGTTTATGTGGTGAATTACAATTATAGACTTTCATGTGTTGAACCAGACTTGGATCCCCGGGATGAATTCTACTTGATCATGATGGATAAGTTTCTTAATGTGCTGTTGCCATCGGTTTTCCAGTATTTTATAGAAGACTTTTGCGTCTATGTTCATCATGGATATTGGCCTGAAGTTTTCTTTTCTTGTTGAGTCTCTGCCGGGTTTTGGTATCAGGATGATGTTGGTCTCATAAAATGATTTGGGAAGGGTTCCGCCTTTTTGAATTATTTGGAATAGTTTCAGAAGGAATGGTACCAGCTCCTCTTTGTGTGTCTGGTAGAATTCGGCTGTGAACCCCTCTGGACCTGGCCTTTTTTGTGTGGTAGGCTCTTAATTGCTGCCTCAAATTCAGACCTTCTTATTGGTCTATTCATAGTTTCGGCTTCCTCCTGGTTTAGGCTTGGGAAGACACAGGCGTCAAGGAATTTATTCATTTCTTCCTGGTTTACCAGTTTATGTGCATAGAGTTGTTTGTAGTATTCTCTGATGATGGTTTGAATTTCTGTGGAATCTGTGGTGATTTCCCCATTATCGCTTTTTATTGCATCTATTTGGTTGTTCTCTCTTTCCATTTTCATCAGTCTGGCTAGTGGTCTGTCTATTTTGTTGATCTTTTCGAAAAACCACCTTTTGGATTTATTGATTTTTTGAAGGGTTTTTCTTGTCTCTATCTCCTTCAGTTCTGCTCTGATCTTAGTTATTTCTTGTCTTCAGCTAGGTTTTGAGCTTTTTTGATCTTGCTCCTCGAGCTCTTTCAATTTTGATTATAGGTTGTCAATTGTAGATCTCTCCACTCTTCTCATGTGGGCACTTATTGCTATATATGTTCCTCTACCGACTGCTTTCAATGTGTCCCAGAGATTCTTGTACGTTGTGGCTTCGTTCTCGTTGGTTTCAAAGAACTTCTTTATTTCTGCCTTCATTTCATTGTTTATCCAATCAACATTCAAGAGCCAGTTGTTGAGTTTCCATGAAGCTGTGTGGTTCTGAGTTATTTTTCGAATTCTGAGTTCCAACTTGATTGCACTATGGTCTGAGAGACTGTTATGATTTCAGTTGTTTTGCATTTGCTGAGGGGTGCTTTACTTCCAATTATTTGGTCAATTTTGGAGTAGGTGTGATGTGGTGCTGAGAAGAATGTATATTCTGTGGATTTGGGGTGGAGAGTTCTGTAAATGTCTATCAGGTTTGCTTGTTCCAGGTCTGAGTTCAAGTCGTGTATATCCGTGTTAATTTTCTGTCTGGTTGATCTGTCTGATATTGACAGTGGAGTGTTAAAGTCTCCCACTATTATTGTGTGGGAGTCTAAGTCTCATGTAAGTCATTAAGAACTTGCCTTATATATCTGGGTGCTCCTGTATTGGGTCCATATATATTTAGAATCGTTAGCTCTTCTTGTTGTATCGATCCTTTTACCATTATGTAATGACCTTCTTTGTCCCTTTTGATCTTTGTTGCTTTAAAGTCTATTTTATCAGAGATGAGAATTGCAACTCCTGCTTTTTTTTGCTCTCCATTTGGTTGGTAAATCTTCCTCCATCCCTTTAGTTTGAGACTTTGTGTATCCTTGCGTGTGAGGTGGGTTTCCTGGATACAGCATACTGACGGGTTTTGGCTTTGTATCCAATTTGCCAGTCTGTGTCTTTTGATTGGTGCATTGAGCCCATTTACATTTAGGGTTAATATTGTTATGTGTGAGTTTGATACTGCCATTTTGAAGCTAGCTGGCTGTTTTGCCCATTGGTTCATGTAATTTTTTCATTTTGTTGATGCTCTTTAGCATTTGGTATGCTTTTATAATGGCTGGAACGAGTTGTTTCTTTCCATGTGTAGTGGCTCTTTCAGGAGCTCTTGTAAAGTATGCCTAGTGGTGTCAAAATCTCTGAGTACTTGCTTGTTCATGAAGGATTTTATTTTTCTGTCACTTATGAAGCTCAGTTTGGTTGGATATGAAATTCTGGGTTGAAAGTTTTTTTCTTTAAGGATGTTGAATATTGGCCCTCACTCTCTTCTGGCTTGTAGAGTCTCTGCCGAGACATCTGCAGTGAGTCTGATGGGCTTTCCTTTGTGAGTGACCTGACCTTTCTCTGTGGCTGCCCTTGTATTTTCTCCTTGATTTTAACCCTGGTGAATCTGACGATTATGTGCCTTGGGGTTGCGCTTCTTGCAGAGTATCTCTGCGGTGTTCTCTGTATTTCCTGGAGTTGACTATTGACCTGTCTTGCTAGGTTGGGGAAATTTTCCAGGATAATATCTTAAAGAGTGTTTTCCAGCTCGGATTCATTCCCTTCATCACATTCTCGTACACATATCAAAAGTAGGTTTGGTCTCTTCACATAGTCCCACATTTCTTGGAGATTTTGTTCATTCCTTTTTGCACTTTTTTCTTTAATCTTGGTTTCTCGTTTTATTTCATTGAGTTGATCTTCGACTTCTGATATTCTTTTTTCTGCTTGGTCAGTTCGGCTGTTGAAACTTTTGCATGCTTTGCGAAGTTCTCCTATTGTGTTTTTTAGGTCCTTCAATTCATTCATATTCCTCTCTAAGTTGTCCATTCTTGTTATCATTTCCTCAAATATTTTTTCAAGGTTTTTAGTTTCTTTGCACTGATTTAGAACATGTTCTTTTAGCTCACTGAAGTTTCTCATTATCTACTTTCTGAAGTCTGATTCCGTCATTTTGTCACACTCATTCTCTGTCCAGCTTTGGTCCCTTGCTGGTGAGGAGTTTTGGTTTTTTGTAGGAGGAGAAGTGTTTTAGTTTCGGGTGTCTTTCTCTTTTTGCCCTGGTTTCTTCCCATCTTTATGGATTTATCCAACTGTCGTCTTAGTAGTTGCTGACTTTTTAATTGGGTCTCTGTGTGGATGCCCAGATTGTTGATGATGAGGTATTTCTGTTACTTAGTTTTTCTTCTAATGGTCTAGCCCCTCTGCTGTACGAGTGCTGAGGTCCACTCCAGGCCCTGCTTTTCTGGGGTACACCTGTAGCAGCTGCAGAACAGTGTGGGATGCTAACAGTTTGTTCCAGAATGATGCCTGCCAAATGTCAGTCTGATTAGTCCTTTTTGGGGTGACTCTTTGGATATGCAGGGGTCAAGTGGCTTCTTGAGGAGACAGCCTGTGCTTTATATGAGCTCCAGTGTTGTGCTGTAAGCTCTGTTGTTCCTTCAAGGCTGTTGCAAAAATGTGTTTATATCTGCTGCAACAGAACCCATAAAACCCTTCTGGTTTTTTCCCCCGCTTAGATGCTCTGTCTCAGGGATGTGGGGCTTTCTTTGGGAGTATCTGTTGTACTGTCCTGCAATGCTAGGAGGCAGTCTATTAACTATTTGCCTACTGGGGATCCGCCCAGCTAGCGCAGGTCCGCCCTGTTGCTGCGAGTTTCCATTATGCTGTGGCACACTCCGCCCTGCTGGCAGAGTCTCTCTGTTATGGCAGGTTGCCTTGGCAACAGCAGGCTGCATCAGCTTTGGGCGGTACTTCAGTAGGGGTGGATTGTGTTCATAGTGGCAGACGCCCCACCCCCACCGGGCTGCACCGTCATAGATGCTGGCAGCAAAACTCTCAGCCCAGAGCACCTCCAAACGCTGCCCTGCTTGGCCCTGTGAGAGTGGGACCCGCTAAGCCCGATCCACCAGTTCCCTGCCTCAGGGTCCATCCTCTCTTTCTCTCTCTCCCTCTCCCCAAGCTGAACAGTTGACTCTCTCACTGGCGCCCCAGTAACCTGCTGATAGGGCATTGGGCTCCGTGCAATCTCCCATGCCGCTGCCCACTGCACCGGCTCAGATCACGTTTTCCAGGAATCTCCTGGCCTGGCTCATTGTCCAAGTCCCGTTCAATCAGATGGACATGCCAATCTGCCTTTCCACATCTCATATTGCCTGTTTAGCAGGGCACCCGGACCAGTGAGTTCTGTGCCAGGTGCCACTGTGATGCGGCGCCAGCCGAACCGGCCCCGTGAGCCAGCTACGCTAGAGCTAGCATCCCGTGTCTCCTCCACACCTGGGACTTTCAAAGTTCTGTGGGCAAAAAACGTCCATCCGGCAATGTGGCTAGGACTCACCCTCTGTGCATTCACTGAGAGCTGCAATCTTGAGTCACCTCTACGACGCCATCTTCAGGTGTGCATTATTTAGTGAGACTCCGAAGGAGGAGATAGAAGTATTTCCTGACTATTTATCCAGGTGTGTACATTTAGTGAGGCCCTCAATGGGTAGCCATAGGAAAGAGACATCTGACTATTCCACAGGTGTGAATTATTTGTGATTCTCTGAATGAGTGGCCATAAAATATAAACTCCAGACTATATCAAAAGTGGGTAACATTTAGTGAGGCTGTAAAAGAGGGGCCATAAAAACAGAATTCTAATGACTCCACATGTGCGTTATTCACTGTTTTGTCTGAGTCAGTAGCCATATGACATAGACTACTCATTATTATCCATGTGTGCATTAATCAAACAGGCTCATATGACAGGCCATATGAAATAGACTCCTTACTATTGCCCCATTGTGCATTGTTTGGTAATGCTGTGATTGAGTGTCCATAAGACTTGGACACTGACTATTCCCAAGGTGTGTATTATTCAGTGAGATTCTGAACGAGTGACCACATAACATAAACACTTGACTCTATCCTCTTGACTATTTTTCAGTTCTGCATTGTCCACTGAGTCGCTGAGTGAAGAGTCATATCAAATTGTCTCCAGACTATTCCTTAGCTGTGCATTATTCAACGAGTCTCTGAATAAGTGGCTATATATAATATAATCCTGTGTATTTTCCAGATATATATGATTCCTCACTGAGGTTCTGAATAAGTGGCCATGTGAAATACACTTTTGAGGTTTTCATAGTTCTGTATTATTATGTGAATCTTTGAATGATTGGCCATAAAATATATCCTCCTGAATGCTCCTCAGGCATGCGATTTTACATTTGGCTCTAAATGAGTGGCTATACGAAATAGAATTTTAACTTTTCCCAAGGTGTATGTTATTCAGTTAGTCTCTGAATATGTGGCTATAGGAAATAGAATTCTGACTACAATACAGGTGTTTCTTATTCAAGGAAGCTCTAAAATTGATGCCACATGTAATAGCATCCTGAGTATTTCCCAGGTATGTATTATTCACTGAGGCTCTGAAACTTTGGCAATATAAAATTGTTTTCTGACTTGTCCACAGGCGTGTATTATTGACTCTGACTCTAAATATTTGGGCATGTAAAATAGACAAGTGACTATTCCAAAGTTGTGTATTACTCCCTTAGGCTTCGATTTTGTGGCCATATAAAATAGTCTAGTGTCTATTTCACACGTGTGCATTATTCCCTGAGGGTGTAAATGAGAGCCTATATAAAGTAGACTCCTAACACTTCCCTAGGTGTGCCTTACTCAGTGAGGCTCACTTTGTGTGACCATATAAAACAGGATGCTGCTATATTAAATATTTGTATTATTTAGTGAATCTCTGAATGAGTGTCTCTATGAAATAGACTGCTGAGTACTTTACATTTGTGCATTTTTCACTGAGGTTACGAGTCATTGGCCATATAAATTGGAATCTGGACTAATCCACACGTGCATATTATCCACTGAGGCTATGAATGAGTGTCCTAATAAAATAGACTCCTGGCTACTCCACGGGTGTACATTATTTACCGAGGCTCTGAATGAATGTCCATCGAAAATAGACTCCAAATTATTCACCAGGTGTGTATTATTCAGTGACCAGGTGTGTATTATTCAGTGAGGCTCAGAAGATATGGCCATATTAATTAGATTCCTTACAACATAAAGGACCTGTTTTATTCACTGTTGCTCTTAATATGTGTCTACATGAAATAGACTCCTGACTACATCACGTTATTCAGTGACACTCCGAATTCGAGCTCACATGAAAATGTCTCCTGACTATTCCACAGGTGTGCATTATTTAGTGAGACTCTGAATGAAGGGATATATGTAAATTCTGACTATTTTCCCAGGTGTGTAAACTTAGTGAAGCTCTTAACGTGTGGCCATAGGAAAGAGTCTCCTGACTATTCCACAGGTGTGCATTATTTAGTGAGACTCTGAATGAGAGGATAATTGTAATTTCTGACTATTTCCCCAGGTTTGTACCCTTAGTGAGGCTCTTAACGAGTAGCTATAGGAATGAGACTTCTGACTATTCCGCAGATGTGCATTATTTAGTGATTCTCTGAATGGGCGGCCTTAAAAAATAAACTCCAGACTATATCGCAATTGTGTAATATTCAGTGAGGCTGTGAAAGAGGGTCCATAAGAATCAGACTTCTAATTACTTTACATGTGCATTATTCACTGTTTGTCTGAATCAGTAGCCGTATGACATAGACTACTCATTATTATCCATGTGTGCATTAATTAAACAGGCTCTGTTTGAGTGTCCATACCAACTAGACTCCAGAAACTGCCCCTGGTCTGTGTTACTCATCGATACACAAAATTAGAGTACATATGAAATAGACTCCTGTCTATCACACAGGTGCCTATAATTCAGCAAGGCACATAAACCTTGGCTATGTTAAACAGCGTCCAAATTACTCTATAGAAGTTTACTATGCACTGAAACTATGAATGATAGACCATAAAAAATAGACACCTGAGTATTGCCCCATTATGAGTTATTCAATAAGGTGCTAAATGCGTGGTAGTATCAAATAGAATCCTGAGGATTCTTCAGGTGTATATCACTCAGTAAGGCACAAAATGAGTGGCCATATAAAAAAATGCTCGAGTATTACTCTGGTAATCATTATTCACTGAGGCTCTAAATGAGTAGCTACATGATGTAGACTCTTAACTCTTCCCCAGGTGTGTATTATTGAATGAGACTCTGACTAAGTGGGCATAAAAAAGAGACTCAGGTGTATTGCCCAGGTGTTCATTACCTACAGAGTGTCCGAATGTGTAGGCATTTGAATTAGACCCTTGACTATTTTTGAGGGCAGGATTCATCACAGAGGCCCTGAACGAGTGGCCATATGAAAGAGATTCCTTACTTTTCAGATATACATATTATTCACTAAAACACTGAAATAATGCTCTTCTGAAATAGAACCCATTTTACTCCACAGGTGTGCATACGTTTTTGATTCACCAAAGAAAACACAATATGAAACAGACAAGTGATTATTCCCTACATGTGCAGTATTCGAAAAGGCTTTGATTTTGTGGCCATATAAAGTAGACTAGTGTCTATTCCACATGTTTGCATTATTTCCTGATTCTGTAAATTAAAGGCTATATAAAGTAGACTCCTAACACTTCTCTTGGTGTGCATTACTCAGTGAGGCGCTTTTAGTTTAACCATATGACACAGGATGCTGTCTATCTCAAATGTTTGTATTATTCAGTGAATCTCTGAATGAGTGTCTATATGAAATAGACTACTAAGTATTTTACATTTTTGCATTTTTCACTGAGGTTATGAGTCAGTGGCCATATAAATTTGAATCCTGACTAATCCACAAGTGCATGTTATCCACTGAGGCTATGAATGAGTGTCCTAATAAAATAGACTCCTGGATACTCCACAGGTGTACATCATTGTCTGAGGCTCTGAATATATGTCCATCGAAAATAGACTCCAAATTATTCCCCAGGTGTGTATTATTCAGTGAGACTCAGAATATGTTTCCATATCAATTAGATTTCTTAGTATATCAAGTGTCTGTCTTATTCACTGAAGATCTGAATATGTGTCTACATGAAATAGACTCCTGACTACACCACATTATTCAGTGACACTCCGAATTAGAGGCCACATGAAAAAGTCTCCTGACTATTCCACAGCTGTGCATTATTTAGTGAGACTCTGAATTAGGGGATAAAGGTAAATTCTGACTATTTTTCCAGGTGTGTACACTTAGTGAGGCTCTTAATGAGTGGCCATAGGAAAGAGACTTCTTACTCTTCCGCAGGTGTGCATTATTTAGTGATTCTCTGAATGAGTGGATATAAAAAATAGACTCCAGACTATGTCACAAGTGTGTAATATTCAGTGAGGCTGTGAAAGAGGGGCCATATGAAACAGACTTCTAATTATTCCACATGTGCATTATTCACTGTTTTTCTGAATGGGTAGCCATATGACATAGACTCCTAATTATTATCCATGTTTGCATTAATCAAACAGGTTCTATTTGAGTGTCCATACCAAAGAGACTCATGACCCTGCCCCAGGTGTGTATTACTCAGCGATACACAAAATTAGAGTTCATATGAATTAGACTCATGACTATCACCCAGGTGTGTATTATTTTTTTTAATTTTTATTGCATTATAGGTTTTGGGGTACATGTGCAGAACGTGCAAGATAGTTGCATAGGTACACACATGGCAGTGTGTTTTGCTGCCTTCCTCCCCTTCACCCACACTTGGCATTCATCCCCAGGCGTGTATCATTAACGAAGGCACTTAATTCGTGACTATCTTAAACAGCGTCCTGATTACTTCATAGAAGTTCATTGTTCACTGAAACGTTGAATGATAGAAAATATAAAATAAACATCAGACTATTGCTCCATTGTAAATTATTCAATATGGTTCTTAATGCGTGGTAGTATCAAATAGAATCCTGAGGATTCTTCAGGTGTATATCACTCAGTGTGGCACAAAATGAGTGGCCATATAATAAATGCTCGACTATTACCCACGTGTGCATTATTCACCGAGGCTCAAAATGAGTGGCTACATGAAGTAGACTCTTAAATATTCCTTTGTTGTGTATTATTGAATGAGACTCTGACTAAGTGGGCATAAAAAAGAGACTCAGGTGTATTGCCCAGGTGTTCTTTACCTACAGATTCCCTGAATATGTATCCATTTAAAGTAGACACTTGTTTATTTTTAAGGGAATTTTTCTTCACAGAGGGCCTGAACGAGTGGCCATGTGATAGAAATTCCTTACTTTTCAGATATACGTATTATTCACTAAAACAGTGGAAGAGTGGCCTTCTTAAACAGAACCCATTTTACTCCACAGGTATGCATTAGTTTTTGATTCACCAAATGAATAACCATATGAAACAGACTAGTGAATATTCCCCACATGTGCAGTATTCAAAAAGGTTCTGTATGATTGTCTGTATCAAATAGTCTCCTGACTCTGACACGTGAGTATCATTCACGAAGCTGCTTAATTTGGCCTACCTTCAATAGGGTCCTGACTACTCCACAGCTCTTTATTACGCACTGAAGCTCTGAATGAGAGGCCATATGAAATAGACTCTTTACTATTGCCCCATTGTGTATTATTCGGTAATGCTGTTATTGAGTGGCCATATGACTTGGACTCTGACAATTCCCAAAGTGTGTATTCTTCAGTGAGATTCTGAACGAGTGACCACATACCATAAACTCCTGACTCTATCCTCTTGACTATTTTTCAGTTCTACATTGTCCACGGAGTCGCTGGATGTAGGGTCATATCAAATAGTCTCCAGACTATTCCTTAGGTGTGCCTTATTCAGTGAGTCTCTTAATAAGTGGCTATATATAATATAATCCTGATTATTTTCCAGATATATATAATGTGTCACAGAGGATCTGAATAAGCGGCCATGTAAAATACACTCCTGACGTTTCCATAGGTCTGTGTTATTCAGTGAACCTCTGAATGAGTGGCCATAAAATGGAGACTCATGAATACTCCTCAGGCGTGCGTTTTGACATTCAGCTCTAAATGAGTGGCTATACGAAATAGAATCCTGACTTTTACCAAGATGTGTATTATACAGTTAGGCTCTGAATATGTGGCTATAAGAAATAGAATTCTGACTACAATACAGGGGTTTCTTATTCATTGAAGCTCTGAAATTGATGCCACATGTAATAGCGTCCTGAGTGTTTTTCTGGTATATATTATTCACTGAGGCTCTGAAACTTTGGCCATATGAAATTGTTTTCTGACTAGTCCACAGGTGTGTATTATTGCTTCTGACTCTAAATATTTGGGCATATGTAATAGAATAGTGACTATTCCATAGTTGTGTATTACTCACACAGACTTTGATTTTGTGGCCATATAAAATAGGTTAGTGTCTATTCCACACGTGTGCATTATTCCCTGAGGCTGTAAATGAGACGCTATATAAAGTAGACTCCTATCACTTCCCCAGGTTTCCATTACTCAGTGAGGCTGTTTTTGTGTTACCATATGAAAAAGGGTGATGTCTAGATTTAATATTTGTATTATTCAGTGAATCTCTGAATGAGTCTCTATATGAAATAGACTGCTGAGTACTTTACATTTGTGCATTTTTCACTGAGGATATGAGTCAGTGGCCCTATAAAATGAAATTCTGTCTAATCCACACGTGCATATTATCCACTGAAGCTATTAATGAGTGTCATAATAAAAAAGACTTCTGGCTACTCCACAGTTGTACATTATTTTCCGAGGCTCTGAATGAATGTCCATCGAAAATATACTCCAAATTATTCCACAGATGTGTATTATTCAGTGAGGCTCAGAGGATGTGGCCATATTAATTAGATTCCTTACTGTAACAAGGGCCTGTCTTATTCACTGTGGATCCTAATATATGTCTACGTGATATAGACTCCTGACTACACCACATTATTCAGTGACACTCCGAATTAGAGGCCACATGAAAAAGTCTCCTGACTATATCACAGGTGTGCATTATTTAGTGAGACTCTGAATGAGGGGATAAAGGTAAACCCTGACTATTTTCCCAGGTGTGTACACTTAGTGAGGCTCTTAACGAGGGGCCATAGGAAAGAGAATTCTGACTATTCCGCAGGTGTGCATTATTTAGTGATTCTCTGAATGAGTGGCCATAAAAAATAGACTCCAGACTATATCACAATTGTGTAATATTCAGTGAAGCTGTGTAAGAGGGGCCATATGAATCAGACTTCTAATTACTCCACATGTGCATTATTCACAGTTTTTCTAAATGAGTAGCCATATGACATAGACTCCTCATTATTATACATGTGTGCATTAATCAAACAAGCTATGTTTGAGTACCCATACCAAATAGACTCCTGCCCCTACCCCAGGTGTGTATTACTCAGCGATACACAAAATTAAAGTTTATATGAAATGGACTCCTGACTATCACCCAGGCGTGTATCATTCAGGAAGGCACTTAATTAGTGGCTATCTTAAACTGCATCCTGATACTCCATAGAATTTCAATATTCACTGAAACTGTGAATGATAGACCACATAAAATAGACACCTGACTATGGCTGCCTTGTGAATTATTCAATAAGGTTCTAAATGAGTGGTAGTATCAAATAGAATCCTGAGGATTCGTCAGGTGTATATCACTCAGTGAGGCACAAAATGAGTGGCCATATGAAAAATGCTGGACTCCAAGTGTGGGTGAAGGGGAGGAAAGCAGCAAAGCACACTGCCATGTGTGTACCTATGCAACTATCTTGCTCGTTCTGCACATGTACCCCCAAACCTATAATGCAATAAAAATTAAAAAAAATAAAATAAAATAAAAAAGAAAAAGAAATGCAACACTTTACTATGACGTAGTTCATAGTCTATGAACTATGAACTATGTCGTAGTCTGACTATGATAATGTTAAAAATGTAATGGGATATAATATTTCCTTAAAGATTATATCAAATTTGATGTGTTCAAGTAAACAAATATGAAATTCAGAGTTCCTTACTGATCTCAATCAAATAAAAAGTCCAGTCTTTAAAAAAGAAAAAAAAAGAAAAATGCTGGACTCTTACCCTGGTGTGCATTATTCCCTGAGGATCTAAATGAGTGGCTACATGAAGTAGACTCTTAACTCTTCCCCAGGTGTGAATTATTGAATGAGACTCTGACTAAGTGTGCATAAAAAAGAGTCTCAGTTCTCAGCACCACATCACACCTACTCCAAAATTGACCACATAATTGGAAGTAAAGCACTCCTCAGCAAATGCAAAACAACTGAAATCATAACAAACAGTCTCTCAGACCATAGTGCAATCAAGTTGGAACTCAGAATTCAGAAAATAACTCAGAACCGCACAGCTTCATGGAAACTGAACAATTGGCTCTTGAATGTTGATTGGATAAACAATGAAATGAAGGCAGAAATAAAGAAGTTCTTTGAAACCAATGAGAATGAAGACACAACGTACCAGAATCTCTGGGACACATTTAAAGCAGTCTGTAGAGGAAAATATATAGCAATAAGTGCCCACATGAGAAGAATGGAGAGATCCAAAATTGACACCCTATCGTCAAAATTGAAAGAGCTAGAGGAGCAAGATCAAAAAAGCTCAAAACCTAGCCGAAGACAAGAAATAACTAAGATCAGAGCAGAACTGAAGGAGATAGAGACAAGAAAAACCCTTCAAAAAATCAATAAATCTAAGAGCTGGTTTTTCGAAAAGATCAACAAAATAGACAGACCACTAGCCAGACTGATAAAAAAGAAGAGAGAGAACAACCAAATAGATGCAATCAAAAACGATAAAGGGGAAATCACCACAGATTCCACAGAAATTCAAACCATCATCAGAGAATACTACAAACAACTCTATGCACATAAACCAGTAAATCAGGAAGAAATGGATAAATTCCTGGATGCCTGTGTCCTCCCAAGCCTAAACCAGGAGGAAGCCGAAACTATGAATAGACCAATAACAAGGTCTGAAGTTGAGGCAGCAATTAAGAGCCTACCACACAAAAAAAGCCCAGGTCCAGATGGGTTCACAGCCGAATTCTACCAGACACACAAAGAGGATCTGGTACCATTCCTTCTGAAACTATTCCAAATAATCCAAAAAGAGGGAACCCTTCCCAAATCATTTTATGAGACCAACATCATCCTGATACCAAAACCTGGCAGAGACTCAACAAGAAAAGAAAACTTCAGGCCAATATCCATGATGAACATAGATGCAAAAATCTTCAATAAAATACTGGCAAACCGATTGCAACAGCACATTAAAAAACTTATCCATCATGATCAAGTAGGATTTATCCCGGGGATGCAAGGCTGGTTCAACATACGCAAGTCTATAAATGTAATTTACCACATAAACAGAAGCAAAAACAAAAACCACATGATTATCTCAATTGATGCAGAGAAGGCATTTGACAAAATTCAACAGCCCTTTATGCTAAAAACCCTCAATAAACTTGGTATTGATGGAACATATCTCAAAGTAATAAAAGCTATTTATGACAAACCAACAGCCAATATCATACTTAATGGGCAAAAACTGGAAGCATTCCCTTTGAAATCTGGCACTAGACAAGGATGCCCTCTCTCACCACTTCTATTCAACATAGTACTGGAAGTTCTAGCCAGAGCAATCAGGCAAGAAAAAGAAATAAAGGGTATTCAAATAGGAAAGGTGGAAGCCAAATTGTCTCTATTTGCAGACGACATGATAGTATACCTAGAAGACCCCATCACCTCAGCCCAAAAGCTCCTGCAACTGATAAGCAACTTCAGCAAAGTCTCAGGATATAAAATCAATGTGCAAAAATCACAAGCATTCCTATACACCAATAACAGACTTAAAGAGAACCAAATCAAGAACGAACTGCCATTCACAATTGCTACAAAGAAAATAAAATACCTAGGAATACAACTCACTAGGAATGTAAGGGACCTCTTTAAGGAAAACTACAAACAACTGCTCAATGAAATAAGAGAGGACACAAACAGATGGAGAAACATTCCATGTTCGTGGTTAGGAAGAATCAATATCGTGAAAATGGCTATACTGCCCAAAGTAATTTACACAATCAATGCTATCCCCATCAAACTACCATTGAATTTCTTCACAGAACTGGAAAAAACCACCATGAATTTTATATGGAACCAAAAAAGAGCCCGCATAGCCAAGTCAATTCTAAGCAAAAAGAACACAGCGGGAGGCATCACACTACCAGACTTCAAACTATACTACAAGGCTACAGTAATCAAAACAGCATGGTACTGGTACCAAAACAGAGATATAGACCAATGGAACAGAACAGAGGCATCGGAGGCAACACAACACATCTACAACCATATTATCTTTGATAAACCAGACAAAAACAGGCAATGGGGAAAGGATTCCCTATTTAATAAATGGTGTTGGGAAAACTGGCTAGCCATGTGCAGAAAGCAGAAATTGGACCCCTTCCTGACACCTTACACTAAAATTAACTCCAGATGGATTAAAGACTTAAACGTAAGACCCGACACCATAAAAACCCTAGAGGAAAATCTAGGCAAAACCATTCAGGACATAGGAGTAGGCAAGGACTTCATGAACAAAACTCCCAAAGCATTGGCAACAAAAGCCAAAATAGACAAATGGGACCTAATCAAACTCCACAGCTTCTGCACAGCAAAACAAACAGTCACTAGAGTGAATCGGCAACCATCAGAATGGGAAAAAATCTTTGCAGTTTACGCATCTGACAAAGGGCTGATATCCAGAATTTACAAAGAACTCAAACAGATTTACAGGAAAAAAACAAACAAGCCCATTCAAAAATGGGCAAAGGATATGAACAGAAACTTTACGAAAGCAGACATACATGAGGCCAGCAAACATATGAAAAAGTGCTCATCGTCATTGGTCATTAGAGAGATGCAAATCAAAACCACATTGAGATACCATCTCACACCAGTTAGAATGGCGATCATTAAAAAATCTGGAGACAGCAGATGCTGGAGAGGATGTGGAGAAATAGGAACACTCTTACACTGTTGGTGGGAGTGTAAATTAGTTCAACCATTGTGGAAGACAGTGTGGCGATTTCTCAGGGACCTAGAAATAGAAATTCCATTTGACCCAGCAATCCCATTACTGGGTATCTATCCAAAGGATTATAAATCGTTCTACTATAAGGACACATGCACACGAATGTTCATTGCAGCACTGTTTACAATAGCAAAGACCTGGAACCAACCCAAATGCCCAACGATGATAGACTGGACTGGGAAAATGTGGCACATATACACCATGGAATATTATGCAGCAATCAAAAATGATGAGTTTGTGTCCTTTGTAGGGACATGGATGAATCTGGAGAACATCATTCTCAGCAAACTGACACAAGAACAGAAAAAGAAATACCGCATATACTCACTCATAGGTGGGTGAGAAAAATGAGAACACGTGGACACAGAGAGGCGGTCTACTATACACTGGGGACTGTTGGGGGGAATGGGGGAGGGACAGCAGGGGGGGGCTGGGGGGGATAGCCTGGGGATGAATACCAAGTGTGGGTGAAGGGGAGGAAAGCAGCAAAGCACACTGCCATGTGTGTACCTATGCAACTATCTTGCTTGTTCTGCACATGTACCCCCAAACCTATAATGCAATAAAAATTAAAAAAAAAAAAAAAAAAAAAAAAAAAAAAAAAAAAAAAAAAAAGAGTCTCAGGTGTATTTCCCAGGTGTTCATTACTTACAGAGACGATGAATGTGTAGGCATTTGAAGTAGATCCTTGACGGTTTCTGAGGAGAGTTCTATTCACACAGGCCCAGAGTGAGTGGCCATGTGAAAGAGATTCCTGACTTATCAGATATACATATTATTCACTAAAGCAGTGTAAGAGTGGCCTTATGAAATAGAAGCCATTTTACTCCACAGGTATGAGTTATTTTTTGATTCTCCAAACGAATCACCATATAAAACAGATTTTTGATTATTCTCCACATGTGCAGTAATCGAAAAGTTTCTGTATGAGTGTCGATATCAAATAGTCTCCTGATTCTGACACATATGTGTATCATTCACGGAGCTGCTTAATTTGGGGCTACCTTAAATAGGGTCCTGACTACTCCACAGCTCTTATAAACGCACTGAAGTTCTAAATGAGAGTCCACATGAAATAGACTCCTTACTATTGCCTCTTTGTGCATTATCCCGTAATGCTGTGATTCAGTGGCCATATGACTTGGACTCTTACTATACCAAAAGTGTGTATTCTTCAGTGAGATTCTGAACGAGTGACCCCATAACATAAACTTCCGACTCTACCATCTTGACTATTTTTCTGTTCTGCATTGTCCACTGAGTCAATGGGTGTAGGGTCATAACAAATAGTCTTTAGACTCTTCCTTATGTGTGCATTATTCAGTGATTCTCTGAATAAGTGGCTATATATAATATAATCCTGATTATTTTCCAGATATATATGATTCTTCACTGAGGTTCTGAATAAGTGGCTATGTGAAATACACTCCTGACGTTTCCATAGATCTGTATAATTCTGTGAAGCTCTGAATGAGTGGCCATAAAATAGAGACTCATGAATACTCCTCAGGCGTGCGTTTTTACATTCGGCTCTAAATGAGTGGCTATACGAAATAGAATCCCGACTATTTCCAAGGTGTATGTTACTTAGGCTATAGGCAATAGAATTCTGACTACAATACAGATGTTTATTATTCAATGAAATTCTGAAATTTATGCCACACGTAACAGCGTCCTGAGTCGTTCTGAAGTATGTATTATTCACTGAGGATCTGAAACTTTGGCCATATGAACTTGTTTTCTGACCATACCACAGGCGTGTATTATTGACTCTGACTCTAAATATTTGGGCATATGGAATAGACTAGTGACTATTCCAAAGTTGTGTATTACTCACTCAGGCTTTGATTTTGTGGCCATATAAAATAGACTGGTGTCTATTCCACACGTGTGCATTATTCCCTAAGGCTGTAAATGAGAGGCTATATAAAGTAGAATTTTATCACTTCCCCAGGTGTGCATTACTCAGTGAGGCTCTTTTTGTGTGACCATAGGAAACAGGATGTTGTCTATCTTAAATATTTGTATTATTTACTGAATCTCTGAATGAGTGTTCACATGAAATATACTTCTGAGTACTTTACATTTGTGCATTTTTCATTGAGGTTACGTGTCAGTGGCCATATTAAATGGAATCCTGACTAATCCACACGTGCATATTATCCACTGAGGCTATGAATGAGTGTCCTAATAAAATAGACTCCTGACTTCTCCACAGGTGTACATTATTTACCGAGGCTCTGAATGAATATCATCGAAAATAGACCCAAAGTTATTCTCCACGTGTGTATTATACAGTGAAGCTCAGAAGATATGGCCATATTAATTAGATTCCTTACTATATCAAGGCCTGTTTTATTCACTGGGGCTCTGAATATGTGTCCACATAAAATATACTCCTGACTACATCACATTATTCAGTGACACTCCGAATTAGAGGCCACATGAAATAGTCTCCTGACTATTCCACAGGTGTGCCTTATTTAGTCAGAATGTGAATGAAGGGCTAAAGGTAAATCCTGACTATTTCCTCAGGTGTGTACACTTAGTGAGGCTCTTAGCGAGTGGCCATAGGAAAGAGACATCTGACTATTCAGCAGGTGTGCATTATTTAGTGATTCTGAGAATGAGTGGCCATAAAAAATAGACTCCAGTCTATATCACAAGTGTATAATATTCACTGAGGCTGTGAAGCATCCTCTGTGTACCCCCTTTCTCCTGTGTGTATCACCTCTATCCTGTTTGTATCCTCCTCTCTCCTGTGTGTATCCTCCTCTCTCCTGTGTGTACGCCCTTTTTTCTTTGTGTATCCCACTTACCTGTGTGTATCCTCCTCTTTCCTGTGTGTATCCGCCTTTCTCCTTCTCCCTCCTGTGTATATAACACTCTCCTGTGTATATCTCCGTCTCTCCTGTGTGTATTCTTCTGTCTCCTGTGTGTATCCTGCTCTCTTTTGTGTGTAAACTCCTCTATCCTTTGTGTATCTTCCTCTCTCCTGTGTGTATCACCCTGTTCTCTGTATCTTTTTCTCTACTGTGTGTATTCCCCTCTCTCCTGTGTGTATCCTCTCCCTCTTGTGTGTATCCCTCCTCTCGCGTGTGTATCCCCCACTCTCCTGTGTGCATCCCCGCTCTTTACTGTGTGTATCCCACAATCTCCTGTGTGTATCCTCCTCTCTCTTGTGTGTATCCCCCTCTCTCTTTTGTGTATCCCCTCTCTCCAGTGTGTATCCTACTCTCTGCTTTGTGAATCATCCTCTCTTCTGTGTGTACACCCTGTTCTCATGTGTGTATCCCTCTCTCCTGTGTGTATTCTCCCCTCTCCTGTGTCTATCCTCCTTTTTCCTGTGTATATCTTCCTCTTCTGTGTGTATGCCCCTCTCTCCTGTGTATATCCTTCTCTACTGTGTTTATCCTCCTCTCTCCTGTGTGTATCCTCCTTTTTTTCAGTGTATCCTCCTCTCTGCTGTGTGTATCCCCCTCTCTCCTGTGTGTGTCACTACTCTTCTGTGTGTATCCCACTCTCTCCTGTGTGTATCCCCATCTCTTTTGTGTGTATCTTCCTCTCATTTGTGTATCCTCCTTTCTCCTGTGTGTATCCTCCTCTCTCCTATGTGTATCCTCCACTCTGCTGTGTTTATCCTCCTCTTCTTTGCGTTTATCCCCCTCATTCCTGTGTGTAATTTTTTTCTCCTATATGTATTTTCCTCTCTGTTGTGTGTATCCTCCTCTCTCCTGTGTGTATACCCCTCCCTTTTTGTGTATGCTGCACTCTACTGTTTTTATCCCCCACTCTCCTGAGTGTATTCCCCTCTCTCCTGTGTGTATCCTTCTTTCACGTGTGTATCCTCCTGTCTCCTGTTTGCATAATTTTCTCTCCTGTGTGTATCCTCCTCTCTCCTTTCTGTATCCTCCTCATTTTTGTGTGTATCCTCCTCTCTATTGTGTGTATCCTCCTCTATTCTCTGTGTATTTTTCTCTCTTCTCTGTGTATGCTTCTCTCTCCTGTGTTTATCCCACTCTTTTGCGTGTATCCTTTTTTTCCTGTGTGTTTCCCCCTCTATTCTCTGTGTATCAGCCTCTCCTTTGTGTATGCCTTTGTCTCTTTTGTGTATTCTCTTCTCTCCTGTGTGTATCTTCTCCTCTCATTTGTGTATTTTCTTCTCTCCTATGTGTATCCTCCTCTCTCCTGTGTGTGTCCTCCACTCTGCTGTGTTTATCCTTCTCTCTTTTGCGTTTATCCCACTCATTTCTTTGTGTATCTTCCTTTGTCCTCTGTGTATTTTCCTCTCTCTTGTGTGTATTTTCCTCTCTTCTGTGTGTATCCTCCTCCTCATTTGTGTATGCTGCACTCTCCTGTTTGTATCCCTACTCTCCTGAGTGTATTCCCCTCTCTCCTGTGTGTATCCTCCTCTCTCCTGTGTGTATCGTCCTTTCAGGTGTGTATCCTCCTCTCTCCTGTTTGTATCATTTTCTCTCCTGTGTGTATCCTTCTCTCTCCTTTCTGTATCCTCCTTTCTTTTGTGTGTATCCCCCTCTCTCCTGTGTGTACCCCCCTCTTCTGCGTGTATCCTTTTTTCTGTGTGTATCCCCCTCTCACCTGTGTGTATCAGCCTCTTCTTTGTCTATGCCTTTGTCTCTTATGTGTATTCTCCTCTCTCATGTGTGTATCTTCCTCTATAATGTGTATATCCTCCTCTTCCCTGTGTGTATCTTCCTCCCCCTGTGTTTATCCCACTGTCTCCTGTGTTTATCATTTTTTCTTCTCAGTGTATCCTCCTTTCACCTGTGGGGATCCTCCTCTCTCCTGTGAGTGTCATCCTCCCTCGTGTGTGTATCTTCCTCTCTCCTTGTGTATCCTTTTCTATTCTGCGTGTATTTCCCTGTCTCCTGTATGTATCCTCCTCCCTACTGTGTGTATTTTCTTTTTTTCCGTCGGTATCCCTCTCTCTCCTGTGTGTATCTTTCTCTCTCCTGTGTGCATCCTCCTGCATCCTGTGTGTATCCTTCTCTCTCCTTAGTGTATGCCCCTCTCTTCCCTGTGTATCCCCCCTCTACTGTGTGTATCCTCCTCTTTGCTCTGTGTATCCTTTACTCTCCTGTGTGTATCCTCCTCTCTTTTTTTTTTAAACAACAGTCATTTAATATTTCTTATGCATCCACAGGTCATCTCGGTGGTTCTGAGGATGTGAGCTGAACTCACTTATGTACCTGCAGTCAATGGCCTGGGGAGTTTTGTTAATCTTGGGCTCTCTCTCACATATCTGAGGTCTTGGCTGGGCCTAGTAGGCTGACTCTGCTCTGCCCCATAGGTTGCTCCCTTGAGCAGGCTAGCCTGAGCATTCTGTATAGAAAAAGCAGAGGAGCAAAGAGAGAAGAGATGTATGCCAGGTTTCCTGAGGCCTAGACTCTGGAACTCACACATCACTTTTGCCACATTTTTTGGTCAGTGCTACAATAGCACTTTGGTGTTATTACATGCAATTGGTCAGTGTTACAAGAATAGCCCAGATTCAAGAGATGAGGAAATAAATGGACTCTTCATGGTGGAAGGAACTACAAAGTCACACTGCAGAGGATGTGGATCCAGGGAGAAGTAGAAAATCTGAACCAATTTGCAATCAATTCAAGCATTACTGTTTTAAAAAAAAAACAATTAAAAAACACTATTTATTATAATATTCTTTATCTTGCTCTTCTATTAATTTGGTTACCATTCATTTGTTTTACATTTTTCCTCAATTCCCATCATTTAAGATATACAATGTCTTAAAGAGGAAACAAATTTCTCAAAATGCATTTTTATATTTACCAAAAGGAAAGGAAAGTTTTCTGATTATTTTCCTTAAAGAAAAAAGGGCAAAATCTCATATACTTAAGGGCCATTTTGCATCTGACTTTGTGAGTTGGACATGGTCATACTTGCTGCCTTCAATCTCAGTAAAGCCATAGGCATGTTTCTCCCAGAAGAATAAGCACTGGGTAAGGAATGCAGCAGGAAGTTGATAACACACATATATTAGTGTGATATTTTAGCTGTGAGTGATGCAGAGCCCTCATCTGGAAAGCAGGATGATCAGATAGCTGTGCTGACCTCCAATAGCTTGGTGTAGAATAACTCCCATGTTAATAGTGTGCCCTGCTGGTTTTCGGCAAATGCAAGCACATTGGCCATTCCCAAGAGATGTTTAGGTAACACATTTATTTTTCTTATCAATCAACATAAGGATTTCTAAGAATTGCCTGGGAATCCCTTGGAAATAACAAAGGTGTTTCCACTCCTTATACCCTGACTTGCCTTCATCTGATCAAAAAAGTCATGCTTAGTGTTTTCTGTGAGCATGAGTAAGTTAGTGATTTTATTATTACTGAATTGGGTATTGATTACTGAAAGGAAGACGTGATATCTAGCAATCAAGGGATCTAACATAATCAAAAACTTGGTGATGTCTTTATGATCTAATGTAATTTTAAGATTTATAAAGATCTTTTGAACGTAATTTCTTTTTCTTTTCTTTCCTCTTTTTTTTTAATTTTTATTGCATTATAGGTTTGGGGGTACATGTGCAGAACGAGCAAGATAGTTGCATAGGTACACACATGGCAGTGTGCTTTGCTGCTTTCCTCCCCTTCACCCACACTTGGTATTCATCCCCAGGCTATCCCCTCCAGCCCCCACTGCTGTCCCTCCCAAATTCCCCCCAACAGTCCCCAGTGTATAGTAGACCGCCTCTCTGTGTCCACGTGTTCTCATTTTTCTCACCCACCTATGAGTGAGTATATGCGGTATTTCTTTTTCTGTTCTTGTGTCAGTTTGCTGAGAATGATGTTCTCCAGATTCATCCATGTCCCTACAAAGGAAACAAACTCATCATTTTTGATTGCTGCATAATATTCCATGGTGTATATGTGCCACATTTTCCCAGTCCAGTCTATCATGGTTGGGCATTTGGGTTGGTTCCAGGTCTTTGCTATTGTAAACAGTGCTGCAATGAACATTCGTGTGCATGTGTCCTTATAGTAGAACGATTTATAGTCCTTTGGATAGATACCCAGTAATGGGATTGCTGGGTCAAATGGAATTTCTATTTCTAGGTCCCTGAGGAATCGCCACACTGTCTTCCACAACGGTTGAACTAACTTACACTCCCACCAACAGTGTAAAAGTGTTCCTATTTCTCCACATCCTCTCCAGCATCTGCTGTCTCCAGATTTTGTAATGATCGCCATTCTAACTGGTGTGAGATGGTATCACAATGTGGTTTTGATTTGCATCTCTCTAATGACCAATGATGATGAGCAGGTTTTCATATGTTTGTTGGCCTCATGTATGTCTTCTTTTGTAAAGTTTCTGTTCATACCTTTGCCCATTTTTGAATGGGCTTGTTTGTTTTTTTCCTGTAAATCTGTTTGAGTTCTTTGTAAATACTGGATATCAGCCCTTTGTCAGATGCGTAAACTGCAAAGATTTTTTCCCATTCTGATGGTTGCCGATTCACTCTAGTGACTGTCTCTTTTGCCGTGGAGAAGCTGTGGAGTTTGATTAGGTCCCATTTGTCTATTTTCGCTTTTGTTGCCGATGGTTTTGGTGTTTTGTTCATGAAGTCCTTGCCTACTCCTAAGTCATGAATGGTTTTGCCTAGATTTTCTTCTAGGGTTTTTATGGTGTCGGGTCTTACGTTTAAGTCTTTAATCCATCTGGAGTTAATTTTAGTGTAAGGTGTCAGGAAGGGGTCCAGTTTCTCCTTTCTGCACATGGCTAGCCAGTTTTCCCAACACCATTTATTAAATAGGGAATCCTTTCCCCATTGCCTGTTTTTGTCTGGTTTATCAAAGATCATATGGTTGTAGATGTCGTGTGTTGCCTTCGATGCCTCTTTTCTGTTCCATTGGTCTATATCTCTGTTTTGGTACCAGTACCATGCTGTTTTGATTACTGTAGCCTTGTAGTATAGTTTGAAGTCTGGTAGCGTGATGCCTCCCGCTGTGTTCTTTTTGCTTAGAATTGACTTGGCTATGCGGGCGCTTTTTTGGTTCCATATGAAATTCATGGTGGTTTTTTCCAGTTCTGTGAAGAAATTCAATGGTAGTTTGATGGGGATAGCATTGATTGTGTAAATTACTTTGGGCAGTATAGCCATTTTCACGATATTGATTCTTCCTAACCACGAACATGGAATGTTCCTCCATCTGTTTGGGTCCTCTCTTATTTCATTGAGCAGTTTTTTGTAGTTTTCCTTAAAGCGGTCCCTTACATTCCTAGTGAGTTGTACTCCTAGGTATTTTATTTTCTTTTTCTTTTTTTTTTTAATTTTTATTGCATTATAGGTTTGGGGGTACATGTGCAGAACGAGCAAGATAGTTGCATAGGTACACACATGGCAGTGTGCTTTGCTGCTTTCCTCCCCTTCACCCACACTTCGTATTCATCCCCAGGCTATCCCCCCCAGCCCCCCCTTCTGTTCCTCCCCCATTCCCCCCAACAGTCCCCAGTGTATAGTAGACCGCCTCTCTGTGTCCATGTGTTCTCATTTTTCTCACCCACCTATGACTGAGTATATGCGGTATTTCTTTTTCTGTTCTTGTGTCAGTTTGCTGAGAAGGATGTTCTCCAGATTCATCCATGTCCCTACAAAGGACACAAACTCATCATTTTTGATTGCTGCATAATATTCCATGGTGTATATGTGCCACATTTTCCCAGTCCAGTCTATCATCGTTGGGCATTTGGGTTGATTCCTGGTCTTTGCTATTGTAAATAGTGCTGCAATGAACATTCGTGTGCATGTGTCCTTATAGTAGAACGATTTATAGTCCTTTGGATAGATACCCAGTAATGGGATTGCTGGGTCAAATGGAATTTCTATTTCTAGGTCCCTGAGGAATCGCCACAATGTCTTCCACAATGGTTGAACTAAAGAGAACCAAATCAAGAACGAACTGCCATTCACAATTGCTACAAAAAAAATAAAATACTAAGGAATACAACTCACTAGGAATGTAAGGGACCTCTTTAAGGAAAACTACAAACAACTGCTCAACGAAATAAGAGAGGACACAAACAGATGGAGAAACATTCCATGTTCGTGGTTAGGAAGAATCAATATCGTGAAAATGGCTATACTGCCCAAAGTAATTTACACAATCAATGCTATCCCCATCAAATTACCATTGAATTTCTTCACAGAACTGGAAAAAACCACCATGAATTTCATATGGAACCAAAAAAGAGCCCGCATAGCCAAGTCAATTCTAAGCAAAAAGAACACAGCGGGAGGCATCACGCTACCAGACATCAAACTATACTACAAGGCTACAGTAATCAAAACAGCATGGTACTGGTACCAAAACAGAGATACAGACCAATGGAACAGAACAGAGGCATCGGAGGCAACACAACACATCTACAACCATATTATCTTTGATAAACGAGACAAGAACAGGCAATGGGGAAAGGATTCCCTATTTAATAAATGGTGTTGGGAAAACTGGCTAGCCATGTGCAGAAAGCAGAAACTGGACCCCTTCCTGACACCTTACACTAATATTTTATTTTCTTTGTAGCAATTGTGAATGGCAGTTCGTTCTTGATTTGGTTCTCTTTAAGTCTGTTATTGGTGTATAGGAATGCTTGTGATTTTTGAACATTGATTTTATATCCTGAGACTTTGCTGAAGTTACTTATCAGTTGCAGGAGGTTTTGGGCTGAGGTGATGGGGTCTTCTAGGTATACTATTATGTCGTCTGCAAGTAGAGACAATTTGGCTTCCACCTTTCCTATTTGAATACCCTTTATTTCTTTTTCTTGCCTGATTGCTCTGGCTAGGACTTCCAGTAATATGTTGAATAGAAGTGTTGAGAGAGGGCATCCTTGTCTAGTGCCGGATTTCAAAGGGAATGCTTCCAGTTTTTGCCCATTAAGTATAATATTGGCTGTTGGTTTGTCATAAATAGCTTTTATTACTTTGAGATATGTTCCATCAATACCAAGTTTATTGAGGGTTTTTAGCATAAAGGGCTGTTGAATTTTGTCAAATGCCTTCTCTGCGTCAATTGAGATAATCATGTGGTTTTTGTTTTTGCTTCTGTTTATGTGTTGAATTACATTTATAGACTTGCGTATGTTGAACCAGCCTTGCATCCCCGGGATGAATCCTACTTGATCATGATGGATAAGTTTTTTAATGTGCTGTTGCAATCGGTTTGCCAGTATTTTATTGAAGATTTTTGCATATATGTTCATCATGCATATTGGCCTGAAGTTTTCTTTTCTTGTTGAGTCTCTGCCAGGTTTTGGTATCAGGATGATGTTGGTCTCATAAAATGATTTGGGAAGGTTTCCCTCTTTTTGGATTATTTGGAATAATTTCAGAAGCAATGGTACCAGATCCTCTTTGTGTGTCTGGTAGAATGCGGCTGTGAACCCATCTGGACCTGGGCTTTTTTTGTGTGGTAGGCTCTTAATTGCTTCCTCAACTTCAGACCTTGTTATTGGTGTATTCATAGTTTCGGCTTCCTCCTGGTTTAGGCTTGGGAGGACACAGGCGTCCAGGAATTTATCCATTTCTTCCTGATTTACTAGTTTATGTGCATAGAGTTGTTTGTAGTATTCTCTGATGATGGTTTGAATTTCTGTGGAATCTGTGGTGATTTCCCCTTTATCTTTTTTTATTGCATCTACTTGGTTGTTCTCTCTCTTCTTTTTTATGAGTCTGGCTAGTGGTATGTCTATTTTGTTGATCTTTTCGAAAAACCAGCTCTTAGATTTATTGATTTTTTGAAGGGTTTTTCTTGTCTCTATCTCCCTCAGTTCTGCTCTGATCTTAGTTATTTCTTGTCTTCGGCTAGGTTTTGAGCTTTTTTGATCTTGCTCCTCTAGCTCTTTCAATTTTGACGATAGGGTGTCAATTTTGGATCTCTCCACTCTTCTCATTTGGGCACTTATTGCTATATATTTTCCTCTACAGACTGCTTTAAATGTGTCCCAGAGATTCTGGTACGTTGTGTCTTCATTCTCGTTGGTTTCGAAGAACTTCTTTATTTCTGCCTTCATTTCATTGTTTATCCAATCATCATTCAAGAGCCAGTTGTTCAGTTTCCATGAAGCTGTGCGGTTCTGAGTTATTTTCTGAATTCTGAGTTCCAACTTGATTGCACTATGGTCTGAGAGACTGTTTGTTATGATTTCAGTTGTTTTGCATTTGCTGAGGAGTGCTTTACTTCCAATTATTTGGTCAATTTTGGAGTAGGTTTGATGTGGTGCTGAGAAGAATGTATATTCTGTGGATTTGGGGTGGAGAGTTCTGTAAATGTCTATCAGGTTTGCTTGTTCCAGGTTTGAGTTCAAGTCCTGGATATTCTTGTTAATTTTCTGTCTGGTTGATCTGTCTGCTATTGACAGTGGAGTGTTAAAGTGTCCCACTATTATTGTGTGGGAGTCTAAGTCCCTTTGTAAGTCATTAAGAACTTGCCTTATATATCTGGGTGCTCCTACATTGGGTCCATATATATTTAGAATCGTTATCTCTTCCTGTTGTATCGATCCTTTTACCATTATGTAATGACCTTTTTGTCCCTTTTGATCTTTGTTACTTTAAAGTCTATTTTATCAGAGATGAGAATTGCAACTCCTGCTTTCTTTTTGCTCTCCATTTGCTTGGTAAATCTTCCTCCATCCCTTTATTTTGAGCCTTTGTGTATCTTTGCATGTGAGGTGGGTTTCCTGGATACAGCACACCGATGGGTTTTGGTTTTTTATCCAATTTGCTATTCTGTGTCTTTTGATTTGTGCATTTAGCCCATTTACATTCAGGGTTAATATTGTTATGTGTGAATTTGATACTGCCATTTTGATGCTAGCTGGCTTTTTTGCTCATTGGTTCATGTACATTCTTCATTTTGTTGATGGTCTTAACATTTTGTATGCTTTTACGATGGCTGGAACTGGTTGTTTCTTTCTATGTGTAGTGCCTCTTTCAGGAGCTCTTGTAAAGCAGGCCTAGTGGTGACAAAATCTCTGAGTACTTGCTTGTTCGTGAAGGATTTTATTTTTCCTTCACTTATGAAGCTCAGTTTCGCTGGATATGAAATTCTGGTTTGAAAGCTCTTTTCTTTAAGGATGTTGAATATTGGCCCCCGCTCTCTTCTGGTTTGTAGAGTCTCTGCCGAGAGATTTGCTGTGAGTCTGATGGGCTTCCCTTTGTGCGTGACCTGACCTTTCTCTCTGGCTGCCCTTAGTATTTGTTCCTTCGTTTCAACCCTGGTGAATCTGACGATTATGTGCCTTGGGGTTGCTCTTCTTGCAGAGTATCTTTGTGGTGTTCTCTGTATTTGCTGGACTTGAATATTGGCCTGTCTTGCTAGGTTGGGGAAATTTTTCTGGATAATATACTGAAGAGTGTTTTCCAGCTTGGATTCATTCTCTTCATCACATTGTGTTACACCTATCAAACGTAGGTTGGGTCTCTTCACATATTCCCACATTTCTTGAAGATTTTGTTCATTCCTTTTTGTGCTTTTTTCTTTAATCTTGGTTTCTCGTTTTATTTCATTGAGTTGATCTTCAACTTCTGATATTCTTTCTTCTGCTTGGTGAATTCGGCTGTTGAAACCTGTGCATGCTTCCCGAAGTTCTTGTGTTGTGTTTTTCAGCTCCTTCAATTCATTCATATTCCTCTCTAAGTTGTCCATTCTCGTTATCCATTCCTCGAATCTTTTTTCAAATCTTTTTTCAAGGTTCTTAGTTTCTTTGCACTGGTTTAGAACATGTTCCTTTAGCTCACTGAAGTTTCTCATTATCCACTCTCTGAAGTCTGATTCCGTCATTTCGTCACATTCATTCTCCGTCCAGCTTTGTTCCCTTGCTGGTGAGGACTTTTGGTCCTTTTTTGGAGGTGAGGTGTTTTGGTTTCGGGTGCTTTCCTCCTTTTTGCGCTGGTTTCTTCCCATCTTTATGGATTTATCCGCCTGTCGTCTTAGTATTGGCTGATTTTTCAATTGGGTCTCTGTGTGGACACTGAGATTGTTGATGATGAAGTATTTCTGTTACTTAGTTTTCCCTCTAATGATCTATCCTCTCTGCTGTATGAGTGCTGAGGTCCACTCCAGGCCCTGCTTGTCTGGGGTATACCTGCAGCAGCTGCAGAACAGTGAGGGATGATACCAGTTTCTTCTTCTGCTGCCCTTGTTCCAGAATGATGCCAGCCAAATGTCAGTCTGATTAGTCCTCTTCTGGGGTGACTCCTTGGATATACAGGGGTCAGGGAGCTGCTTCAGGAGACAGTCTGTGCTTTATAGGAGCTCCAGTGCTGAGCTGTGGGCTCCGTTGCTCATTCAGCGTTGTTGGGAGGTTTTGTCTCCTGCAATAGAACTCATAAAACACCACTCTTATTTGTTTTTTTTTCACCCTTAGATGCTCTGTCTCAGGGAGTTGGGGCTTTCTTTATGAGTAACTGTTGCACTGTCCTGCCCCACTAGGTGGCAGTCTATTCACTATTTGCCTGCCGGGCCTCTGACCTGCTAGCGCGGGTCTGCCCGGTGGCTGCCTGGCGGAGTCTCTCTGTTATGGCAGGTTGCCTCGGCAACGGCAGGCTGCGTCAGTCCTGGGCGGTACTTAAGTGGGGGTGCACTTCATCAGCAATGGTGGATGCCCCTCCCTGACCGGGCTGCACCGTCCTAAATGCCGGCAACAAAACTCTCAGCCCAAAGCGCCTCCAGTCGCCGCCCTGCTTGTCCCCCTGAGTGTGGGACCCGCCGAGCCCGATCACCCAGCTCCCTGCCTCAGAGTCCGTCCTCTCTCTCTCTCTCTTCCTCTCCCCAAGCTGAACGGTCGACTCTCTCACTGTCGCCCCAGGAGCCTGCTGATAGGGCACTGGGATCCGTGCAATCTCCCATGCCACTGCCCACTACCCCGGCTCAGATCACGCTTCCCAGAAACTCCTGGTCTGGCTCATTGTCCAAGTCCCGTTCAATCAGATGGACATGCCAATCTGCCCTTCCAAATCTCAGATTGCCGGTTTAACAGGGCACCCAGACCAGTGAGTTCCACGCCGGGTCCTGCTGCAGTGCCGGCCGAAGAGGCGGTGGGAGCTGGCTGCGTTAGCCGGCTTCTAGCGTCCCGTGTCTCTCCCACACCTGGGACTTTCAACGCTCTGTGGGCATAAAAGGAACATCCGAGAATGCGGCTAGGACTCACCCTTTGCACCTTCACCGAGAGCTGCAATCCTGAGTCACCTCTATGACGCCATCTTGCCTCCCTCGCTTTCTCTTTTGTTTTTATCTTCCTCTCTCCTGTGTGTATCTTCTTCTTAACTTTGTGTATCCCTTCTCTCTCCTGTGTTTATTGCCCTCTCTCTTGTGGGTATCCTCCTCTCTCCTGTGTATATCTTTTCTCTCTCCTGTGTTTATCCCCCTCTCTTTTTTGTGTATTTCCCTCACCTGTGTGTATACCCCTCTCTCCTGTGTGTATACCCCTCTCTCCTGTGTGTATCCCCCTCTCTCCTGTGTATATCCCCCTCTCTATTTTGTGAATTCCCATCTCTCCTGTGCGTATCAATCTCTCTCCTGTGTGTATGCTCCTCTCTTTTGTGTGTATCCTCCTCTCTCCTGTGTGTATCCTCCTCTCTCCTGTGTGTATCTACCCTCTCTCCTGTGTGTAACGCCCTCTGTCCTCTGTGTATTAACCTCTCTCCTTTGTATACTCCTCTCTTCTGCGTGTATCCTCCTCTCTTTTTTGTGTATCTTCCTCTCTCCTATATGTATTTCCCTCTCTCCTGTCTGTATGCCCATCTCTCCTGTCTGTATTTTCATCTCTTGTGTGTATCCCCCTCTCTCTTGTGTATGTTTACCTGTCTCCTGTTTGTATCCAACTCTCCTGTGTGCATCCGCCTCTCTCCTGTGTGTATGCCCTTCTCCTGCTTGTATCCTCCTCTCTCCTGTGTGTATCCCTCTGCTTTCTTGTGTGTTTCCCCCTTCTTTCCTGTGTGTAACGCCTTTCTTTCCTGTCTGTATCACCCCTTTCTCCTGTGTGTATCCCTCTCTCTCGTGTGTATCTCCTCTCTCCTGTTTGTTTTCTCATATCTTCTGTGTGTATCCTCCTCTCTCATGGGTTTATGCACCTCTGTTCTGTGTGTATCACCCTTTCCTGTGTGTATTCTTCTCTCTCCTGTGTACATCTCTCTCACTTTTGTGTATTCCCCTCATTTGTGTGTATAGCCCTCACTCCTCTGTTTATTCCACTCTCTTCTGTGTGGATCCCTCTCTCTTTTCTGTGTATCGCCCTCTCATCTGTGTGTCCTCCTTTCATCAATGTGTATCCTCATCTCTTTTGTGTGTATCTTTTCTCTCTCCTGTATGTATGCACCTCTCTTCTTTGTGTATTCCTCTCACCTTTTTGTATACCCCTCTCTCCTGTGTGTATCTTCCCTCTCTCTGGTGTGTATACCCCTCTCTTTTGTGTGTATCTCCCTCGCTCCTGTGTGCATTCTTTTCTATTCTGTGTGTATCCATTTCTCTTCTGTGTGTATCATTCCCTCTCATGTGTGTATCTCCTTTTTCTTCAGTGTGTATTTCTCTCACTTCTGTGTGTATCCCCCTCTCTCCTGCGGGTATCCTCTTCTGTGCTGCGTGTATCCTCCTTTCTCCTGCATGTATCCTCCTCTCTCGTGTGTATACCCTTCTCCTGTGTGTAAACCCCTCTCTTTTATTTGTATTTTGTCTCTCCCGTGTGGATCCCCTTTATCTTGTGTGTATCGCACTCTCCTGTGTGTATGCTCCTCTCTCTTTTGTGTATCCGTCTCTCTCCTGTGTGTATCTTCCTTTCTCCTCTGTGTATTCTTTTTTACTGTGCGTATCTTCCTCCTTCTGTGTGTATCCCACTCTCTCCAGTGTGTAGCCTCTCCCTTCTCTGAGTATGCCCAACTCTCCTGTGTGTATCTCCCTCTCTCCTGTTAGTATCCCCCCTCTCCCCTGTGTGTATCTTTTCTCTCACATTTGTGTATCTTACTCTCTTCTGTGTGTATCCCCCTCTTTATTGTGTGTATCCCCCTTCTCTCCTATGGCTATCCTTTTTTCTCCTGTGTGTACACACACTCTCCTTTGTGTATCCTCCTCTTTCCTGTGTGTATCCGCCCTCTCTCCTGTATGTAACACCCCCTCTTCTTTCTGTATTCACCTCTCTCTTGTGTATACTCCTCTCTTTTGAGTGTATCCTCCTGTCTCCTTTGTGTATCTTCCTCTCTCTTATGTGTATCCCCGTCTCTCCTGGGTGTATGACCCTCTCTCTTGTGTGTATTTCCCTCTCTCCTGTTTGGATCCCTCTCTCTCCTGTGTGTATACCCCTCTCTCCTGTGTGTATTTCTCTGTCTCCTGTATGTATACAACTCTCCTGTGTGTATCCTCCTTTATCCTGTGTGTATACCCCTCTCCTGTGTGTATACTCCTTTCTCCTGTGTGTATCCTCCTCTCTCCTGTGTGTATCCTCCTCTCTCCTGTGTGTATCCCTTCAATTTTCTCTTTGTTTCCTTCTCTCTCCTGTGAATAACACCTTTCTTTCCTGTGTGTATCACCCCTTTCTCCTGTGTGTATTCTTTTCTCTCTTGTGTGTATCCCGTCTCTCCTGTTTGTTTCCTCCTCTCTCCTGTGTGTATCCGCCCTCTCTCCTGTGTATGCCCTCTCTCCTCTGTGTATTAACCTCTCTCCTATGTATGCTCCTTTCTTCTGCGTGTATTCTCCTCTCTTTTTTGTGTATCTTGCTCTCTCCTATGTGTATTTTTTTGTCTCTCCTGTCTGAATGCCCCTGTCTCTCGTGTGTATTCCCCTCTCTATTGTGTGGATTCCTCTCTCTCCTATATGTATCCCCCTCTCCTGTGTGTATACCCTTTCTCCTGTGTATATTCCCCTCTTTTGTTTGTACTTCCCTCTCTCCTGTGTATATTTCCCTGTCTCCTGTATGTATCCAACTCTCCTGCGTGTATCCCCCTCTCCTGTGTGTATGCCACTCACCTGTGTGTATTCTCTTCTCTCCTCTGTGTATCCTCCTCTATCCTGTGTGTATCCTCCTTTCTCCTGCGTGTATCAGTCCGCTTTCCTGTGAGTTTCCCCCCTCTCTCCTGTTTGTTTTCTCTTCTCTCCTGTGTGTATCATCCACCCTCCTGTGTTTATGCCCCTCTCTCCTGTGTGTATCACACCTTTCTGTGTGTATTTTCCACACTCCTGTGTGTATCCCACTTTCTCCTGTGTGTATGCCTTTTTTTGGGGTGTATGCCCCTCTCTCCTGTGTGTATCTCCCTCTCCTATGTGTATCCTCCTATCTCCTGTGTGTATCCTTTTCTCTCCTGTGTGTATCCTCTCTCCTGTGTCTGTCCCCCTCTATCCTTTGTGTATCCTCCTCTCTCCTGTGTGTATCTCACCCTCTCCTCGGTGTATCTCTTTCTCCTGTGCGTATTCCCCTCTTTTCTGTGTGTATCTCCCACTCCTGTGTGTATCCTCTTCTCTTCTGTGTGTATCTTCCTCTCTCCTCTGTGTATCCTCCTCTCTCCTGTGTGTATCTTCCTCTCTCCTGTGTGTATCACCTTCTCTCCTGTGTGTATCCTCCTTTTTCTTGTGTGTATTTCCCTTTTTCCTGTGTGCATCTTCCTCGCTCCTGTGTGTATTTCCCTCTTTTGTGGGTATCACTTTCTCCTTTGTGTATTTCCCTCTCTCCTCTGTGTTCCCCACTTTTCTGTGTGTATACCCCTCTTTCCTGTGTGTACCCTTCTCTCACCTGTGTGTATCCCTCGCTCCTGTGTGTATCCTCCTCTCCTTTGTGGTATTCTTTTTCTTCCTGTGTGTATCATTCTCTATTTTGTGTGTATCCCCTTCAATCCTGTTTGTATTTTTCTGTGTATGCCCCTCCCTCCTCTGTGTATTTTTCTCTCCTATGTGTATCTTTTTCTCTCCTGTGTGTATCCTTTTGTCTCCTGTTTGTATCCCCCTCTCTCCTGTTTGTATCCTTCTCTCTTTTGTGTGTATCCTCCTCTCTCCTGCGGGTATCCTGTTCTCTTCTCTATGTATGCCCCTCTCTCTTGTATGTATCCCCCTCTCCTCTGTGTATTTTTCTCTCCTCTGCATATCCCCTTTTCTTCTGTGTGTATCCCCCACTCCTGTGTGTATCTTTCTCTCTTCTCTGAGTATACTCCTCTCTCCTATGGGTGTCTTCCTCTCTCCTGTATGTATCCCCCCTCTCCTGTGTGTATCCTTCTCTCTCCTGTGTGTATCTTCCTTTTTCCTTGTTTATTTTCATTTCTCCTGTGTGCATCCTTCTCACTCCTGTGTGTATTTTTCTCTCCTGTGTGTATCTCCCCTTTTCTGTGTTTATGCTCCACTCCGTTGTATTTATTTTTTTCTCGGCTGTGTGTATTCCTCGCTCCTTTGTGTATTTTCCTCTGTCCTGTGTGTATCCCCCTTCTTTCCTGTGTGTATTTTTCTCTCTTCTGTGTGTATCCCCCTCTCTTCTGCGGGTATCCTCCTCTTTCCTGCGTGTATCATTTTTTCTCCTGCGTGTGTCCTTTTCTCTCCTGTGTGTATACCCCTCTCTCTTATGTGTATTTCCCTGTCTCCTGCGTGGATCCCCCTCTCTGTTGTGTGTATTGCCCTCTCCTGTGTGTATCCTCCTCTCTCCTGTGTGTATCCTTTTCTCTTCTGTGTGTATCCTTCTTTCTCCTGTGAGTATCCTCCTCTCTACTGTGCGTATTTTCCTCCTCTTCTGTGTATCCGACTCTCTCCAGTGGGTATCATCTTTCTTATGTGTGTATGCCCCACTCTCCTTTGTGTATCCCCATCTACCCTGTGTGTATCCCCCCTCTAGCCTTTATGTATTCTACTCACTTCTGTGTGCATACCCCTCTTTCTAGTGTGTATCCCCCCTCTCTCCTGTGTGTATCCACCCTCTCCTGTGTGTATCCTCCTCTTTTCTCTTTGTATCTTTCTCTCTCCTTTGTGTATCCACTTCTCTACTATGTGTATCCTTCTCTCTACTGTGTGTATCCCCCCTTTTTGTGTGTATTCTCCTCTCTCCTGTGTGTATTCTTCTTTCTCTTGTGTATACCCTCCTCTCTTCTTTGTGTATCCTCCACTCTCCTGTGTGTATCCCCATTTTTTCTTTGGGTATTTTTCTTTATACTGCGTGTATCTTCCTCTCTCCTGTGTGTATCCTCTTCTCTCCTGTGTGTATCCTCGTCTCTTTTGTATTTACCCCCATCTTTGCTGTGTGTATCCTCCTCTCTCCTGTGTATCTTCCTCTCTCCTGTGTGTATACTTCTCTCCACTGTGTGCATTCTCGTCTCCTCTGTGTTTATCCTTCCTTCCTGTGTGTATACCCCTCTCTTCTGAGTGTATCTCTCTTCCTCCCGTGTGTATGCCCCACTCTCCTGTGTGTATCTTCCTCTCTCCTGTGTGTATCTGCCCTCTCCTGTGTGTATCCTTTCCTTTCCTTTGTGTATCCACTTCTTTTCTTTGTGTATCCCCTTCTCTCCTTTGTTCTTCCCCCTCTCTCTTGTGTTTATCTCCCTCTTCTGTGTGTATTTTCTTCTCCTGTTTGTTTTCTCCTCTCTACTCTGAGTATCCCCTCTCCCGTGTGTATGCCCCTCTCTCCTGTGTGTATTTCCCTCTCCTCAGTGGGTATCCTTCACTCTCCTGTGTGTATCCTCCTCTCTTTTGTGTGTATCTTTCCCTATTCTGTGTGTATCCCGCTTTCCCTTTGTGTATCTTTCTCTCTCCCATGTGTATCCTCTTTTTTCCTGTGTGTATCTTCTTCTCTCCTGTGTGTACCCCCCTGTCTCCTGTGTGTACAGCCACTCTGCTGTGTGTATCCTCCTCTCTTTTGTGTGTATCCTGCTCTCTTCTGTGTGTATGCCCCTCTCTCCTGTGTGTATCCCCATCCCCTATATGTTTCCTCTTCTTTTCTGTGTGTATCTTTCTCTTTTGTGTGTATCGCCCTCTCCTGTGTGTATGCTCCTGTCTCTTTTGTGTATCCTCCGCTGTCCTGTGTATATCCTCCTTTCTCCTGTGTGTATCCTCCTTTCTCCTGTATTTATCCCCGTCCCCTTGTGTGTATCCCTCTGTTTTCTGTGTGTATCCCCCTCTCTCCTATGTGTCTCCTTCCCTCTTTTGTGTGTATCCCCCTTTTTCCTGTGTGAATCTTCCTCTCTTCAATGTGTATCCCCCTCTCTCCTTTGTGTATCCTCCTCTCTCCTGCGTGTATCATCCTCTCTCCTCTGTATATGCCCCTCTCTTCTGTATGTATCTCCCTCTCCTGTGTTTTTCCCCTGTCTCTTGTGTGTCTCCCCTCTCTCGTTTGTGTATCCTTCTCTCCTGTGCCTATCTCCGTCTATTCTTTGTGTATCTCCTTCTCCTGTGTGTATCCTTTCCTCTTTTGTGCGTATCTTCCACTCTCCTGTGTGTATCCTTTTCTCTCCAGTGGGTATCCTCCTCACTCCTGTGTGTATCTTTCTACCACTATGTGTATACCCCTCTTTTTTGTGTGTATCCCCCACCCTCGCGTTTGTGTGCCCCACTCTCCTGTGTGTATCTTCCTTTCTCCTGTGTGTATCTCCCTCTCTCCTGTGTATATGCTCCTCTCTCCTGTGTGTATCCTCCTCTTTCCTGTGTGTATCCTCCTTTCTCCTGTGTGCATCTCCCTCGCTCTTGTGTGTATTTCTTTCTCCTGTGTGTATCCCTTTCTCCTTTGTGTATCCACCTCTCTCCTTTGTGTAATCTCCCTCTTCTGTGTGAACGCTTCACTCTCCTGTGTATCCTTCTCTCACCTGTGTGCATTTTTCTCTCCTTTGTGTATCCTCCTCTCTCCTGTGTGTATCCCACTTTCTCCTGTGTATATTTCTCTCTCCTGCGTGTATTCTTTTATCTCCTTTGTGTATCTTTCTCTCTTTTGTGTTTATCCCCCTCTCTCTTGTGTGTATGCCCTTCTCTCTTCTGTGTATTTCCCTCTCTCCTGTGTGTATCCCACTCTCTCCTGTGTATACTCCTATCTCCTGTGTGTATCTCCCTTTCTCCTGTGTGTATTCCCCTGTTCTGTATGTATCCCCCCTCTCCTTTGTGTATTTTTTTAATCTACTGCATGTATTCAACGCTTTTGTGTGTAACCCACTCTTATGTGTGTATACCCCACTCCTGTGTGTATCTCCTTCTCTTCTGTGTGTATATTTCTCTCTCCTCTCTGTATCCTCCTCTCTCCTGTGTGTATTTTCTTCTCTACTGTGTGTATCCCCAATCTTCTGTGTGTATCATTCTCTCTCCTGTGTGTATCCTCCTCTTTTCTGTGTGTATTTTTCTTTTTTCTGTGTGCATCCCTCTCGCTCTTGTGTGTTTTTCCGTCTCCTGTGTGTATCCCTTTCTCCTTTGTGTATCCCCCTCTTTTCTGTGTATCCCCACTTTTCTGTGTTTACACTGTTCCCTCCTGTGTGTATATTTCCTTCACCTGTGTGTATTTCTCTCTCCTCTTTGTATTACATTTTCCTGTGAGTATCCTCCTCTCTTCTGTATGTACCTCCTTTCTACTGTGTTGATCCTTATTTTATGTGTGTATGCCCCCTCCCCTGTGTGTATCCCCTTCTCCTGTGTGTATCCTCCTCTCTCCTGTGTGTATCCTTCTCTCTTCTGTGTGTATCCTCCTCTCTCCTTCGTGTATTCTTTTTTCTTCTTTTTGTATTCCTATCTTTTCTGTATGTATCTTTTTTATCCTGTGTGTATATTCCCTCTCTCCTGTGTGTATCCCCTCTCTCCTCTGTGTATCCCCCTCTCTTCTCTGTCTATCCTCCTCTCTCCTGTGTGTATCCTCTTCTCTCCTGTGTGTATCCCATCTTTTTTTTGTATCCTCCTTTCTTCTGTGTGTATCTTTTCTCTCTCCTGTGTGTATACCCCTCTCTTTTTTCTGTTTTCCCCTCACCTGTGTGTATACCCCTCTCTTTTGTGTATATTTCTCTCTCTCCTGTGTGTATCACCCTCTCTACTGTGTGATATTCCCCTCTATTCTGTGCGTAACCTTCTCTGTCCTGTGTGTATGCTCCTCTCTTTGTGTGTATCCTCCACTCTCCTATGTGTATCCCACCACTCTCCTGTGTGTAACGCCTTCTCTCCTGTGTGTATTTTCCAATCTTCTGCAGGTATCCTCCTTTCTTTTGTGTGTATTCTCCTCTCTTTTGTATTTATCCTTTTCCCTCTATGTGTATTTTCCTCTCTCCTGTGTGTATCCCCCTCCCTCCTGTGTGTATGCTTCACTCTCCTGTGTGTATCCGCCTCTCTTCTTTGTGTATCCCCCCACTCTCCTCTGTGTATCCTCCTCTCTCCTGTGCATAAACCCCTCTCTCCTGTGTGTATTTTTCTCTCCTGTATGTATTCCCCTCACTCCTATGTGCATCCACCCGTCTTCTGTGTTTATCTTTCTCGCCTGTGTGAATCCCTTTCTCTCCTGTGTGTTTCCCCTCTTCTTTGTGTATCCATCTCTCTCCTGTGTGTATCCTCCAATCTCCTGTGTGTACTCTCCTCTCTCCTGTGTGTATCCCCCTCTCTCCTGTTTGTATCCCCATATCTTGTGTTTATCCCCCTCTCTCCTTTGTGTATTTTCCTGTCTCCTGTATGTATCCAACTCTACTGTGTGTATTCCCCTCTCTCTTTTGTGTATGCCCCTCTCCTGTGTTTATACTTTTCTCTTTTGTTTGTATCCTCCTCTCTTTTGTGTGTATCCTTCTCTGTACAGTGTTTATTCCTCTGCTCTCCTGTGTGTTTTCCCCTTCTCTCCTGTGTGTAACACCTTTCTTTCCTGTGTGTATGCCCCCTTTTATCTCTGTGTATCCCCGCTTTTGTGTGTATCCCCTCTCACCTGTTTGTTTCCTCCTCTCTCCTGTGTGTATCCTTTTCTCTCCTGTGTTTACGCCACTCTCTCCTGTGTGTATCACCCTTTCCTGTGTGTATACTTTTCTCTCCTATGTTTATCCCCCATTCTCCTTTTTTATCACCCTTTTATGTGTGTATGCCCCTGTCTGCTGTGTGTATCTTTTCTCCCTTGTGTATTCCTCTCTTTGCTGTGTGTATCCACTTATCCTGTGTGCATCCTCCTCTTTCCTATGGGTATTCTTTCTCTCTCCTGTGCCTATCCCTCCTTTCTCCTTTGTGTAACACCCTCCATCCTGTGTGTATCCCTTCTCTCTCCTGTGCGTATTTCCCTCTCTTTTTTGTGTATCTCCCCCCTCCTGTGTGTATCTTCCTCTCTGCTGCGTGTATCCTGTTTTCTCCTGTGTCTACTTCCCTCTCTCCTGTGTGTATCCACCTCTCCTGTGTGTTTAATTCTCTTTCCTGTGTTTATCCCTTTTTCTCCTGTATGTATCCCCCTCTGATATTTGTTAGTTCCTCTTTTTGTGTGTATTTCCCTCCCCTGTGTTTATCCTACTCTCTGCATTGTGTATCCTTCTCTCTCCTCTGTTTATTCCCTACTCTCCTGTGTGCATCTTTTTGTTTTGTGTATTCCTTTCTCTCCTGTGTGTACCCCCAACTATCCTGTGTGGATCAACACTCTCCGTGTGTATCCTTTCTCTTTCCTGTGTGTATCCCCTCTCTTTTGTGTGTATGCCCCACTTCTGTGTGTATCCACCTTTCTCCTGTGTGCATTATCTTCTCTCCTGTGTGGATCTTTCTCACTCCTGTGTGTATTCCCTCTCTCCTTTGTGTATCCTCCTCTCTGCTGTGTTTATTCACCTCTCTCCTGTGTGTATCCATCTCTCTCATGTGTGTATCCTCTATTCTCCTGTGTGAACCCTAAACTCTCCTGTTTGTTTCACTACTCTCCTGTTTGTATCCTTCTCTCTTCTGTGTATATCCTTCTGTCTACCATGTGTATCCTTCCCTTTTTTTGTGTATCCTCCTGTCCCCTGTGTGTATCCTATTTTTCCTGTGTGAATCTTCCTCACTCCTGTGTGTATTCCCCTCTCCTGTGTGTACACTTCTCTCTCCAGTGTGTATCCTTTTTTGTCCTTTGTGTATCCTCCTCTTTTTTGTGTGTATCATTTTTCTCTCCTGTGTATATCAACCCTCTCTTGTGTGTGTATTTCCTCTCTGTCCTGTGTGTATACCCCTCTCTCCAGTTTGTGTCCCCCTCTCTCCTGGGTGGGTCCCCTCTTTCCTATGTGTAACCCCCTCCCTTTTGTGTGTATACTTTCTATTCCCTGTGTGTATTTCCACTCTCCTCTGTGTATCCCCTCTCCTGTTTGTATCCTCCTCTCTGCTGTGTGTATCCTTTTTTCTCCTATGTGTACGCTTCTCTCTTCTGTGTGTTTCCCCCTGTTCTGTGTGTATCTTCCTTTCTCTTGTGTTTATCCTTTTTCTCCTGTGTGTATCACCCTCTCCTGTGTGTATGCCCCTCTCTCCTGGGTGTATTTCTTTCTCCTGTGTTTATTCTCATGTCTCTTGTATGTATCCTCCACTCTTCTATGTGTATCACCTACACTCCTGTGTGTATCCCCCTCTCTTTTTTGTATCCTCTTCTCTCCTTTGTGTACCCACTGTCTCCTGTGTTTACCCTCCACATTTTTGTGTGTGTAACCCCTCTCCCATGTTATTTTTTGACTCTCCATACGAACGACCATATGAAATGGACTAGTGATTATTCTTCACATGTGCAATATTCGAAGTGGTTTTGTATGAGTGTTCATAACAAATAATCTCATGACTCTCACACATGTGTGTATCATTCACCGAGCTGCTTTATTTTGAGCTACCTTCAATAGGGTCCTCACTCCTCCACAGCTGTTTAATATGCACTGAATCTCTGAATGAGAGGCCATATGAAATAAACTCCTTACTATTGCCGCATTGTGCATTATTCGGTAATGCTGTGATTGAGTGGCCATACGACCTGGACTCTGACTATTCCCAAGGTGTGTATTCTTCAGTCAGTTTCTGAACAAGTAAACACATAAAATAGACTTCTGACTCTGTCGTTTTTTATATTTCTCAGCTCTGCATTTTGCATTGAGTCTCTGGGTGAATGGTCATATCAAATAGTCTCCAGACAATTACCCAGGTGTGCATTATTCAGTGAGTCTCTGAATAAGTGACTATATATAATAGAATCCTGAGTATTTTCCAGATATATATAATTCTTCACTGAGGAACTGAATAAGGGGCCATGTCAAGTACACTCCTGAAATTTCCATTCGTCTGTATTATTCTTTGAGTCTCTGAATGAGTGGCCATAAAATAGAGACTTCTATGTACTACTCAGGTGTGAGATTTTACATTTGGCTGTAAATGAGTGGTTATACGAAATAGAATCCTGACTTCCCAAGGTGTCTGTTATTCAGTTAGGCTCTGAGTATGTGGCTATATGAAATAGAATTCTGACTATAATACAGGTGTTCTTTACACAATGAACCTTTGAGGAACTGACACATGTAATAGCGTCCAGAGTATTCCTCAGGTGTTTATTATTCACTGACGCTCTGAAACTTTGGCCATATGAAATGGTTTTCTGTCTAGTATACAGGTGTGTATTATTGACACTGACTCTAAATATTTGGGCATATGGAAAAGACTAGTGACTATTCCAAAGTTGTGTATTACTGACTCAGGCTTTGATTTTGTGGCCATATAAAATAGAATAGTGTTTATTCCACACGTGTGCATTATTCCCTTAAGCTATAAGTGAGAGGCTATGTAAAGTACACTCCTAACACTTCCCCATGTGTGTGTCACTCACTGAGGCTCTTTTGTATGACCATATGCAACAGGAAGCGGTATATCTCAATCAATTTTATTATTCAGTGAATCTCTCTATTAGTGGCAATATAAAATAGACTGCAGAGTACTTTACATTTGTGCATTATTCATTGAGGTTATGAGTCAGTGGCCATACAAAATGTAACCCTGACTAATCCATACATGCATATTATCCACTGAGGCTATGGATGTGTTTCCAATTGAAATAGACTCCTGGCTACTCCACAGGTCTGCATTATTTACCGATGCGCTGAATGAATATCCATCCAAAATAGACTCCAAATAATTTTCCAGGTGTGTATTATTCAGGGAGCCTCAGAAGATGTGGCTGTACTAATTAGATTTCTTACTACATCAAGTGTCTATCTTATGCACTGAGGCTCTGAATATGTGACTATATGAAAGAGTCTCCTGACTACACTACATTTTTCAATGACACATTGAATGAGAGGCCACATGGAGTAGGGAGGAGGCAAGATGGCGTCATAGAGGTGACTCAGGATTACAGCTCTCGGTGAAGGCGCAGAGGGTGAGTCCTAGCCGCATTCTCGGATGTTCCTTTTATGCCCACAGAGTGTTGAAAGTCCCAGGTGTGGGAGAGACACGAGACGCTAGCAGCCGGCTAATGCAACCGGCTCCCGCCGCCTCTTCGGCCGGCGCCGCAGCGGGACACGGCGCGGAACTCACTGGTCTGGGTGCCCTGTTAAACCGGCAATCTGAGATTTGGAAGGTCAGATTGGCATGTCCATCTGATTGAACGGGACTTGGACAATGAGCCAGACCAGGAGTTTCCTGGGAAGCGTGATCTGAGCCGGGGTAGTGGGCAGCGGCACAGGAGATCACACGGATCTCAGTGCCCTATCGGCAGGCTCCTGGGGCACCAGTGAGAGAGTCGACCTTTCAGCTTGGGGAGAGGAAGAGAGAGAGAGAGAGGACGGACTCTGAGGCAGGGAGCTGGGTGATTGGGCTCGGCGGGTCCCACGCTCACGGGACAAGCAGGGCAGCGACTGGAGGCACTTGGGGCTGAGAGTTTTGTTGCCGGCATTTAGGACGGTGCAGCCCGGTCAGGGAGGGGCGTCCACCATTCCTGACGAAGTGCACCCCCACTTAAGTACCGCCCAGGACTGACGCAGCCTGCCGTTGCCGAGGCAACCTGCCATAACAGAGAGAGTCCGCCAGGCAGCAACAGGGCGGACCCACGTTAGCAGGTCAGAGCCCCGGCAGGCAAATAGTGAATAGACTGCCACCTAGTGGGGCAGGACAGTGCAACAGATACTCATAAAAAAGCCCCAACTCCCTGAGACAGAGCATCTAAGGGTGAAAAAAAAAGGGTGGTGTTTTATGAGTTCTATTGCAGCAGACATAACCTCCCAACAACGCTGAATGAACAACGGAGCTCACAGCTCAGCACTGGAGCTCCGATAAAGCACAGACTGTCTCCTCAAGCAGCTCCCTGATCCCTGTATATCCAAGGAGTCACCCCAGAAAAAGACTAATCAGACTGACATTTGGCTGGCATCATTCTGGAACAAGGGCAGCAGAAAAAGAAACTGAGATCATCCCTCACTGTTCCACAACTGCTGCAGGTATACCCCAGACAAGCAGGGCATGGAGTGGACCTCAGCACTCATACAGCAGAGAGGATAGATCATTAGAGAAAAAACTAAGTAACAGAAATACTTCATCATCAACAATCTCAGTGTCCACACAGAGACCCAAATGAACAATCAGCCACTACTAAGACGACAGGCGGATAAATCCATAAAGATGGGAAGAAACCAGCGCAAAAAGGAGGAAAGCACCCGAAACCAAAACACCTCACCTCCAAAAAAGGAACAAAACTCCTCACCAGCAAAGAAACAAAGCTGGACGGAGAATGAATGTGACGAAATAAGAGAATCAGACTTCAGAAAGTGGATAATGAGAAACTTCAGTGAGCTAAAGGAACATGTTCTAAACCAGTGCAAAGAAACTAAGAACCTTGAAAAGAGATTTGAAAAAAAATTCGAGGAATTGATAACGAGAATGGACAACTTAGAGAGGAATATGAATGAATTGAAGGAGCTGAAAAACACAACATGAGAACTTCGCGAAGCATGCACAAGTTTCAACAGCCGAATTGACCAAGCAGAAGAAAGAATATCAGAAGTTGAACATCAACTCAATGAAATAAAACGAGAAATCAAGATTAAAAAAAAGCACAAAAAGGAATGAACAAAATCTCCAAGAAATGTGGGACTATGTGAAGAGACCCAACCTACATTTGATAGGTGTACCAGAATGTGACGAAGAGAATGAATACAAGCTGGAAAACACTCTTCAGGATATTATCCAGGAAAATTTCCCCAACCTAGCAAGACAGGTCAATACTCAACTCCAGGAAATACAGAGAACACCACAAAGATACTCTGCAAGAAGAGCAACCCCAAGGCACATAATCATCAGATACACCAGCGTTGAAACGAAGGAGAAAATACTAAGGGCAGCCAGAGAGAAAGGTCAGGTCACCCACAAAGGGAAGCCAATCAGACTCACAGCAGATCTCTCAGCAGAGACTCTACAAGCCTGAAGAGAGTGGGGGCCAATATTCAACATCCTTAAAGAAAAGAGCTTTCAACCCAGAATTTCATATCCAGCAAAACTAAGCTTCATAAGTGAAGGAAAAATAAAATCCTTCACGAACAAGCAAGTACTCAGAGATTTTGTCACCACTAGGCCTGCTTTACAAGAGTTCCTGAAAGAGGCACTACACATAGAAAAAAACAACCAGTTCCAGCCATCCTAAAAGCATACCAAATGCTAAAGACCATCAACAAAATGAAGAATGTACATGAACCAACGGGCAAAACAGCCAGCTAGCATCAAAATGGCAGTATCAAATTCACACATAACAATATTAACCCTGAATGTAAATGGGCTAAATGCACCAATCAAAAGACACAGACTGGAAAATTGGATAAAAAACCAAAACCCATCAGTGTGCTGTATCCAGGAAACGCACCTCACATGCAAGGATACACAAAGGCTCAAAATAAAGGGATGGAGGAAGATTTACCAAGAAAATGCGGAGCAAAAAAAAGCAGGAGTTGCAATTCTCATCTCTGATAAAATAGACTTCAAAGTAACAAAGATCAAAAGGGACAAAGAAGGTCATTACATAATGGTAAAAGGATCGATACAACAAGAAGAGATAAAGATTCTAAATATATATGGACTCAATGTAGGAGCACCCAGATATATAAGGCAAGTTCTTAATGACTTACAAAGGGACTTAGACTCCCACACAATAATAGTGGGAGACTTTAACACTCCACTGTCAATAGCAGACAGATCAACCAGACAGAAAATTAACAAGGATATCCAGGACTTGAACTCAGACCTGGAACAAGCAAACCTGATAGACATTTACAGAACTCTCCACCCCAAATCCACAGAATATACATTCTTCTCAGCACCGCATCGCACCTACTCCAAAATTGACCACATAATTGGAAGTAAAGCACTCCTCAGCAAATGCAAAACAACTGAAATCATAACAAACAGTCTCTCAGACCATAGTGCAATCAAGTTGGAACTCAGAATTCAGAAAATAACTCAGAACCGCACAGTTTCATGGAAACTGAACAATTGGCTCTTGAATGTTGATTGGATAAACAATGAAATGAAGGCAGAAATAACGAAATTGTTCGAAACCATCGAGAATGAAGACACAACGTACCAGAATCTCTGGGACACATTTAAAGCAGTCTGCAGAGGAAAATATATAGCAATAAGTGCCCACATGAGAAGAGTGGAGAGATCCAAAATTGACACCCTATCGTCAAAATTGAAAGAGCTAGAGGAGCAAGATCAAAAAAGCTCAAAACCTAGCCGAAGACAAGAAATAACTAAGATCAGAGCAGAACTGAAGGAGATAGAGACAAGAAAAACCCTTCAAAAAATCAATAAATCTAAGAGCTGGTTTTTCGAAAAGATCAACAAAATAGACAGACCACTAGCCAGACTGATAAAAAAGAAGAGAGAGAACAACCAAATAGATGCAATAAAAAATGATAAAGGGGAAATCACCACAGATTCCACAGAAATTCAAACCATCATCAGAGAATAATACAAACAACTCTATGCACATAAACCAGTAAATCAGAAAGAAATGGATAAATTCCTGGACGCCTGTGTCCTCCCAAGCCTAAACCAGGAGGAAGCCGAAACTATGAATAGACCAATAACAATGTCTGAAGGTGAGGCAGTAATTAAGAGCCTACCAAACAAAAAAAGCCCAGGTCCAGATGTGTTCACAGCCCAATTCTACCAGACACACAAAGAGGATCTGGTACCATTCCTTCTGAAACCATTCCAAATAATCCAAAAAGAGGGAACCCTTCCCAAATCATTTTATGAGACCAACATCATCCTGATACCAAAACCTGGCAGAGACTCAACAAGAAAAGAAAACCTCAGGCCAATATCCATGATGAACATACATGCAAAAATCTTCAATAAAATATTGGCAAACCGATTGCAACAGCACATTAAAAAACTTATCCATCATGATCAAGTAGGATTCATCCCGGGGATGCAAGGCTGGTTCAACATACGCAAGTCTATAAATGTAATTCACCACATAAACAGAAGCAGAAACAAAAACCACATGATTATCTCAATTGATGTAGAGAAGGCATTTGACAAAATTCAACAGCCCTTTATGCTAAAAACCCTCAATAAACTTGCTATTGATGGAACATATCTCAAAGTAATAAAAGCTATTTATGACAAACCAACAGCCAATATCATACTTAATGGTCAAAAACTGGAAGCATTACTTTTGAAATATGGCACTAAACAAGGATGCCCTCTCTCACCACTTCTATTCAACATAGTACTGGAAGTTCTAGCTAGAGCAATCAGGCAAGAAAAAGAAATAAAGGGTATTCAAATAGGAAAGGTGGAAGCCAAATTGTCTCTATTTGCAGACGACATGATAGTATACATAGAAGACCCCATCACCTCAGCCCAAAAGCTCCTGCAACTGATAAGCAACTTCAGCAAAGTCTCAGGATATAAAATCAATGTTCAAAAATCACAAGCATTCCTATACACCAATAACAGACTTAAAGAGAACCAAATCAAGAATGAACTGCCATTCACAATTGCTACAAAGAAAATAAAATACCTAGGAATACAACTCACTAGGAATTGAAGGGACTTCTTTAAGGAAAACTACAAACAACTGCTCAACGAAATAAGAGAGGACACAAACAGATGGAGAAACATTCCATGTTCGTGGTTAGGAAGAATCAATATCGTGAAAATGGCTATACTGCCCAAAGTAATTTACACAATCAATGCTATCCCCATCAAACTGCCATTGAGTTTCTTCACAGAACTGGAGAAAACCACCATGAATTTCATATGGAACCAAAAAAGAGCCCGCATAGCCAAGTCAATTCTAAGCAAAAAGAGCACAGCAGGAGGCATCACGCTACCAGACTTCAAACTATACTACAAGGCTACAGTAATCAAAACAGCATGGTACTGGTACCAAAACAGAGATATAGACCAATGGAACAGAACAGAGGCATCGGAGGCAACACAACACATCTACAACCATATTATCTTTGATAAACCAGACAAAAACAGGCAATCGGGAAAGGATTCCCTATTTAATAAATGGTGTTGGGAAAACTCGCTAGCCATGTGCAGAAAGCAGAAACTGGACCCCTTCCTGACACCTTACACTAAAATTAACTCCAGATGGATTAAAGACTTAAACATAAGACCTGACTCCATAAAAACCCTAGAAGAAAATCTAGGCAAAACCATTCAGGACATAGGAGTAGGCAAGGACTTCATGAACAAAACACCTAAAGCATTGGCAACAAAAGCCAAAATAGACAAATGGGACCTAATCAAACTCCACAGCTTCTGCACGGCAAAAGAAACAGTCACTAGAGTGAATCGGCAACCATCAGAATGGGAAAAAATCTTTGCAGTTTACGCATCTGACAAAGGGCTGATATCCAGTATTTACAAAGAACTCAAACAGATTTACAGGAAAAAATCAAACAAGCCCATTCAAAAATGGGCAAAGGATATGAACAGAAACTTTACGAAAGCAGACATACGTGAGGCCAGCAAACATATGAAAACGTGCTCATCGTCATTGGTCATTAGAGAGATGCAAATCAAAACCACATTGAAATACCATCTCACACCAGTTAGAATGGCGATCATTAAAAAATCTGGAGACAGCAGATGCTGGAGAGGATGTGGAGAAATAGGAACACTCTTACACTGTTGGTGGGAGTGTAAATTAGTTCAACCATTGTGGAAGACAGTGTGGCGATTCCTCAGGGACCTAGAAATGGAAATTCCATTTGACCCAGCAATCCCATTACTGGGTATCTATCCAAAGGACTATAAATCGTTCTACTATAAGGACACATGCACACGAATGTTCATTGCAGCACTGTTTGCAATAGCAAAGACCTGGAACCAACCCAAATGCCCAACGATGATAGACTGGACTGAGAAAATGTGGCACATATACACCATGGAATATTATGCAGCAATCAAAAATGATGAGTTTGTGTCTTTTGTAGGGACATGGATGAATCTGGAGAACATCATTCTCAGCAAACTGACACAGGAACAGAAAAAGAAATACCGCATATACTCACTCATAGGTGGGTGAGAAAAATGAGAACACGTGGACACAGAGAGGCGGTCTACTATACACTGGGGACTCTTGGTGGGAATGGGGGAGGGACAGCAGGGGGGGACTGGGGGTGATAGCCTGGGGATGAATACCAAGTGTGGGTGAAGGGGAGGAAAGCAGCAAAACACACTGCCATGTGTGTACCTATGCACCTATCTTGCTCGTTCTGCACATGTACCCCCAAACCTATAATGCAATAAAAATTAAAAAAAAAAGAGAGGCCACATGAAATAGTCTCCTGACAATTCCACAGGTGTGCATTATTTAGTGAGACTCTGAATGAGGAGATACAATTAAATCCTGACTATTTATCCAGGTGTGTACATTTAGTGAGGCTCTCAACGGATAGCCATAGGAAAGAGACTTGTGACTATTCCACAGGTGTGTATTATTCCGTGATTCTCTGAATGAGTGGCCATAAAATAAAGACTCCAGACTAGGCCGGGCGCAGTGGCTCAAGTTTTTAATTTCAGCACTTTGGGAGGCTGAGGCGGGTGGATCACGATGTCAAGAGATCAAGACCATCCTGATCAATGCGGTGAAACCCCGTCTCTACTAAAAATACAAAAAATTAGCTGTGCATGGTGGCGTTTTCCTGTAATCCCAGCTAGAGGGGAGGCTGAGGCAGGAGAATTGCCTGGACCCAGGAGGTGGAGGTTGCGATAAGCCAAGATCGCGCCATTGCGCTCCAGCCTGGGAAACAAGAGTGAAACTCCGTTTCAAAACAAAACAAAACAAAAGACTCCAGACTATATCACAAGTGTGTAATATTCAGTGAGGCTGTGAAAGAGGGGCCATATGAGAAAGAATTCTAATGACTCCACATGTGTATTATTCACTGTTTGTCTGAATGAGTAGCCATATGACATAGACACCTCATTATTCTCCATGTTTGCATTATTCCAACAGGTTCGGTATGAGTGTCCATACCAAATAGACTCCAGAGGCTCCCACAGGTGTGTATTACTCAGCGTTACACAGAATTAGAGTTCATATGAAATAGACTCCTAATTACAACCAAGGTATGTATCATTCAGGAAGGCACTTAATTTATGGCTATCTTAAACAGGGTCCTGATTAGTCCATAGAAGTTCATTATTCACTGAAGCTCTCAATGAGAGGCCATATAAAATAGACACCTGACTATTGTTCCGTTGTGAATTATTCAATAAGGTTCTAAATGAGTGGTAGTATGAAGTAGAATCCTGAGATTCCCCCAGGTGTGTATCATTCAGTGAGGCACAGAATGAGTGGCCATATACAAAATTATCGACTATTACCATGGTGTGGATTATTCACTGAGGATGGAAATGAGTGGCTACATGAAGTAGACTCTTACCTCTTTCTCAGGTGTATATTACTGAATGAGACTCTGACTAAGTGGGCATAAGAAAGAGACTGAGGTGTATTGCCCAGGTGTTCATTACTTACAGAGACTCTGAATGTGTAGGCATTTGAAGTAGACCCTTGACCGTTTCTGAGGGAAATATTATACACAGAGGCGCAGAACGAGTGGCCATCTGAATGAGATTCCTGACTTATCAGATATACATGTTATTTACTAAAACACTGAAAGAGTGGCCTTATGAAAAAGACCACATTTTACTCCACAGTTGCAAGTTATTTTTTGACCCTCCAAACGAACCACCATATGAAATAGACTAGTGATTATTCCTCACATGTGCAATATTCGAAGAGGATCTCTGTGAGTTTCCATATCAAATAGTCTCCTGACCCTCACACATGTGTGTATCATTCACAGAGCTGCTTTATTTGGGGCTACCGTCAATAGGATCCGCACTCCTCCACTGCTCTTTGTTACGCACTGAAGCTCTGAATGAGAGGCCATATGGAATAGACTCCTTACTATTGCCCCATTGTGCATTATTTGGTAATGCTGTGATTGAGTGTCCATATGAACTGGACTCTGACTATTTCCAAGGTGTGTTTTCTTCAGTCAGTTTCTGAACGAGTGACCACATAAAACAGACTCCTGACTCTGTCCTCTTGACTACTTCTCTGCTATGCATTTTCCACTGAGTAGCTAGGTGAACGGTCATATCAAATAGTCTCCAGACAATTCTCCAGGTGTGCGTTATTCAGTGGGTCTCCTAATAAGTGACTATAGATAAAAGAATCCTGTGTAATTTTTTATTGCATTATAGGTTTGGGGTACATGTGCAGAACGTGCAAGATAGTTGCATAGGTACACACATGGCAGTGTGTTTTGCTGCATTCCTCCCACTCACCCACAATTCTCACTTATACCCAGGCTATCCCTCCCCAGGCCCCTCCACTCTTTCTCCCCCATTTTCCCCATAGACCCCAGTGTGTAGTAAACCACCTCCCTGTGTCCATGTGTTCTCATTTTTTTCACCTCCTGTGAGTGAGAATATGCAGTATTTCTTTTTCTGTTCTTGTGTCAGTTTGCTGAGAATGATGTTCTCCAGATTCATCCATGTCCTTACAAAGGACACAAACTCATCATTTTTGATTGCTGCATGATATTTCGTGGTGTATATGTGCCACATTTTCCCAATCCAGTCTATCATCAATGGGCATTTTGGTTGGTTCCAGGACTTTGCTATTGTAAGGGTGCTGCAATGAACATACCTGTGCATGTGTCCTTATAGTAGGACGATTTATACTCCATTGGATATATACCCAGTTATGGGATTGCTGGGTCAAATAAAATTTCTATTTCTAGGTCCTTGAGGAATCGCCACACTGTCTTCCACAATGGCTGAGCTAATTTACACTCCCACCAACAGTATAAGAGTGTTTCTTTTCCTCCCCATCCTCTCCAACATCTACTGTCTCCAGATTTTTTAATGATCGCCATTCTAACTGGCGTGAGATGATATCACAACGTGGTTTTGATTTGCATTTCTCTAATGACCAGTGATGATGAGCATTTTTTCATGTGTTTGCTGGCCTCATGTAAGTCTTCTTTTGTAAAGTGTCTGTTCATATCATTTGCTCATTATTTATTTATTTATTTATTTTTTTTTTAAAAATTTTTATTGTATTATAGGTTTTGGGGTACATTTGCAGAACGTGCAAGATAGTTGCATAGGTACACACATGGCAGTGTGTTTTGCTGCCTTCCTCCTCTTCACCCACACTTGGTATTCATTCCCAGGCTATACCCCCCAGCCCCCTCCCGCTGTCCCTCCCCCATTTTCGCCAACAGTCCCCAGTGTATAGTAGACCACCTCTCTGTGTCCATGTGTTCTCATTTTTCTCACCAACCTATGACTGAGTATATGCAGTATTTCTTTTTCTGTTCTTGTGTCAGTTTGCTGAGAATGATGTTCTCCAGATTCATCCATGTACTTACAAAGGACACAAACTCATCATTTTTGATTGCTGCATAATATGTATATGTGCCACATTTTCCCAGTCCAGTCTATCATCGATGGGCATTTGGGTTGGTTCCAGGTCTTTGCTATTGTAAACAGTGCTGCAATGAACATTCGTGTGCATGTGTCCTTATAGTAGAACGATTTATAGTCTTTTGGATAGATACCCAGTAATGGGATTGCTGGGTCAAATGGAATTTCTATTTCTAGGTCCCTGAGGAATCGCCACACTGTCTTCCACAATGGTCGAACTAATTTACACTCCCACAAACAGTGTAAGAGTGTTCCTATTTCTCCACATCCTCTCCAGCATCTGCTATCTCCAGATTTTTTAATGATCGCCATTCTAACTGGTGTGAGATGATATCTCAATGTGGTTTTGATTTGCATCTCTCTAATGACCAATGACGATGAGCACTTTTTCATATGTTTGTTGGCCTCATGTATGTCTTCTTTTGTAAAGTTTCTGTTCATATCCTTTGCCCATTTTTGAATGGGCTTGTTTGTTTTTTTTCTGTAAATCTGTTTGAGTTCTTTGTAAATTCTGGATATCAGCCCTTTGTCAGATGTGTAAACTGCAAAGATTTTTTCCCATTCTGATGGTTGCCGATTCACTCTAGTAACTGTTTCTTTTGCTGTGCAGAAGCTGTGGAGTTTGATTAGGTCCCATTTGTCTATTTTGGCTTTTGTTGCCAATGCTTTTGGTGTTTTGGTCATGCAGTCCTTGCCTTCTCCTATGTCATGAATGGTTTTTCCTAGATTTTCTCCTAGGGTTTTTATGGTGTCAGGTTTTATGTTTAAGTCTTTAATCCATCTGGAGTTAACCTTAGTGTAAGGTGTCAGGAAGGGGTCCAGTTTCTGCTTTCTGCACATGGCTAGCCAGTTTTCTCAACACCATTTATTCAACAGGTAATCCTTTCCACATTGCTTGTTTTTGTCTGGTTTATCAAAGATTATATGGTTGTAGATATGTTCTGTTGCCTCCGATGCCTCTGTTCTGTTCCATTGGTCTATATCACTGTTTGGTATCAGTACCATGCTTTTTTGATTACTGTAGCCTTGTAGTATAATTTGAAGACTGGTAGTGTGATGCCTCCCGCTGTGTTCTTTTTGCTTAGAATTGACATGGCTATGCGGGCTCTCTTTTGGTTCCATATGAAGTTCATGGTGGTTTTTTCCAGTTCTTTGAAGGAATTCAATGGTAGTTTGATGGGGATAGCATTGATTGTGTAGATTAGTTTGGGCAGTATAGCCATTTTCACGATATTGATTCTTCCTAACCACGAACATGGAATGTTTCTCCATCTGTTTGTGTCCTCTCTTATTTTGTTGAACAGTTGTTTGTAGTTTTTCTTAAAGAGGTCCCTTACGTTACTTGTAAGTTGTATTCCTAGGTGTTTTATTTTCTTTGTAGCAATTGTGAATGGCAGTTAGTTCTTGATTTGGTTCTCTTAAATCTGTTATTGGTGTATAGAAATGCTTGTGATTTTTGCACATTGATTTTATACCCTGAGAATTTACTGAAGTTGCTTATCAGTTTTAGGAGCTTTTGGGCTGAGGTGATTGGGTCTTCTAGGTATACTGTCATGTCGTCTCCAAATAGATTGGCTTTCACCTTTTCTTTTTGAATACCATTTATATCTTTGTCTTGCCTGATTGCTCTGGCTAGAACTTCCAGTACTATGTTGAATAGGAGTGGTGAGAGAGGGCATCCTTGTCTAGTGCCAGATTTCAAAGGGAATGCTTCCAGTTTTTGCCCATTAAGTATGATATTCCCTGTTGGCTTGTCGCAAATAGCTTTTATTACTTTGAGATATGTTCCATCAATACCAAGTTTATAGAGGGTTTTTAGCATAAAGTGCTGTTGAATTTTGTCAAATGCCTTCTCTGCGTCGATTGAGATAATCATGTGGTTTTTGTTTTTGCTTCTGTTTATGTGGTGAATTACATTTATAGACTTGCATATGTTGAACCAGCCTTGCATCCCTGGGATGAATCCTATTTGATCATGATGGATAAGTATTTTAATGTGCTGTTGCAATCGGTTTGCCAGTATTTTATTGAAGATTTTTGCATCTATGTTCATCCTGACTATTGCCCTGAAGTTTTCATTTCTTGTTGAGTCTCTGCCGCGTTTTTGTATCAGGATGATGTTGGTCTCATAAAATGATTTGGGAAGGATTCCCTCTTTTTGAATTATTTGGAATAGTTTCAGAATAAATGTTACTAGATCCTCTTTGTGTATCTGGTAGAATTCGGCTGTGAACCCATCTGGACCTGGGCTTTTTTTGTGTGGTAGGCTCTTAATTGCTGCCTCAACTTCAGACCTTTTTATTGGTCTATTCATAGTTTCGGCTTCCTCCTTGTTTAGGCTTGGGAGGACACAGGCGTCCAGGAATTTATCTATTTCTTCCTGGTTTACTAGTTTATGTGCATAGAGTTGTTTGTAGTATTCTCTGATGATGGTTTGAATTTCTGTGGAATCTGTGGTGATTTCCCCTTTATCGTTTTTTATTGCATCTATTTGGTTGTTCTCTCTTTCCTTTTTTATCAGTCTGGCTATTGGTCTGTCTATTTTGTTGATCTTTTCAAAAAACCATTTCTTGGATATATTGATTTTTTGAAGTGTTTTTCCTGTCTCTATCTCCTTCAGTTCTGCTCTGATCTTAGTTATTTCTTGTCTTCGGCTAGGTTTTGAGGTTTTTTGATCTTGCTCCTCTAGCTCTTTCAATTTTGACGATAGGGTGTCAATTTTGAATCTCTTCACTCTTCTCATGTGGGCACTTATTGCTAAATATTTTCCTCTACAGACTGCTTTAAATGTGTCCCAGAGATTCTGGTACGTTGTGTCTTCGTTCTCATTTGTTTCAAAGATCTTTTTTATTTCTGCCTTCATTTCATTGTTTATCCAATCAACATTCAAGAGCCCGTTGTTCAGTTTCCATGAAGCTGTGCGGTTCTGAGTTATTTTCTGAATTCTGAGTTCCAACTTGATTGCACTATGGTCAGAGAGATTGTTTGTTATGATTTCAGTTGTTATGCATTTGCTGAGGAGTGCTTTACTTCCAATTATGTGGTCAATTTTGGAGTAGGTGTGATGTGGTGTTGAGAAGAATGTATATTCTGTGGATTTGGGGTGGAGAGTTCTGTAAATGTCTATCAGGTTTGCTCGTTCCAGGTCTGAGTTCAAGTCCAGGACATTCTTGTTAATTTTCTGTCTGGTTGATCTGTCTGATATTGACAGTGGAGTGTTAAAGTATTCCACTATTATTGTGTGGGCGTCTAAGCCTCTTTGCAAGTCATTAAGAACTTGCCTTATATATCTTGGTGCTTCTGCATTGGGTCCACATATATTTAGAATTGTTAGCTCTTCTTGTTGTATCGAACTTTTTACCATTATGTAATGACCTTCTTTGTCCCTTTTGATCTTTGTTGCTTTAAAGTCTATTTTATCAGAGATGAGAATTGCAACTCCTACTTTTTTTTTTTTGCTCTCGATTTGCTTGGTAAATCTTCCTTCATCTTTTTATATTGAGCCTTTGTGTATGTTTGCGTGTGAGTTGGGTTTCCTGGATACAGCACACTGACGGGTTTTGGCTTTGTATCCAATTTTCCAGTCTGTGTCTTTTGATTGGTGCATTTAGCCCATTTACATTTAGGGTTAATATTGTTATGTGTGAATTTGATACTGCCATTTTGATGCTAGCTGGCTGTTTTGCCCATTGGTTTATGTAGACTCTTCATTTTGTTGATGCTCTTTAGCATTTGGTATGCTTTTAGGTTGGCTGGTACTGGTTGTTTCTTTCTATGTGTAATGCCTCTTTCACGAGCTCTTGTAAAGCAGGCCTAGTTGTGACAAAATCTCTGAGTACTTGCTTGTTCATGAAGGATTTTATTTTTCCTTCACTTATGAATTTCAGTTTGGCTGGATATGAAATTCTGGGTTGAAAGCTCTTTTCTTTCAGGATGTTGAATATTGGCCCCCACTCTCTTCTTGCTTGTAGAGTCTCTGCTGAGAGATCTGCTGTGAGTCTGATGGGCTTCCCTTTGTGGGTGACCCGACCTTTCTCTCTGGCTGCCCTTAGTATTTTCTCCTTCATTTCGACCATGGTGGATCTGATGATTATGTGCCTTGGGGTTGCTCTTCTTGCAGAATATCTTTGTGGTGTCCTCTGTATTTTCTGGAGTTGAGTATTGACCTGTCTTACTAGGTTGTGGAAATTTTTCTGGATAATATCCTGAAGAGTGTTTTCCAGTTTGGATTCATTCTCTTCATCACATTCTCGTACACCTGTCAAACGTAGGTTGGGTCTCTTCACATAGTCCCACATTTCTTGCAGATTTTGTTCATTCCTTTTTGTGCTTTTTTCTTTGATCTTGGTTTCTCGTTTTATTTCATTGAGTTAATCTTCGACTTCTGATACTCTTTCTTCTGCTTGGTCAATTCGGCTGTTGAAACTTGTGCATGCCTCTCGAAATTCTTGTGTTGTGTTTTTCAGCTCCTTCAATTCATTCATATTCCTCTCTAAGTTGTTCATTCTTGTTATCAATTCCTCGAATCTTTTTTCAAATCTTTTTTCAAGGTTCTTAGTTTTTTTGCACTGATTTAGAACATTTTCTTTTAGCTAACTGAAATTTCTCATCATCCCCTTTCTAAGTCTGATTCCATCATTTCCTCACACTCATTCTCCGTCCAGCTTTGTTCCCTTGCTGGTGAGGAGTTTTTTTCCTTTGTAGGAGGTGAAGTGTTTTTGTTTCAGGTGTTTTCCTTCTTTTTGCCCTGGTTTCTTTCCATCTTTATGGATTTATCCACCTGTCGTCTTAGCAGTTGCTGATTTTTCAATTGGGAAGATGTTTTTATGTCTGCTGCAACAGAACTCATAAAACACCCCCCCTTTTTTTTCCTTAGTTGCTCAGTCTCAGGGAGTTGGGGCTTTCTTTATGAGTATCTGTTGCACTGTCTTGCCCAGCTAGGTGGCAATCTATTCACTATTTTCCTACCGGGGCTCCGACCTGCTAGCGTGGGTCCGCACGGTTGCTGTGGGGCTCCATACTGTGGCTTGCTCCGCCCTGCTGGTGGAGTCTCTCTGTTAATGCAGGTTGCCTCTGCAACAGCAGGCTGCATCAGCCCTGGGCGGTACTTCAATAGGGGGGATTGCATCAGTCGTGGTGGATGCCCCTCCTGCACTGGGCTGCACCGTCCTAGATGCCGACAGCAAAACTCTCAGCCCCGAGTGCCTCCAATTGCCACCCTGCTTGTCCCCGTCAGGGTGGGACCCACCAAGCCTGATCACGCAGCTCCCTGCCTCAGAGTCCATTCTTTCTCTCTCTCTTCCTCTCCCCAAGCTGAATGGTTGACTCTCTCACTTGTGCCCCAGTAGCCTGCTGATAGCGCACTGTGATCCGTGTGATCTCCCATGTGGCTCCCCACTGCACTGGCTCAGATCACGTTTCCCAGTAATCTCCTGGTCTGGATCATTGTCCAAGTTCCATTCAATCAGATGGACATGCCAATCTGCCCTTCCAAATCTCAGATTGCCTGTTTAACAGGGCACCCGGACCAGTGAGATTTTGTGCCCAGTGCCGCTGCTCTGCAGAACCGGCCAAAGCTAGTGTCCCGTGTCTCTCCCACACCTGGGACTTTCAACGTTCTGTGGGCAAAAAACATCTGTTCGAGAATGCGGCTAGGACTCACCCTCTGTGCCTTCACTGAGAGCTGCAATCCAGAGTTGCCTCTATAACGCCATCTTGGAACTCAGAAAAGAGGCGTGCATTATTTAGTGAGACTCTAAATGAGGGGATAGAGTTAAATCCTTACTATTTCTCCAGGTGTGTACACTTAGTGAGGCTCTTAACGAGTGGCCATACGAAAGAGACATCTGACTATTCTGCAGATGTGCATTATTTAGTGATTCTCTGAATGAGTGGCCATAAAAAATAGACTCCAGACTATATCAGAAGTGTGTAATATTCAGTGAGGCTGTGAAAGAGGGGCCATATGAAACAGACTTCTAATTACACCACATGTGCATTATTCACAGTTTGTCTGAATGGGTAGCCATATGACATAGACTCCTCATTATTATCCATGTGCACATTAATCAAACAGGCTCTGTTTGAGTGTCCATACCAAATAGATTCCTGACACTGCCACAGGGGTGTATTACTCAGTGATACATAAAATTAGAATTCATATGAAATAGACTCCTGGCTATCACACAGGTGCGTATCATTAAGCAAGGCACTTAATTCGTGGCTATGTAAAACACTGTTCTGATTACTCCATAGAAGTTTACTTTTCACTGAAACTTTAAATGATAGGTAATATAAAATAGACCCCTGAATATTGTACCATTGTGAATTATTCAATAAGGTTCCAAATGAGTGGTAGCATCAAAGGGAATCCTGAGGATTCTTCAGGTGTATATCACTCAGTGAGGCACAAAATTAGTGGCCATATAAAAAATGCTCGACTATTACCCTGGTGTGCATTATTCACAGAGGATCTAAATGAGTGGCTACATGAAGTAGACTCTTAAATCTTCATTTGCTGTGTATTATTGAATGAGTCTCTGACTACGTGGGCATAAAAAAGAGACTCAGGTGTATTGCCCAGGTGTTCATTGCATACAGAGACTTTGAATATGTAGTCATTTGAAGTAGACCCTGAACTTTTCTTGAGGGTAGTATTCTTCACTGAAGCCCTGAATGAGTGGCCATGTGAAAGAAATTTGTGACTTATCAGATATACATATTATTCAATAAAACACTGAAAGAGTGGCCTTATGAAATAGAACCCATTTTACTCAACAGGTGTGCAATATTTTTTGATTCTTTAGACTAATCACCGTATGGAACAGACTAGTGCTTATTCCCCATATGTGCAGTATTCAAAAAGTTTCTGTATGAGTGCCTATGTCAAATAGTCTCCAGACTCTGACACATGTGTGTATCATTCACGGAGCTGCTTAATTTGAGGCTACATTTAATAGGGTCCTGACTACTCTGCATTGTCCACTGAGTCTCTGGGTGAAGAGCCATATCAAATAGTCTCCAAACTATTCCTTAGCTGTGCATTATTCAGTGAGTCTCTGAATAAGTGGCAATATATATTATAATCCTGAGTATTTTCCAGCTGTTTATTATGCACTGAAGCTCCAAATAACAGGCCATATGAAATAGACTCTTTACTATTGCCCCATTGTGCATTATTAGGCAATGCTGTGAATGAGTGTCAATATGACTTGGACACTGACTATTCCCAAGGTGTGTATTCTTCAGTGAGATTCTGAACGAGTGACCCCATAACATATATCCCTGACTCTATCCTCTTGACTATTTTTCAGTTCTGCATTGTCCACTGAGTCGCTGGGTGAAGAGCCATATCAAATAGTCTCCAGACTATTCCTTAGCTGTGCATTATTCAGTGAGTCTCTGAATAAGTGGCTATATATAATATAATCCTGAGTATTTTCCAGATATATATGATTCCTCACTGAGGTTCTGAATAAGTGGCCGTGTGAAATACACTCCTGACGTTTTCATTGGTTTGTAATATTCTGTGAAGCTCTGAATGAGTGGCCATAAAATAGAGCGTCCTGAATGCTCCTCAGGTGTGCGTTTTTACATTCGGCTCTAAATGATTGGCTATACGAAATAGAATTGAAACTTTTCCCAAGTTGTATGTTATTCGGTTAGCCTCTGAATATGTGGCTATAGAAAATAGAATTCTGACTACAATAGAGGTGTTTCTTATTCAAGGAATCTCTGGAATTGATGCCAAATGTAATACCATCCCGAGTATTTCCCAGGTATGTATTATTCACTGAGGCTCTGAATCTGTGGCCATATGAAATTGTTTTCTGACTTGTCCAAAGGCGTGTATTATTGACTCTGACTCTAAATATATGGGCATGTAAAATAGACAAGTGACTATTCCAAAGTTGTGTATGACTCACTCAGTCTTTGATTTTGTGGTCATATAAAATAATCTAGTGTCTATTCCGCACCTGTGCATTATTCCCTGAGGCTGTAAATGAGAGGCTATATAAAGTAGACTCCTAACACTTCCCTACGTGTGCCTTACTCAGTGAGGCTCATTTTCTGTGACCATATGAAACAGGATGCTGATACATTAAATATTTGCATTATTTAGTGAATCTCTGAATGAGTGTCTATATAAAATAGACTGCTGTGTCCTTTACATTTGTGCATTTTTCACTGAGGTTACGAGTCAGTGGCCATATAAATTGGAATCTGGACTAATCCACACGTGCATATTATCCACTGAGGCTATAAATGAGTGTCCTAATAAAATCGACTTTTGTCTACTCCACAAGTGTACATCATTTTCTGAGGCTCTGAATATATGTCCATCGAAAATAGACTCCAAATTATTCCCCACGTGTATATTATTCAGTGAGGCTCAGAATATGTTTCCATATCAATTAGATTCCTTACTATATCAAGTGTCTGTCTTATTCACTGAAGCTCTGAATATGTGTCTACATGAAATAGACTCCTGACAACACCACATTATTCAGTGACACTCCGAATTAGAGGCCACATGAAAAAGTCTCCTGACTATTCCAATGGTGTGCAGTATTTAATGAGATTCTGAACGAGGGGATAAGTTACATCCCATTTCTCAAAATGTGTACCGTTAGTGAGGCTCTTAATGAAGGGCCATAGGAAAGAGACCTCTGACTATTCCGCAGGTGTGCATTATTTAGTGAATCTCTCAATGTGTGGCCATAAAAAATAGACTCCAGACTATATCACAAGTGTGTAATATTCAGTGAGACTGTGAAAGAGGGGCCATATGAAACAGACTTCTAATTACTCCACATGTTCATTATTCACATATTGTCTGAATGAGTAGCCATATGACATAGACTCCTCATTATTATCCATGTGTGCATTAATCAAACAGGCTCTGTTTGAGTGTCCATACCAAATAGACTCCTGACACTGACCCAGGTGTGTATTACTCAGTGATACACAAAATTAGAGTTCATATGAAATAGATTCCTGACTATCACACATGGGCATATCATTCCGCAAGGCACTTAATGTGTGGCTATGTTAAACAGTGTCCTGATTACTCCATAGAAGTTTACTATTCACTGAAACTTTGAATGAGAGACCATATAAAATAAACAACTGACTATTGCTCCAATGTGATTTATTCAATAAGGTTCTACATGAGTGGTAGTATCAAATAGAATCCTGATAATTCTTCAGGTGTATATCACTCAGTGAGGCACAAAATGAGTGGCCATATAAAAATGCTCGACTATTATTCTGGTGTGCATTATTCACTGAGACTCTAAATGAGTGGCTACATGAAGGAGTCCCTTAAATCTTCCTTTTTTGTTTATTATTGAATGAGTCTCTGACTACTTGGGCATAAAAAAGAGACTCAGGTATATTGCCCAGGTGTTCATTACGTATAGAGACTTTCACTGTGTAGCCATTTGACGTAGACCCTTGACTATTTTTGAGGGGAGTATTCTTCACAGAGGCCCTGAACTAGTGGCCATGTGAAAGAGATTCGTGACTTATCAGATATATATATTATTCACTAAAACACTGAAAGAGTGGCCTTATGAAATAGAACCCATTTTACAGAACACTTGTGCGTAATTTTTTGATTCTCCAAACTAAACACCATATGAAACAGGCTAGTGATTATTCGCCACATATGAAGTATTCGACAAAGTTTTGTATGAGTGTCTATGTTAAATAGTCTCCTGACTCTGACACATGTGTGTATCATTCACGGAGCTGCTTAATTTGGGGCTACCTTAAATAGGGTTCTGAAAGCTCCACAGCTGTTTATTATGCAATGAAGCTCCGAATGACAGGCCATATGAAATAGAATCCTTACTATTGCCCCATTATGCATTATTCGGTAATGCTGCGATTGAGTTTCCATATGACATGGACACTGACTATTCCCAAGGTGTGTATTCTTCACTGAGATTCTGAAGGAGTGACCACATTACATAAACCCTTGACTCTATCCTCTTGACTATTTTTCAGTTCTGCATCATCCACTGAGTCGCTGAGTGAAGAGTCATATCAAATAGTCTCCAGACTATTCCTTAGCAGTGCATTATTCAGTGAGTCTCTGAATAAGTGGCTATGTATAATATAATCCTGAGTATTTTCCAGATATATATGATTCCTCACTGAGGTTCTGAATAAGTGGCCGTGTGAAATACACTCCTGACATTCTCATAGGTCTGTATTATTCTGTGAAGCTCTGAATGAATGGCCCTAAAATAGAGCCTCATGAATGCTCCTCAGGCGTGCGTTTTTACATTCGGCTCTAAATGAGTGGGTATACAAAATAGAATTTTAACTTTTCCCAAGGTGAATGTTATTCAGTTAGCCTCTGAATGTGTGGCTATGGGAAATATTTTTCTGATTACAATAGAGGTGTTTCTTGTTCAAGAAAGCTCTGAAATTGATGCCACATGTAATACCGTCCTGAGTATTTCCCAGGTATGTATTATTCACTGAGGCTCTGAATCTTTCACCATATGAAATTGTTTTCTGACTTGTCCACAGGCATGTATTATTGACTCTGTCTCTGAATATTGGGGTATGTAAAATAGACAAGTGAGTATTCCAAAGTTGTATATTACTCACACAGGCTTTAATTTTGTGGCCATATAAAATAGTCTAGTGTCTATTCCACACATGTGAAATATTTCCTGAGGCTGTGAATGAGAGGCTATATAAAGTAGACCCCAAACACTTCCCTAGCTGTGCCTTACTAAGTGAGGCTCATTTTGTGTGACCATATGAAACAGGATGCTTCTATATTAAATATTTGCATTATTTATTGAATATCTGAATGATAGTCTATATGAAATAGACTGCTGAGTACATTTGTGCAGTTTTCAATGAAGTTACTAGTCAGTAGCCATATAAGTTGGAATCAAGACTAATCCACATGTGCATATTTTCCACTGAGGCTCTTAATAAGTGTCCTAATAAAATAGACTCCTAGATACCCCACAGGTGTACATTATTTTAAGAGGATCTGAATGAATGTCCATCGAATATAGACACCAAATTATTCTCCAGCTGTGTATTATTCAGTGAGACTCAGAAGATGTGGACATATTAATAAGATTCCTTAGAAAATAAAGGGTCTGTTTTATTCACTGTGGCTCTGAATATGTGTCTACATGAAATAGACTCCTGACTACATCACATTATTCAGTGACACTCTGAATTAGAGGCCACATGAAAAAGTCTCCTGACTCTTCCACAGGTGTGCATTATTTAGTGAGAATCTGAATGAAGGGATATAGGTAAATCCTGACTATTTTCCCAGTTGTGTACACTTAGTGAGGTTCTTACCGAGTGGCAATAGGAAAGAGTCTCCTGACTATTCCGCAGGTGTGCATTATTTAGTGATACTCTGAATGGGTGGCCATAAAAAATAGACTCTAGACTATACCACAAGTGTGTAATATTTATTGAGGCTTTGAAAGAGGGTCCATTAGAATCAGATTTTCTAATTAATTTACATGTGCATTATTCACTGTTTGTCTGAATGAGTAGCTGTATAACATAGACTCCTAATTATTGTATATGTGTGCATTAATAAAACAGATTCTATTTGTGTCCATACCAAATAGACTCCTGACACTGCCCCAGGTTTGTACTAATCAACGATACACAAAATTAGATTTCATATGAAATAGACGCCAGGCTATTACCCAGGTGTGTATCATTCAGGAAAGCACTGAATTCGTGGTTATCTTAAACAGCGAGTTTGTGTCCTTTGTAAGGACATGGATGAATCTGGAGAACATCATTCTCAGCAAACTGACACAAGAACAGAAAAAGAAATACTGCATATACTCACTCATAGGTGGGTGAGAAAAATGGGAACACATGGACATAGAGAGGCGGTCTACTATACACTGGGGACTGTTGGAGGAAATGGGGGAGGGACAACGGGGGGGGCTGGGGGGATAGCCTGGGGATGAATACCAAGTGTGGGTGAAGGGGAGGAAGGCAGCAAAACACACTGCCATGTGTGTACCTATGCAACTATCTTGCACGTTCTGCACATGTACCCCAAAACCTATAATGCAATAAAAATTAAAAAAAAACAAAAAAACAAAAAACAGCGTCCTGATTACTCCATGGAAGTTTATTGTTCACTGAAACTTTGAGAGATAGACCATATAAAATAGACACCTGACTATTGCTCCATTGTGAATTATTTAATAAGGTGCTAAATGCGTGGTAGTTTCAAATAGAATCCTTAGGATTCTTCAGGTATATATCACTCAGTGAGGCACAAAATGAGTGGCCATATAAAAAATGCTCGACTATTACCCTGGTGTGGATTATTCAGTAAGGATCGAAATGAGTGGCTACATGAAGTAGACTCTTAACTCTTCCCCAGGTGTGTATTATTGAATGAGATTCTGACTAAGTGGGCATTAAAAAGAGACTCAGGTGTATTGCCCAGGTGTTCATTACCTACAGAGTCTCTGAATGTGTAGCCATTTAAAGTAGACACTTATTATTTTTGAGGGGAGTATTCTTCACAGAGGCCCTTTACAAGTGGCCATGTGAAAGAGATTCCTTACTTTTTAGATATACATGTTATTCACTAAAACACTGAAAGAGTGGCCTTCTGAAATAGAACCTATTTTACTCCACAGGTGTGCATAAGTTTTTGATTCACCAAACGAAACACCATATGAAACAGACAAGTGATTATTCCCCGCATGTGCTGTATTCGAAAAGGCTTTGGTTTTGCGGCCATATAAAATAGACTAGTGTCTATTCCACACGTGTGCATTATTTCCTGATTCTCTAAATTAAACGCTATATAAATTAGACTCCGAACACTTCCCCTCATGTGCATTACTCAGTGAGGCTTTTTTTGTTTAACCATGTGAAACAGGATGCTGTATATCCCAAATATTTGTGTTATTCAGTGAATCTCTGAATGAGTGTCTATATGAAATAGACTTCTAAGTATTTTACATTTTTGCATTTTTCATTGAGGTCACGAGTCAGTGGCCATATGAAATTGAATCCTGACTAATCCACACGTGCATGTTATCCCGTGAGGCTATGAAAGTGTGTCCTTATAAAATAGACTCCTGGCTACTCAACAGGTGTACATCATTTTCTGAGGCACTGAATATATGTCCATCGAAAATAGACTCCAAATAATTCCCCAGGTGTGTATTATTCAGTGAGCCTCAGAAGATGTGGCCATATTAATTAGATTCCTTACTCTGTCAAGGGCCTGTCTTATTCACTGTGGCTCCTAATATGTGTCTACGTGATATAGACTCCTCACTACACCACATTATTCAGTGACACTCCGAATTCGAGGCCACATGAAAAGGTCTCCTGACTATTCCACAGGTGTGCATTTTTTATTGAGACTCTGAAAGAGGGGATAAAGCTAAATCCTGACTATTTCCCCAAGTGTGTACACTTAGTTAGGCTCTTAACGAGTGGCCATAGGAAAGAGACTTCTGACTATTCCGCAGGTGTGCATTAATTAGTGATTCTCTGAATGACTGGCCATAAAAAATAGACTCCAAACTATATCACAGTTGTGTAATATTCAGTGAGGCTGTGTAAGAGGGGCCATATGAAACAGACTTCTAATTACTCCACATGTGCATTATTCACTGTTTGTCTGAATGAGTAGCCATATGACATAGACTCCTCATTATTATACATCTGTGCATTAATCAAACAAGTTCTGTTTGAGTGTCCATAGCAAAAAGACTTCAGACCCTGCTTCAGGTGTGTATTACACAGCGATACATAAAATTAGAGTTTATATGAAATAGACTCCTGACTATCACCCACGTGTGTATTATTCAGGAAGGCACCTAATTAGTGGCTATCTTAAACTGCGTCCTGATTACTCCATAGAAGTTATATATTCACTGAAACTGTGAATGTTAGACCATATAAAATAGACACCTGACTATTGATCCCTTGTGAATTATTCAATATGGTTCTAAATGAGTGGTAGTATCAAATAGAATCCTGAGGATTCTTTATGTGTATATCCCGCAGTGAGGCACAAAATGAGTGGCCATATGAAAAATGCTCGACTATTACCCTGGTGTGCATTATTCACTGAGGATCTAAATGAGTGGCTACATGAAGTACACTTTTTACTCTTCCCCAGGTGTGTATTATTGAATGAGACTCTGACTATGTGTGCATCAAAAAGAGATTCAGGTGTATTTCCTACGTGTTCTTTACTTACAGAGACTGATTGTGTAGGCATTTGAAGTGGATTCTTGACAGTTTCTGAGGGGAATACTATTCACACAGGCCCAGAACGAGTGGCCATGTGAAAGAGATTCCTGACTTATCAGATATACATATTATGCACTAAAGCATTGAGAGAGTGGCATTATTAAATAGAACCCATTTTACTCCACAGGTGTGCATTATTTTTTGATTCTCCAAACGAATCATCATATGAAACAGACTTTTGATTATTCACCACATGTGCAGTATTCGAAAACTTTCTGTATGAGTGTCTATATCAAATAGTCTCCTGACTCTGTCACATGTGTGTATCATTCACGGAGCTGCTTAATTTGGGTCTACCTTAAATAGGGTCCTGACTACTCCACAGCTCTTTATTACACACTGAAGCTCTGATTGAGAGTCCATATGAAATATGCTCCTTACTATTGCCCCTTTGTGCATTATCGCGTAATGCTGTGATTCAGTGGCCATATGACTTGGACTCTTACTATACCATAGGTATGTATTCTGCAGTGAGATTCTGAACGAATGACCACATAACATAAACTTCTAACTCTATCATCTTGACTATTTTTCTGTTCTGCATTGTCCACTGAGTCGCTGGGTGTAGGGTCATATCACATATTCTTTAGAGTATTCCTTATGTGTGCATTATTCAGTGAGTCTCTGAATAAGTGGCTTTATATAATATAAACCTGACTATTTTCCAGATATATATGATTCTTCACTGAGGTTCTGAATAAGTGGCTATGTGAAATACACTCCTCACGTTTCCATAGGTCTGTATAATTCTGTAAAGCTCTGACTGTGTGGCCATAAAATAGAGACTCCTGAATATTCCTCAGGCCTGCGTTTTGACATTCGGCTCTAAATGAGTGGCTATACGAAATCGAATCCTGATTATTAACAAGGTGTATGTTATTTAGTTAGGCTCCGAATATGTGGTTATAGGAAATAGAATTCTGACGACAATACAGGTGTTTATTATTCAGTGAAGTTCAGAATTTGATGCCACATGTAATAGCGTCCTGAGTTTTTCCGAAATACGTATTATTCACTGAGGATCAGAAACTTTGGCCATATGAACTTGTTTTCTGACTATTCCACAGGCGTGTATTATTTACTCTGACTCTAAATATTTGGGCATATGAAATAGACTAGTGACTATTCCAAAGTTGTGTATTACTCACTCAGGCTTTGATTTTGTGGCCATATAAAATAGACTAGTGTCTATTCCACACGTGTGCATTATTCCATTAAGCTGTAAATGAGAGGCTATATTAAGTAGAATTTTATCACTTCTCCTGGTGTGCATTACTCAGTGAGGTTCTTTTTGTGAGACCATAGGAAACAGGATATTGTCTGTCTTAAATATTTTTATTATTCACTAAATCTCTGAATGAGTGTTCACATGAAATAGACTTCTGAGTACTTTACATTTGTGCATTTTTCATTGAGGTTACGAGTCAGTGGCCATATAAAATGGAATTCTGACTATTCCACACGTGCATATTATCCATAAGGCTATGAATGAGTGTCCTAATAAAATAGACTCCTGACTTCTCCACAGGTGTACATTATTTACCGAGGCTCTGAATGAATATCCATCAAAAACAGACTCAAAATTATTCTCCAGGTGTGTATTATACAGTGAGGTTCAGAAGATGTGGCCATATCAATTAGATTCCTTACTATATCAAGGGCCTGTCTTATTCACTGAGGCTGTGCATATGTGTCCACATGAAATAGACTCCTGACTACACCACATTATTCAGTGACACTCAGAATTAGAGGCCACATGGAAAAGTATTTTGACTATTTCACAGGTGTGCCTTATTTAGTCAGAATGTGAATGAGGGGATAAAGGTAAATCCTGACTATTTCTCCAGGTGTGTACCCTTAGTTAGACTCTTAACGAGTGGCCATAGGAAAGAGACATCTGACTAATCAGCAGGTGTGCATTATGTAGTGATTCTTTGAATGACTGGCCATAAAAAATAGACTCCAGACTATATCACAAGTGTGTAATATTCAGTGAGGCTGTGAAGGATCCTCTGTATACCCCTTTTCTCCTGTGTGTATCACCTCTCTCCTGTTTGTATCCTCCTCTCTCCTGTGTGTATCCTCCTCTATCCTGTGTGTATGCCCTTTTTTCTTTGTGTATCCCCCTTACCTGTGTGTATCTTCCACTTTCCTGTGTGTATCCGCCTTTATCCTGTGTGTATTCTCCACTCTCCTGTGTGTATGCCACTCTCTTTTGTGTGTATTTCCCTTTACTGTGTGTATCCTCCTCTTTCCTGTGTGTATACCCCTCTCTCTTGTGTGTATCCCCTCTCTCCAGTGGGTATCCTCCTCTCTGCTTTTTGAATCCTCCTCTCTTCTGTTTGTACGCCCTTTTCTCATGTGTGCATCCCCTCTCCTGTGTGTATTCTCCCCTCTCCTGTGTTTATCCCCCTTCCCCTGTGTATATTTTCCTCTCTCCTGTGTGTATCCCCCTCCCTCCTGTGTGTATGCTGCACTCTCCTGTTTGTATCTTCCTTGTTCCTGTGTGTATCCCCGTCTATCCTGTGTGTATCCTCCTTTCTCCTGTGTGTATCTCCCCGTCTCCTGGGCGTATCCCTCTCGATTGTGGGTATCTTCCCCTCTTTTGTTTGTTTCCCCCTCTTATTTGTGTATCCTCCTTTCTCCTCTGTGTAGCATGCCCTCTTCTGTGTGTATCCTCTTCTCTCCTGTGTGTATCCCCCTTCTTCTGTGTGTATGCTGCACTCTCCTGTTTGTATCTTCCTTGTTTCTGTGTGTATCCCCCTCTTTCCTGTGTGTATCCTCCTCTCTCCTTGTGTATGCCCCTCTTTTTGTGTGTATTACCCTCTCTCCTGTGTGTATCCCACTCTCTCCTGTGTGTACCCCCCACTCCTGTTTGTATCCCCCACTCTCCTGTGTGTATTACCCTGTTTCCTGTGTGAATCCAACTCTTCTGTGTGTATCCTCCTCTCTCCTGTGTGTATGCACCTCTCCTGTGTGTATACTTCTCTCTCCTGTGTGTATGCTCCTGTCTCCGGTGTGTATTCTCCACTCTCCTGTGTGTATTTTCCTCTGTCCTGTGTGTATTTTCCTCTCTCCTGTGTGTATCTTCCTATATCCTTTGTGTATCCCTCCTCTTCCCCTTGTGTTTCCCCCCACTCTCCTGTGTGTAATCCCATTCTCTTCTGTTTGTATCCCCACTTTCTTCTGTTGTTATACCCCTCTCTCCTGTGTGTATACCCTCTCTCCTGTTTGTATCCTCCACTCTCCTGTGTGTATCTTCCTCTCTCCTGTGTGTACGCCTCTCTCACCTGTCTGTATCCCCCTCTCCTCTGTGTATTCTCCTCTCTCTTTTGTGTATCCCCCTTTCTCCTGTGTGTATCTCCCTTTTCTGTGTGTATGACCCTCTACTTTGTGTATCCTTCTGTCTCCTCTATGTATCATTTTCTCTTTTGTGTGTATCCTCTCTCCTGTGTGTATCTTCCTCTCTCCTGTGTATCTTTCTCTCTCCTATGTGTATCTTTCTCTCTTCTCTGTGTATCCTCCTCTCTCCTGTGTGTATGATCCTCTCTCCTGTGTGTATCTTTCCTCATCCCTCTGTGTATACCCCCTCTCTCCTGTGTGTATACCCCCTCCCTCCTCTGTGTATCCCCGTTTCTTCTGTGTGTATCTTTCTTTTGTGTGTATCCCCTCTCTCATTTGTGTATCCTCCTCTCTGCTGTGTCTATCCTCCTCTCTCCTGTGTGTACGCCCCTCTCTCGTGTGTATCCCCCTCTTCTGTGTGTATTCTCTCACCTGTTTGTATCCCCCTTTCTCCTGTGTGCATCACCCTCTCTTATGTGTATGTCCCTCTCTCTTGTGTGTATCCCCCTCTCTACTGTTTGTATACCCCTCCCTTCTGTGTGTATGCCGCACTCTACTCTTTGTATTCTTCTTTTTCCTGTGTGAATCTCCATCTCTCCTTTGGGTATGCCTCTCTCTCTTGTGAGTATTCCCCTCTTTCCTAAGTGTATCCCCCTCTCTCCTGTGTGTATCCAACTCCCTTTTTGTGTATTCCTGATTCCTGTGAGTATCTTTTTCTATCATTTTTTTATTCCCCTCTCCTGTGTGTATCTCCCTCTCTCCTGTGTGTATCCTTCTGTCTCTTGTGTGTATCCTTTTCTTTTTTGTGTGTATCCTCCTCTCTCCTTTGTGTATCTTCCTCTGTCCTGTGTGTATCCTCCTCTCTCCTGTGTGTATCCTCCTCTATCCTGTGTGTATCTCCTCTCTCCTGTGTGTGTCTTCTCTCCTTTGTGTATACTCTGCTCTCCTGCGTGTATCCTCCTTTATTCTGTCTGTATCCTCCACTCATTTGTGTTTATCCTCCTCTGTTCTGTATTTATCCTTCTCCCACTTTCTGTATCCCACTCTGTCCTGTGTGTATCCCCTTCTCTTCTGTGTTTATGCCCCACTTTCATGTGTGTATACCCCACTCTCCTGTGTGTATCACCCTTGTCTTCTTTGTGTATCCTTCTCTATTTTGTGTGTTTACCCCTCCATCCTGTGTGTATCCCCCTCTCCTTTTTGTATTCTCCTCTCTCCTGTGTGTATCCCACTCTCTCCTGTGTGTATCCCCTTCCCTTCAGTGTTTATGTCCCACTTTTATGTGTGTATACCCCACTGTTCTGTGTGTATCACGCTTCTCTTCTGTGTGTATCCTTTTCTATTTTGTGTGTTTACCCCTCCATCCTGTGTGTATCCCCCTCTCCTTTTTGTATCCCCCTCTCTCCTGTGTGTATCCCACCGTCTCCAGTGTTTATCACCCTCACTTGTGTGTCCCCCTCTCTTTTGTGTGTTTCCCACTTTTCTTTGTGTAGCCTCCTCTCTCTTCTGTGTATCCTCCTCTCTTCTTGGTGTATCCCCCTCTCATGTGTGTATTCCATCGTTTCCAGTATTTATCTTCCCGCCTGTGTGTATCCACCACTCTCTTGTGTGTTTCTCCCGATTCTTTGTGTATCCTCCTCTCTACTGTGCGTAGCCTCTCTCCTGTGTGTATCCTCCTCTTTCCTATGGGTAACCTTTTCTATCCTGTGTGTATCCCCCTCTCTTGTGTGTATTCTTCTCTCTCCTCTGTGTATCCTCCTCTCTCTTTTGTGTATCCTCCTATCTTCCGTGTGTACCCTCCTCTCTCCTGTGTGTATCCCCCCGCTCTTGTGTGTTTCCCACTCTTCTTTGTGTAGCCTTCTCTCTCCTTTGTGTAGCCTCCTCTCTCCTCTGTGTATCCTTTTCTCTGCTGTGTGTATCCCCCTCCCTTTTGTGTGTATGCCGCACTCTCCTGTTTGTATCCCCCTTTTTCCTGTGTACCCCCCTCTCTCCTTTGTGTAGTCTCCTCTCTCCTGTGGGTATGCCCATCTCTTTTGTGTGTATTCCCCTCTCTCCTGTGTGTATCCCCTTTCTCCTGTGTGTATCCAACTCCCTTCTTTTTGTATCCCTGTCCCTTGTGTGTTTCTTTTTCTCTCCTGTGTGTATTTCCCTCTCCTGTGTTTATTTCCTTCTCTCCTGTGTGTATTTTTCTGTCTTCTGTGTGTATCATTTTCTATTTTGTGTGTATCCTCCTCTCTCCTGTGTGTATCCCCCTCCCTTCTGTGTGTATGCCGCACTCTCCTCTTTGTATCCCCCTTTTTTCTGTGTGTATCCCCCTCTCTCCTTTGTGTATTCTCCTCTCTCCTGTGGGTATGCCCATCTTCCTTGTGTGTATTCCCTTCTCTTCTGTGTGTATCCCCCTGTCTCCTGTGTGTATACAACTCTTTTCTTGGTTTATCTCTGTCTCCTGTGTGTATATTTTTTCTCTCCTGTGCGTATTTTCCTATCCTGTGTTTATCCCCCTCTCTTTTGTGTGTATCCTTCTGTCTCGTGTGTGTATCATTTTCCATTTTGTGAGTATCTTCCTCTATCCTGTATCTTCCTTTCTACTGTGTTTATCCTTCTCTCCTGTGTGTATCTATCCCTCTCCTGTGTGTATGCTCCTCTCTGCTGTGTGTATTCTCATTTCTTTGTGTATCCTTCCTTTCTCCTTTGTGTATCCACCCTCTCTTCTGTGTTTGTCTTCCCTTTTTACTGTGTGTATTCTTCTTTCTCCTGTGTTTATTACCTCTCTCCCGTGTGAATCCCAATCTCTGCTGTGTGTATTCTCCTTTCTCCTGTGTGTATGCCTTTCTCTCCTGTGGGTATCCTTCTCTGCTGTGTGTATTCTCCTCTTTCCTGTGTGTATCCCCCTTTATCCTGTGTGTATCACCCTCTCCTGTGTGTATGCCCCTCTCTCCTGTGTATTTCCATCTCCTGTGTGTGTCCTTTTCTCTCCTGTGTGCATTTTTTTCTCTTTTCTATGTATCCCCTCTCTCCTGCGTGTATCCCCCTCTCTCTTGTGTATTCTCCTTTCTTCTGTGTGTATACCCCTCTCTCCTGTGTGTATCCTCCTTTCTCCTGTGTGGATCTCCTTTCTACTGTGTGTATCTCCCTCTCTCCTGTTTTTATCCCCTTCTCTCCTGTGTGCATCCTCCACTCTTTTGTGTGTATCCCATCTCCTGTGAGTATCCTCCTCTCTCCTGTGTTTATTCTACCCTCTTCTGTGTTTATCACCCTATCCTGTGTGTATCCCCCAACTCTCCTGGGTGTATCCTTTTCTCTCCTGCGAGTATCCTTCTCTCTCCTCTGTGTATCCTCCTCGCTCCTGTGTGTATCTTCCTTTTTCATGCGTTTATCTTCCTCTCTTCTGTCTGTATCCTCCTCTCATTTTGTGTACCCTCCTCCCTTTTGTATTTATCCTTCTCCCCCTGTGTGTATCCCCCTCTCTCCTGTGTGTATCCCCCTCCATTTTGTGTGTATGCCCCACCCTCCTGTGTGTATCCTTTTTCTCCTGTGTGTATCCCCCTTCTCTCCTGTGTGTATTCTCCTCTCTCTTGTGTGTATGCTCCTCTCTTCGTTGTGTATCCCGCTCTTCTCTGTGGATCCCCCTTTCTCCTGTGTGCATCTCCCCACTTCTGTGCGTATTCTTCTCGCCTCTGTATATCCCCCTCTCTACTATGTTTTTCCCCCTCTCCTTTGTGTATCCTCCTCTCTCCTGTGCGTATCCTCCTGTCTGCTGTTTGTATCCTCCACTATCCTTTTTGAATTCCCCTCGCCCTGTGTGTATCCCCCTCTCTCTTGTGTGTATCGTCCTCTCTATTGTGTGTATCCTCCTCTCTCCTGTGTGTATCCCCCTCCCCCTTAGTGTATCCCCATTCCTTCTGTGTGTATTCCACTCTTTTGTCTGTATCTTCCTCTCTTCTGTGTGTATCCTCCTTTCACCTGTGTGTATCCTTCTCTCTCCTGTTTGTATTTTTTTCTCTTTTGTGTGGATCCTCCTTTCTCCTGTGTGTATCCATCTCTCCCCTGTGTATCCTCCTCTCGCCTGTGTGTATCTTCCTCTCTTCTTTGGGTGTCTTTTTCTCTTCTGTGTGTATAACTTTTCTCTACCCTGTGTATCTCCCTCTCTATTGTGTGTATTCTCCTCTATCGTGTGTTTATCCTTCTCTCTCCTGTGTGTATGCCCCTCTCTCCTGTGTGTATCCCCCTCTTTTCTGTGTATTCTGTCTTTCTTGTGTGTATCGCCCATTCTCCTGTGTGTATCTTCCTCTCCTGTTTGTATGCCCATGACTTTTTTGTGTATGCTCCTCTCTCCTATGTGTATTTTCCTCTCTCCTGTGTGTATCTTTTTCTCTCCTGTGTGTATCCCCCTCCACATGTATGTATCTCCCACTCTCCTGTGTTTTTTTACCTCGCTCTTGTGTGTATTTTCCCCTCTGCAGTGTGTATTCTTTTTTCATTTGTGTGGATCAAACTCTCTCCTGTGTGTATCCTCCTCTCTTCTGTGTGTATCTTCCACTATCCTGTGTGTATTTCCCCGCTCTCCTGTGTGTATCCTAATCTCTCCAGTGTGTGTCTTCCTCAATTCTGTGTATATCCAGTCTCCCCTGTGTGTATGTCACTCTCTTATGTGTGTATCCCCCTCTCCTGTGCGTATCCTCCTCTCTGCTCTGTGTATCCTCCTTTCTCCTGTGTGTACCCTCCTCTCTCCTATGTGTATCCTTTTCTATTCTGTGTGTATCCCCCTCTCCTGTGTGTATTGTTCTCTCTCCTTTGTGTATCCTCGTTTCTCCTATGTGTATCATCCTCCCTTTTGTGTGAATCTTCCATTCTCCTGTGTGCATCTTCCTTTCTTTTGTGTGTATCTTCCTCTCTTCTGTGTGTATCCCCCTCTCCTGTGTGTATCCCCCATCTTTCCTGTGTGTATCCTCCTCTCCTCTGCGTGTATTCTTCTCTCTCCTGTATGTATCCTCCTCTCTCCTGTGTGTATCTTCCTCTCACCTGCGTGTATCATCCTCTATTCTGTCTGTATCCTCCAGTCTTTTGTGTGTATCTTCCTCTCTATTGTATTTATTCTTCTCTTCCTGTGTGTATCCTTCTCTCTCCTGTGTGTATTACCTTCCTTTCTTTGTGTATGCCCCACTGTTTTGTGGGTATCACCCTCTCACCTGTGTGTATCCCCCCTCTCTCCTGTGTGTATTCTTCTCTTTTTTGGGTATCTCCCCTCTCCTGTGTTTATCCCACCGTCTCCTATGTGTATACCCCTCGCCTCTGTGTATCCCCCTCTCTCATGTTTGTTTCCCTCTCTTCTTTGTGTATAATCTCTCCTGTGTTTAGCCTTCTCTCTCCTGTGTGTATCCTCCTCTCTCCTGTGTGTGTCCCCCTCCCTCTTGTGTGTATTCCACACTCTTCTGTTTGTATTCCCCTTTCTTTTGTGTGTATCCTTCACTCTCCTTTTTGTATCACACCGTCTTCTGTGTGTATCCCCCTCACCTTTGTGTATCCTTCTCTCTCTTGTGTGTTTCCCTCTTTTTTGTGTGTATACTCCTCTATTCTGTGTGTAGCCTTTTCTCTCCTATGTGTATCCTCCTCTCTCCTGTGTGTATCCTTCTCCCTTTTGTGTGTATGCGGCACTCTCCTATTTGTATCCCCCTTTCTCCTGTTTGTATCCTCCTCTCTCCTTTGTGTATTCTCACATCTCCTGTATGTATGCCCTCTCTGTTGTGTGCATTCCCCTCTTTCCTGTGTGTATTACCCTCTCTCCTGTGTATATTACCTTGTCTCTTGTGTGTATTCTCCTCTCTCTTGTGTGTCTCTCCCTCTCTCCTGTGTGTATCCTACTCTCTCCTGTGCGTATTCTTCTCTCTGCTGTGTGTATTTTCCTCTCTTCTGTGTGTATCTTTCTCTCTCCTGTGTGTAATCCTTTTCTCTTTTGTGTGTTTCCCCACTCTCTCCTGTGGGTATCCCCTTTCTCTCTTGTGGGTATCCCCCATTTTTCTGTGTGTATCCCCCCTCTCTTCCGTGTGTATCCCCTCTCTCCTGTTTGTATCCTTCTTTCTCCTGTGTGTATCTTACTCTCTCCTGTGTGTACACCCCTCTGACACTTGTGTATCCCCCTCTCTTGTTTGTATCCTCCTCTCTTCTGTGTTTATCCCCCTTTCCCCTGTGTGTATTTAACTTTCCTGTGTGTATGCCCCACTCTACTTTATGTATCTTCCTCTCCTGTGTGTATCTTTTTCTCTCCTGTGTGCATTCCTTTTTCTCCTCTGTGTATCACACCTCTCCTTTGTGTATCTTCCTCTCCCTTGTGTGTATCCATCTGTCTCTTGTGTTTATCCTTCTCTTTTTAGTGTGTATCCTCCTCTCTCCTGTGTGTAACTTCCTCTCGCCTATGTGTATCACCCCTCTCCTGTGTGTATCCCCCTCTTTCCTGTGTGTATTCTTCTGTCTTCTGTGTGTATCCTTCTCTATTCTGTGTGTATCCTAATCTCCTGTGTGTATCTTTCTCTCTCCTGTGTGTATTCTCCTCTCTCTTGTGTGTATCCTATTATCTTCTGTGTGTATTCCTCTTATTTCCTGTGTGTATCCCCGCTCTCTCCTGTGTGTATCACCCCTTTCTCCTGTGTGTATCTCCCTCTCTCCTGTGTGTATTCCCTCTCTACTGTGTGTATCCTCCACTCTGCTGTGTGTATTCTTTTCTCTTCTGAGTGTACGCCCTTCTCTCCTGTGTGTATTCTTATCTCTCCTGAGTGTATCCCCTTTTCTCCTGTGTGTATCACCCTATCCATTGTGTATGCCCCTCTCTCCTGTGTGTTTCCCCATCTCCTGTGTGTATCCTCCTCTCTCTTTTGTGTATCCTTTTCTCTTTTTGGTGTATTTCCCACTCTCCTGTGTGTATGCCCCTCTCCTTTTTGTATCCTTTTTTCTCATGTGTATACCTTCCTTTTTCCTGTGTGTATTTTCCTCTCCTGTGTTTCTCAATCCTATCTTTTGTGTGTATCCTTCTCTCTTTTTTGTGTATCCTCCTATCTCCTGCGTGTATCCTCCTCTCTTCTGTGTGTATCCTTATTCTTTTTATGTGTATTTTCCTCCCTCCTGTATTTATCCATCTCACCTGAGTGTACCCTCCCTCTCCTGTTTGTATCTTTCTTCATCCTGTGTCTATGCCCCACTCTCCTGTTGGTATCCTCCTCTCTCCTTTGTGTATTCCCCCTCATTGCTGTGTGTATCCTCCTCTCTTTTTTGTGTGTGCTTTTTTCTACTGTGTGTATCCCCCTCTTCTGTGTGTATCCCCTTCTCTTCTGTGTGCATTTCCCCCACTTCTGTGTGTACACCCCTCGCCTGTGTGTATCTCCCTCTCTACTGTGTGTTTTCTTCTCTACTTTGTGTATCCTCCTCTCTCCTGTGTGTATCCTTCTCTCTCCTGTGTGTATCCTAATTTCTGCTGTGTGTATCCTCCTCTCTCCTGTTTGTATCCCCCTCTCTGTTGTGTGTATCCACCTCCCTCCTGTGTGTATGCCGCACTCTCCTGTTTGTATCTTTCTCTCTCCTGTGTGTATCCTCCTCACTCCTGTGTATCCTTTTCTCTCCTGTTTGTATCCTCCTCTGGCTTGTGTGTATTCTCCTCTCTCCTGTGGGTATCCCCCTACTTTTTTGTGTATCCCCATTCCTTCTGTGTGTATCTCCCCCTCTCCTGTGTGTACCTTCCTCTCTCCTGAGTGTATCCTCCTCTCTTCTCTTTGTATCCTCTTCCCTTTTCTGTGTATCCTCCTCTTTCCTGTATTTATCCTTCTTGCACTCTGTGTATACCCCTCTCTTCTGTTTGTATCCTTCTCTCTTTTGTGCGTATCCCCATCTCCTGTGTGTATCCCCCCTCTCCTGTGTGTATCCTTCTCTCTACTGTGTGTATGCACCTCTCCCCTGTGTGTGTCCCCCTCTCCTGTGTGTATCCCCCTCTCTCCTGTGTGTACTTTTCCATCTCCTGTGTTTCTCCCTCTCGCCTGTTTGTATCCTCCTCTCTCCTGTGGATTTCCCCTCTTTTTTGTGAATCCTCCTCTCTCCTGTGTGTATCCTCCTCTCTCCTGTGTTTATCCTCCTCTCTCCTGTGTGTATTTTCCTCTCTCCTGTGTGTATTCTACACTTTCCTGTTTGTATCTTCCTCTCTCCTGTGTGTATCCCCCTCTCTCTTGTGTGTATTCTCCTCTCTAATGTGTCTATGCCCCTGTGTCTTGTGTGTATTCTCCTTTCTCTTTTATGTATTTCCCTCTCTCCTCACTGTATCCCCATCTCCTGTGTGTATCCCGCTCTCTCCTGTGTGTATTACTCTGTCTCCTGTGTGTATCCATATCACTTGTTTGTATCCCCTCTCTCCGGTGTGTATTCCCCTCTCCTGTGTGTATCCTCCTTTCTCCTGTGTGTATCCTCCTCTCTCATTTGTGTATCCTCTTCTCTCCTGTGTGTATTCTCCTCTTTCCTGTGTGTATCCCCCTCTATTCTGTCTGCATCAGCCTCTCCTTTGTGTATGCCTTTATCTCTTTTTTGTATTCTCCTCTCTCATGTGTGTATCTTCCTCTCTAATGTGTGTATCCTCCTCTATCTTATGTGTATCTTCCTCTCCCTGTGTGTATCCCACTGTCACCTGTGGGTATCCTCCTCTCTCCTGTGTGTATTCTTATCTATTCTGTGTATCCTCCTGTCTCCTGTGTGCATCCTCCTTTCTCCTGTGTGTATTTTCTTTTCTCCCGTGGGTATGCCCCCTCTTTTCTGTGTGTATCTTCCTCTCTCCTGTGTGTATCCTCCTGCATCCTGTGTGTATCCTTCTCTCTCCTTTGTGTATGCCCCTTTTTTCTTTGTGTATCCCCCTCTACTGTGTGTATCCTACTCTCTGCTCTGTGTATCCTTCATTCTTCTGTGTGTATCCTCCTTTCTTTTGTTTATATCTTCCTCTCTCCTGTGTGTATCTTCTTCTTATCTTTGTGTCCCCTCTCTATCTGTGTTTATTCCCCTCTCTCTTGTGTGTCCTCCTCTCTTCTGTGTGTATCTTTTCTCTCTCCTGTATGTATGCACCTCTTTTTTTTTGTATTTCCCTCACCTGTGTGTATACCCCTGTCTCTTGTGTGTATACCCCTCTCTCCTGTGTATATCCCCCTCTCCATTTTGTGAATTTCTGTCTCTCCTGTGTGCAGCATTCTCTCTGCTGTGTGTATGCTCCTCTCTTTTGGGTGTATCCTCCTCTCTCCTGTGTGTATCCGCCCTCACTCCTGTGTTTAACGCTTTCTTTTTTCTGTGTATTAACCTCTCTCCTGTGTATACTCCTCTCTTCGGCGTGTATGCTCCTCTCTTTTTTGTGTATCTTCCTCTCTCCTATGTGTATTTTTCTCTCTCCTGTCTGTATTGCCCTGTATCTTGTGTGTATTCCCCTCTCTTTTGTGTGGATTTCTCTCTCTCTCCTATGTGTATCCCCCTCTCCTGTGTGTCTACCTTCTCTCCTGTGTATATCCTCCTCTTTTGTTTGTATTTCCTTCTCTCCTGTGTATATTTCCCTGTCTCCTCTATGTATCCAACTCTCCCGCGCGTATCTCCCTCTCTCCTTTGTGCATGCCTCTCACCTGTGTGTATACTCCTCTATCCTCTGTTTATCCTCCTTTCTCCTGTGTGTATCCTCCTTTCTCCTGCGTGTATCCCTGCGCTTTCCTGTGGGATTACCCCTCTCTCCTGTGTGTAACACCTTTCTTTCCTGTGTGTATCACCTTTCTCTCCTCTGTGTATCCCACTCTCCCTTGTGTGTATCCCCTCTCTCCTGTTTGTTTTCTCCTCTCTCCTGTGTATCCTCCACTCTCCTGTGTTTATGCCTTTTTCTCCTGTGTGTATCACACTTTCCTGTGTGTATCCTCCACTCTCCTGTGTGTATCCCACTTTCTTCTGTGTGTATCCCTTTTTTTGAGTTTATGCCTCTCTCTCCTGTGTGTATCTTTTTCTCTCCTGTGTGGATCCTTCTCTCTCCTGTGTCTATCCCCCTCTATCTTTTGTGTATACTTTCTCTCTCCTGCGTGTGTCCTCCCCTCTCCTCTGTCTATGCCCCTCTTTTCTGTATGTATCCCCCTTTCCTGTGTGTATCCTCACCTCTCCTGTGTGTTTCCTCCTCTCTCTTTTGTGTATCATCCAATTTCCTGCATGTATCCTCCAATCTCCTGCATGTATCCTCCTCTCTCCTATTTGTATCCTCCTATTTTTTATGTGTATCCTCCTCTTTTTTGTATTTATCGTTTTCCCTCTCTGTGTATTCTCCTCTCTCCTGTGTGTATTTCCCTCCCTCCTGTGTGTATGCTTCACTCTCCTGTGTGTATCCCCTTCTCATCTTTGTGTATCCCCCCTCTTTCCTGTGTGTATCCTCCTCTCTTCTGTGCATAAGCCCCTCTCTCCTGTGTGTATTTTTCTCTCCTGTGTGTATCCACCCCTCTTCTGTGTTTATCTTTCTCCCTTGTATGAATCCCTCTCTCTTCTGTGTGTATCCCCTATTCTTTGTGTATCTTCCTCTCTCCTGTGTGTATCCTCCTATCTCCTGTGTGTATTCTACTCTCTCCTGTGTGTATCCCCCTCTCTCCTGTTTGTATCCCCATATTTTGTGTGTATCCCCCTCTCTCCTGTGTGTATTTCTTTGTCTCCTGTATGAATCTAACGCTCCTGTGTGTATTTCCCTCTATCTTTTGTGTATGTCCCTCTCCTGTGTGTATACTTTTCTCTCTTGTGTCTATCTTCCTCTCTTTTGTGTGTATCTTTCTATCTACTGTTTATCCCTCCGCTCTTCTGTGTGTTTTCCCCTTCTCTCCTGTGTGTAACACCTTTCTTTCCTGTGTGTAAACAACCTTTCTCCTGTGTGTATCCCCCTCTTTTGTGTTTATCTCCTCTCTCCTGTTTGTTTCCTCCTCTCTCCTGTGTGTATCCTTTTCTCTCCTGTGTTTACACCACTCTCTCCTGTGTGTATCACCCTTTCCTTTGTGTATACTTTTCTCTCCTGTGTTTATCCCTTTTTCTCCTTTGTTTATTACCCTTTTATATGTGTATGCCCCTCTCCTGCGTGTATACTTTCTTCTGTGTATATCCCTCTTTTTCCTGTGTGTATCCCCTTATCCTGTGTGTATCCTCCTCTCTCCTGTGTGTATCCCCCTCTCTCCTGTGTGTACCCTCCTCTATCCTGTGTGTATCACCCCTCTCCTTTGTGTATCCCCCACTACCCTGTGTGTATTCTTCTGTCTCCTGTGTGTATCCTTCCCTCTTTTGTGTGTATTTCCCTCTCTCCTGTGTATCCTCCACTCTCCTGTGTGTATCCTCTCTCTCCTGTGTGTATTCTTTTTTCTGCTGTGTGTATTTTTCTTTCTCCTGTGTGTACGTCCCTTTTTTTGTGTTTGTCCTTTTCTTCTGTATCCTTTTCTCTCCTGTGTATATCCTTCTTTCTCCTGTGTGTATTCCCCTGTCCTCTGTGTATGCCCCTCTTTCCTGTTGTTATCCCCGTCTCCTGTGTGTATCCTCCTCTCTCCTGTGTGTATCCTTTTCCCTCATCGGTTTCTCCCCCTCTTTTCTGTGTATCCCCCTCTGCTTCGTGTATCTTTTTGACTTCTGTTTGTATCCTCCTTTCTCCTATGTGTACCCTTTTCTCTCCTGTGTGTATCACCCCTCTTCTGTATGTATGCTCTTCTCTCCTGTGTGTATTTCTCTCTCTCCTGTGTGTATCCTCCTCTCTTTTCTGTGTATCCTTCATTCTCCTGTGTGTATCCTCCTGTCTTCTGCGTGTATCCTCCTCTCTCCTGTTCGTATTCTTCTCTCTCCTGTGTGTATCCTCTTCTCTCCTGCGTATATCTTTCTTTCTCCTGTGTGTCTCCTCCCCTCACCTGTATGTATCCTTCTCTCTAATGTGTGTATTCTCCTCTCTCCTGTTTGTAGTATTTTCTCTGCTGTGTGTATCCTTCTCTCTCCTGTGGGTATCAATTCTCTCTCCTGTGCATATCCCTCTTTTCTCCTGTGTGTACCCCCCTCTCTCCTGTGTGTATTCCTTCTTTCTCTTGTGTGTATCCCATTCTCTCCTCTGTGTATCTCCTCTCTCCTGTGTGTATGCCCCTCTCTCCTGTGTGTATCCTCCTCTCTTCTCTGTTTATTCCCTACTCTCCTGTGTGTGTCCCTTTCTCCGTTGTGTATCCTCTTCTTTCCTGTATGTACCCCCTCTCTCTTGTGTGTACCCTCCACTGTCCTCTGTTTGTCACCACTCTCCGTGTGTATCCCCCCTCTCTCCTTTGTGTATCTTCCTCTCTCTTGTGTGTATCCCCCCTCTCCTGCGTGTATTTTTCTTTCTCCTGCATAAATCCTTCTCTTTGCTGTGTGTGTGCCTCACTTCTCTCTGTATCCACCTCTCTCCTGTTTTCATTTCCTTCTCTCCTTTGTGGATCTTCCTCACTCCTGTGTGTATAACCTCTCTTTTGTGTGTATCCTCCTCTCTGCTGTGTGTATTCTTCTCTCTCCTGTGTGAATCCTTCTGTCTACCGTGTGTATCCTTCTTTCATTTGTGTGTATGCTACTCTCTTCTGTGTGTATTTTCTTCTTTTCTGTGTGTATACTTTTCACTCCTGTGTGTATCACCCTCTCCTGTGTGTATCTTTCTCTAAGCAGTGTGTATCCTCCTTTCTCCTGTGTGTATCCTCCTCTCTTCTGTATATATCTTTTTTCTCTCCTGTGTGTATCACCCTCTCTCCTGTGTGTATCCACCCTCTCTCCTCTGTTTATCTTCCCTCTCTTTAGTTTGTATCTTCCTCTCTCTTGTGTTTATCCCCTCTTTCCTGTGTGTATCCTCCTCTGTCCTCTGTGTATGCCCCACTCTTCTGAATGTATCTCCCTGTCCTGTGTGTATCCTCGTATCTTTTCTGTGTATTTTTATTTCTCTTGTGTGTATCCCCCTCTACTGTGTTTATGGTCCTCTTTTCTGTGTGTATTTCCCCTCCTGTGTGTATCCTCCTCTCGCCTTTTTGTATCCCCCTCTCTCCTCGGATTATCCCCCTCTCTCCTGTGTGTATCCCCCTCTTTCTTGTGTATCCTCCTCTCTCCTTGCGTATTCTACTTTCTATTGTGTGTACCCTCTTCTCTCCTGTGTGTATCACGCCACTCCTGTGTGTATCCTCCGCTCTCCTGTGTATATTTTCCCTCTCTCTTGTGTGTATCCTCCTCTCTCCTGCGTTTATCCTTCCCTCTTCTGTGTTTATCCTCCTCTCTCCTGGGTATCCTCCAGTCTCCTGCGTGTATTCTCCTCTCTTCTATCTGTATCCTTCTCTTTTTGGTGTGTATCCTTCTCTCTTTTGTATTTATCTTTTTTTCTGTGTGTATCCCCCTCTCTCCTGTGTGTATTCCCCTCCTTTCTGTGTGTATGCTTCACTCTCCTGTGTGTATCCCCCTCTCTTTTTTGTGTATTCACCCTTTCTCCTGTGTATCCTCCTTTCTTCTGTGCGTAAGCCCATCTTTCCTGTGTGTATACCCCTCTTTTGTGTGTATCACCCTCTCTTCTCTCTGTATACCTTCTCTTCTGTGTTTATCTTTCCCGCCTGTGTGTATCCCCCTCTCTCCTGTGTGTTTCCCCTCTACTTTGTGTACCCTTCTTTCTGCTGTGTGTATCCTCCTCTCTCCTGTGTGTATCCTCCTTTCTCCTGTGTTTATTTCCCTCCCTTTGTTAGTATCTCTCTCTTCTTTGTGTGTATCACCCAGTCTCCTGTGTGTATCCTCCTCTCTTCTCTGTGCATTCTCCTCTCGCCTGTGTGTATCTTTCTATCTCGTGTGTGTATCCTCCTCTCTCCTGCCTGTATCCTCCTCTCTCCTGTGTGTATCCCCCTCTATACTCTATTTACCCTCCTCTCTCCTGCGTTTATCCTTTTTTCTCCTGTGTGTCTCCTTTTATCTTTTGTGTGCATCCTCCTCTCTCTTGTGTGTATCCCCTTCTCCTGTGTGCATCCTCCTCTCTCCTGTGGGTATCCCTTCTCTCTCCTGTGCATATCCCTCCTTTCTCCTGTGTGTAACATCCTTTCTCCTGTGTGTATCCTTTCTTTCTCCCGTGCGTATCCCCCTCTTTCCTTTGTGTATCTCCTCTCTCCTGTGTGTATCTTCCTCTCTGCTGTGTGTATCCTGTTTTCTCCTGTGTCTATGCCCCTCTCTCCTGTGTGTATTTCCCTCTCCCATATGTTTCCGCCTCTTTCCTGTGTTTACCCCTTTTTATCCTGTGTGTATTCCCCCTCTTCTGTGTGTAAGCTTCTCTTTTCAGTGTGTATCTTCCTCTCCTGTGTTTATCTTCTTCTATCTTTGTGTATCCTCCTCTCTCCTCTGTTTATTCACTACTCTCCTGTGTGTATACTTTTTTCCTTTGTGTATTCTCTTCTCTCCTGTGTGTACCCCCTCTCTCCTGTGTGTACCTTTAACTATCCTGTGTGGATCACCACTCTCCGTGTGTATACCCCCTCTCTCCTTTGTGTATCCCCTTTCTTATGTGTGTATGCCCCACTTCGGTGTGTATACACCTCTCTCCTGTGTGCATTCCCTTTTCTCCTGTGTGGATCTTTCTCACTCCTGTGTGTATGCCCTCTCTCCTGTGTATATCCTCCTCTCCGCTGTGTGTATTCTCCTCTAACCTGTGTGTATCCATTTCTCTCATGTGTGTATCCTCTATTCTCCTGCATGAACCCTCATCTCTTCTGTTTGTTTCACCACTCTCCTGTTTGTATTCTTCTCCCTCCTGTGTGTATTTTTCTGTCTACCGTGTGTATCCTTCCCTCATTTGTGTGTATCCTCTTGTCTCCTGTGTGTATTATATTCTTTCCTGTGTGAATCCTTCTCACTTCTTTGTCTAGTCCCATCTCCTGTGTGTACCCTTCTCTCTCCAGTGTGTGTCCTCCTTTCTCCTGTATGTATACTCCTCTCTTCTGTGTGTATCATTTTTCTCTCCTGTGTACATCAACCCTCTCTTTTGTGTGTATTTCCCCTCTATCCTGTGTGTAGCCTTCCTCTCTCCAGTTTGTATCCACCTCTCTCCTGTGTATAGCGCCCCTCTCCTATGTGTAACCCCCTACCTTTTTTGTGTATACTTTCTCTCTCCTGTGTGTATTTTCCTCTCTTTTCTGTGTATCCCCTCTCTCCTGTGTGTATCCTCCGCTCTGCTGTGTGTATCCTTTTTTACACTGTGTGTATGCTTCTCTCTCCTGTGTGTTTCCCCCATTCTGTGTGTATCTTCCTCTGTCTTGTGTTTATTCTTCTTTCTCCTGTGTGTATCACCCTCTCCTGTTTGTATTTCTTTCTCCTGTGTTTAAACTTCTCTCTCTTGTGTGTATTCTCCTTTCTCCTCTGTGTATCCCCTACTCTCCTCTGTGTATCACCATCTTTTTTGTGTATCTTCTTCTTTCCTTTGTGTACCCACTGTCTCTTGTTTGTACCCTCCACTCTCCTGTGTGTATCACCCCTCTACCGTGTTATTTTTTGACTCTCCAAACGAACGACCATATGAAATGGACTAGAAATTATTCTTCACATCTGCAATATTCGAAGAGGTTCTGTGTATTACTCCGCATTACACAGAATTAAACTTCACATGAAATACACTCCTGATTACCACCCAGGTGTGTATCATTCAGAAAAACACTGAATTAAGTGCTATCTTAAACAGTGTTCTGATTACTCCATAGAAGTTCATTATTCACTGAATCTTTGTATGAGAGGCCATACATTATAGACACCAGACTATTGCTCCATTGTAAATTATAAAATAAGGATGTAAATGAGTGGTAAATTGAAATAGAATCCTGAGAATTTACGAGGTGTGTATCATTCACGGAGCCACAGAATGAGTGGACATAGAAAAATGCTCGAATATTAACCTGGTGTGGATTATTCACTCAGGATCTAAATGAGTGGCTACATGAAGTAGACTCTTAACTGTTCCCAAGGTGTGTATTATTGAATGAGAATCTGACTAAGTGGGCATATAAAAGAGACTCAGGTGTATTGCCCAGGTTTTCATTTTTTACAGAGACTCTAAATGTGTAGGCATTTGAAGTAGACCCTTGGCTCTTTCTGAGTGGAGTATTATTCACAGATGTCCAGAACGAGTGGCCATGTGAAAGAGATTTCTGACTTCTGAGATATACACGTTATTCACTAAAACACTGAAAAAGTGGCCTTATGAAATAGACCGCATTTTACTCCACAGGTGCACGTTATTTTTTCACTCTCCAAATTAACCACCATAGGAAATATACTTGTGATTATTCCCCACAAGTGCAATATTCGAAGAGGTTCTATATGAGTGTCCATATCAAATAGTCTTCTGACTCTCACACATGTGTGTATTATTCACCAAGCTACTTCATTTGGGGCTACTGTTAACAGGATCCTCCCTCCTCCACAACTATTTATTATGCACTGAAGCTCTGAATGAGAGTCCATATGAAATAGACTCCTTACTATTGCCCCATTGTGCATTATTCGTTAATGCTCTGATTTAGTGGCCATATGACCTGGACTCTGACTATTCCCAAGGTGTGTATTCTTCAGTCAGTTTCTGAACGAGTGACCACATAAAATAGACTCTTGACCCTGTCATCTTGACTATATCTCAGCTCTGCATTTTCCACTGAATCGCTGGGTGAACGGTGATATCAAATAGTCTCCAGACAATTCTCCAGGTGTGCATTATTCAGTGAATCTCTTAATAAGTGGCTATATATAATAGAATCCTGAGTATTTTCCAGATATATATGATTCTTCACTAAAGAACGGAATAAGTGCCCATGTCAAGTACACTCCTCACATTTCCATACGTCTGTATTATTCTGCGAGGCTCTGAATGAGTGGTCATATAATAGAGACTCCTACATACTACTCAGGCCTGAGTTTTAACATTCGGGTGTAAATGAGTGGCTATACAAAACAGAATCCTGACGTCCCCAAGGTGTCTGTTATTCAGTTAGGCTCTGAGTATGTGGCTATATGGAATAGAATTCTGACTACAATACAGCGGTTCTTTACTCAATGAACCTCTGAAGAAATGCCAAATGTAACAGGGTACAGAGTATTTCTCTGGTATTTATTATTCACTGAGGCTCTGAAACTTTGACCATATGAAATTGTTTTCTGACTAGTCTACAGGAGTGTATTATTGACTCTGACTCTAAATATTTGGGCATATAGAATAGACTAGCGACTATTCCAAAGTTGTGTATTACTGACTCAGGCTTTGATTTTGTGGCCATATAAAACAGACTACTGTCTATTCCAACATGTGCATTATTTCCTTGGGCTGTAAATAAGAGGCTATGTAAAGTACCCTCCTAACACTTCCCCAGGTTTGTGTCACTCAGTGAGGCTCTTTTTTTATGTCAATATGAAACAGGAAACTATCTCAAATATTTTATTATTCAATGAATCTCTGAATGAGGGGCTATACGAAATAAACTGCTGAGTACTTTACATTTATGCATTATTCATTGAGGTTACGAGTCAGTGGCCATATAAAATGGAATCCTGATTAATCCACATGTGCGTATTATCCACTGAATCTATGAATGTGTGTCCAAATGAAATAAACTCCTGACTACTCCAGAGGTCCGCATTATTTACTGAGGCTCTGAATGAATGTCCTTTGAAAATAGACTCCAAATTATTCTCCAGGTGTGTATTATTCAGTGAGCCACAGAAGATGTGGTCAAACTAATTACATTTCTTACTATAAAAAGGGTCTGTCTTATGCACTGAGTCTCTGAATATGTGTCTACATGAAAGACTCTCCTGACTACACCACATTTTTCAATGACACATTGAATGAGAGGCCACACAAAAAAGTCTCCTGACTTTTCCACAGGTGTACATTATTTAGTGAGACTCTGAATGAGGAGATACAAGTAAATCCTGACTATTTATTTAGGTGTGTACATTTGGTGAGGCTCTCAACGGGTAGCCATAGGAAAGAGACTTTTGACTATTCTGCAAGTGTGAATTACTTAGTGATTCTCTGAATGAGTGGCAATAAAATATAGACTCCAGACTATATCACAAGTGTGTAATATTCTGTGAGGCTTTCAAAGAGGGGCCATATGAAACAGAATTCTAATGATTCCACATGTGCGTTATTCACTGTTTTTCTGAATGAGTAGCCATATGACATAGACACCTAATTATTCTCCATGTGTGCATTATTTCAACAGGGTCGGTATGAGTGTCCATACCAAATAGACTCCTGAAACTCCTCCAAGTGTGTATTACTCAGCGTTACAGAGAATTAGAGTTTATATGAAATAGATTCCTAACTAACACCCAGGTGTGTATCATTCATGGAGGCACTTAATTTATGGCTATCTTAAACAGTGTCCTGATTACTCCATAAAAGCTCATTATTTACTGAAACTCTGAATGGGAGGCCATACAAAATAGACACCTGACTATTGCTCCATTGTGAATTATTCAATAAGGTTCTAAATGAGTGGTAGTATAAAATAGAATCCTGAGAATTCCCCAGGTGTGTATCATTCAGGGAGGCACAGAATGAGTGGCCATATAAAAAATTCTCATATATTAGGCTGGTGTGGATTATTCACTGAGGATCGAAATGAGTGTCTTCGTGAAGTAGACTGTTAATTCTTCTCCATGTTTGTATTATTGAATGAGACTCTGACTAAGTGGGCATAAAAAAGGGGCTCAGGTGTATTGCCCAGGTGTTCATTACTTACAGATACTCTTAATCTGTAGGCATTGGAAGTAGGCCTTTGACTGTTTTTGAGGGGAGTATTATTCACAGAGGCCCAGAACGAGTGGCCATGTCAAAGAGATTCCTGACTTATCAGATATACATGTTATTCACCACAACACTAAAAGAGTGGCCTTATGAAATAGACCGCATTTTATTCCACAGGTGCACGTTATTTTTTGACTATACAAATGAACCACCATATGAAATTAACTAGTGATTATTTCCTACATGTGCAATATTCGAAGAGGTTCTGTATGAGTGTCCATATCAAATAGTCTCCTGACTCTAACACATGTATGTATCATTCACGGAGCTGCTCTATTTGGGGATACCGTCAATAGGGTACTCCCTCCTCCACAGCTGTTTATTAGGCACTGAAACTCTGAATGAGAGGCCATATGAAATATACTTTTTACTGTTGCCCCATTGTGAATTATTCGGTAATGCTGTGATTGAGTGGCCATATGACCTTGACTCTGACTATTCCCAAGGGGTGTATTTTTCAGTCAGGTTCTGAACGAGAGACCACATAAAATAGACTCCTGATTCTGTCCTCTTGACTATTTCTCAGCTCTGCATTTTCCACTGAGTCGCTGGGTGGACAGTCATATCAAATAGTCTCCAGACAATTCTCCAGGTGTGCATTATTCAGTGAGTCTCTTAATAAGTTACTCTATATAATAAAATCCTGAGTATTTTCCAGATATATATTATTTTTCATTGAGGAACTGAATAAGTGGCCATGTCAAGTACACTCCTGACATTTCCATACATCTCTATTGTTCTGTGAGGCTTTGAATGAGTGGCCATAAAATAGACACTCTTATATACTACACAGGCGTGTGTTTTTACATTCAGCTGCAAGTGAGTGGATATACGAAATAGAATCCTGACTTTCCCAAGGTGTCTGTCATTCAGTTAGGCTCTGAGTATGTGGCTATATGAAATAAAATTCTGACTACAATACAGGTGTTCATTACTTAATAAACCTCTGAAGAAATGCCACATGTAATAGCGTCCAGAGTATTCCTCAGGTATTTATTATTTACTGAGACTCTGAATGTTTGGCCATATGAAATGGTTTCCTGACTAGTCATCAGTTGTGTATTATTGACTCTGACTCTAATTATTTGGGCACATGGAATAGACTAGTGACTATCCCAAAGTTGTGTATTACTGACTCAAGCTTTCATTGTGTGGCCATATAAAATAGACTAGTGTCTATTCCACACGTGTGCATTGTTCCCTTAGGCTGTAAATGAGAGGCTATGTAAACTACACTCCTAACACTTCCTCAGGTGTGTGTCACTCAGTGAAGCCCTTTTTGTATGACAATATAAAACAGGAGGCTATCTCAAACATTTTATTATTCAGTGAATTTCTGAATCAGTGGCTATATGAAATAAACTGCTGAGTACTTTACATTTGTGCATTTTTCATGGATGTTATGAGTCAGTGGTTATATAAAATGGAATCCTGATTAATTCACACGTGCTTATTATCCACTAAGGCTATGAATGTGTGTCCAAATGAAATAGACCCCTGACTACTCCAAAGGTCTGCATTATTTACCGAGGCTCTGAATGAATGTCCATCGAAAATAGACTCCAAATTATTCTCCAGGTGTTTATTATTCAGTGAGCCTCAGAAGATGTGGTCATACTGGATTTCATACTATATCAAGGTTCTGTCTTATGCACTGAGGCTCTGAATATGTGTCTACATGAAAGACTCTCCTGACTACACCACATTTTTCAATGACACATTAAATGAGAGGCCACATAAAAAATTCTCCTGAATATTCCACAGGTGTGCATTATTCAGTGAGTCTCTAAATGAGGAGATACAAGTAAATCCTGACTATTTATCCAGGTGTGTACATTTAGTGAGGCTCTCAACGGGTAGCCATAGGAAAGAGACTTTTGACTATTCAGCATGTGTGAATTATTCAGTGATTCTCTGAATGAGTGGCCATAAAGTATAGACTCCAGACTATATCACAAGTGTGTAATATTCAGTGAAGCTGTGAAAGAGGGGCCATATGAAACAGAAATCTAATGACTCCACATGTGCGTTATTCACTTTTTCTGAATGAGTAGCTCTATGACATAGACTCCTCGTTATTCTCCATGTGTGCATTATTCCAACAGGTTCGGTATGAGTGTCCATACCAAATAAACTACTGAAACTCCCCCAGGTGTGTATTACTCAGCATTACACAGAATTAGAGTTCATATGAAATAGACTCTTGACTACTACCCAGGTGTGTGACATTCAGGAAGGCACTTAATTCATGGCTATCTTAAACAGTGTTCCAGTTACTCAATAGAAGTTTATTATTCACTAAAACATTGAATGAGAGGCCTTACAAAATACACACCTGACTATTGCTTGACTGAATTATTCAATAAGGTGCTAAATGACTGGTAGTATGAAATTGAATCCTGAGAATTCCACAGGTGTGGATCATTCAGGGAGGCACAGAATGAGTGGCCATATAAAAAATGCTCGACTATTACCCTGGGGTGGATTATTCGCTGAGGATCTAAATATGTGGCTTCATGACGTAGACCCTTAACTCATCCACAGGTGTGTATTATTGAATGAGACTCTGACTAAGTGGGCATAAAAAAAGACTCAGGTTTGTTGCCCAGGTGTTAATTACTTACAGAGACTCTGAATGTGTAGTCATTTGAAGTAGACCCTTGACTGTTTCTGAGGGGGGCATGATTCAAAGATGCCAAGAAGGGGTGGACATGTGAAAGAGATTTCTGACTTATCAGATATACATGTTATTCACTCAAACACTGAAAGTGTGGCCTTACGAAATAGACCGCATTTTACTCCACAGGTGCACGTTATTTTTTGACTCTCCAAACGAACCACCAGATGAAATAGACTAGTGATTATTCCCCACATATGCAATATTCGAAGAGGTTTTGTATGAGTGTCCATATCAAATAGTCTCCTGACTCTCACACATGTGTGTATTATTCAAGGAGCGGATTTATTTGGGGAAACCGTCAATAGGGTCCTCCCTCCTCCACAGCTGTTTATTATGCACTGAAGCTCTGAATGAGAGGCCATATGAAATAGACTCCTTACTATTGCCTCATTGTGCATTATTCGGTAATGCTGTGATTGAGTGGCCATATGACCTGGACTCTGACTATTCCCAAGGTGTGTATTCTTCAGTCAGTTTCTGAACGAGTGACCACATAAAATAGACTCTTGACTCTGTCATCTTGACTATATCTCAGCTCTGCCTTTTCCACTGAATTGCTGGGTGAACGGTGATATCAAATAGTCTCCAGACAATTCTCCAGGTGTGCATTATTCAGTGAATCTCTTAATAAGAGGTTATATATAATAGAATCCTGAGTATTTTCCAGATATATATGATTCTTCACTAAGGAACTGAATAAGTGGCCTTGTCAGGTACACTTCTGACATTTACATACGTGTGTATTATTCTGTGGGGCTCTGAATGTGTGGTCATACAATAGAGACTCCTATAAACTACTCAGACATCAGTTTTTACATTGGGCTGTAAATGGTGGCTATAGGAAACAGAGTACTGACTTCCCCAAGGTGTCTGTTATTCAGTTAGGCTCTGAGTATTTGGCTATATGAAATAGAATTCTGACTACAATACAGGTTTTCTTTACTCAATGAACATATGAAGAAATGCCACATGTAACAGCGTCCAGAGTATTACTCAGGTATTTATTATTCACTGAGGCTCTGAAACTTTGGCCATATGAAATTGTTTTCTGACTAGTCTCCAGGCGTGTATTACTGACTCTGACTCTAAATATTTGGGCATATATTATAGACTAGTGTCTATTCCAATGTTGTGTATTACTGATTCAGGCTTTGATTTTGTGGCCATATAGAACAGACTAGTGCCTATTAAACAAATGTGCGTTATTGCCTTAGTCTACAAATGAGAGGCTATGTAAAGTACACTCCTAACACTTACCTAGGTGTGTGTCACAAAGTGAGGCTCTTTTTGTATGACAATATGAAACAGGGGGCTGTCTATCTAATAATTTTATTATTCAGTGAATCAATGAATGAGCGGCTATATGAAATAAACTGCTGAGTACTTTACATTTGTGCATTACTCATTGAGGTTACCAGTCAGTGGCCATATAAACCGGAATCCTGATTAATCCACACGTGCATATTATCCACTGAAGCTATGAATTTGTTTCCAAATGAAAGAGACCCCTGACTACTCCAGGGGTCTGCATTATTTACCGAGGCTCTGAATGAAGGTCCGTCGAAAATAGACTCCAAATTATTCTCCAGGTGTGTATAATTCAGTGAGCCTCAGAAGATATGGTCATACTAATTAGATGTCTTACTATATCAAGGGTCTGTCTTATGCACTGAGGCTCTGAATAAGTGTCTACATAAAAGAGTCTCCTGACTACACCACATTTTTCAATGACACATTGAATGAGAGGCCACATGAAAAAGTCTCCTGACTATTCCACTTGTGTGCATTATTCAGTGAGACTCTCAATGAGGAGATACAAGTAAATCCTGAATATTTATCCAGGTGTGTACATTTGGTGAGGCTCTCAACAGGTAGCCATAGAAAGAGACTTCTGACTATTCGGCAGGTGTGAATTATTCAGTGATTCTCTGAATGAGTGGCCATAAAATATAGACTCCAGACTATATCACAAGTGTGTAATATTCAGTGAGGCTGTGAAAAAGGGTCCATATGAAACAGAATTCTAATGACTTCACATGTGTGTTATTCACTGTTTGTCTGAATGAGTAGCCGTATGACATAGACTCCTCATTATTCTCCATGTGTGCGTTTGTCCAACAGTTTTTGTATGAGTGTCCATACCAAATAGACTGCTGAAACTCTCCCAGGTGTGTACTACTCAGCGTAACAGAGAATTAGATTTCATATGAAATAGACACCTGACTACCTCCCAAGTGCGTATCATTCAGGAAAAACTTAATTCATGGCTATCTTAAACAGTGTCCTGATTACCCAATAGAAGTTTATTATTCACTGAAACTTTGAATGAGAGGCCATACAAAATACACACCTGACTATTGCTTGATTGTAATTATTCAATAAGGTTCTAAATGACTGGTACTATGAAATTAAATCCTGAGAATTCCACACGTGTGCATCATTCAGGGAGGCACAGAATGAGTGGCCATATAAAAAATTCTAGACTATTACCCTGGTGTGGATTATTCCCTGAGGATCTAAATGAGTGGCTACATGAAGTACACCCTTATCTCTTCCCCAGGTATGTATTATTGAATGATAATCTGACTAAGTGGGCATAAAAAAGAGACTCAGGTGTATTGCCCAGGTGCTCATTACTTACAGAGACTCTGAATGTGTAGGAATTTGAATTAGACCCTTGACTGTTTATGAGGGGAGTATTATTCTCAGATGCCCAGAATGAGTGGCCATGTGAAAGAGATTCCTGGCTTATCAGATATACATGTTTTTCACTAAAACACTGAAAGTGTCGCCTTATGAAATAGACCACATTTTACTCCACAGGTGCTCGTTATTTTTTGACTCTCCAAACGAACCACCATATGAAATGGACTAGTGATTATTACCCACATGGGCAATATTCAAAAAAGTTCTGTATGAGTGTCCATATCAAATAGTCTCCTGACTCTCACACGTTTGTGTATCATTCACGGAGCTGCTTTATTTGTGGCTATTATCAGTAGGGCCCTCCCTCCTGCACAGCTGTTTATTAAGCATTGAATCTCTGAATGAGAGGCCATATGAAATATACTCCTTACTATTGCCCCATTGTGCATTATTTGGTAATGCTGTGATTGAGCGGCCATATGACCTGGACTCTGACTATTCCCAAGGTGTGTATTCTTCAGTCAGTTTCTGAACAAGTGACCACATAAAATAGACTCCTGGCTCTTTCCTCTTGACTATTTATCAGCTATGCATTCTCCACTGAGTCGCTGGGGGAAAGGTCATATCCAATAGTCTCCAGAAAATTCTCCAGGTGTGCATTATTCAGTGAGTCTCTTAATAAGGGGCTCTATATAATAGAATCCTGAGTATTTTCAGGATATATGTGATTTCTCACTGAGGAACAGAATAAGTGACCATGTCAAAAACATTCCTGACATTTCCATACGTCTGTATTATTTTGTGAGGTTCTGAATGAGGGGCCATATAACAGAGACTACTATATACTATTCAGATGTGAGTTTTACATTCGGCTGTAAATGAATGGCTATACGAAACAGAATACTGACTTTCCCAAGGTGTCTGTAATTCAGTAAGGCTCTGACTATGTGGCTATATGAAATAGAATTTTGACTACAATACAGGTGTTCTTTATTCAATGAACATCTGAAGAAATGTCACATGTGACAGCGTTCCGAGTATTCCTCAGGTATTTATTATTCACTGAGGCTCTATGAAATTGATTCCAGACGAGTCTACAGGTCTGTATTATTGACTCTGACTCTAAATATTTGGGCACATATAATAGACAAGTGACTATTCCAAAGTTGTGTATTACTGACTCAGGCATTGATTTTGTGACCATATAAAACAAACTAGTGTCTATTCCACACATGTACATTTTACCCTTAGGCTGTAAATGAGAGGCTATGTAAAGTACACTCTTAACACTTCCCCAGGTGTTTGTCACTCAGTGAGGCATTTTTTGTATGACAATATGAAACAGGAGGCTGTCTATCTCAAATATTTTTATTATTCAGTGAATCACTGAATGAGCATCTATATGAAATAAACTGCTGAGTACTTTATATTTGTGCATTATTCAGTGAGGTTACAAGTCGTTGGCCATATAAAATGGAATCCTGATTAAACCACATGTGCATATTTTCCACTGAGGCTATAAATGTGTGTCCAAATGAAAGAGACTCCTGACTACTCCACAGGTCTGCATTATTTACCGAGGCTCTGAATGAATGTCCATCGAAGGTAGACTCCAAATTACCCTCCAGGTGTGTATTATTCAGTGAGCCTCAGAAGATGTGGTCATACTAACTAGATTTCTTACTACATCAAGGGTCTGTCTTATACACTGAGGCTCTGAATATGTGTCTACATCAAAGAGTCTCCTGACTACACCACATTTTTCAATGACACATTGAAAGAGAGGACACATGAAAAAGTCTCCTGACTATTCCACGGGTGTGCATTATTCAGTGAGACTCTGAATGAGGAGATACAAGTAAATCCTGACTAGTGAGGCTCTCAACGGGTAGCCATAGGAAAGAGACTTCTGACTATTCCTCAGGTGTGAATTATTCAGTGCTTCTCTGAATGAGTGGCCATAAAATGTAGACTCCAGACTATATCCCACGTGTGTAATATTCAATGAGTCTGTTAAAGAGGGCCATATGAAACAGAAATCTAACGACTTCACATGTGCGTTATTCACAGTTTGTCAGAATGAGTAGCAGTATGACATTAACTCCTCATTATTCTCCATGTGTGCGTTATTCCAACAGGTTCGGTATGAGTGTCCATACCAAATAGACTCCTGAAACTCCCACAGGTGTCTATTAATTAGCATTACACAGAAGTAGAGTTTATATGAAATAGATTCCTGACCACCACCCAGGTGTGTATCATTCAGGAAGGCATGTAATTCATGGTTATCTTAAACAGTGTTATAATTATTCCATAGAAGCTCATTATTCACTGAAACTTTGAATGAGAGGCCATACAAAATAGACACCTCACTATTGCTACATTGTGAATTATTCAATAAGTTTCTAAATGAATGGGAGTATGAAATAGAATCCTGTGAATTTCCGAGGTGTGTATCATTCAGGGTGGCACAGAATGAGTGGCCATATAAAAATGTTCGACTATTAACCTGGTGTGGATTATTCACTGAGGATCTAAATGAGTGTCTACATGAAGTAGACCCTCAACTCTTCCCCAGGTATGTATTATTGAATGAGACTCTGACTAAGTGGGCATAAAAAAGAGACTCAGGTTTATTTCCCAGATGTTCATTACTTTCAGAGACTCTGAATGTGTAGGCATTCTAAGTAGACCCTTGACTCGTTCTGAGGGGAGTATTATTCACAGACGCCCAGAACGAGTGGCCACGTGAAAGAGATTCCTGACTTATCAGATATACATGTTATTCACTAAAACACTGAAAGTGTGGCCGTTTGAGATAGATCGCATTTTACTACACAGGTGCGCATTATTTTTTGACTCTCCAAACGAACCACCATATGAAATAGACTAGTGATTATTCCCCACATGTGCAATATTCACAGAGGTTCTGTATGAGTGTCCATATCAAATAGTCTCCTGATTCTCACACATGTGTGTATCATTCACGGAGCTGCTTTATTTGTGGCTACCATCAATAGGGTCCTCCCTCATCCGCAGCTGTTTATTAGGTACTGAAGCTTTGAATTAGAGGCCATATGAAATAGACTCCTTACTATTGCCCCATTGTGCAGTATTCGGTAATGCTGTGATTGAGTGGTCATATGACTTGGACTCTGACTATTCCCAAGGTGTGTATTCCACAGTCAGTTTCTGAACGACTGACCACATAAAATAGATTCCTGACTCTGTCCTCTTGACAATTTCACAGCTCTGCATTTTCTACTGAGTCTTTGGGTGAACGGTCTTATCAAATAGTCTCCAGACAATTCTCCAGGTGTGCATTATTCAGTGAGGCCCTTAATAAGTGGCTATATATAATAGAATCCTGAGTATTTTCCAGATATATATGATTCTTCACTAAGGAACTGAATAAGTGGCCATGTCATGTACACTCCTCACATTTCCATACGTCTGTATTATTCTGTTAGGCTCTGAATGAGTGGCCATGTAATAGAGACTTTTATATACTAATCAGGCATGAGATTTTACATTCAGCTGTAAATGAGTGGCTATATGAATCAGAATCCTGATTTCTCCAAGGTGTCTGTTATTCAGTTAGGCTCTGAGTATGTGGCTATATGAAATAGAATTCGGACTACAATACAGGTGTTCTTTACTCAATGAACATATGAAGAAATGCCCCATGTAACAGCATCCAGAGTATTCCTAAGGTATTTATTATTCACTGACGCTCTGGAACTTTGGCTATATAAAATTGTTTCCTGACTAGTCTAAAGGCCTGTATTATTGACTCTGGCTCGAAATATTTGGGAATATATAATAGACTAGTGCCTATTCCAAAGTTGTGTATTACTGACTCAGGCTTTAATTTTGTGGCCATATAAAACAGACTAGTGTCTATTCCACACATGTGCATTATTCTCTTAGGCTGTAAATGAGAGGCTATGTAAAGTACACTCCTAACACTTCCCCAGGTGTGTGTCACTCAGTGAGGGTCTTTTTGTATGACAATATGAAACAGGAGGCTGTCTATCTCAAATAATTTTATTATTCAGTGCATCACTGAATGAGCATCTATATGAAATAAACTGCTGAGTACTTTACATTTGTGCATTATTCATTGAGGTTACGAGTCAGTGGCCATACAAAATGGAATCCTGATTAATCCACACGTGCCTATTATCCACTGAGGCTATGAATGTGTGTCCAAATGAAAGAGACTCCTGACTACTCCACAGGTCTGCATTATTTACCGAGGCTCGGAATGAATGTCCATCAAAAATAGACTCCAGCTGGGGGGGAGAGGTAAGATGGCGTCATAGAGGTGACTCAGGATTGCAGCTCTCAGTGAAGGCACAGAAGGTGAGTCCTAGCCGCATTCTCGGATGTTCCTTTTATGCCCACAGAGCGTTGAAAGTCCCAGGTGTGGGAGAGACACGGGACGCTAGCAGCCGGCTAACCCAGCCGGCTCCCTCTGACTCTTCGGCTGGCGCCACAGCGGGACCTGGCATGGAACTCACTGGTCTGGGTGCCCTGTTAAACCGGCAATCTGAGATTCGGAAGGGCCAATTGGCATGTTCATCTGATTGAACGGGACTTGGACAATGAGCCAGACCAGGAGTTTCCTTGGAAGCCTGATCTGAGCTGGGGTAGTGGGCAGCAGCACAGGAGATTGCATGGATCCCAGTGCCCTATCGGCAGGCTACTTGGGCGCCAGTGAGAGAGTCGACCATTCAGCTTCGGGAGAGGAAGAGAGAGAGAGAGAGGACGGACTCTGAGTCAGGGAGCTGGGTGATCTGGCTCGGCGGGTCCCACGCTCACGGGGACAAGCAGGGCAGCGACTGGAGATGCTTGGGGCTGAGAGTTTTGCTGCCAGCATCTAGGACGGTGCAGCCCAGTGAGGGAGGGGCGTCCACCATTGTTGACGCAGTCCAGCCCCACTGAAGTACCGCCCAGGACTGACGCGGCCTGCCTTTGCCGAGACAACCTGCCATAAAAGAGACTCCATGCTCCACAGCAGAAGGGAGACCAGCAGCAACAGGGAGGACCCACGCTAGCAGGTCAGAGCCCCAGCAGGCAAATAGTGAATAGACTGCCGCCTAGTGGGGCAGGACAATGCAACAGATACTCATTAAGAAAGCCCCAACTCCCTGAGTCAGAGCATCTAAAGTGGGGGAAAGGGGGGTGTTTTATGAGTTCTATTGCAGCAGACATAAACAACCTCCCAACAACGCTGAATGAACAACGGAGCTCACAGCTCAGCACTGGAGCTCCTATAAACCACAGACTGTCTCCTCAAGCAGCTCCCTGACCCCTGTATATCCAAGGAGTCACCCCAGAAAAGGACGAATCAGACTGATATTTGGCTGGCATAATTCTGGAACAAGGACAGCAGAAGAAGAAACTGGAATCATCCCTCACTGTTCCGCAGCTGCTGCAGGTATACCCCAGACAAGCAGGAACTGGAGTGGACCTCAGCACTCATACAGCAGAGGGGATAGATCATTAGAGGGAAAACTAAGTAACAGAAATACTTCATCATCAACAATCTCAGCGTCCACACAGAGACCCAATTGAAAAATCAGCAACTACTAAGACGACAGGCGGATAAATCCATAAAGATGGGAAGAAACCAGCGCAAAAAGGAGGAAAGAACCCGAAACCAAAACAGTTCACCTCCAAAAAAGAACCGTAACTCCTCACCAGTAAGGGAACAAAGCTGGATGAAGAATTAATGTGACGAAATGACAGAATCAGACTTAAGAAAATGGATAATGAGAAACTTCAGTGAGCTAAAGGAACATGTACTAAACCAGTGCAAAGAAAGTAAGAACCTTGAAAAAAGATTTGAAAAAAGATTCGAGAAATTGATAACAAGAATGGACAACTTAGAGAGGAATATGAATGAATTGAAGGAGCTGAAAAACACAACACGAGAAATTCTTGAAGCATGCACAGGTTTCAACAGCCGAATTGACCAAGCAGAAGAAAGAATATCAGAAGTTGAAGATCAGCACAATGAAATAAAACGAGAAACCAAGATTAAAGAAAAAAGTACAAAAAGGAATGAACAAAATATCCAAGAAATGAGGGACTATGTGAAGAGACCCAACCTACGTTTGATAGGTATACCAGAATGTGACAAAGAGAATGAATCCAAGCTGGAAAACACTCTTCAGGATATTATCCAGGAAAATTTCCCCAACCTAGCAAGACAGGTCAATACTCAACTCCAGGAAATACAGAGAACACCACAAAGATACTCCGCAAGAAGAGCAACCCAAAGGCACATAATCGTCAGATTCACCAGGGTGGAAACGAAGGAGAAAATACTAAGGGCAGCCAGAGAGAAAGGTCAGGTAACCCACAAAGGGAAGCCCATCAGACTCACAACAGATCTCTCGGCAGAGACACTACAAGCCAGAAGAGAGTGGGGACCAATATTCAACATCCTTAAAGAAAAGAGCTTTCAACCCAGAATTTCATATCCAGCCAAACTGAGCTTCATAAGTGAAGGAAAAATAAAATCCTTCACGAACAAGCAAGTTCTCAGAGATTTTGTCACCACTAGGCCTGCTTTACAAGAGCTCCTGAAAGAGGCACTACACATAGAAAGAAACAACCAGTTCCAGCCATCCTAAAAGCATACCAATTGCTAAAGACGATCAACAAAATGAAGAATGTACATGAACCAATGGGCAAAACAGCCAGCTAGCATCAAAATGGCAGTATCAAATTCACACATAACAATATTAACCCTGAATGTAAATGGGCTAAATGCACCAATCAAAAGACACAGACTGGCAAATTGGATAAAAAACCAAAACCCATCAGTATGCTGTATCCAGGAAACCCACCTCACATGCAAATATACACAAAGGCTCAAAGTAAAAGGATGGAGGAAGATTTACCAAGCAAATGGAGAGCAAAAAAAAGGAGGAGTTGCAATTCTCATGTCTGATAAAATAGACTTTAAAGGAACAAAGATCAAAAGAAACAAAGAAGGTCATTACATAATGGTAAAAGGATCGATACAATAAGAAGAGCTAACGATTCTAAATATATATGGACCCAATGTAGGAGCACCCAGATATATAAGGCAAGTTCTTAATGACTTACAAAGAGTCTTAGACTCCCACACAATAATAATGGGAGACTTTAACACTCCATTGTCAATAGCAGACTGATCAACCAGACAGAAAATTAACACAGATATCCAGGACTTGAACTCAGACCTGGAACAAGCAAACCTGATAGACATTTACAGAACTCTCCACCCCAAATCCACAGAATATACATTCTTCTGTATGTATATTCTGGAGTAGGCACCACATCACACCTACTCAAAAATTGACCACATAATTGGAGGTAAAGCACTCCACAGCAAATGCAAAACAACGGAAATCATAACAAACAGTCTCTCAGACCATAGTGCAATCAAGGTGGAACTCAAAATTCAGAAAATAACTCAGAACCGCACAGATTCATGGAAACTGAACAACTGGCTCTTGAATGTTGATTGGACAAACAATGAAATGAAGGCAGAAATAAAGAAGTTCTTTGAAACCAACGAGAATGAAGACACAACGTACCAGAATCTCTGGGACACATTTAAAGCAGTCTGTAGAGGAAAATATATAGCAATAAGTGCCCACATGAGAAGAGTGGAGAGATCCAAAATTAACACCCTATCATCAAAATTGAAGGAGCAAGAGGAGCAAGATCAAAAAAAGCTAAAAACCTAGCCAAAGACAAGAAATAACTATGATCAGAGCAGAACTGAAGGAAATAGAGACAAGAAAATCCCTTCAAGGAGAGAGATCCAAGATGGCTGATCGCTAACAGCTCGGGATTGTAGCTCCCAGTGAAAGCTCGGAAAACGTGAGGACGCCACATTTTCAGAGAACTTTTCGTCGCCCACGGACCAGAAGATTTCCAGTGGAGGAGCCCCGCGGGTCGCCAGTGCGACTTCTGTGGCCGGTGCAGCGGTTTTGCCATCGCCTTGGCGCGGCAGCTTTTCGTGCACAGTGAGTGGGGCTGGTTCCCCTACTGACTGGTGTTTGGAGCTCCGGGACGGCAGAGCCGCTTGTTGCAGACTCAAGAAGGAAGCCAGACCGGAGATTTCCAGGCAGAAGAGCACCATCAGTCTTATCGCTGTTGTTTTGGCCGGCGCAGTGGGTTGCTCGGATTCCAGCACTGGGAATCAACAAATTGGACGTCCTCTCAGGAACTTAATGAGAAAGGCGTTAATTGTAAAGATATCAGATGGATAAAATCACAATAAAAAGAAAAAAAACAGCCTAAAAAGGCCGAGAAAACTGAAAGTCAGAACCCCTCTCCCTCTACAGGGGATAGTAATTCCTCATCAGCAACGGAACAAGCCCTAATGGAAGAGGACTGTGTTCCAGTATCTGAAGGAGGTTTTAGAAGGTGGATGGTAAAAAACCTCTTGGAATTGAAACAAATTGTTCTAAACCAATGCAAAGAAACTAAGAACTTTGAAAAAAGGTTAGACGAAATGTTAAAAAGAATGGACAATATAGAAAGGAATATAAATGAACTAATGGAGTTGAAAAATACAACACGAGAACTTAGTGAAATATGCACAAGTTTGAATAGCCGAATTGATCAAGCAGAAGAAAGGATATCAGAGGTCGAAGACCGACTTAATGAAATGGAACGAGAAGACAAGAATAGAGAAAAAAGGATAAAAAGGAATGAGCAAAATTTCCAAGAATTATGGGACTATGTGAAAAGACCAAATCTACGTTTAATAGGTGTACCTGAAAGTGATGGAGAGAATGAATCCCAGCTGGAAAATATTCTTCAGGATATTATCCAGGAGAATTTTCCCAATCTAGCAAAGCAGGATACCATTCAACCTCAAGTAATACAGAGAACACCACAAAGATATTCCTTAAGAAGAGCAACCCCAAGACACATAATCATTAGATTCACCAGGGTTGAAACAAAGGAGAAAATACTAAGGGCAGCCAGAGAGAAAGGTCAGGTTACCCACAAAGGGAAGCCTATTAGACTTACAGCAGATCTCTCAGTAGAAACCCTACAAGCCAGAAGAGAGTGGGGGCCGATATTTAATATCCTCAAAGAACAGAAATTTCAGCCCAGAATTTCATATCCTGCCAAACTAAGCTTCACAATTGAAGGAAAAATAAAATCTTTTATGAACAAGCAAGTACTCAGAGATTTTATTACCACCAGGCCTGCTTTACAAAAACTTTTGAAAGACGCATTACACACAGAAAGGAACAACCAGTATTAGCCTTTCTAAAAATATACCAAAAAGTAAAGAACATCAACAGAAAGAAGAATTTACATCAACAAATGGATAAAATAGCCAGTTAACATCAAATGGCAGTAATCTTAAATGGAAATCGACTAAATTTTCTAATTAAAAATACAGCCAAAATCTAACGGTATACTACAACCAGACCTATTTTATATCCAAAGATATACATATATTAAAAACAAAGGGTTGGAGAAAGATTTACCAATCAAATAGAGAAAAAAAAACAATAAATAAACAAAAAGGAGTTGCAATTCATGCATTTGATAAAACAGATTTCAAACCAAAAAAGATAGAGTGGTATAAGGATCAATGCATTCTAACACCCAGATACATAAGACCCATAAAGAGATTCAGACTCAACGAAACAGAAAATTAATAAGGATATCCAGAATCTGAACTCAGATCAGTAAGAAGTAAACTTAATAAGCAAACTCTTCACTTTAGATAAATAAAATATACATTCTCCATTTTAAATACATAAAATAATGATTGGCCATTATTAATAGCCATTTATAGAATAAAGCAATATTTCTGTTATCTCTCCCTCTTTTTCTTCCTCTCTTTTCCTTTCAAAAAAAAGACCCTCTATATCCTCTGTTTCCCTCAGCTAAAAAAAAAAAAAAAAAGAAAAGAAACCAAGCCTATGAGGTGGCTGCAGATGAGATACATCTAAAACATTTTTCTCTTTGCTGTCCTTCACTACATGAGGTCACACACCAGCTCCTTAAGTGTTGTTGCTTTCTCCTTGCTTGTGTAAAAAAAAAAAAAAAAAAAAGAAAAGAAAAAAAAAAACACACATTCCTGGCAAGGGCTGCCTTTGGACATTCTTGAGCGTATGGGAGTATATATTGTAAGGAGAAATCTCTGCTTCTAAAACCAAAACGGAGCTACCTAACAGAATGGTTGTTGATGTGTGCATTCAATATACAGATGTAAACTCTTCTGTTGAAGGGAAAATCTGGAAATGCTTTCTGTGCAGAGATCTCAAAAGAGGCCTTTCCAGAAGTATTCCCTCATATAACGAAATAGCAGTAAATCTCTGCCTAAAACAAAGAAGCAACGTATCATTCAATCTGCCCTTCTGTGCATTTGTTCAGCTAAGTGAGGTAAATCTCCCTTTCGATTCAGGAGTTAGAAACACGTTTCTGGCAAGAGCAGTGTTTGGACATTCCTGAGTGAATGGGAGTGTATGCTGTAAGGAGATCTTTCTGCGTCTAAAACCAAAACGGAGCTACCTAACAAAAAAAAACCCCTTCAAAAAATCAATAAATCTAAGAGCTTTTATTGTAAAGATCAACAAAATAGACAGACCACTAGCCAGACTGATAAAAAAGAAAAGAGAGAACAACCAAACAGAGGCAATAAAAAACGATAAAGGGGAAATCACCACAGATTCCACAGAAATTCGAACCATCATCAGAGAATACTACAAATAACTCTATGCACACAAACTAGCAAATCAGGAAGAAATGGATAAATTCCTGGACCACTGTGTCCTCCCAAGCCTAAACCTGGAGGAAGCCAAAACTATGAATAGACCAATAATGAGGTCAGAAGTTGAGGCAGCAATTAAGAGCCTACCAAACAAAAAAAGCCCAGGTCCAAATGGGTTTACAGCTGAATTCTACCAGACACACAAAGAGGATCTGGTACCATTCCTTCTGAAACTATTCCAAATAATCCAAAAAGAGGGAACCCCTCCCAAATCATTTTATGAGACCAACATCATCCTGATACCAAAACCTGGCAGAGATTCAACAAGAAAAGAAAACTTCAGGCCAATATCCATGATTAACATAGATGTAAAAATCTTCAATAAAATATTGGCAAATCGATTGCAACAGCACATTAAAAAACTTATCCATCATGATCAAGTAGGATTCATCCCGGGGATGCAAGGCTGGTTCAACATACGCAAGTCTATAAATGTAATTCACCACATAAACAGAAGCAAAAACAAAAACCACATGATTATCTCAATTGATGCAGAGAAGGCATTTGACAAAATTCAACAGCTTTTTATGCTAAAAACCCTCAATAAACTTGGTATTGATGGAACATATCTCAAAGTAATAAAAGCTATTTACGACAAACGAACAGCCAATATCATACTGAATGGGCAAAAACAGGAAGCATTCCCTTTGAAATCCGGCACTAGACAAGGATGCCCTCTCTCACCACTTCTACTCAACATAGTACTGGAATTTCTAGCCAGAGCAATCAGGCAAGAAAAAGAAATAAAGGGTATTTAAATAGGAAAGGTGGAAGCCAAATTGTCTCTATTTGCAGACGACATGATAGTATACCTAGAAGACCCCATCACCTCAGCCCAAAAGCTCCTGCAACTGATAAGCAACTTCAGCAATGTCTCAGGATATAAAATCAATGTGCAAAAATCACAGGCATTCCTATACACCAATAACAGACATAAAGAGAACCAAATTAAGAACGAACTGCCATTCACAATTGCTACAAAGAAAATAAAATACCTAGGAATACAACTCACTAGGAATGTAAGGGACATCTTTAAAGAAAACTACAAACAACTGCTCAATGAAATAAGAGAGGACACAAACAGATGGGGAAACATTCCGTGTTCGTGGTTAGGAAGAATCAATATTGCGAAAATGGCTATACTGCCCAAAGTAATTTACACATTCAATGCTATTCCCATCAAACTACCATTGAATTTCTTCACAGAACTGGAAAAAACCACCATGAATTTCATATGGAACCAAAAAAGAGCCCGCATAGCCAAGTCAATTCTAAGCAAAAAGAACACAGCGGGAGGCATCACGCTACCAGACTTCAAACTATACTACAAGGCTACAGTAATCAAAACAGCATGGTACTGGTACCAAAACAGAGATATAGACCAATGGAACGGAACAGATGCATCGGAGGCAACACAACATATCTACAAGCATATTATCTTTGATAAACCAGACAAAAACCGGCAATAGGGAAAGGATTCCCTATTTAATAAATGGTGTTGGGAAAACTGGCTAGCCATGTGCAGAAAGCAGAAACTGGACCCCTTTCTCACACCGTACACTAAAATTAACTCCAGATGCATTAAAGACTTAAACGTAAGACCTGACACCATAAAAACCCTAGAAGAAAATCTAGGCAAAACCGTTCAGGACATAGGGGTAGGCAAGGACTTCATGAACAAAACACCAAAAGCATTGGCAACAAAAGCCAAAATAGACAAATGGGACCTAATCAAACTCCACAACTTCTGCACAGCAAAAGAAACAGTCACTAGAGTGAATCGGCAACCATCAGAATGGGAAAAAATCTTTGCAGTTTACGCATCTGACAACGGGCTGATATCCAGAATTTACAAAGAACTCAAACAGATTTACAGAAAAAAAACAAACAAGCCCATTCAAAAATGGGCAAAGGATATGAACAGAAACGTTACAAAAGAAGACATACATGAGGCCAACAAACATATGAAAAAGTGCTCACCGTCATTGGTCATTAGAGAGATGCAAATCAAAACCACATTGTGATATCATCTCACACCAGTTAGAATGGCGATCCTTAAAAAATCTGGAGACAGCAGATGCTGGAGAGGATGTGGAGAAATAGGAAGACTCTTACACTATTGGTGGGAATGTAAATTAGTTCAGCCATTGTGGAAGACAGTGTGGCGATTCCTCAGGGACCTAGAAATAGAAATTCCATTTGACCCAGCAATCCCATTACTGGGTACCTATCCAAAAGACTATAAATCGTTCTACTATAAGGACACATGCACACGAATGTTCATTGCAGCACTGTTTACAATAGGAAAGACCTGGATCCAACCCAAATGCCCATCGATGATAGACTGGACTGGGAAAATGTGGCTCATATACACCATGAAATATTTTGCAGCAATCAAAAATGATGAGTTTGTGTCCTTTGTAAGGACATGGATGATTCTGGAGGACATCATTCTCCGCAAACTGCCACAAGAACAGAAAAAGAAATACTGCATATACTCACTCATAGGTGGGTGAGAAACATGAGAACACATGGACACAGAGAGGCGGTCTACTATACACTGGGAACTGTTGGGGGAAAAGGGGAAGGGACAGCGTGAGGGGCTGGGTGGGAATAGCCTGGGGATGAATACCAAGTGTGGGTGAATGGGAGGAAGGCAGCAAAACACACTGCCATGTGTGTACCTATGCAACTATCTTACACGTTCTGCACATGTACCCCAAATCCTATAATGCAATAAAAATTTTTTTTAAAACAAAGACTCCAAATTACTCTCCAGGTGTGCATTATTCTGTGAGCCTCAGAAGATGTGGTCATACTAACTAGATTTCTTACTATATCATGGGTCTGTCTTATACACTGAGGCTCTGAATATGTGTCTACATGAAAGAGTCTCCTGAGTACACCACAGTTTTCAATGACACATTGAATGAGAGGCCACATGAAAAGTCTCCTGACTATTCCACAGGTGTGCATTACTCAGTGAGACTCTGAATGAGGAGATACAAGTAAATCCTTACTATTTATCCAGGTGTGTACACTTAGTGAGGCTCTCAACAGGTAGCCATAAAAAAGAGACTTCTGACCATTCCGCAGGTGTGAATTATTCAGTGATCCTCTGAATGAGTGGCCATAAAATATAGACTCCAGACTATATCACACGTGTGTAATTTTCAGTGAGGCTGTGAAAGAGGGGCCATATGAAACAGAATTCTAATGACTTCACATGTGCGTTATTCACTGCTTGTCTGAATGAGTAGCTGTATGACATAGACTCCTCATTATTCTCCATGTGTTCATTATTTCAACAGGTTCGGTATGAGTGTCCATACCAAATAGACTCCTGAAACTCCCACTGGTGTCTATTACTCAACGTTACACAGAATTCGAGTTCATATGAGATAGACTTCTGACCACCACCCAGGTGTGTATCATTCAGGAAGGCACTTAACTCATGGCTATCTTAAACAGTGTCCTGATTACTCCATATAAGTTCATTATTCACTGAAACTTTGAATGAGAGGCCATACAAAATAGAGACCTGACTATTGCTCCACTGTGATTAATATAATAAGGTTCTAAATGAGTGGTAGTATGAAATAGAATCCTGAGAATTCCCCAGGAGTGTATCATTCAGGGAGGCATGGAATGAGTGGCCATATAAAAAATGCTCGACTATTATCCTGGTTTGGATTATTCAATAAGGATCTAAATGAGTGGCTACATGAAGTAGACCATTATCTCTTCCCCAGGTGTGTGATATTGAAAGAGACTCTGACTAGGTGGGCATAAAAAAGAGACTCAGGTGTATTGCCCAGGTGTTCATTCCTTACAGAGACTCTGAATGTGCAGGCATTTGAAGTAGATCCTTGACGCTTTCTGAGAGGAGTTTTATTCACAGACGGCCAGAACGAGTGGACACTTGAAAGAAATTCCTGACTTATCAGATATACATGTTATTCACTAAGACACTGAAAGTGTGGCCATATGAAATAGACCGCATTTTACTCCCCAGGTGCCCGTTATTTTTTGACTCTCCAAACGAACCACCATATGAAATAGACTATGATTATTACCCACATGTGCAATATTCAAAGAGGTTCTGTATGAGTGTCCATATCAAATAGTCTCCTGACTGTCACACATGTGTGTATTATTCACGGAGCTGCTTTATTTGAAACTACCTTCAATAGAGTCCTCCTTCCTCCACAGCTGTTTATTATGCACTGAAGCTCTGAATGAGAGGCCATATGAAATAGACTCCTTACTCTTGCCCCATTGTGCATTATTCGGTAATGCTGTGATTGAGTGGCCATATGACCTGGACTCTGACTATTCCCAAGGTGTGTATTCTACAGTCAGTTTCTGAAGGAGTGACCACATAAAATAGACTCCTGACTCTGTCCGCTTGACTATTTCTCACCTCTGCATTTTCCCCAGAGTCTTTGGGTGAACGGTTTAATTAAATAATTTCCAGACAATTCTCCAGGTGTGCATTATTCAGTGAGACCCTTATTAAGTGGCTATATATAATAGAATCCAGAGTATTTTCCAGATATATATGATTCTTCACTGAGGAACTGTGTAATTGGCCATGTCAAGTACACTCCTCACATTTCCATACGTCTGTATTATTCCGTGAGGCTCTGAATGAGTGGCCATGTAATAGACACTTGTATATACTATTCAGGCGTGAGATTTTACATTCGGCTGTAAATGAGTGGTTATACGAAACAGAATCCTGACTTCCCCAAGGTGTCTGTTATTCAGTTAGGCTCTGAGTTTGTGGCTATATGAAATAGAATTCTGAATACAATACAGGTGTTCTTTACTCAATGAACCTCTGACTAAATGCCACATGTAACAGCATCCAGAGTATTCCTCAGGAATTTATTATTCACTGAGGCTCTGAAATTTTGGCTACATGAAATTGTTTCCTGACTAGTCTAGAGGCCTGTATTAATGACTCTGACTCTAAATATTTGGGAATATATAATAGACTAGTGTCTATTACAAAGTTGTGTATTACTGACTCAGGCTTTGATTTTGTGGCCATATAAAACAGACTAGTGTCTATTCCACACATGTGCATTATTCCCTTAGGCTGTAAATGAGAGGCTATGTAAAGTACACTCCTAACACTTCCCCAGTTGTGTGTCACTCAGTGAGGCTCTTTTGGTATGACAATATGAAACGGGAGGCTGTCTTCTCAAATATTTTTATTATTCAGTGAATCACTGAATGAGCATCTATATGAAATAAACTGCAGAGTACTTTACATTTGTGCATTATACATTGAGGTTATGAGTCAGTGGCCATATAAAATGGAATCCTGATTAATCCACACGTGCATATTATCCACTGAGGCTATGAATGTGTGTCCAAATGAAAGAGACTCCTGACTTCTCCACAGGTCTGCATTATTTACCGAGGCACTGAATGAATGTCCATCAAAAATAGACTCCAAATTACTCTCCAGGTGTGTATTATTCAGTGAGCCTCAGAAGATGTGGACATACTAATTAGATTTCTTACGATATCGGGGTATGTCTTATTCACTGAGGCTCTGAATATGTGTCTACATGAAAGAGTCTCCTGACTACACCACATTTCTCAATATCACATTGAATCAGAGGCGACATGAAAAAGTCTCCTGACTATTCCACAGGTGTGCATTATTCAGTGAGACTCTGAATGAGGAGATACAAGTAAATCCTGACTATTAATCCAGGTGTGTACACTTAGTGAGGTTCTCAACGAGTAGCCATAGGAAAGAGACTTCTGATTATTCTGCAGGTGTGAATTTTTCAGTGATTCTCTGAATGAGTGGCCATAAAGTATAGACTCCAAACTGTATCATAAGTGTGTAATATTCAGTGAGGCTGCGAAAGAGGGGCCATATGAAACAGAATTCTAATGACGTCACATTTGCGTTATTCACTGTTTGTCTGAATGAGTAGCTGTATGACATAGACTCCTCATTATTATTCATGTGTGCATTATTTCAAAAGTTTTGTTATGAGTGTCCATACAAAATAGACTCCTGAAACTCCCACAGGTGTGTATTACTCTGCGTTACACAGAATTAGAGTTCATATGAGATAGACTCCTAACCTCCACCAAGGTGTGTATCATTCAGAAAGGCACGTAATTTATGGCTATCATAAACAGTGTCCTGATTACTCCATAGAAGTTCATTATTCACTGAAACTTTGAATGAGAGGCCATACAAAATAGACACCTCACTATTGCTACATTTTGCACTATTCAATAATGTTCTAAATGAGTGGTAGTATGAAATAAAATCCTGTGAATTCCCCAGGTGTTTATCATTTAGGGTGGCACAGAATGAGTGGCCATATAAAGATGCTCGACTATTACCTTGGTGTGGATTATTCACTGAGGATCTAAATGAGTGTCTACATGAAGTAGACCCTTAACTCTTCCCTAGGTGTGTTTTATTGAATGAGACTCTGACTAAGTGGGCATAAAAAAAGAGACTCAGGTGTATTGCCCAGGTGTTCATTACATACAGAGACTCTGAATGTGTAGGCATTTGAAGTAGACGCTTGACTCTTTCTGAGGGGAGTATTATTCACAGATGCCCAGAACGAGTGGCCCCGTGAAAGAGATTCCTGACTTATCGATATACATGTTATACACTAAAACACTGAAAGTGTAGCTGTATGAAATAGACTGCATTTTACTCCACAGGTGCGCGTTACTTTTAGACTTTCCAAACGAACCACCATATGAAATAGACTAGTGATTATTACCCACATGTGCAATATTCAAAGACGTTCTGTATGAGTGTTCATATCAAATAGTTTCCTGACACTCACACATGTGTGTATCATTCACGTAGCTGCTTTTTTGGGGGCTATCCTCAATAGAGTCCTCACACCTCCACAGCTGTTTATTAGGCACTGAAGCTCCAAATGAGAAGCTATATGAAATAGATTCCTTACTATTGCCCCCTTGTGTATTGTTCGGTAATGCTTTGATTGAGTGGCCATATGACCTGGACTCTGACTATCCCAAGGTGTGTATTCTCCAGTCACTTTTTGAACGTGTGACCACATAAAACAGACTTCTGACTCTGTCCTCTGGACCATTTCTCAGCTCTGCATTTTAAACTGAGTCTTTGGGTTAACGGTCTTATCAAAGAGTCTCCAGACAATTCTCCACGTGTGCATTATTCAGTGAGACCCTTAATAAGAGGCTGTATATAATAGAATCCTGAGTATTTTTCAGATATATATAATTCTTCACTGAGGAACTGAGTAAGTGGCCATGTCAAGTACACTCCTCACATTTTCATACGTTTGCATTATTCTGTGAGGCTCTGAATGCGTGGCCATGTAATAGAGACTTTTATATAATACTCAGGCATGAGTTTTTATATTTGGCTTTAAATGAGGGGCTATATGAAACATAATCCTGACTTTTCCAAGGTGTCTGTTATTCAGTTGGGCTCTGAGTATGTGGCTATATAAAATAGAATTCTGACTACAATACAGGTGTTCTTTACTCAATGAACCTCTGAAGAAATGCCACATGCAACAGCGTCCAGTGTATTCCTCAGGTATTTATTATTCACTAAGACTCTGAAACTTTAGCCATAGGAAATTGTTTCCTGACTAGTCTAGAGGCCTGTATTATTGACTATGACTATAAATATTTGGGCCTATATGATAGAGTAGTGTCTATTCAAAAGTTGTGTATTACTGACTCAGGCTTTGATTTTGTGGCCATATAAAACAGACTAGTGTCTATTCCACACATGTGCATTATTCCCTTAGGCTGTAAATGAGAGGCTATGTAAAGTACAGTATTAACACTTCCCCAGGTGTGCATCACTCAGTGAGACTCTTTTTGTATGACAATATGAAACAAGAGTCTGTCTATCTCAAATAATTTTATTATTCAGTGAATCACTGAATGAGCATCTGTATGAAATAAACTGCTGAGTACTTTACATTTGTGCATTATTCATTGAGGTTACGAGTCAGTGGCCATATAAAATGGAATCCCGATTAATTCACACGTACATATTATCTACTGAAGCTATGAATGTGTGTCCAAATGAAAGAGACTCCTGACTACTCCACAGGTCTGCATTATTTACCGAGGCTCTGAATGAATGTCCATCAAAAATAGACTCCAAATTACTCTCCAGGTTTATATTATTCAGTGAGCCTCAGAAGATGTGGTCATACTAATTAGATTTCTTACTATATCAAGGGTCTGCCTTATGCACTGAGACTCTGCATATGTGTCTACATGAAAGAGACTCCTGACTACACCACATATTTCAATGACACATTGAATGAGAGGCCACATGAAAAAGTCTCCTGACGATTCCTCAGGTGTGCATTATTCAGTGAGACTCTCAATGAGGAGATACAAGTAAATCCTGACTATTTATCCAGGTGTGTACACTTAGTGAGGCTCTCAACATGTAGCCATAGGAAAGATACTTCTGACTATTCCTCAGGTGTGAATTATTCAGTGATTCTTTGAATGAGTGGCCATAAAATATAGACTCCAGGCTATATCACAAGTGTGTAATATTCAGTGAGGCTGTGAAAGAGGGGTCATATGAAACAGAATTCTAATGACTTCACATGTGCCTTATTCACTGTTTGTCTGAATAAGTAGCCGTATGATATAGACTCCTCATTATTCTCCATGTTTGCATTATTCCAACAGGTTCGGTATGAGTGTCCATACCAAATAGACTCCTGAAACTCCCCCAGATGTATATTACTCAGCGTTGCACAGAATTAGAGTTCATATGAGATAGACTCCTGACCATTACCCAGGTGTGTATCAATCAGGAAGCCACTTAATTCATGGCTATCTTAAACAGTGTCCTGATTACTCCATAGAAGTTCATTATTGGGGGACTCGCTAGATGGCGTCGTAGAAGCTAATCAAGATTACAGCTCTCAGTGAAGGCACAGAGGGTGAGTTCCAGTCGCATTCTTGGATGGACCTTTTTTGCTCACAGAGCATTGAAAGTCCCAGGTGTGTGATAGACATGGGACGCTAGTACATGCCGTTAGCGCTGCCGGCTTGCGCAGCTGCTTCAGAATGGCACAGAACTCACTGGTCTGGGTGCCCTGTTATACCGGCAATCTGAGATTTGGAAGGCCAGATTGGCATATCCATCTGATTGAACGGGACTTGGATAATGAGCCAGACCAGGAGTTTTCTGGGAAGCGTGATCTGAGACAGTGCAGTGGGCAGCGGCACGGGAGATTGCATGAATCCCAGTGCCCTATCAGCAGGCTACTGGGGCGCCAGTGAGAGAGTCAAACTTTCATCTTGGGGAGAGGAAGAGAGAGAGAGAGGACGGACTCTGAGGCAGGGAGCTGGGTGATTGGGCTCGGCGGGTACAACCCTCACGCGGACAAGCAGGGCGGCGATTGGAGGTGCTTGGGTCTGAGAGTTTTGATGCCTGCATCTAGGACGATGCAACGCAGTGAGGAAGGGGCATACGCCACTACTGATGCAATCCACCCCTACTGATGTACCGCCCAGGGCTGACGCAGCCTGCCGTTACTGAGGCAACCTATCATAACAGAGAGACTCCGCCAGGAGTGGGGAGTGTTCCACAGCAGAAGGGAGTCCAGCAGCAACAGGGCGGACCCACGCTAGCAGGGCAGAGCCCCGGCAGCAAATAGTGAATAGACAGACTCCTAATTGGGCAGAAGAGTGCAACAGATACTCATAAAGAAAGCCCCAACTCCCTGAGACAGAGCATCTAAAGGGGAAAAAAAGGCTGGTGTTTTATGAGTTCTGTTGAAGCAGAGATAAACAACCTCCCAACAAACCTGAATGAAGAACAGAGCTCACAGCTCAGCACTGGAGCGCCTATAAAGCACAGACCGTCCCCTCAAGCAGCTCCCTGACCCCTGAATATCCAACGAGTAACCCCAAAAATGGGCTAATCAAACTGATATTTGGCGGGCATCATTCTGGAACAAAGACAGCAGAAGAAACTGGTATCATCCCTCACTGTTCCACAGCTGCTACGGGTATACCCCAGACAAGCAGGGCCTGGAGTGAACCTCAGCACGCATACAGCAGAGGGGCTAGACAATTAGAAGGAAAACTAAGTTACAGAAATAAATCATCATCAACAATCTCAGCGTCCACACAGAGACCCAATTGAAAAATCAGCAACTACTAAGACGACAGGCGGATAAATCCATAAAGATGGGAAGAAACCAGCGCAGAAAAAAGGAAAACTCCCAAAACCAAAACACCTCACCTCGAAAAAATAACCAAAACTCTTCACCAGCAAGTGAACAAAGCTGGACGGAGAATGAGTGTGACAAAATGACGGAATCAGACTTCAGAAAGTGGATAATGAGAAACTTCAGTGAGCTAAAAGAACATGTTCTAAATCAGTGCAAAGAAACTAAGAACGTTGAAAAAGGATTTGAAAAAAGATTCAAGAAATTGATAACAAGAATTGACAACTTAGAGAGGAATATGAATGAATTGAAGGAGCTGAAAAACACAACACGAGAACTTCACGAAGCATGCACAAGTTTGAACAGCCGAATTGACCAAGCACAAGAAACAATATCAGAAATTGAATATCAACTCAATGAAATAAAACGAGAAACCAAGATTAAAGAAAAAAGCACAAAAAGGAATGAACAAAATCTTCAAGAAATGTGGGACTAAGTAAAGAGACCCAACCTACGTTTGATAGGTGTAACAGAATGTGATGAATAGAATGAATCCAAGCTGGAAAACACTCTTCAGTATATTATCCAGAAAAATTTCCCCAACCTAGCAAGACAGGTCAATACTCAAGTCCAGCAAATACAGAGAACACCACAAAGATACTCTGCAAGAAGAGCAACCCCAAGGCACAAAATCGTCAGATTCACCAGGGTTGAAATGCAGGATAAAATCCTAAGGGCAGCCAGAGAGAAAGGTCAGGTAACCCACAAAGGGAAGCCCATCAGACTCACCGCAGATTTCTCGGCAGAGACTCTACAAGCCAGAAGAAAGTGGGGGCCAATATTCAACATCCTTAAAGAAAAGAGATTTCAACACAGAATTTCATATCCAGCCAAACTGAGCTTTATAATTGAAGAAATAGCATCCTTCATGAACAAGCAAGTACTCAGAGATTTTGTCACCACTAGGCCTGCTTTACAAGAGCTCCTGAAAGAGGCACTACACACAGAAAGAAACAATCAGTACCAGCCTTCCAAAAAGCATACCAAATGTTAAAGAGAATTAACAAAATGAAGAATGTACATGAACCAACGGACAAAACAGCGAGCTAGCATCAAAATGGCAGTATCAAATTCACACATAACAATATTAACCCTAAATGTAAATGGGCTAAATGCACCAATCAAAAGACACAGGCTGGCAAATTGGATAAAAAACCAAAACCCATTCGTGCGCTGTATCCAGGAAACACACCTCACATGCAAGGATACAAAAAGGCTCAAAATAAAGGGATGGAGGAAGATTTACCAAGCAAATGGAGAGCAAATAAAAGCAGGAGTTGTAATTCTTGTCTTTAATAAAATAGACTTTAAAGCAACAAAGATCAAAAGGGAAAAAGAAGGTCATTAAATAATGGTAAAAGGTCTGGTAGAGGCAAGATGGCGTTGTAGAACCGAATGAGGATTGCAGCTCTCAGTGAAGGCGCAGAGGGTGAGTCCTAGCCACATTCTCGCATGTTCCTTTTATGCCCACAGAGCGTTGAAAGTCCCAGGTGTGGGAGAGACACGGGATGCTAGCAGCCAGCTAATGCAGCCGGCTCCCGCCTACTCTTCGGCCAGCGCTGCAGCGGGACCTGGCACGGAACTCACTGGTCTGGGTGCCCTGTTAAACCGGCAATCTGAGATTTGGAAGGGCAGATTGGCATGTTCATCTGATTGAACGGGACTTGGACAATGAGCCAGACCAGGAGTTTCCTGGGAAGTGTGATCTGAGCTGGGGTAGTGGGCAGCAGCACGGGAGATCGCACAGATCCCAGTGCCCTATCGGCAGGCTACTGGGGCGCCAGTGAAAGAGTCGACCTTTCAGCTTTGGGAGAGGAAGAGAGAGAGAGAGAGAGAGAGAACGGACTCTGAGTCAGGGAGCTGGGTGATCGGGCTCGGCGGGTCCCACACTCACGGGGACAAGTAGGGTGGTGACTGGAGGTGCTTGGGGCTGAGAGTGTTGCTGCTGGCATCTAGGACGGGGCAGCCCGGTGAGGGAGGGGCGTCCACCATTGCTGACGCAGTCCACCCCCACTGAAGTACCGCCCAGGACTGACGCGGAGTGCCGTTGCCGAGGCAACCTGCCATAACAGAGAGACTCCACGCTCCACAGCAGAAGGGAGCCCAGCAGCAACAGGGCGGACCCACGCTAAGAGGTCAGAGCCCCGGCAGGCTAATAGTGAATAGACTGCCGACTAGTGGGGCAGGACAGTGCAACAGATACTCATAAAGAAAGCCCCAACTCCCTGACACAGAGCATCTAAGGAGGGGAAAATAAAGGGTGGTGTTTTATGAGTTCTATAGCAGCAGACATAAACAACCTCCCAACAATGCTGAATAAACAACGGAGCTCACAGCTCAGCACTGGAGCTCCTATAAAGCACAGACTGTCTCCTCAAGCAGCTCCCTGACCCCTGTATATCCAAGGAGTCACCGCAGAAAAGGACTAATCAGACTGACATTTGGCTGGCATTATTCTGGAACAAGGACAGCAGAAGAAGAAACTGGTATCATCCCTCACTGTTCCACAGCTGCTGCAGGTATAACCCAGACAAGCACGGACTGGAGTGGACCTCAGCACTCATACAGCAGAGGGGATAGACCATTAGAGGGAAAACTAAGAAACAGAAATACTTCATCATCAACAATCTCAGCGTCCACACAGAGACCCAATTTAAAAATCAGCCCCTACTAAGACGACAGGCGGATAAATCGATAAAGATGGGAAGAAACCAGCGCAAAAAGGAGGAAAGCACCCAAAATCAAAACACCTCACCTCCAAAAAAGGACCAAAACTCCTCACCAGCAAGGGAACAAAGCTGGATGGAGAATGAATGTGACGAAATGACAGAATCAGACTTCAGAAAGTGGATAATGAGAAACTTCAGTGAGCTAAAAAACATGTTCTAAACCAGTGCAAAGAAACCAAGAACCTTGAAAAAAGATTTGAAAAATGATTCGAGGAATTGATAACAAGAATGGACTACTTAGATAGGAATATGAATGAATTGAAGGAGCTGAAAAGCACAACAGAACTTTGTGAAGCATGCACAAGTTTCAATAGCCGAATTGACCAAGCAGAAGAAACAATATCAGAAGTTGAAGATCAACTCAATGAAATAAAACGAGAAACCAAGATGAAAAAAAAAGCACAAAAAGAAATGAACAAAATCTCCAAGCAATGTGGGACTATGTGAAGAGACCCAACCTACGTTTGATAGGTGTACCAGAATGTGATGAAGAGAATGAATCCAAGCTGGAAAACACTCTTCAGGATATGATCCAAGAAAATTTTCCAAACCTAGCAAGACAGATCAATACTCAACTCCAGAAAATACAGAGAACACCACAAAGATACTCTGCAAGAAGAGCAACCCCAAGGCACATAACCGTCAGATTCACCAGGGTTGAAATAAAGGAGAAAATACTAAGAGCAGCCAGAGAGAAAAGTCGGGTCACCCACGAAGGGAAGCCCATCAGACACACAGCAGCTCTCTCGGTAGAGACTCAACAAGCCAGAAGAGAGTGGGGGCCAATAGTCATCATCCTTAAAGAGAAGAACTTTAAACCCAGAATTTCATATCCAGAGAAACCGAGCTTCATAAATGAAGGAAAAATAAAATCCTTCACGATCAAGCAAGTACTCAGACATTTTGTCACCACTGGAGTGATTTACAAGAACTCCTGAAAGAGGCACTACACATAGAAAGAAACAACCAGTACCAGCCATCCTAAAAACATACCAAATGCTAAAGAGTATCAACAAAATGAAGAATGTACATGAACCAACAGGCAAAACAGCCAGCTAGCATCAAAATGGCAGTATCAAATTCACACATAACAATATTGACCCTAAATGTAAATGGGCTAAATGCACCAATGAAAAGACACAGCCTGGCAAATTAGATAAAAAACCAAAACCCATCGGTGTGCTGTATCCAGGAAACCCGCCTCACATGCAAAGATACACAAAGGCTCAAAATTAAAGGATGGAGGAAGATTTACCAAGCAAATGGAGAGAAAAGAAAGCAGGAGTTGGAATTCTCATCTCTGATAAAATAGACTTTAAAGCAACAAAGATCAAAAAAGACAAAGTAGGTCATTACATCATGGTAAAAGGATCAATACAACAAGAAGAGCTAACGATTCTAAATATATATGGACCCAATGTAGGAGCACCCAGATATATAAGGCAAGTTCTTAATTATTTACAAAGAGACTTAGACTCCCACACAATTAAAGTGGGAGACATTAACATTCCACTGTCAATAGCAGACAGATCAATCAGAGAGAAAATTAACAAGGAGATCCAGGTCTTGAACTCAGACCTGGAACAAGCAAACCTGAAAGACATTTCCAGAACTCTCCAACTCAAATCCACAGAATATACATTCTTCTCAGCACCACATCACACCTACTTCAAAATGGACCACATAATTGCAAGTAAAGCACTCCTCAGCAAATGCAAAACAAATGAAATTATAACGAACAGTCTCTCAGACCATAGTGCAATCAACTTGGAACTCAGAATTCAGAAAATGACTCAACTGCACAGCTTCATGGAAACTGAACAACTGGCTCTTGAATGTTGATTGGATAAACAATGAAATGAAGGCAGAAATAAAGAAGTTCTTTGAAACCAACGAGAATGAAGACAAAATGTACCAGAATCTCTGGGACACATTTAAAGCAGTCTGTAGAGGAAAATATATAGCAATAGGGGCCCACATGAGAAGATTGGAGAGATCCAAAATTGACACCCTATCGTCAAAATTGAAAGAGCTAGAGGAGCAAGATCAAAAAAGCTCAAAACCTAGCCGAAGACAAGAAATAACTAAGATCAGAGCAGAACTGAAGGAGACAGAGACAAGAAAAACCCTTCAAAAAATCAATAAATCTAAGAGCTGGGTTTTCGGAAAGATCAACAAAATACACAGACCACTAGCCAGACTGATAAAAAAGAAAAGAGAGAACAACCAAATAGATGCAGTAAAAAACGATAATGGGGAAATCACCATAGATTCCACAGAAATTGAAACCATAATCAGAGAATACTACAAACATCTCTATGCACTTAAACTAGTAAATCAGGAAGAAATGGATAAATTCCTGGATGCCTCTGTCCTCCCAAGCCTAAACCAAGAGGAAGCCGAAACTATGAATAGACCAATAACAAGGTCTGAAGTTGAGGCAGAAATTAAGAGCCTACCACACAAAAAAAGCCCAGGTCCAGAGGGGATCACAGCAGAATTCTACCAGACACACAAAGAGGATCTGGTACCATTCTTTCTGAAATTATTCCAAGTAATCTAAAAAGAGGGAACCCTTCCAAAATCATTTTATGAGGCCAACATCATCCTGATACCAAAACCTGATAGAGACTCAACAAGAACAGAAAACTTCAGGCCAATATCCATGATGAACATAGATGCAAAAATCTTCAATAAAATACTGGCAAACCGATTGCAACAGCCCATTAAATAAATTATCCATCATGATAAAGTAGGATTCATCCCGGGGATGCAAGGCTGGTTTAACATATGCAAGTCTATAAATGTAATTCACCACATAAACAGAAGCAGAAACAAAAACTAAATGATTATCTCAATTGATGCAGAGACGGTATTTGACAAAATTCAAAAGCACTTTATGCTAAAAACCCTCAATACACTTGGTATTGATGGAACATATCTCAAAGTAACAAAAGCTATTTATGACAAACCAACAGCAAATATCATACTGAATGCACAAAAACTGGAAGAATTTTCTTTGACATCCGGCACTAGACAAGAATGCCCTCTCTTAACACTCCCACTCAACAGAGTACTGGAAGTTCTAGCCAGAGCAATCAGGCAAGAAAAAGAAATAAAGGGTATTCAAATAGGAAAGGTGGAAGCCAAATTGTCTCTATTTGCAGACGACATGATAGTATACCTAGAAGAGCCCATAACCTCAGCCCAAAAGCTCCTACAACTGATAAGCAACTTCAGCAAAGTCTCAGGATATAAAATCAATGTTCAAAAATCACAAGCATTCCTATACACCAACAACAGACTTAAAGAGAACCAAATCAAGAACGAACGGCCATTCACAATTGCTACAAAGAAAATAAAATACCTAGGAATACAACTCACTAGGAATGTAAGGGACCTCTTTAAGGAAAACTACAAACAACTGCTCAACGAAATAAGAGAGGACACAAACAGATGGAGAAACATTCCATGTTCGTTGTTAGGAAGAATCAATATCTTGAAAATGGCTATAATGCCCAAAGTAATTTACACAATCAATGCTATCCCCATCAAACTACCATTGAATTTCTTCACAGAACTGGAAAAAACCACCATGAATTTCATATGGAACCAAAAAAGAGCCCGCATAGCCAAGTCAATTCTAAGCAAAAAGAACACAGCAGGAGGCATCACGCTACCAGACTTCAAACTATACTACAAGGCTACCGTAATCAAAACAGCATGGTACTGGTACCAAAACAGAGATATAGACCAATGGAACAGAACAGAGGCATCGGAGGCAACACAACACATCTACAACCATATTATCTTTGATAAACCAGACAAAAACAGGCAATGGGGAAAGGATTCCCTATTTAATAAATGGTGTTGGGAAAACTGGCTAGCCATGTGCAGAAAGCAGAAACTGGACCCCTTCCTGACACCTTACACTAAAATTAACTCCAGATGGATTAAAGACTTAAACGTAAGACCTGACACCATAAAAACCCTAGAAGAAAATCTAGGCAAAACCATTCAGGACATAGGAGTAGGCAAGGACTTCATGAACAAAACACCAAAAGCATTGGCAACAAAAGCCAAAATAGACAAATGGGACCTAATCAAACTCCACAGCTTCTGCACGGCAAAACAGTCACTAGAGTGAATCGGCAACCATCAGAATGGGAAAAAATCTTTGCAGTTTACGCATCTGACAAAGGGCTGATATCCAGAATTTACAAAGAACTCAAACAGATTTACAGGAAAAAAAAACAAACAAGCCCATTCAAAAATGGGCAAAGGATATGAACAGAAACTTTACGAAAGCAGACATACGTGAGGCCAGCAAACATATGAAAAAGTGCTCATCGTCATTGGTCATTAGAGAGATGCAAATCAAAACCACATTGAGATACCATCTCACACCAGTTAGAATGGCGATCATTAAAAAATCTGGAGACAGCAGATGCTGGAGAGGATGTGGAGAAATAGGAACACTCTTACACTGTTGGTGGGAGTGTAAATTAGTTCAACCATTGTGGAAGACAGTGTGGGGATTCCTCAGGGACCTAGAAATAGAAATTCCATTTGACCCAGCAATCCCATTACTGGGTATCTATCCAAAGGACTATAAATCGTTCTACTATAAGGACACATGCACACGAATGTTCATTGCAGCACTGTTTACAATAGCAAAGACCTGGAACCAACCCAAATGCCCAACGATGATAGACTGGACTGGGAAAATGTGGCACATATACACCATGGAATATTATGCAGCAATCAAAAATGATGAGTTTGTGTCCTTTGTAGGGACATGGATGAATCTGGAGAACATCATTCTCAGCAAACTGACACAAGAACAGAAAAAGAAATACCGCATATACGCACTCATAGGTGGGTGAGAAAAATGAGAACACGTGGACACAGAGAGGCGGTCTACTATACACTGGGGACTGTTGGGGGGAATGGGGGAGGGACAGCAGGGGGGGCTGGGTGGGATAGCCTGGGGATAAATAACAAGTGTGGGTGAAGGGGAGGAATGCAGCAAAGCACAAAGCACACTGCCATGTGTGTACCTATGCAACTATCTTGCTCGTTCTGCACATGTACCCCCAAACTTATAATGCAATAAAAATTAAAAAAAAAAAGAAAAGAAAAAGAAATAAAGGGTATTCAAATAGGAAAGGTGGAACCCAAATTGTCTCTATTTGTAGACGACATGATAGTATACCTAGAAGACCCCATCACCTCAGCCCAAAAGCTCCTGAAACTGATAAGCAACTTCAGCAACGTCTCAGAATATAAAATAATATTCAACATTCACAAGCATTCATATACACCAATAACAGACTTAAAGAGAATTAAATCAAGAATGAACTGCTATTCACAATTGCTACAAAGAAAATAAAATACCTAGGAATACAACTCACAAGGAATGTAAGGGACCTCTTCAAGGAAAACTACAAACCACTTCTTAACAAAATAAGAGAGGACACAAACTGATGGATAAATATTCCATGTTCATGGTTAGGAAGAATCAATATCGTAAAAATGGCAATACTACCCAAAGTAATTTACACAATCAATGCTATCCCCATCAAACTAACATTGAATTTCTTTACAGAACTGGGAAAAACCACCATGAATTTCATATGGAACCAAAAAGAGTCCGCATAGCCAAGTCAATTCTAAGCAAAAAGAACACAGCGGGAAGCATGACACTCTCAGACTTCAAACTATACTACAAGGCTACAGTAATCAAAACAGCATGGTACTGGTACCAAAACAGAAATATAGAACAATGGAACGGAACTGAAGCATCGGAGGCAACACAACATATCTACAACCATATTATTTTTGATAAACCAGACAAAAACTAGCAATGGGGAAAGGATTCCCTATTTAATTAACGGTGTTGGGAAAAGTGGCTAGCCATGTGAAGAAAGCAGAAACTGGACCCCTTCTTGACACCTTACACTAAAATTAACTCCAGATGGATTATAGACTTAAACATAAGACCTGACACCATAAAAATACAGGAAGAAAATCTAGGCGAAACCATTCAGGACATAGGAGTAGGCAAGGACTTCATGAACAAAACACCAAAAGCATTGGCAACAAAAGCCAAAATAGACAAATGGGACCTAATCAAACTCCACAGCTTCTGCAAGGCAAAAGAAACAGTCACTAGAGTGAATCGGCAACCATCAGTATGGGAAAAAAATCTTTGCAGTTTACGCATCTGACAAAGGGCTAATATCCAGAATTTACAAAGAACTCAAACAGATTTACAGGAAAAAAACAAAGAAGCCCATTCAGAAACGGGCAAAGGATATGAACAGACACTTTACAAAAGAAGACATACATGAGGGCAACAAACATATGAAAAAGTGCTCATCATCACTGGTCATTAGAGAGATGCAAATCAAAACCACATTGAGATATTATCTCACGCCAGGTAGAATGGCGATCATTAAAAAATCTGGAGACAGCAGATGCTGGAGAGGATGTGGAGAAATAGGAAGACTCTTACACTGTTGGTGGGAGTGTAAATTAGTTCAACCACTGTGGAAGACAGTGTGGCGATTCCTCAGGAACCTAGAAATAGAAATTCCATTTGACCCAGTAATCCCATTACTGGGTATATATCCAAAGGACTATAAATCGTTCTACTATAAGGACACGTGCACACGAATGTTCATTGCAGCACTGTTTACAATAGCAAAGACCTGGAACCAAACCAAATGCCCAACAGTGATAGACTGGACTGGGAAAATGTGGCACATATACACCATGGAATATTATGCAGCAATCAAAAATGATGAGTTTGTGTCCTTTGTAAGGACATGGATGAATCTGGAGAACATCATTCTCAGCAAACTGACACAAGAACAGAAAAAGAAATACCGCATATACGCACTCATAGGTGGGTGAGAAAAATGAGAACACGTGGACACAGAGAGGTGGTCTACTATACACTGGGGTCTATTGGAGAGAATGGGGAAGGGACAGCTGGGGGAGCTGGGGAGTGATAGCCTGGGGATGAATGCCAAGTGTGGGTGAAGTGGAGGAAGGCAGCAAAACACACTGCCATGTGTGTACCTATGCAACTATCTTGCACGTTCTGCACATGTACCTCAAAACATATAATGCAATAAAAATTAAGAAAAAATATACAAATACCCAATGGGTTCCTAATTGGTAAAAACAAAATAACGCTCACAGTACTCTGTTATAAAAAATACACAATCTTTTTTTCGACCGTGTTGTAAAGTATGTAAACCATCAGAATGTAGTCTCACACGTAAAATGCTAAAATTGAATTTTCACTCGAAAATAAAATATATAAATACCCCCAAAAAAGTCATGTGGTTTTTGTTTTTGCTTCTGTTTATGTGGTGAATTACATTTATAGACTTGCATATGTTGAACCAGCCTTGCATCACCGGGATGAATCCTACTTGATCATGATGCATAAGTTTCTTATTGTGCTGTTGCAATCGGTTTGCCAGTATTTTATTGAAGATTTTTGCATCTATGTTCATCAAGGATATTGGCCTGAAGTTTTCTTTTCTTGTTGAGTCTCTGCCGGGTTTCGGGATCAGGATGATCTTGGTCTTATAAAATGATTTGAAAAGGGTTTCCTCTTTTTGAATTATTTTGAATAGTTTCAGAAGGAATGGAACCAGACCCTCTTTGTGTGTCTGGTAGAATTCGGCTGTGAACCCATCTGGACCTGGGCTTTTTTGTGTGGTAGGCTCTTAATTGCTGCCTCAAATTCAGACCTTGTTATTGGTCTACTCATAGTTTCAGCTTCCTCCTGGTTAAGCCTTGGGAGGACACAGGCGTCCAGTAATTTATCCATTTCTTTCTGATTTTCTAGTTTATGTGCATAGCGTTGTTTGTAGTATTCTCTGATGATGGTTTGAATTTCTGTGGAATATGTGGTGAATTCCCCTTTATCGCTTTCTATTTCATCTATTTGGTTTTTCTCTCTTTTCTGTTTTATCAGTCTTGCTAGTGGTCTATTTTGTTGATCTTTTCGAAAAACCAGCTCTTAGATTTATTGATTTTTTGAAGGGTTTTTCTTGTCTCTATCTCCTTCAGTTCTGCTCTGATCTTAGTTATTCCTTGTCTTTGGCTAGGTTTTGAGCTTTTTGAACTTGCTCCTCTAGCTCTTTCAATTTTGACAATAGGGTGTCCATTTTGAATCTCTCCACTCTTCTCATGTGGGCACCTATTGCTATATATTTTCATCTACAGACTGCTTTAAATTTGTTCCAGAGATTCTGGTACGTTGTGTCTTCATTCTCGTTGGTTTCAAAGAACTTCTTTATTTCTGCCTTCATTTCATTGTTTATCCAATCTACATTCAAGAGCCAGTTGTTCAGCTACATGAAGCTGTGTGGTTCTGAGTTATTTTCTGAATTCTGAGTTCCAACTTGATTGCACTATGGTCTGAGAGACTGTTTGTTATTATTTTACTTGTTTTGCATTTGCTGAGCAGTGCTTTACTTCCAATTATGTGGTCAATTTTGGAGTAGGTGTGATGTGGTGCTGCGAAGAATGTATATTCTGTGAACTGGGGGTGGAGAGTTTTGTAAATATCTATCAGGTTTTCTTGTTCCAGCTCTGAGTGAAAGTCCTGGATATCTGGTTAATTTTCTGTCTGGTTTATCTGTGTCATAATGATAGTGGAGTGTTAAACTCTCCCACTATTATTGTGTGGGAGTCTACGTCTCTTTGTAAGTCATTAAGAACTTGCCTTTTATATCTGGGTGCTCCTGCATTGGGTCCATATATATTTAGAATCGTTAGCTCCTCTTGTTGTATCGATCCTTTTACCATTATTTAATAACCTTCTTTGTCCCTTTTGATCTTTGTTGCTTTAAAGTCTATTTTATCAGAGATGAGAATTCCAACTCCTGCTTTCTTTTCTCTCCATTTGCTTGGTAAATCTTCCTCCATCCCTTTATTTTGAGCCTTTGTGTATCCTTGCATGTGAGGTGGGTTTCCTGGATACAGCACACTGACGGGTTTTGACTTTTTATCCAATTTGCCGGTCTGTGTCTTTTGATTGGTGCATTTAGCCCATTTACATTCAGGGTTAATATTGTTACGTGTGAATTTGATACTGCCATTTTGATGCTAGCTGGCTGTTTTGCCCGTTGCTTCATGTACATTCTTCATTTTGTTGATGCTCTTTAGCATTTGGTATGCTTTTAGGATGGCTGGTACTGGTTGTTTCTTTCTATGTGTAGTGCCTCTTTCAGGAGCTCCTGTAAGGCACTCCTAGTGGTGACAAAATCTCTGAGTACTTGCTTGTTCATGAAGGATTTTATTTTTCCTTCAATTATGAAGCTCAGTTTGGCTGGATATGAAATTCTGGGTTGAAAGTTCTTTTCTTTAAGGATGTTGAATATTGGCCCCCACTCTCTTCTGGCTTGTAATGTCTCTGCCGAGCGATCTGCTGTGAGCCTGATAGGCTTCCCTTTGTGGGTGACCCGACCTTTCTCTCTGGCTGCTCTTAGTATTTTCTCCTTCATTTCAACCCTGGTGAATCTGACGATTATGAGCCTTGGGGTTGCTGTTCTTGCAGAATATCTTTGTGATGTTCTCTGTATTTCCTGGAGTTGAGTATTGACCTGTCTTGCTAGGTTGGGGAAATTTTCCAGGATGATATCCTGAAGAGTGTTTTCCAGTTTGGATTCATTCTCTTCATCACATTCTGGTACACCTATCAAACGTAGGTTGGGTCTCTTCACATAGTCCCACATTTCTTGGAGATTTTGTTCATTTCTTTTTGTGCTTTTTACTTTGATCTTGGTTTCTCATTTTATTTCATTGAGTTGAACTTCAACTTCTGATATTCTTTCTTCTGCTTGGTCAATTTGGCTGTTGAAACTTGTGCATGCTTCATGAAATTCTCGTGTTGTGTTTTTCAGCTCCTTCAATTCATTCATATTCCTCTCTAAGTTGTGCATTCTTGTTATCATTTCCTCGAATCTTTTTTCAAATCTTTTTTCAAGGTTCTTAGTTTCTTTACACTGATTTAGAACATGTTTTTTTAGCTCACTGAAATTTCTCATTATCCACTTTCTGAAGTCTGATTCTGTCATTTCATCACACTCATTCTCCGTCCAGCTTTGTTCCCTTGCTAATGAGGAGTTTTGGTCCTTTGTAGAAGGTGAAGTGTTTTGGTTTCACGTGTTTTCCTCCTTTTTTGCGCTGGTTTCTTCCCATCTTTATGGATTTATCCACCTGTCGTCTTCGTAGTTGCTGATTTTTCAATTGTGTCTCTGTGTGCACACCCAGATTGTTGATGATGAGGTATTTCTGTTACTTAGTTTTCCTTCTAATGGTCTAGCCCCACTGCTGTACGAGTGCTGAGGTCCTCTGCCGGCCCTGCTTGTCTGGGGTACACCTGTAGCAGCTGCAAAACAGTGAGGGATGCTAACAGTGTCTTCTTCTGCTATCTTTGTTTTGGAATGATACTCATCAAATGTCAGTCTGATTAGTCCTTTTTGGGGGTGATGACTTTTTGGATATACATGGGTCAGCGAGCTGCTTGAGGAGATGGTCTGTGCTTTATAGGAACTCCAGTGCTGAGCTCTGATCTTTCTTGTTCATTCAGTGTTTTTGGGAGGATGTGTTTATGTCTTCTGCAACAGAACTCATAACCCCCCCCCGTTTTTTTCCCCCTTAGATGCTCTGTCTCAGGTAGTTGGGGCTTTCTTTATGAGTATCTGTTGCAATGTCCTGCCCAGCTAGGAGGCAGTCTATTCACTATTTACCTGCCAGGGCTCCGCCCTGCTAGCGTGGGTCTGCCCTGTTGCTGCAGGGTTCCCTTCTGCTGTCGCTTGCTCTGCCCTGCTGTGGCTTGCTCCACCCTGCTGGCAGAGTCTCTCTGTTATGGCAGGTTGCCTCGGCAACAGCAGTCTGTGTCAGGCCTGGGCGGTACTTCAGTAGTGGGGGATTTAGTCAGTAAGGGTGGACGCCCCCCCAGCACCAGGCTGCACCGTCCTAGATGCCGGCAGCAAAACTCTCAGCCCCGAGCACCTCCAATTGCTGCCCTTCTTGTCCCCATCAGAGTGGGACCCCCCAAGCCCGATTACCCAGCTCCCTGCCTCAGAGTCTGTCCTCTCTCTCTCTCTCTCTTCCTCTCCCCAAGTAGAATGGTCGACTCTCTCACTGGCGCCCCACTAGCTTGCCGATAGGGCACTGGGATCCATGTGATCTCCCGTGCTGCTGCCCACTGCACTGGCTCAGATCACGTTTCCCAGGAATCTCCTGGTCTGGCTCATTGTCTAAGTCCCATTCAATCAGATGGACATGCCAATCTGCCCTTCCAAATCTCAGATTGCCAGTTTAACAGGGCACCCAGACCAGTGAGTAGTGTGCCCGGTGCCGCTGCAGTGTGGAACCGGCCAAAGCGGCCGCACGAGCAGACTGTGCTAGCGTCTCCTGTCTCTCCAACACCTGGGATTTTCAACGTTCTGTGGGCAAAAAAGATCTGTACGAGAATGCGGCAAGGACTCACTCTCTGCGCCTTCACTGAGAGCTGCAATCCCGAGTCAGCTCTACGATGCCATCTTGGAAGTCCTCTCCATTTTAAATACACAAAATAATGATCAGCCATTATTGATACCCATTTATAGAGTAAATCAATATTTCTGTTCTCTCTCTTTTTCTTTCTCTCTTTTCCTTTCCTAAAAAAAAAAGAGAGACTCAGGTGTATTGCCCAGGTGTTCATTACATACAGAGAATTTGAATGTGTAGCCATTTGAAGTAGATCCTTGACTGTTTTTGAGGGCAGTGTTGTTCACAGAGGTCCTAAACGAGTGGCCATGTGAAAGAGATTCCTGACTTATCAGATACACATATTATTCACTAAAACACTGAAAGAGTGGCCTTATGAAATAGAAACAATTTTACTCAACAGGTGTGCATTATTTTTTGATTCTCCAAACTAACCAGCATATGAAACTGACTAGTGATTATTTCCCACATGTGCAATATACGAAGAGGTTCTGTATGAGTGTCCATATCAAATAGTCTCCTGACTCTCACACATGTGTGTATCATTCATGAAGCTGCTTTACTTGGAACTACCTTCAATATGGTCCTTCCTTCTCCACAGCTGTTTATTACACACTGAAGCTCTGAATGAGAGGCCATATGAAATAGACTCCTAACTATTCCCCCATTGTGTATTATTCGGTAATGCTGTGATTGAGTGGCCATATGACCTGGACTCTGACTATTCCCAAGGTGTGTATTCTTCAGTCAGTTTCTGAATCAGTGAACACATAAAATGGACTCCTGACTCTATCCACTTGACTATTTCTCAGCTCTGCCTTTTCCACTGAGTCACTGGGTGAATGGTCTAATAAAATAGTCTCCAGACAATTCTCCAGGTGTGCATTATTCAGTGTGTCTCTTAATAAGTGGCTATATATAATAAAATCCTGAGTATTTTCCAGATACATATCTTCACTGAGGAATTGAATAAGTGGCCATGTCAAATACACTTTTCAAATTTCCATACGTCTGTATTATTCTGTGAGGCTCTGAATGAGTGACCATATAATAGAGACTCCTATACACTTCTCAGGCGTGAGTTTTTACATTCGGCTGTAAATGAGTGGCTATACGAAACAAAATCCTGACTTCCCCAAGGTGTCTTTTATTCAGTTAGGCTCTGAGTATGTGGCTATATGAAATAGAATTCTGACTACAATACAGGTGTTCTTTACTCAATGAACCTCTGAAGAAATGCCACATGCAACAGAGTCCAGAGTATTCCTCAGGTATTTATTATTCACTGAGGCTCTGAAACTTTGGCCATATGAAACGGTATTCTGACTAGTCTACAGGCGTGTATTATTGACACTGACTCTAAGTATTTGGGCATATGGAATAGATTAGTAACTATTCCAAAGTTCTGTATTACTGACTCAGGCTTTCATTTTGTGGCCATATAAAACAGACAAGTGTCTATTCCACACATGTGCATTATTCCATTAGGCTATAAATGAGAGGCTATTTAAAGTACACTGCTAAAACTTGCCCAGGTGTGTGTCACTCAGTGAGGCTGTTTTTGTATGACAATATGAAACAAGAGGCAATCTATATCAAATAATTTTATTATTCAGTGAATCTCTGAATGAGTGGCTATATAAAATAAACTGCTGAGTACTTTACCTTTGTGCATTATTCATTGAGATTATGAGTAAGTGGCCATATGAAGTGGAATCCTGATTAATCCACACTTGAGTATTATCCACTGAGGCTATAAATGTGTTTCCAAATGAAATAGACTTTTGGCTACTCCACAGGTCTGCATTATTTACCAAGGCTCTGAATGAATGTCCATCGAAAATAGACTCCAAATTACTCTCCAGGTGTGTATTATTCAGTGAGCCTCAGAAGATGTGGTCATACTAATTAGATTTCTTACTATATCAAGGGTCTGTCTTATGCACTGAGGCTCTGAATATGTGTCTATATGAAAGAGTCTTCTGACTACACCACATTTTTCAATGACACATTGAATGAGAGGCCAAATTGAAAAGTCTCCTGACTATTCCACCGGTGTGCATTATTTAGTGAGACTCTGAATGAGGAGATACAAGTAAATCCTGACTATTTATCCAGGTGTGTACATTTAGTGAGGCTCTCAATGGGTAGCCATAGGAAAGAGACTTCTGACTATTCCGCAGGTGTGCACTATTTAGTGATTCTCTGAATGAATGGCCATAATAAATAGGCTCCAGACTATATCACAAGTGTATAATATTCAGTGAGGCTGTGAAAGAGGGTCCATATGAAACAGAATTCTCATTACTGCACATGTGCATTATTCACAGTTTGTCTGAATGAGTAGCCGTATGACATATACCCCTTATTATTATACATGTGTGCATTAATCAAACAGCTTCTGTTTCAGTGTCCATACCAAATAGACTCCTGACACTGCCCCAGGTGTGTATTACTCAGGGATACACAAAATTAGAGTTCATATAAAATAGAATCCTATCACACAGCTGCTTATCATTCACCAAGCCACGTAATTCATGGCTATGTTAAACAGCGTCCTGATTAGTCCAAAGAAGTTTACTATTGACTGAAACTTTGAATGATCGACCATATAAAATAGACACCCGACTTTTGCTCCACTGTGAAATATTCAATAAGGTTCTAAATTAGTGGTAGTATCAAATAGAATCCTGAGGATTCTTTAGGTGTATATCAGTCAGGGAGGCCAAAATGAGTGGCCATATAAAAAATGCTCGACTATTACCCTGGTGTGCATTATTCACTGAGGCACTAAATGAGTGGCTCCATGAAGTAGACTCTTAAATCTTCCTTTGTTGTGTATTCTTGAATGAGTCTCTGACTAGGTGGGCATAAAAAAAAAACTCAGGTGTATTGCCCAGTTCTTCATTACATACAGATACTTTGAATGTGTAGCCATTTGATGTAGACCCTTGACTATTTTTGAGGGGAGTATTCTTCACAGAGGCCCTGAACGAGTGGCCATGTGAAAGAGATTCCTGACTTATCAGACATACATATTATTCACTGAAACACTAAAAGAGTGGCCTTATGAAATAGAACCCATTTTACTCAACAGGTGTGCGTTATATTTTGATTCTCCAAACTAATCACCATATGAAACAGACTTGTGATTATTCTCCAAATGTGCAGTATTCGAAAAGGTTCTGTATGAGTGTCTGTGTCAAAGAGTCTCCTGACTCTCACACATGTGTGTATCATTCACGGAGCTGCTTGATTTGGGGCTACCTTAAATAGGGTCCTGACTATTCCACAGCTGTTGATTATGCACTGAAGCTCCGAATGACAGGCCATATGAAATAGACTCCTTACTATTGCCCCATTGTGCGTTATTCGGTAATGCTGTGATTGAATGTCCATATGATTTGGACACTGACTTTTCCCAAGGTGTGTATTCTTCAGTGAGATTCTGAATGAGTGACCACATAACATAAACCATTGACTCTATCCTCCTGACTCTTTTTCAGTTCTGCATTGTCCACTGAGTCGCTGGGTGAAGGGTCATATCAAATTGTCTCCAGACTATTTCTTACCTGTTCATTATTCAGTTAGTCTCTGAATAAATTGATATATAATATAGTCCTCAGTATTTTCCAGATATATATGATTCCTCACTGAGGTTCTGACAACGTGGCCATGTGAAATACACTCCTGACATTTTCATAGGTCTGTATTATTCTCTCTGAATGAGTGGCCATAAAATAGAGCCTCCTGAATGCTCCTCGGGCATGCGATTTTACATTTGGCTCTGAATTAGTGGCTATATACGAAATATAATTTTACCTTTTCCCAAGGTGTATGTTATTCAGTTAGGCTCTGAATATGTGGCTATAGGAAATAGAATTCTGACTACAATACAGGTGTTTCTTATTCAAGGAAGCTCTGAAATTGATGCCACATGTAATAGCGTCCTGGGAATTTCCCAGGTATGTATTATTCACTGAAGCTTTGAAACTTTGGCCATATGAAAATGTATTCTGACTTGTCCACAGGCGTGTATTATTGACTCTGACTCTAAATATTTGGGCGTGTAAAATAGACAAGTAACTATTCCAATGTTGTGTATTACTCCCTCAGGCTTTAATTTTGTGGCCATATAAAATAGTTTAGTGTCTATTCCACAAGTTTGCATTATTACCTAAGGCTGTAAATGAGAGGCTATATAAAGTAGACTCCTAACACTTCCCTAGGTGTGCCTTACTCAGTGAGGCTCATTTTGTGTGACCATATGAAACAGGATGCTGCTATATTAAATATTTGTATTATTTAATGAATCTCTGAATGAGTGTCTATATGAAATAGACTGCTGAGTACTTTACATTTGTAAATTTTTCACTGAGGTTATGAGTCACTGGCCATACAAATTGGAATCTGGACTAATACACACGTGCATATTATCCACTGAGGCCATGAATGAGTGTCCTAATAAAATAGACTCCTGGCTACTCCACAGGTGTACATTATTTACCGAGGCTCTAAATGAATGCCCATCGAAAATAGACTCCAAATTATTCTCCCGGTGTGTGTTATTCAGTGAGGCTCAGAAGATGTGGCCATATTAATTAGATTCCTTACAACATAAAGGGCCTGTTTTATTCACTGTGTCTCTGAATATGTGTCTGCATGAAATAGACTCCTGACTACATTACATTATTCAGTGACACTCCAAATTAGAGGCCACATGAAAAAGTCTCCTTACTATTCCACAGGTGTGCATTATTTAGTGAGACTCTGAATAAAGGGATATAGGTAAATCCTATTACCCCAGGTGTGTACAGTTACTGAGGCTCTTAACGAGTGGCCATAGGAAAGAGTCTCTTGACTATTCCACAGGTGTGCATTATTTAGTGAGACTCTGAATGGGGAGATAATGGTAAATCCTGACAATTTTCCCAGGTGTGTAGACTTAGTGAGGCTCTTAACGAGTGGCCACAGGAAGGAGACTTCTGACTATTCTGCAGGTGTGCACTATTTAGTGATTCTCTGAATGAGTGGCCATAAAAAATAGACTCCAGACTATATCACAAGTGAGTAATATTCAGTGAGTCTGTGAAAGAGGGGTCATATAAAACAGACTTCTAATTACTCCACATGTGCATTATTCACAGATTCTTTATGAGTAGCCCTAGGACATAGACTCCTCATTATTATCCACGTGTGCATTAATCAAACAGGCTCTATTTGAGTGTCCATACCAAATAGACTCCTGACACTGCCCCAGGTGTGTATTACTCAGCGATACACAAAATTAGACTTCATATGAAATAGACTCCTGACTATCACACAGGTGCGAATCATTCAGCAAGGCACTTAATTCGTGGCTATGTTAAACAGCGTCGTGATTAATCCATAGAAGTTTACTATTCACTGAAACTTTGAATGATAGACTATATAAAATAGACACCTATGCGGGCTCTTTTTTGGTTCCATATGAAATTCATGGTGGTTTTTTCCAGTTCTATGAAGAAATTCAATGGTAGTTTGATGGGGATAGCATTGAATGTGTAAATTACTTTGGGCAGTATAGCCATTTTCACAATATTGATTCTTCCTAACCACGAACATGGAAAGTTTCTCCATCTGTTTGTGTCCTCTCTTATTTCGTTGAGCAGGTGTTTGCAGTTTTCCTTAAAGAGGTCCCTTACATTCCTAGTGAGTTGTATTCCTAGGTATTTTATTTTCTTTGTAGTGATTGTGAATGGCAGTTCGTTCTTAATTTGGTTCTCTTTAAGTCTGTTATTGGTGTATAGGAATGCTTGTGATTTTTGCACATTGATTTTATATCCTGAGACTTTGCTGAAGTTGCTTATCAGTTTCAGGAGCTTTTGGGCTGAGGTGATGGGGTCTTCTAGGTATACTATCATGTCGTTTGCAAATAGAGACAATTTGGCTTCCACCTTTTCTATTTGAATAAGCTTTATTTCTTTTTCTTGCCTGATTGCACTGGCTAGAACTTCCAGTACTATGTTGAATAGAAGTGGTGAGAGAGGGCATCCTTGTCTAGTGCCGGATTTCAAAGGGAATGCTTCCAGTTTTTGCCCATTAAGTATGATATTGGCTGTTGGTTTGTCATAAATAGCTTTTATTACTTTGAGATATGTTCCATCAATACCAAGTTTATTGAGGGTTTTTAGCATAAAGGGCTGTTGAATTTTGTCAAATGCCTTCTCTGCGTCAATTGAGATAATCATGTGGTTTTTGTTTTTGCTTCTGTTTATGTGGTGAATTACATTTATAGACTTGCGTATGTTGAACCAGCCTTGCATGCCTGGGATGAATCCTACTTGATCATGATGGATAAGTTTTTTAATGTGCTGTTGCAATCGATTTGCCAGTATTTTATTGAAGATTTTTGCAACTATGTTCATCATGGATATTGGCCTGAAGTTTTCTTTTCTTGTTGAGTCTCTGCCAGGTTTTGGTATCAGGATGATGTTGGTCTCATAAAATGATTTGGGCCCGCATAGCCAAGTCAATTCTAAGCAAAAAGAACACAGCGGGAGGCATCACGCTACCAGACTTCAAACTATACTACAAGGCTACAGTAATCAAAACAGCATGGTATTGGTACCAAAACAGAGATATAGACCAATGGAACAGAACAGAAACATCGGAGGCAACACAACATATCTACAACCATATCATCTTTGATAAACCAGACAAAAACAGGCAATGGGGAAAGGATTCCCTATTTAATAAATGGTGTTGGGAAAACTGGCTAGCCATGTGCAGAAAGCAGAAACTGGACCCCTTCCTGACACCTTACACTAAAATTAACTCCAGATGGATTAAAGACTTAAATGTAAGACCTGACACCATAAAAACCCTAGAAGAAAATCTAGGCAAAACCGTTCAGGACATAGGAGTAGGCAAGGACTTCATGAACAAAACACCAAAAGCATTGGCAACAAAAGCCAAAATAGACAAATGGGACCTAATCAAACTCCACAGCTTCTGCAAGGCAAAAGAAACAGTCACTAGAGTGAATCGACAACCATCAGAATGGGAAAAAATCTTTGCAGTTTACGCATCTGACAAAGGGCTGATATCCAGAATTTACAAAGAACTCAAACAGATTTACAGAAAAAAAACAAACAAGCCCATTCAAAAATGGGCAAAGGATATGAACAGACACTTTACAAAAGAAGACATACATGAGGCCAACAAACATATGAAAAAGTGCTCATCATCATTGGTCATTAGAGAGATGCAAATCAAAACCACATTGAGATATCATCTCACACCAGTTAGAATGGCGATTATTAAAATATCTGGAGACAGCAGATGCTGGAGAGGATGTGGAGAAATAGGAACACTCTTACACTGTTGGTGGGAGTGTAAATTAGTTCAACCATTGTGGAAGACAGTGTGGCGATTCCTCAGGGACCTAGAAATAGAAATTCCATTTGACCCAGCAATCCCATTACTGGGTATCTATCCAAAAGACTGTGAATCGTTCTACTATAAGGACACATGCACACGAATGTTCATTGCAGCACTGTTTACAATAGCAAAGACCTGGAACCAACCCAAATGCCCATCGATGATAGACTGGACTGGGAAAATGTGGCACATATACACCATGGAATATTATGCAGCAATCAGAAATGATGAGTTTGTGTCCTTTGTAGGGACATGGATGAATCTGGAGAACATCATTCTCAGCAAACTGACACAAGAACAGAAAAAGAAATACCGCATATACTCACTCATAGGCGGGTGAGAAAAATGAGAACACATGGACACAGAGAGGCGGTCTACTATACACTGGGGACTGTTGGGGGAAATGGGGGAGGGACAGCGGGGGGGGTTGGGGGGATAGCCTGGGGATGAATACCAAGTGTGGGTGAGGGGGAGGAAGGCAGCAAAACACACTGCCATGTGTGTACCTATGCAACTATCTTGCACGTTCTGCACATGTACCCCAAAACCTATAATGCAATAAAAATTAAAAAAAAAAAATATAGACACCTAACTAATCCTCTATTCTGAATTATTCAATAAAGTTCTAAATGAGTGATAGTATCAAATAGAATCCTGAGGATTTTCCAGGTGTATATCACTCAGTGAGGCACAAAATGAGTGACCATATCAAAAAGGCTCAACTATTACCCTGGTATGCATTATTCACTGAGGCTCTAAATGACTGGCTACATAAACTTGACTCCTTTTTTTAAAAAAAAATTTAAATTTTTATTGCATTATAGGCTTTGTGATACATGTGCAGAACGTGCAAGGTAGTTGCATAGGTACACACATTCCAGTGTGTTTTGCTGTCTTTCTCCCCTTCACTTACACTTAGCCTTTTTCCCCAGGCTATCCCTCCCCAGCCCCCCCCACTGTCCCTTTCCCATTCCCCCAACAGTCTCCAGTGTGAAGTAGACCCCCTATCTCTGTCCATGTGTTCTCATTTTTCTCACCCCCCTATGAGTGAGAATATGCGGTATTTTGTTTTCTGTTCTTGTGTCAGTTTGCTGAGAATGATATTCTCCAGATTCATCCAAATCCTTACAAAGGACACAAACTCATCATTCTTGATTACTGCATAATATTCCATGGTGTATATGTGCCACATTTTTCTAGTCCAGTCTATCATCGGTGGGCATTTGGGTTGGTTCCAGGTCTTTGCTATTGTAAACAGTGCTGCAATGAACATTCGTGTGCATGTGACCTTATAGTAGAACGATATATAGTCCTTTGGATATATACCCAGTAATGGGATTGCTGGTTCAAATGGGATTTCTATTTCTAGGTCCTTGAGGAATCACCACACTGTCTTCCACAATGGTTGAACTAATTTACACTCCCACCACCAGTGTAAGAGTGTTCCTATTTCTCCACATTCTCTCCAGCATCTGCTGTCTCCAGATATTTTAATGATCGCCATTCTAACTGGCGTGAGATGGTATCTCAATGTGGTTTTGATTTGCATCTTTCTAATGACCAGTGATGATGAGCATTTTTTCTTAATTTTTATTGCACTATAGGTTTTGGGGTACATGTGCAGAACGTGCAAGATAGTTGCATAGGTACACACATGGCAGTGTGTTTTGCTGCCTTGCTATCACCCCCCAGCCCCCTGCGCTGTCCCTCCCCCATTTCCCCCAACAGTCCCCAGTGTATAGTAGACCGCCTCTCTGTGTCCATGTGTTCTCACTTATCTCACCCACCTATGAGTGACTATATGCAGTATTACTTTTTCTGTTCCTCTGTTAGTTTGCTGAAAATGATGTCCTCCAGATTCATCCATGTCCTCACAAAGGACACAAACTCATCATTTTTGATTGCTGCATTATATTCCATGGTGTATATGTGCCACATTTTCCAAGGAATGTAAGGGACCTCTTTAAGGAAAACTACAAACAACTGCTCAACGAAATAAGAGAGGACACAAACAGATGGAGAAACATTCCATGTTCGTGGTTAGGAAGAATCAATATTGTGAAAATGGCTATACTGCCCAAAGTAATTTACACAATCAATGCTATCTCCATCAAATTACCATTGAATTTCTTCACAGAAATGGAAAAAACCACGATGAATTTCATATGGAACCAAAAAAGAGCCCGCATAGCCAAGTCAATTCTAAGCAAAAAGATCAGCATTTTTTTTATGTGTTTGTTGGCCTCATGTATGTCTTCTTTTGTAAAGTGTCTGTTTATATCCTTTGCCCATTGTTGAATGGCTTGTTTGTTTTTTTCCTGTAAATCTGTTTGAGTTCTTCGTAAATTCTGGATATCAGCCCTTTGTCAGATGCGTAAACTGCAAAGACTTTTTTCCAATCTGATGGTTGCCGATTCACTCTAGTGACTGTTTCTTTTGCCATGCAGAAGCTGTGGAGATGGATTAGGTCCCATTTATCTATTTTGGCTTTTGTTACCAACGCTTTTGGTGTTTCGGTCATGAAGTCCTTGCCTACTCCTATGTCCTGAATGGTTTTGCCTAGATTTTCTCCTAGGGTTTTTATGGTGTCAGTTCTTATGTTTAAGTCTTTAATCCATCTGGAGTTAATTTTAGTGTAAGGTGTCAGGAAGGGGTCCAGTTTCTGCTTTCTGCACATGGCTAGCCAGTTTTCCCAACACCATTTATTAAACAGGGAATCATTTCCCCATTGCTTCTTCTTGTCAGGTTTATCAAAGATTATATTGTTGTAGATATGCTGTGTTTCCTCCGATGCCTCTGTTCTGTTCCATTCGTGTATATCTCTGTTTTGGTACCAGTACCATGCTGTTTTGATTACTGTAGCATTGTAGTATAGCTTGAAGTCTGGTAGTGTGATGCCTCCCGCTGTGTTCTTTTTGCTTAGTATTGAATACCTAGGAATACAACTCACTAGGAATATAAGGGACCTCTTTAAGGAAAACTACAAACCACTGCTCAACGAAATAAGAGAGGACACAAACAGATGGAGAAACATTCCATGCTCGTGGTTAGGAAGAATCAATATCTTGAAAATGGCTATACTGCCCAAAGTAATTTACACAATCAATGCTATCCCCATCAAACTACCATTGAATTTCTTCACAGAACTGGAAAAAAACCACCATGAATTTCATATGGAACCAAAAAAGAGCCCGCATTGTCAAGTCAATTCTAACCAAAAAGAACACAGCGGGAGGCATCACGCTACCAGACTTCAAACTATACTACAAGGCTACAGTAATCAAAACAGCATGGTACTGGTACCAAAACAAAGATATAGACCAATGGAACAGAACAGAAGCATCGGAGGCAACACAAAATATCTACAACCATATTATCTTTGATAAACCAGACAAAAACAGGCAATGGGGAAAGGATTCCCTATTTAACAAATGGTGTTGGGAAAACTGGCTAGCCATGTGCAGAAAGCAGAAACTGGACCCCTTCCTGACACCTTACACTAAAATTAACTCCAGATGGATTAAAGACTTAAACGTAAGACCTGACTCCATAAAAACCCTAGAAGAAAATGTGGGCAAAACCATTCAGGACATAGGAGTAGGCAAGGACTTCATGAACAAAACACCAAAAGCATTGGCAACAAAAGCCAAAATAGACAAATGGGACCTAATCAAACACCACAGCTTCTGCACGGCAAAAGAAACAGTCACTAGAGTGAATCAGCAACCATCAGAATGGGAAAAAATCTTTGCAGTCTACACATCTTACAAAGGGCTGATATCCAGAATTTACAAAGAACTCAAACAGATTTACAGGAACAAAACAAACAAGCACATTCAAAAATGGGCAAAGGATATGAACAGAAACTTTACAAAAAAGACATACATGAGGCTAACACACATATGAAAACGTGCTCATCATCATTGGTCATTAGAGAGATGCAAATCGAAACCACATTGAGATACCATCTCACACCAGTTAGAATGGCAATCGTTAAAAAATCTGGAGACAGCAGATGCTGGAGAGGATGTGGAGAAATAGGAACACTTTTACACTGTTGGTGGGAGTGTAAATTAGTTCAACCATTGTGGAAGACAGTGTGGCGATTCCTCAGGGTCCTAGAAATAGAAATTCCATTTGACCCAGCAATCCCATTACTGGGTATCTATCCAAAGGACTATAAATCATTCTACTATAAGGACACACGCACACGAATTTTCATTGCAACACTGTTTACAATAGCAAGGACCTGGAACCAACCCAAATGCTCAACGATGATAGACTGGACTAGGAAAATGTGGCACATATACACCATGGAATATTATGCAGCAATCAAAAATGATGAGTTTGTGTCCTTTGTAGGGACATGGATGAATCTGGAGAACATCATTCTCAGCAAACTGACACAAGAATAGAAAAAGAAATACCGCATATACTCACTCATAGGTGGGTGAGAAAAATGAGAACACATGGACAAAGAGGGGCGGTCTACTATACACTGGGGACTGTTGGGGGGAATGGGGGATGGACAGCAGGCGGGCTGGGGGTGATGGCCTGGGAATGAATACCAAGTGTGGGTGAAGGGGAGGAAGGCAGCAGAGCACACTGCCATGTGTGTACCTATGCAACTATCTTGCACGTTCTGCACATGTACCCCCAAACCTACAATGCAATAATAAAAAAAAAAGAATTGACTTGGCTATGCGGGCTCTCTTTTGGTTCCATATAAAGTTCATGGTGGTTTTTTCCAGTTCTGTGAAGAAATTCAATGTTAGTTTGATTGGGATAGCATTGATTGTGTAAATTACTTTGGGCAGCATAGCCATTGTAAGGATATTGATTCTTCCTCACCACGAAAATGAAATGTTTCTCCATCTGTTTGTTTCCTCTCCTATTTTGTTGAGCAGTGGTTTGTAGTTTTCCTTGAAGAGGTCCCTTACGTTCTTTGTGAGTTGTATTCCTAGGTATTTTATTTTCTTTGTAGCAATTGTGAATGGCAGTATGCTCTTGATTTCGTTCTCTTTCAGTCTGTTATTGGTGTATAGGAATGCTTGTAATTTTTGCACATTGATTTTATATCCTGAGACTTTACTGAAGTTGCTTATCAGTTTCAGGAGCTTTTTGGCTGAGGTGATGGGGTCTTCTACGTATACTATCATGTCGTCTGCAAATAGAGATAATTTGGCTTCCACTTTTCCTATTTGAATTCGCTTTATTTCCTTTTCTTGCCCAATTTCTCTGTCTAGAAATTCCAGTACTATGTTGAATAGGAGTGGTAAGAGAGGGCATCCTTGTCTAGTGCCGGATTTCAAAGGGAATGCTTCCAGTTTTATCCCATTAAGTATGATATTGGCTGTTGGTTTGTCATAAATAGCTTTTATTACTTTGAGATATGTTCCATCAATACCATGTTTATTGAGGGTTTTTAGCATAAATTGCTGTTGAGTTTTGTCAAATGCCTTCTCTGTGTCAATTGAGATAATCATTTGGTTTTTGCTTTTGCTTCTTTTTATGTGGTGAATTACATTTATAGACTTGCGTATGTTGAACCAGTCTTGCATCACTGGGATGAATCCTACTTGATCATGATGGATAAGTTTTTTTTTTTTTTTTTTTTTTTTTTTTAAATTTTTATTGCATTATAGGTTTGGGGGTACATGTGCAGAACAAGCAAGATAGTTGCATAGGTACACACATGGCACTGTGCTTTGCTGCTTTCCTCCCCTTCACCCACACTTGGTATTCATCCCCAGGCTATCCCCCCCAGCCCCCCCCTGCTGTCCCTCCCCCATTCCCCCCAACAGTCCCCAGTGTATAGTAGACCGCCTCTCTGTGTCCACGTGTTCTCATTTTTCTCACCCACCTATGAGTGAGTATATGCGGTATTTCTTTTTCTGTTCTTGTGTCAGCTTGCTGAGAATGATGTTCTCCAGATTCATCCATGTCCTTACAAAGGACACAAACTCATCATTTTTGATTGCTGCATAATATTCCATGGTGGATAAGTTTTTTAATGTGCTGTTGCAATCGGTTTGCCAGTATTTTATTCAAGATTTTTGCTTCTATGTTCATCATGGTTATTGGCCTGAAGTTTTCTTTTCTTATTAAGTCTCTGCCGTATTTGGGTATCAGGATGATGTTGGTCTCATAAAATGGTTTGGGAAGGGTTCCCTCTTTTTGAATTATTTGGAAAAGTTTCAGAAGAAATGGTACCAGATCCTCTTTGTGTGACTTGTAGAATTCGGCTGTGACCCTATCTGGACCTGGGATTGTTTTAGGTGGTAGGCTCTTAATTGCTGCCTCAACTTTAGACCTTGTTATTGGTCTATTAATAGTTTCGTCTCCCTCCTGGTTTAGGCTTCAGAGTACACAGGCGTCCAGGAATTTATCCATTTCTTCCTGGTTTACTACTTTATGTGAGAGAGATCCAAGATGGCTGATTGCTAACAGCTCAAAATTATAGCTCCCAGTGAAGGATCGGAAAATTTGAGGACACCACATTTTCAGATGAGTTTTTGTCGCGCATGGACCAGATGATTTCCAGTGGAGGAGACCCGCGGGTCGCCAGCGCTACTTCTGTGGCTGGTGCAGCGGTTTTGTCGTTTTCCTGGCGCCGCAGCTCTTCCTGCACAATAAGCGGGACTGGTTCCCCTACGGACTGGTCTTTGGAGTTCCGGGAAGGCAGAGCCGCTTGTTGCAGACTCAAGAAGGAAGCCAGACCGGAGATTCCTAGGCAGAAGAGCACCATCAGTCTTATCGGTGTTGTTTTTGCTGTTTCAGTGGGTTGCTCAGATTCCAGCACTGGGAATCTATAAATTGGACATCCTCTCAGGAACTTAATCAGAAAGGCGCTAATTGTAAAGACATCAGATGGATAAATTAACAATAAACGGAAAAAAAACAACAACCTAAAAAGGCTGAGACAACCAAAAGTTAGAACCCCTCTTCCTCTACAGGGGATAGCAATTCCTCATCAGCAATGGAACAAGCCCTAATGGAAGAGGACTGTGTTCCAGTATCTGAAGAAGGCTTTAGAAGGTGGATGGTAAAAAACTTTTGGGAATTGAAACAACTTGTTCTAACCCATTGTAAAGAAACTAAGAACTTTGAAAAAAGGATTAGACGAAATTTTAAAAAGAATGGACAATATAGAAAGGAATATAAATGAAGTAATGATGTTAAAAAATACAACACAGGAACTTAGTGAAATATGCACAAGTTTGAATAGCCGAATTGATCAAGCAGAAGAAAGGATATCAGAGGTCGAAGACCGACTTCATGAAATGAAACGAGAAGACAAGAATACAGAAGAAAGGATAAAAAGGAATGAGCAAAGTCTCCAAGAATTATGGGACTATGTGAAAAGACCTAATCTACTTTTGATAGGTGTACCTGACTGTGATGGAGAGAATGAATCCCAGCTGGAAAATACTCTTCAGGATATTATCCAGGAGAATTTTCCCAATCTAGCAAAGCAGGATACCATTCAACCTCAGGTAATACAGAGAACACCACAAAGATACTCTTTAAGAAGAGGAACCCCAAGACACATAATTATTAAATTCACCAGGGTTGAAATGAAGGAGAAAATACTAAGGGCAGCCAGAGAGAAAGATCAGGTTACCCACAAAGGGAAGCCAATTAGACTTACAGCAGATCTCTCAGCAGAAACCCTACAAGCCAGAAGTGAGCAGGGGCCGATATTTAACATCCTTAAAGAACAGAACTTTCATCCCAGAATTTTATATTCTGCCAAACTAAGCTTCACAATTGAAGGAAAAATAAAATCTTTTATGAACAAGCAAGTACTCAGAGATTTTATTACCACCAGGCCTGCTTTACAAAAACTTCTGAAAGAAGCATTACACACAGAAAGGAACAACTAGGATTAGCCTTTCTAAAAATATACCAAAAAGTAAAAAGCATCAACATAAAGAAGAATTTACATCATCAAATGGATAAAATAGCCAGTTAACATCAAATGGCAGTAATCGTAAATTAAAATCAATTAAATTTTCTATTTAAAAGATACAGCCAAAACCTAACAATATACTATATCCAGACACATTTCATATCCAAAGATACACAAAGACTAAAAACAAAGGTTTGCAGAAAGATTTACCAACGAAATAGAGAACAAAAACAAATAAATAAACAAAAAGGAGTTGCAATTCATGAATTTGATAGGGCAGATTTCAGACTAACAAGGATGGAGTGGTATAAGGATCAATGCATCCTGACACCCAGATACATAAGACGCATGAAGAGATTCAGACTTAACGAACCAAAAAATTAGTAAGGATATCCAGAACTTGAACTCAGATCAGTAACAAGTAAACTTAATAAGCACCTGTAGAACTCTCCACTTTAGATAAATGAAATATACATTCTCTATTTTAAATACACAAAATAATGTTCGTCCATTATTGATACCCATTTATAGAGAAAAGCAATATGCCTGTTCTCTCTCCCTCTTTTTCTCCCTCTCTTTTCTTTTCCAAAAAAAAAAAATAACTCAGGTGTATTGCGCAGGTGTTCATTACATACAGGGAAGTTGAATGTGTAGCCATTTGAAGTAGACCCTTGACTGTTTTTGAGAGGAGTGTTCTTCACAGAGGCCCTTAACAAGTGGCCATGTGAAAGAGATTCCTGACTTATCAAATATACATATTATTCACTAAAACACTGAAAGAGTGGCCTTATGAAATATAACCCATTTTACTCAACAGGTGTGCATTATTTTTTGATTCTCCAAACTAATCACCAAATGAAACAGACTAGTGATTATTCCCCACATGTGCAGTATTCAAAAAGTTTCTGTATGAGTGTCTATGTCAAATAGTCTCCTGACTCTGACACATGTGTGTATCATTTAGGGAGCTGTTTAATTTCCGTCTACCTCAAATAGGGTCCTGACTACTCCACAGCTGTTTATTATGCACTGAAGCTCCGAATGACAGGCCATATGAAACAGACTCCTTACTATTGCCCCATTGTGCATTATTCGGAAATGCAGTGATTGAGTGTCCATATGACTTGAACACTGACTATTCCCAAGGTGTGTATTCTTCAGTGAGATTCTGAACAAGGGACCACATAACATAAATTCTTGACTCTATTCTCTTTACTATTTTTCAGTTCTGCATTGTCCACTGAGTCCCTGGGTGAAGTCATATCAAATAGTCTCCAGACTATTCCTTAGCTGTGCATTATTCAGTGAGTCTTCGAATAAGTGGTTATATAAAAAAATAGACCCCTGACTATTGCTCCATTTGTGAATTATTCAATAAGGTCCTAAATGCGTGGTAGTATCAAATAGAATCATTGGATTCTTCAGGTGTGTATCACTCCGTGAGGCACAAAATGAGTGGCCATATAAAAAATGCTCGACTATTACCCTGGTGTGCATTACTCACAGAGGCACTAAATGAGTGGCTACATGAAGTAGACAATTAACTCTTCCCCAGTTATGTATTATTTAATGAGACTCTGACTAAGTGGGTATAAAAAAGAGACTCAGGTGTATTGCTCTGGTGTTCATTACCTACAGAGTCTCTGAATGTGTAGCCACTTAAAGTAGACACTTGACTATTTTTGAGGGGAATATTCTTCACAGAGGCCATGAACGAGTGGCCATGTGAAAGAGATTCCTTACTTTTCAGATATACTTATTATTCACTAAAACACTGAAAGAGTGGCCGTCTGAAATAGAACTCATTTTATTCCACAGGTGTTCATAAGTTTTTGATTCACCAAACGAAACACCATATGAAACAGACAAGTGATTATTCCCCCACATGTCCAGTATTCAAAAAGGCTTTGATTTTGTGGCCATATAAAATAGACTAGTGTCTATTCCACAAGTGTGCATTATTTCCTGATTCTGTAAATTAAAGGCTATATAAAGTAGACTCCTAACACTTCCCCTGGTGTGCATTACTCAGTCAGGCTCTTTTTGTTTAACCATATAAAACACGATTCTATCTCAAATATTTGTATTATTCAGTGAATCTCTGAATGAGTGTCTATATGAAATATACGACTAAGTATTTAATATTTTTGCATTTTTCACAGAGGTTACGAGTCAAGGACATATAAAATGGAATCCTGACTAATCCACACGTGCATGTTTTTCCACTAAGGCTATGAATGAGTGTCTTAATAAAATAGAATCCTGGGTAATCCACAGGTGTACATCATTTTACGAGGCTCTGAATATATGTCCATCGAAAATAGACTCAAAATTATTCCCCAGATGTTTATTATTCAGTGAGGCTCAGAATATGTTTCTATATCAATTAGATTCCTTACTATATCAAGTGTCTTTCTTATTCACTGAAGCTCTGAATATGGGTCTACAAGAAATAGACTCCTGACTACACCACATTTTTCAGTGACACTCCGAATTACAGGACAAATGAAAAGGTCTCCTGACTGTTCCAATGGTGTGCATTATTTAGTGAGACTCTGAATAAGGGGATAAAGGTAAATCCTGACTATTTCTCCAGGTGAGTACACTTAGTGAGGCTCTTAACGGGGGGGCCATAGGAAAGAGACTTCTGACAATTCCGCAGGTGGGCATTATTTAGTGATTCTCTGAATGAGTGACCATAAAAAATAGACTCCAGACTATATCACAAGTGTGTAATATTCAGTGAGGCTGAGAAAGGGGGGCCATATGAAACAGACTTCTAATTACTCCACATGTGCATTATTCACAGTTTGTCTGAATGAGTAGACGTATGACATAGACTCCTCATTATTATCCATGCGTGCATTAATCAAACAGGCTCTCTTGGAGTGTCCATACCAAATAGACTCCTGACACTGCCCCAGGTGTGTATTATTCAGCGATACACAAAATTAGACTTCATACGAAATAGACTCCTGACTATCACACAGGTGCGTGTCATTCAGCAAGGCACTTAATTCGTGGCTATATTAAATAGCGTCCTGATTACTCCATAGAAGTTTACTATTCACTGAAACTTTGAATGATAGACCATATAAAATATACACCTGACTATTGCTCCATTGTGTATTATTCAACAAGGGTCTAAATGAGTGGTAATATCAAAAAGAATCCTGAGGATTCTTCAGATGTATATCACTCAGTGAGGCAAAAAATTAGTGCCCATATAAAAAATGCTCCACTATTACCCTGGTGTGAATTATTCACTGAGGCTCTAAATGAGTGGCTACATGAAGTAGACTCTTAAATCTTCCTTTTTGTGTATTATTGAATGAGTCTCTGACTAAGTGGGCATAAAAAGGAGAATCAGGTGTATTGCCCGGGTGTTCATTGCATTCAGAGACTTCGAAAGTGTAGCCATTTGAAGTAGACACTTGACTATTTTTGAGGGGAGTATTCTTCACAGAGGCTCTGAATGAGTGGCCATGTGAAAGAGATTCCTGACTTATCAGATATACGTATTATTCACTGAAACTCTGAAAGAGTGGCCTTATGAAATAGAACACATTTTACTCAACAGGTGTGCGTTATTTTTTGATTCCCCAAACTAATCACCATATGAAACCGACTACTGATTATTCCCCAAATGTGCAGTATTCGAAAAGGTTCTGTATGAGTGTCTATGTCAAAGAGTCTCCTGACTCTCACACATGTGTGTATCATTCACGGAACTGCTTAATTTGGGGCTACCTTAAATAGGGTCCTGACTACTCCACAACTGTTTATTATGCATTGAAGCTCCGAATGACAGGCCATATGAAATAGACTCCTTACTATTGCCCCATTGTGCATTATTCGGTAATGCTGTGATTGAGTGTCCATATGACTTGGACACTGACTATTCCCTAGGTGTGTGTTCTTCAGTAAAATTCTGAACGAGTGACCACATAACATCAACACTTGACTCTATTCTCTTGACTATTTTTCAGTTCTGCATTGTCCACTGCGTCGCTGTGTGAAGGGTCATATCAAATAGCCTCCAAACTATTCCTGAGCTGTGCATTATTCAGTGAGTCTCTGAATAAGTGTCTATATATAATATAATCCTGTGTATTTTCCAGATATATATGATTCCTCACTGAAGTTCTGAATAAGTGGCCTTGTGAAATACACTCCTGATGTTTTCAAACGTCTGTAGTATTCTGTGAAGCTCTGAATGAGTGGCCATAAAATAGAGCCTACTGAATGCTCCTCATGTGTGCATTTTTACATTCGGCTTTAAATGAGTGGCTATACTAAATAGAATTTTATATTTTCCTAAGGTGTATGTTATTCAGTTAGGCTCTGAATATGTGGCTATAGGAAGTAGAATTCTGACTACAATACAGGTGTTTCTTATTCAATGTAGCTCTGAAATTGATGCCACATGTAATAGGGACCTGAGTATTTCCCAGGTATGTATTATTCACTGAGGCTCTGAAATTTTGTCCATATAAAATTGTTTTCTGACTTGTCCACAGGCGTGTATTATTGACTCTGACTCTAGATATTTGAGCATGTAAATTAGACAAGGGACTATTCCAAAGTTGTGTATTACTCACTCAGGCTTTTATTTTGCTGCCATATAAAATGGTGGTGTGTATTCCACACGTGTGCATTATTCCCTGAGGCTGTAAATAAAAGGCTATATAAAGTAGACTCCTAACACTTCCCTAGATGTGCCTTACTCAGTGAGGCTCATTTTGTGTGACCATATAAAACAGGATGCTGCTATATTAAATATTTGTATTATTTAGTGAATCTCTGAATGAGTGTCTATGTAAAATAGACTGCTGAGTAGTTTACATTTGTGAATTTTTTACTGAGGTTACGAGTCAGTGGCCATATAAATTGGAATCCGGACTAATCCACACGTGCATATTATCCACTGAGGCTATGAATGAGTGTCCTATTAAAATAGACTCATGGCTACTCCACAGGAGTACATCATTTTCTGAGGCTCTGAATATATGTCCATAGAAAATAGACTCCAAATTATTCCCCAGGTGTGTATTATTCAGTGAGGCTCAGAATATATTTCCATATCAATTAGATTCCTTACTATATCAAGTGTCTGTCTTATTCACTGAAGCTCTGAATATGTGTCTACATGAAATAGACTCCTGACTACACCACATTATTCAGTGACACTCCGAATAAGAGGACACATGAAAAATTCTCCTGACTATTCCACCAGTGTGCATTATTTAGTGAGACTCTGAATTAGGGGATAATGGTAAATCCTGATTATTTCTCTAGGTGTGTACCCTTAGTGATGCTCTTAACGAGTGGCCATAAAAAAGAGACTTCTGACTATTCCACAGGTGTGCATTATTTAGTGATTCTCTGAATGGGTGGCCATAAAAAATAGACTCCAGACTATATCACAAGTGTGTAATATTCAGTGAGGCTGCGAAAGAGGGTCTATAAGAATCAGACTGCTACTTACTTTATATGTGCATTATTCACTTTTTGTCTGAATGAGTAGCCTTATGACATTGACTCCTCATTTCTATACATGTGTGCATTAATCAAACAGGCTCTGTTTGAGTGTAAATACGAAATAGACTCCTGACACTGCCCCAGGTGTGTTTTACTCAAAGATACACAAATTAGAGTTTATGCGACATAGACATTAGGCTATTATCAAGGTGTGTATCATTCAGGAAGTAACTTAATTTGTGCCTATCTTATACAGCGTGCTGATTTCTCAATAGAAGATTCTTATTCACTTAAACTTTGAGTGATAGACCATATAAAATAGACACCTGACTATTGCTCCATTGTGAATTATGCAATAAGGTGCCAAATGCGTGGTAGCATCAAATAGAATTTTTAGGATTCTTCAGGTGTATATCACTCAGTGAGGCACAAAATGAGTGGCCATGTAAAAAATGCTCGACTATTACCCTGGGGTGCACTATTCACTGAGGCTCTAAATGAGTGGCTAAATGAAGTAGACTCTTAAATCTTCCTTTGTTGTGTATTATTGAATGAGTCTCTGACTAAGTGGGCATAAGAAAGAGACTCAGGTGTATTGCCCGTGTGTTCATTGCATACAGAGGCTTTGAATGTGTAGCCATTTGAAGTAGACAATTGACTATTTTTGAGGGGAGTATTCTTCACAGAGGCCCTGAACGAGTGGCCATGTGAAAGAGATTCCTGACTTATCAGACATACATATTATTCACTGAAACACTAAAAGAGTGGCCTTATGAAATAGAACCCATTTTACTCAACAGGTGTGCGTTATATTTTGATTCTCCAAACTAATCACCATATGAAACAGACTTGTGATTATTCCCCAAATGTGCAGTATTCGAAAAGGTTCTGTATGAGTGTCTATGTCAAAGAGTCTCCTGACTCTCACACATGTGTGTATCATTCACGGAGCTGCTTGATTTGGGGCTACCTTAAATAGGGTCCTGACTATTCCACAGCTGTTTATTATGCACTGAAGCTCCGAATGACAGGCCATATGAAATAGACTCCTTACTATTGCCCCATTGTGCATTATTCGGTAATGCTGTGATTGAATGTCCATATGATTTGGACACTGACTTTTCCCAAGGTGTGTATTCTTCAGTGAGATTCTGAACGAGTGACCACATAACATAAGCACTTGACTCTATCCTCTTGACTATTTTTCAGTTCTGCATTGTCCACTGAGTCGCTGGGTGAAGGGTCATATAAAATAGGCTCCGGAGGGAGGCAAGATGGCGTCGTAGAGGTGACTCAGGATTGCAGCTCTCGGTGAAGGCGCAGAGGGTGAGTCCTAGCCGCATTCTCGGATGTTCCTTTTATGCCCACAGAGCGTTGAAAGTCCCAGGTGTGGGAGAGACACGGGACGCTAGCAGCCGGCTAACGCAACCGGCTCCCGCCGCCTCTTCGGCCGGCGCCGCAGCGGGACCCGGCGCGGAACTCACTGGTCTGGGTGCCCTGTTAAACCGGCAATCTGAGATTTGGAAGGGCAGATTGGCATGTCCATCTGATTGAACGGGACTTGGACAATGAGCCAGACCAGGAGTTTCCTGGGAAACGTGATCTGAGCCGGGGTAGTGGGCAGCGGCACGGGAGATCGCACGGATCCCAGTGCCCTATCGGCAGGCTCCTGGGGCGCCAGTGAGAGAGTCGACCTTTCAGCTTGGGGAGAGGAAGAGAGAGAGAGAGAGGACGGACTCTGAGGCAGGGAGCAGGGTGATCGGGCTCGGCGGGTCCCACGCTCACGGGGACAAGCAGGGCGGCGACTGGAGGCGCTTGGGGCTGAGAGTTTTGTTGCCGGCATTTAGGACGGTGCAGCCCGGTCAGGGAGGGGCGTCCACCATTCCTGACAAAGTGCACCCCCACTTAAGTACCGCCCAGGACTGACGCAGCCTGCCGTTGCCGAGGCAACCTGCCATAACAGAGAGAGTCAGCCGGGCCGCAACAGGGCGGACCCGCCTTAGGAGGTCAGAGCCCCGGCAAGCAAATAGTGAATAGACTGCCACCTAGTGGGGCAGGACAGTGCAACAGATACTCATAAAGAAAGCCCCAACTCCCTGAGACAGAGCATCTAAGGGTGAAAAAAAAAAAAAAAAAAGAGTGGTGTTTTATGAGTTCTATTGCAGCAGACATAACCTCCCAACAACCCTGAATGAACAACGGAGCTCACAGCTCAGCACTGGAGCTCCTATAAAGCACAGACTGTCTCCTCAAGCAGCTCCCTGACCTCTGTATATCCAAGGAGTCACCCCAGAAAAGGACTAATCAGACTGACATTTGGCTGGCATCATTCTGGAACAAGGGCAGCAGAAAAAGAAACTGATATCATCCCTCACTGTTCTGCAGCTGCCTCAGCACTCATACAGCAAAGAGGATAGATCATTAGAGGGAAAACTAAGTAACAGAAATACTTCATCATCAACAATCTCAGTGTCCACACAGAGACCCAATTGAAAAATCAGCCACTACTAAGACAACAGGCGGATAAATCCATAAAGATGGGAAGAAACCAGCGCAAAAAGGAGGAAAGCACCCGAAACCAAAACACCTCACCTCCAAAAAAGGACCAAAACTCCTCACCAGCAAGGGAACAAAGCTGGACGGAGAATGAATGTGACGAAATGACGGAATCAGACTTCAGAAAGTGGATAATGAGAAACTTCAGTGAGCTAAAGGAACATGTTCTAAACCAGTGCAAAGAAACTAAGAACCTTGAAAAAAGATTTGAAAAAAGATTCGAGGAATTGATAACGAGAATGGACAACGTAGAGAGGAATATGAATGAATTGAAGGAGCTGAAAAACTCAACACGAGAACTTCGCGAAGCATGCACAAGTTTCAACAGCCGAATTGACCAAGCAGAAGAAAGAATATCAGAAGTTGAAGATCAACTCAATGAAATAAAACGAGAAACCAAGATTAAAGAAAAAAGCACAAAAAGGAATGAACAAAATCTCCAAGAACTGTGGGACTATGTGAAGAGACCCAACCTACGTTTGATAGGTGTACCAGAATGTGACGAAGAGAATGAATCCAAGCTGGAAAACACTCTTCAGGATATTATCCAGGAAAATTTCCCCAACCTAGCAAGACAGGTCAATACTCAACTCCAGGAAATACAGAGAACACCACAAAGATACTCTGCAAGAAGAGCAACCCCAAGGCACATAATCGTCAGATTCACCAGGGTTGAAACGAAGGAGAAAATACTAAGGGCAGCCAGAGAGAAAGGTCGGGTCACCCACAAAGGGAAGCCCATCAGACTCACAGCAGATCTCTCAGCAGAGACTCTACAAGCCAGAAGAGAGTGGGGGCCAATATTCAACATCCTTAAAGAAAAGAGCTTTCAACCCAGAATTTCATATCCAGCCAAACTGAGCTTCATAAGTGAAGGAAAAATAAAATCCTTCACGAACAAGCAAGTACTCAGAGATTTTGTCACCACTAGGCCTGCTTTACAAGAGCTCCTGAAAGAGGCACTACACATAGAAAGAAACAACCAGTTCCAGCCATCCTAAAAGCATACCAAATGCTAAAGACCATCAACAAAATGAAGAATGTACATGAACCAACGAGCAAAACAGCCAGCTAGCATCAAAATGGCAGTATCAAATTCACACATAACAATATTAACCCTGAATGTAAATGGGCTAAATGCACCAATCAAAAGACACAGGCTGGCAAATTGGATAAAAAACCAAAACCCATCGGTGTGCTGTATCCAGGAAACCCACCTCACATGCAAAGATACACAAAGGCTCAAAATAAAGGGATGGAGGAAGATTTACCAAGCAAATGGAGAGCAAAAAAAAGCAGGAGTTGCAATTCTCATCTCTGATAAAATAGACTTTAAAGTAACAAAGATCAAAAGGGACAAAGAAGGTCATTACATAATGGTAAAAGGATCGATACAACAAGAAGAGATAACGATTCTAAATATATATGGACCCAATGTAGGAGCACCCAAATATATAAGGCAAGTTCTTAATGACTTACAAAGGGACTTAGACTCCCACACAATAATAGTGGGAGACTTTAACACTCCACTGTCAATAGCAGACAGATCAACCAGACAGAAAATTAACAAGGATATCCAGGACTTGAACTCAGACCTGGAACAAGCAAACCTGATAGACATTTACAGAACTCTCCACCCCAAATCCACAGAATATACATTCTTCTCAGCACCACATCACACCTACTCCAAAATTGACCACATAATTGGAAGTAAAGCACTCCTCAGCAAATGCAAAACAACTGAAATCATAACAAACAGTCTCTCAGACCATAGTGCAATCAAGTTGGAACTCAGAATTCAGAAAATAACTCAGAACCGCACAGCTTCATGGAAACTGAGCAATTGGCTCTTGAATGTTGATTGGATAAACAATGAAATGAAGGCAGAAATAAAGAAGTTCTTTGAAACCAATGAGAATGAAGACACAACGTACCAGAATCTCTGGGACACATTTAAAGCAGTCTGTAGAGGAAAATATATAGCAATAAGTGCCCACATGAGAAGAATGGAGAGATCCAAAATTGACACCCTATCGTCAAAATTGAAAGAGCTAGAGGAGCAAGATCAAAAAAGCTCAAAACCTAGCCGAAGACAAGAAATAACTAAGATCAGAGCAGAACTGAAGGAGATAGAGACAAGAAAAACCCTTCAAAAAATCAATAAATCTAAGAGCTGGTTTTTCGAAAAGATCAACAAAATAGACAGACCACTAGCCAGACTGATAAAAAAGAAGAGAGAGAACAACCAAATAGATGCAATAAAAAACGATAAAGGGGAAATCACCACAGATTCCACAGAAATTCAAACCATCATCAGAGAATACTACAAACAACTCTATGCACATAAACCAGTAAATCAGGAAGAAATGGATAAATTCCTGGATGCCTGTGTCCTCCCAAGCCTAAACCAGGAGGAAGCCGAAACTATGAATAGACCAATAACAAGGTCTGAAGTTGAGGCAGCAATTAAGAGCCTACCACACAAAAAAAGCCCAGGTCCAGATGGGTTCACAGCCGAATTCTACCAGACACACAAAGAGGATCTGGTACCATTCCTTCTGAAACTATTCCAAATAATCCAAAAAGAGGGAACCCTTCCCAAATCATTTTATGAGACCAACATCATCCTGATACCAAAACCTGGCAGAGACTCAACAAGAAAAGAAAACTTCAGGCCAATATCCATGATGAACATAGATGCAAAAATCTTCAATAAAATACTGGCAAACCGATTGCAACAGCACATTAAAAAACTTATCCATCATGATCAAGTAGGATTTATCCCGGGGATGCAAGGCTGGTTCAACATACGCAAGTCTATAAATGTAATTCACCACATAAACAGAAGCAAAAACAAAAACCACATGATTATCTCAATTGATGCAGAGAAGGCATTTGACAAAATTCAACAGCCCTTTATGCTAAAAACCCTCAATAAACTTGGTATTGATGGAACATATCTCAAAGTAATAAAAGCTATTTATGACAAACCAACAGCCAATATCATACTTAATGGGCAAAAACTGGAAGCATTCCCTTTGAAATCTGGCACTAGACAAGGATGCCCTCTCTCACCACTTCTATTCAACATAGTACTGGAAGTTCTAGCCAGAGCAATCAGGCAAGAAAAAGAAATAAAGGGTATTCAAATAGGAAAGGTGGAAGCCAAATTGTCTCTATTTGCAGACGACATGATAGTATACCTAGAAGACCCCATCACCTCAGCCCAAAAGCTCCTGCAACTGATAAGCAACTTCAGCAAAGTCTCAGGATATAAAATCAATGTGCAAAAATCACAAGCATTCCTATACACCAATAACAGACTTAAAGAGAACCAAATCAAGAACGAACTGCCATTCACAATTGCTACAAAGAAAATAAAATACCTAGGAATACAACTCACTAGGAATGTAAGGGACCTCTTTAAGGAAAACTACAAACAACTGCTCAATGAAATAAGAGAGGACACAAACAGATGGAGAAACATTCCATGTTCGTGGTTAGGAAGAATCAATATCGTGAAAATGGCTATACTGCCCAAAGTAATTTACACAATCAATGCTATCCCCATCAAACTACCATTGAATTTCTTCACAGAACTGGAAAAAACCACCATGAATTTCATATGGAACCAAAAAAGAGCCCGCATAGCCAAGTCAATTCTAAGCAAAAAGAACACAGCGGGAGGCATCACACTACCAGACTTCAAACTATACTACAAGGCTACAGTAATCAAAACAGCATGGTACTGGTACCAAAACAGAGATATAGACCAATGGAACAGAACAGAGGCATCGGAGGCAACACAACACATCTACAACCATATTATCTTTGATAAACCAGACAAAAACAGGCAATGGGGAAAGGATTCCCTATTTAATAAATGGTGTTGGGAAAACTGGCTAGCCATGTGCAGAAAGCAGAAATTGGACCCCTTCCTGACACCTTACACTAAAATTAACTCCAGATGGATTAAAGACTTAAACGTAAGACCCGACACCATAGAAACCCTAGAGGAAAATCTAGGCAAAACCATTCAGGACATAGGAGTAGGCAAGGACTTCATGAACAAAACTCCCAAAGCATTGGCAACAAAAGCCAAAATAGACAAATGGGACCTAATCAAACTCCACAGCTTCTGCACAGCAAAACAAACAGTCACTAGAGTGAATCGGCAACCATCAGAATGGGAAAAAATCTTTGCAGTTTACGCATCTGACAAAGGGCTGATATCCAGAATTTACAAAGAACTCAAACAGATTTACAGGAAAAAAACAAACAAGCCCATTCAAAAATGGGCAAAGGATATGAACAGAAACTTTACGAAGGCAGACATACATGAGGCCAGCAAACATATGAAAAAGTGCTCATCGTCATTGGTCATTAGAGAGATGCAAATCAAAACCACATTGAGATACCATCTCACACCAGTTAGAATGGCGATCATTAAAAAATCTGGAGACAGCAGATGCTGGAGAGGATGTGGAGAAATAGGAACACTCTTACACTGTTGGTGGGAGTGTAGATTAGTTCAACCATTGTGGAAGACAGTGTGGCGATTTCTCAGGGACCTAGAAATAGAAATTCCATTTGACCCAGCAATCCCATTACTGGGTATCTATCCAAAGGATTATAAATCGTTCTACTATAAGGACACATGCACACGAATGTTCATTGCAGCACTGTTTACAATAGCAAAGACCTGGAACCAACCCAAATGCCCAACGATGATAGACTGGACTGGGAAAATGTGGCACATATACACCATGGAATATTATGCAGCAATCAAAAATGATGAGTTTGTGTCCTTTGTAGGGACATGGATGAATCTGGAGAACATCATTCTCAGCAAGCTGACACAAGAACAGAAAAAGAAATACCGCATATACTCACTCATAGGTGGGTGAGAAAAATGAGAACACGTGGACACAGAGAGGCGGTCTACTATACACTGGGGACTGTTGGGGGGAATGGGGGAGGGACAGCAGGGGGGGGCTGGGGGGGATAGCCTGGGGATGAATGCCAAGTGTGGGTGAAGGGGAGGAAAGCAGCAAAGCACAGTGCCATGTGTGTACCTATGCAACTATCTTGCACGTTCTGCACATGTACCCCCAAACCTATAATGCAATAAAAATTAAAAAAAAAAAAAAAAAAAAAAAAATAGGCTCCAAACTCTTCCTGAGCTGTGCATTATTCAGTGAGTCTCTGAATAAGTGGCTATACATAATATAATCCTGAGTATTTTCCAGAGATATATGATTCCTCGCTGAGGTTCTGAGTAAGTGGCCGTGTGAAATACACTTCTGACGTTTCCACAGATCTGTATTATTCTGTGAAGCTCTGAATGATTGGCCATAAAATAGAGCCTCCTGAATGCTCCTCAGGCCTGCGTTTTTACATTCGGCTCTAAATGAGTGGCTATACGAAATAGAATTTTAACTTTTCCCAAGGTGTATGTTATTCAGTTAGGCTCTGAATATGTGGCTATAGGAAATAGAATTCTGACTACAATACAGGTGTTTCTTATTCAAGGAATCTCTGAAATTGATGCCACATTTAATAGCGTCCTGAGTATTTTTCAGGTATGTATTATTCACTGCAGCTCTTAAACTTTGTCTATATGAGATTGTTTTCTGACTTGTCCACAGGCGTGTATTATTGACTCTGACTCTAAATATTTGGGCATGTAAAATAGACAAGTGACTATTCCAAAGTTGTGTATTACTCACACAGGCTTTAATTTTGTGGCCATATAAAATAGTCTAGTGTCTATTCCACACGTGTGCATTATTACCTAAGGCTGTAAATGAGAGGCTATATAAAGTAGACTCCTAACACTTCCCTAGGTGTGTCTTACTCAGTGAGGCTCATTTTGTGTGAGCATATGAAACAGGATGCTGCCATATTAAATATTTGTATTATTTAGTGAATCTCTGAATGGGTGTCTATATGAAATAGACTGCTCAGTACATTACATTTGTTCATATTTCACTGAGGTTACGAGTCAGTGGCCATATAAATTAGAATCCGCACTAATCCAAACGTGCATGTTATCCACTGAGGCTATGATTGAGTGTCCTAGTAAAATAGACTCTTGGCTACTCCACAGGTGTACATTATTTACCGAGGCTCTGAATGAATATCCATCGAAAATAGACTCCAAATTATTCTCCAGGTGTGTATTATTCAGTGAGGCTCAGAAGATGTGGCCATATTAATTAGACTCCTTACAACATAAAGGGCCTGTTTTATTCACTGTGTCTCTGAATATGTGTCTACATGAAGAAGACTCCTGACTACATCACATTATTCAGTGACACTCCGAATTAGAGGCCACATGAAAAAGTCTCCTGACTATTCCACAGGTGTGCATTATTTAGTGAGACTCTGAATGAAGGGATATAGGTAAATTCTGACTATTTCACCAGGTGTGTACATTTAGTGACGCTCTTTACGAGTGGCCATAGGAAAGAGTCTCCTGACTATTCCACAGGTGTGCATTATTTAGTGAGACTCTGAATGAGGAAATAATGGTAAATACTATTTCCCCAGGTGTGTACACTTAGTGAGGCTCTTAACAAGTGGCAATAGGAAAGAGACATCTGACTATTCAGCAGCTGTGCATTATTTAGTGATTCTTTGAATGAGTGGCCGTAAAAAATATACTCAAGACTATATCACAAGTGTGTAATATTCAGTGAGGCTCTGAAGGTTCCTCTGTATACTTTATTTCTCCTGTGTGTATCACCTCTCTCCTGTTTCCATCCTCCTCTCTCCTGTGTATATTTTCCTCTCTCCTGTGTGTACATCCTTTTTTCTTTGTGTATCCTTCTTACCTGTGTGTATTCTCCTCTTTCCTGTGTGTATCCTCTTTTCTCGTGTTTATCCATTTTTCCTGTGTGTATGCCCCCTCTCCTGTGTTTACCCTCCTCCCTCCTGTGTATATCACCACTCTCCTGTGTATATCCCCCTCTCTCCTGTGTGTATTCTTCTGTCTCCTGTGTGTATCCAGCTCTCTTTTGTGTGTAAACTCTTCTATCTTGTGTGTATCCACTTCTCTCCTGTGTGTATCACCCTCTTCTGTGTGTATCTTTTTCTCTACTGTGTGTATCTTTTGCTCTACAGTGTGTACTTTCCTCTCTTCTGTGTGTATCCACCTCCCTCTTGTGTGTATTCCTCCTCTCTCGTGTGTGTATGCACATACGCTCCTGTGTGTATCCCCGCTCTTTCCTGTGTGTATCCCCCTCTCCCTTGTGTGTATCCCCCTCTCTCTTGTGTGTATCCCCTCTCTCCAGTGTGTATCCTCTTCTCTGCTTTTTGAATTATCCTCTCTTCTGTGTGAACGCCCTTTTCTCATGTGTGTTTCCCCATATCCTTGGTGTATTCTCCCCTTTCCTGTTTCTATCCCCCTTTCTTCTGTGTTTGTCTCCCTTTCCTGTGTGTATGCCTCTCTCTCCTGTGTATATCCTTCTCTACTGTGTTTATCCTCCTCTCTCCTGTATGTATACTCCTCTTCTTCAGTGTATCCCCCTCTCTCCTGTGTGAATCCCCCTCTCCTTTGTGTATTCTCCCCTCTCCTTTGTGTATCACCCTCTCTCCTGTGTGTACCCTCCTCTCTCCTGTGTGTATCACCACCCTTCTGTGTGTATCCCCCTCTCTTTTGTGTGTATTTTCCTCTCTTTTGTGTGTGTCTTCCACTCTCCTGTGTGTATCCTTTTTTTTCCTGTGTGTATCCTCCTCTCTCCAGTGTGTACCCCCTCTCCTGTGTGTATCCCTTCTCTCTCTTGTGTGTATCCTCCTCTCTCCTGTGTGTATCCTCCTCTCTTCTGCATTTATCCTTCTGTCTTCTGTCTGTATCCTGAACTCTTTTGTGTGCATCTTCCTCTCTCCTGTATTTATCATTCTTTCCCTGTGTGTATCCCACTCTCTTCTGTGTGTATGCCTCAATCTCCTGTGTGTATCTTCTTCCCACCTGTTCGTATGTCTCAATCTCCTGTTTGTATCTCCCTCTCTCCTGTGTATATTTCCACTCCCTCCTGTGTGTATCCCCGCTCTCCTGTGTGTATGCTCCTCTCTCCTGTGTGTATGCCACTCTCTTTTATGTGTATCCCCCTCTCCTGTGTGTATCCCCATCTCCTGGGCGTATCCCTCTGGCCTGTGTGTATCTTTCTCCTTCCCTTTTGTGTGTTTCCCCCTCTTATTTGTGTATCCTCCTTTCTCCTCTGTGTAGCCTCCTCTCTCCTTGTGTATCCTTCTCTCTCCTGTGTGTATGCCCCTTCCCTTGTGTGTATCTTCCTCTCTCCTGTGTGTGTCCCCTCCCTCCTGTGTGTATGCTGCACTCTCCTGTTTGTATCTTCCTTTTTCCTGTGTGTATCCCCCTCTCTCCTGTGTGTTTCCTCCTCTCTTCTATGTGTATTCCCCTCTCTCGTGTGTATTCCCCTCTCTCCTGTGTGTATCCCACGCTCTCCTGTGTGTATCTCCAGCTCCTGTTTGTATCCCCCACTTTCCTGTGTATTACCCTGTTTCCTGTGTGAATCCAACTCTCCTTTGTGTATCCCCCTCTCTCCTGTGTGTATGCACCTCTTCTGTGTGTATTTTCCTCTCTCCTGTGTGTATCCTCCTCTCTCCTGTGTGTATTCTCCTTTCTACTGTTTGTATTTTTCTCTCTCCTGTGTGTATATTCCTATATCCTTTGTTTATCCCTCCTCTTTCCCTTGTGTTTCCCCCACTCTCCTCTGTGTAACCCTTTTCTCTTTTCTTTGTATCCGCCCTTTCTTCTGTGGATATCCCCCTCTCTCCTGTGTGTATACGCTCTCTCCTGGTTGTATCCTCCTCTCTCCTGTGTGTATCTTTCTCTCTCCTGTGTGTATGCCTCTCTCACCTGTGTGTATCCCACTCTCCTGTGTGCATCCTCCTCTCTCTTTTGTGTATCCCCCTTTCTCCTGTGTGTATCACCCTTTTCTCTGTGTATTCCCCTCTGTACTGTGTGTATCCTTCTGTCTCCTCTGTGTATCCTTTTCTCTTTTGTGTGTATCCTTTCTCCTGTGTGTATCTTCCTCTCTCCTGTGTATCTCCTCTCTCCTGTGTTTATATTTCTCCTTTTTCTGTGTATGCTCCTCTCTCCTGTGTGTATGATTTTCTCTCCTGTGTGTATCTGTCCTCATCCCTCTGTGTATCCACCCTCTCTTCTCTGTGTATCCCCCTTTCTTCTGTGTGTATCTCCCTCTCTTTTTTGTGTATCCCCTCTCTCCTGTGTGTATTCTTCTTTTTTGTGTGTATCCCCCTCTCTCCTGTGTGTATCACACCGTCTCCTCTGTTTATCACCCTCTCTCTTGTTTGTTTCCCTCTCTTCTTTTTGTATACTCCTCTCTCCTGTGTGTAGCCTTCTTTCTCCTGTGTGTATCCTCCTCTCTCCTGTGTGTATCCCCTCCCTCTTGTGTGTATGCCACACTCTCTTGTTTGTATCCCCTTTTCTCCTGTGTGTATCCCCCACTCTCCTTTGTGTTTCACACCGTCTCCTGTGTGTATCCCCCTCGCCTGTGTGTATCCCCCTCTCTCTTGTGTGTTTCCCTCTCTTCTTTGTGTATACTCCTCTCTCCTGTGTGTAGCCTATTCTCTCCTGTGTGTATCCTCCTCTCTCCTGGGTCTATCCCCTCCCTCTTGTGTGTATGCCACACGCTCCTGTTTGTATCCCCTTTTCTCCAGTGTGTATCCCCCACTCTTATTTGTGTATCACCCTGTCTCCTCTGTGTATCCCCCTCGCCTGAGTGTATCCCCCTCTCTCTTGTGTGTTTCCCTCTCTTCTTTGTGTATACTCCTCTCTCCTGTGTGTAGACTTCACTCTCCTGTGTGTATCCTCCTCTCTCCTGTGTGTATTCCCCTCCCTCTTGTGTGTATTATTTACTCTGACTCTAAATATTTGGGCATATGAAATAGACTAGTAACTATTCCAAAGTTGTGTATTACTCACTAAGGCTTTGATTTTGTGGCCATATAAAATATACTAGAGTCTATTCCACACGTGTGCATTATTCCCTCTTTAGGCTGTAAATGAGAGGCTATATAAAGTAGAATTTTATCACTTCCCCAGGGGTGCATTACTTATTGAGGCTCTTTTTGTGTGACCATATGAAACAGGATTTTGTCTATCTTAAATATTTGTATTATTCACTGAATCTCTGAATGAGTGTTTATATGAAATAGACTGCTGAGTACTTTACATTTGTGCATTTTTCAATGAGGTTATGAGTCAGTGTCCATATAAAATGGAGTCCCCCTTTTTCCAGTGTGTATCCCCCTCTCTCCTTTGTGTAGTCTCCTCTCTTTTGTGGGTATTCCCATCTCTCTTGCTTGTATTTCCCACTCTCCTGTGTGTATCCCCCTCTCTCCTGTGTGTATCCAACTTCCTTTTCTGTGTATCACTGTCTTTTGTGTTTGTCTTTTTCTCTCCTGTGTGTATTTTCCTTTCCTGTGTGTATCCCCTCTCTCCCTTGTGTATTCTCATCTCTCCTGTATGTATTCCCTCTCTGTTGTGCGCATTCCCCTTTCCTGTGTGTATTACCTTGTCTCTTGTGTGTACTTAACTCTCCTCTGTTTATCCTCCTTTCTCCTGTGTGTATGCCTTTCTCCTATGTGTATCCTCCTCTCTCCTGTGTGTATCCTCCTCTCTCCTGTGTTTATCACCCTTTTCCCTGTGTGTATTTTACTTTCCTGTGTGTATGCCCCAATCTACTTTGTGTATCTTCCTATCCTGTGTGTATTCTACTTTCTTCTGTGTGTATCTTTTTCTCTCCTGTGTGTATTCCTTTTTCTCCTGTGTGTATCACACCTCTCCTTTGTGTATCTTCCTCTCTCCTGTGTGTATCCTTCTGTCTCCTGTGTGTATCCTTCTCTCGTCTCTGTGTATCCTCCTCTCTCCTGTGTGTGCCTTCCTCTCCTCTGTGTGTATCACCCCTCTCCTGTGTGTATCCCCCTCTCTCCTGTGTGTATCCTTCTGTCTCCTGTGTTTATTCTTCTCTCTTCTGTGTGTATCCTCCTCTCTCCTGTGGGTATCCTAATCTCCTGTGTGTATCTTCCTCTCTCCTGTGTGTATTCTCCTCTCTCCTGTGTGTATCCTATTATGTTCTGTGTGTATCCCTCTTCTCTCCTGTCTGTATCCCCGCACTCTCATGTGTGTATCACCCCTTCCTTCTGTGTGTATCCCCCTCTCTCCTGTGTGTATTCCCTCTCTACTGTCGCTATCCACCGCTCTGCTGTGTGTATCCTTCTCTCTGAGTGTATGCCCTTCTCTCCTGTGTGTATCCCGATCTACTATGTGTATTCTTATCTCTCCTGTGTGTATCCCCTTTTCTCCTGTGTGTATCACCCTATCCAGTGTGTATGCCCCTCTCTCCTGTGTGTTTCCCCATCTGCAGTGTGAATCCTCCTCTCTCCTGTGTGTATCCTTTTCTCTTTTTGGTGTATTTCCCACTCTCCTGTGTCTATGCCAATATCCGTTTTGTATTCTTTTCTCTCGTGTGTATACCCCTCTCTCCTGTGTGTACCTTTCTTTTCCTGTGTGTATTTCCCAATCCTGTGTTTCTCATCCCTCTCTCCTGTGTGTATCCTCCTCTCTCCTGCGTGTATCCTCCTGTCTACTGTGTGTATCCTCCTCCATTTTGTGTGTATCCTCCTCGCTCCTGCGTGTATCCTCCTCTCTTCTGTCTGTATCCTTATTCCTTTTATGTGTATTTTCCTCCCTCCTGTATTTATTCTTCTCCCCTGTGTGTACCAACCCTCTTCTCTTTGTATCTCCCTCCATCCTGATTCTATTCCCCACACTCCTGTGGTTATCCTCCTCTCTCCTGTGTGTATCCCCCCTCTCTGCTGGGTGTATCCTCCTCTCTTTTTTGTGTGTGCTTCTTTCTACTGTGTGTATCTCCCTCTCCAGTGTGTATCCGCTTCTCTTCTGTGTGCATTTCCCTAACTTCTGTGTGTACCCTTCTAGCCTGTGTGTATCTCCCTCTCTACTGTGTTTTTCCTTCTCTCCTTTGTGTATCCTCCTCTCTCCTGTGTATATCCTTCTCTCTCCTGAGTGTATCTTAATCTCTGCTGTGTGTATCCTCCTCGCTCCTGTGTGTATACCCCTGTCTCCTATGTGTATCCCCCTCCATCCATTGTGTGCACCGCACTCTCCTGTTTGTATCTCCCTCTCTCCTGTGTGTATCTCCCTCTCTCCTGTGTGTATCCTTTTCTCTCCTGTGTGTATCCTCCTCTGGCTTGTGTGTATTCTCCTCTCTCCTGTGAGTATCCCCCTCCTTTTCTGTGTATGCCAATTCCTCCTGTGTGTATCTCCCATTCTCCTGTGTGTATCCTCCTCTCTTCTGCGTGTATCCTCCTCTCTTCTCTTTGTATTCTCTTCCCTTTTGTGTGTATCCTCCTCTGTCCTGTATTTATTTTTCGCCCACTGTGTGTATATCCCTCTCTCCTGTTTGTATCCGCCTCTCTCCTGTGTGTATCCCCCATTTCCTGTGTGTATACCCATATCCTGTGTGTATCCTTCTCCCTCCTGTGTGTATGCACCTCTCTCCTGTGTGTATCCCCCTCTCTCCTGTGTGTACTTCCCCGTATCCTGTGTGTATTCCTCTACCCTGTTTGTATCCTTCTCTCTCCTGTGCATTTCCCCTCTTTTTTTGTGAATCCCCCTCTCCCCTGTGTGTATCCCCTCTCCCCTGTGTGTATCCTCCTCTCTCCTGTGTGTATCTGCCCTCTCTCCTGTTTGTAACGCCCTCTCTCCTCTGTGTATTTCCCTCTCTCCTGTGTATACTCCTTTCTTTTGCGTGTATCCTCCTCTCTACTCTATGTATCTTCCTCTCTCCTATGTGTATCCCCCTCTCTCCTGTGTGTATGACCCTCTCTCCTGTGTGTACTTCCCCGTCTCCTGTGTGTATCCCTCTCCCCTGTTTGTATCCTTCTCTCTCCTTTGCATTTCCCCTCTTTTCTGTGAATCCCCCTCTCCCCTGTGTGTATCCTCCTCTCTCCTTTGTGTATTCTTCTCTCTCCTGTGTGTATTTTCCTCTCTCCTGTGTGTATTTCCCTCCTTCTGTGTATATCCTTTTCTCTCCTGTGTGTATCCCCCTCCTCCTGTGTGTATTCTGCACTTTCCTGTTTGTATTTCCCTCTCTCTTGTGTGTAGCCCCTTCTCTCCTGTGTGTATCCCCCTCTCTCCTGTGTGTATTCTCCTCTCTACTGTGTCTATGCCCCTCTGTCTTGTGTGTATTCTTCTTTCTTCTGTATGTATCCCCCTTTCTCCTCTCTATGTCCCCATCTTCTGTGTGTATCCCCCCTCTCCTGTGTATATTACCTTGTCTCCTGTGTGTATCCAAATCTCTTGTTTGTATTCCCTCTCTCCTGTGTGTATGCCCCTCTCCTGTGTGTATCTCCCTTTCTCTGGTGTGTATTCTCCTCTCTCATTTGTGTATCCTCTTATCTCCTGTGTGTATCTTCCTCTTTCCTGTGTGTATCCTCCTTTCTCCTGTGTGTATTTTATACTCTCCTGTGTGTATCTTCCTTTCTCCTGTGTGTATCCCTCCTCTCTCCTGTGCGTTTCTCCCCTCTCTTTGGTGTGTAATTTCTTTCTCTCTTGTGTGTATTCCCTCTTTCTCCTGTGTGTATCACCCTCTCTACTGTGTGTATCTCCTCTCTTTTTTTGGTATCTTTCTCTCCCCTGTGTGTATCTTTTTCGCTCCTCTGTGTATGCCCCTCTCTGCTGTGTGTATCCCCCACTTCTGCGTATCCTTTTCTCTCTTGTGTGTATTTTTTTCCTGTGCGTATCTTTTTGTGTGTGTGTGCATGCCCGTCTCTTCTTTGTGTATCCCCCTCTCCTGTGTGTATCCTTTTTTCTCCTGTGTGTATTTTTCTCTCTCCTGCGTGTATATTCCTTTATCCTGTGTGAATCCTTCCTCTCTGCTGTGTGTTTTTGCCCTGTCTTCTGTGTGTAACTTTTTTTTCTCCTGTGTGTATTACCCTTTCTCCTGTGTGTATCCCCTCTCACCTGTTTGTATTTTTTTCTCTCATGTGTGTATCATTTTCTCTCCTCTGTGTTTTTCCATCTCCTGTGTGTATGCTTTCCTCTCCTGTGTGTATCCCTTATTCTTCTGTGTGTATCCCCTTTTCTGTGTGCATGCTCCTTTCTACTTTGTGTATCCCCCTCTACTGTGTGTATCCTCATCTCTCCTCTGTGGTTCATTTTCTCTCCTGTGTGTATCCCCCTTTCTCCTGTGTGTATCACCACACTTTTGTGTGTACCCCCCTCTCTCCTGTGTGTATCCTTTTCTCATTTGTGTGTATCTTTCTCTCTTCGGTGTGTACCCTTCTTTCTCCTGTGTTTATCACCCCTCTCCTGTGTGTATCCTTCTCTCTCCTGTGTATCCTTCTGTCTCCTGTGTGTATCCTTCTCTATTTTGTGTGTATCCTTCTCCCTACTGTGTGTATTCTCCTCTCTCCTGTGTGTGTTTATTTTCTGTTTGTATCTTTCTCTCTCCTGTGTGTATCCTGCTCGCTCCTATGTGTATCCTCCTCTCTTCTGTGTGTATTCCTTTTCTCTCTTGGATGTATCCCCCTTCTCTCTTTTGTGTATCTCCCCTCTCTCCTTGTGTATCCCCACTCTCTATGTGTATCCTCCACTCTTCTGTGGGTATTTCCTCTCTCCTCTCTGTATTCTCCTCTCTGCTGTGTGTATCCTTTTTGCTCCTGTGTGTACTCCTCTCTCTTTTATGTGTATTCCCCTCTCCTGTGTGTATTCTCCTCTCTCCTGAGTGTATCTCACTTTCTTTTGTGTGTATTCCCCTCTCCAGTGTGTTTCCTTTTCTCTCCTGTGTGTATCCTTCTCTATTTTCGGTATAGCACCCACTGTCCTGTGTGTATCCCCCTCTTTTGTGTGTATCCTCTTTACTCCTTTGTGTATCTTCCTTTCTCCTCTGTGTACCCTCCCCTTTCGTGTGTGTATTACCCCTCTTCTGTGTGTATCATCCTCTCTCCTGTGTTTATACCCCTCTTTTTTGTGTGTATCCTCCTCTCACCTGTGTGTATTCTCCTCTCTCCTGTTTGTATACTCATCTCACCTGTTTGTACCCTCCTCTCTTCTGTTTGTATCCCCCTCTTTTGTGTGTATTCCCCCTCTCCATTGTGTGTATCTTCGTCTCTCCTGCGTGTATCCTCCTCTCTTCTGTGTGTATCCTCCTCTCTCCTGTGTGAATTTTCCTCTCTCCTGAGTGTATTTTTCTCTCTTCTGTCTGTATCCTATTCTATTCGGTGTGTATCCTCCTTTCTTCTGTCATTATCCTTCTCCTCCTGTGGGCATCCCTTTGTTTCCTGTGTGTATCCCCCTCCCTTCTATGTGTATGCTCCACTCTCCTGTGTGTATCCTTCCTCTCTCCTGTGTTTTCCCTCCTCTCTCCTCTGTGTATGCCCCTCTCTACTGTGTGTATTTCTTATTCCTGTGTGTATCCCACTCTTTCCTGTGTGTATCCTCCACTCTGCTGTGTTTATTCTCCTCTCTTTTGCGTTTATCCCCCTCACTCCTGTGTGTATTTTCCTCTCTGTTGTGTGTTTCCTCCTCTCTTCTGTGTGTATCCCCCTCCCATTTTGTGTATGCTACACTCTCCTGTTTGTATCCCCCACTCTTCTGAGTGTATTCCACTTTCTTCTGTGTGTATTTTCTTTTCACGTGTGTATCCTCCTCTCTCCAGTTTGAATAATTTTCTCTCCTGTGTGTATCCTCTTCTCTCCTTTCTGTATCCTCCTTTTTTTGTGTGTATCCTCCTCTCTCCTGTGTGTATTCTCCTCTCTCCTGTGTGTACCTTCTTCTCTCTTGTGTGTATACCCACTCTCTTCTGTGTGTATCCTCCTCTCTATTGTGTGTATCCTCTTCTATTCTGTGTATATTCTCCTCTCTTCTGTGTGTTTGCCCCTCTCTCCTGTTTGTATCCCACTCTTCTGCGTGTATCTTTTTTTCTGTGTGTATCCCACTCTATCCTGTGTGTATCAGCCTCTCCTTTGTGTACGCCTTTGTCTCTTTTCTGTATTCTCTTCTCTCCTTTGTGTATCTTCCCCTTTTATTTGTGTATCCTCCACTCTCCTATGTGTATTCTCCTCTCTCCTGTGTGTATCATTCACTCTGCTGTGTTTATCCTTCTCTTTTTTTGCGTTTATCCCCCTCAATCCTGTGTGTATCCTCCTTTCTCTTGTGTGTATTTTTCTCTCTCTTGTGTGTATTTTTTCTCCTGTGTGTATCCCCCTCCCCATTTGTGTATGCCGCACTCTCCTCTTTGTATCCCGACTCTCCTGAGTGTATTCCTTTCTCTCCTGTGTGTATCCTCCTCTCTCCTGTGTGTATCCTACTTACACGTGTGTATCCTCCTCTCTCCTGTTTGTATCATTTTCTCTCCTGTGTGTATCCTCCTCTCTCCTTTCTGTATCCTCCTCTCTTTTGTGTGTATCTTCCTCTCTCCGTGTGTATCCCCCTCTTCTGCGTGTATCCTTTTTTTCCTGTGTGTATTTTCTTCTCTCTTGTGTGTATCAGCCTCTGCTTTGTATATGCCTTTGTCTCTTTTGTGTATTCTCCTCTCTCATGTGTGTATCTTTTTCTCTAATGTGTGCATCCCTTTCTCTACTGTGTGTATCTTCCTCTCTCCTGTGTGTATCTTACTCCCCCTGTGTGTATCCCCCCTCTCCTGTGTGTATCATTGTTTCTTCTCAGTGTATCCTCCTTTCACCTGTGGGGATTCTCCTCTCTCCTGTGAGTATCATCCTCCCTCTTGTGTGTATCTTCCTCTCTCCTGTGTGTATCCTTTTCTATTCTGTGTGTATCCTTCTGTCTCCTGTGTGTATCCTCCTCCCTCTTGTGTGTATTTTCTTTTCTCCCGTGGGTATTCCCCCTCTCTCCTGGGTGTATCTTCCTCTTTCCTGTTTGTATTAACCTGCATCCTGTGTGAATCCTTCTCTCTCCTTTGTGTATGCCCCTCTCTTCTGTGTGTATCCCCCTCTACTGTGTGTATCCTCCTCTCTGCTCTGTGCATCCTTCACTCTCCTGTGTGTATCCTCCTCGTTTTTTTATCTTCCTCTCTCCTGTGTGTATCTTATTCTTAACTTTGTGTATCCCTTCTCTCTCCTGTGTTTATTCCTCTCTCTCGTGGGTATTCTCCTCTCTCCTGTGTGTATCTTTTCTCTCTCCTGTGTGTATGTCCCTCTCTTATTTGTGTATTTCTCTCACCTGTGTGTATACCCCTTTCTCCTGTGTGTATCTCCCTCTCTCCTGTGAATATCCCCCTCTTTATTTTGTGAATTCCCGTCTCTCCTGTGCGTATCATTCTCTCTCCTGTGTGTATGCTCCTCTCTTTTGTGTGTATCCTCCTCTCTCCTGTGTGTATCCTCCTCTCTCCTGTGTGTATCCACCCTCTCTCCTGTGTTTAACGCCCTCTCTTTTCTGTGTATTAACCTCTCTTCTGTGTATACTCCTCTCTACTTCTTGCATCCCCCTCTCTTTTTTGTGTATCTTTCTCTCTCCTATATGTATTACCCACTCTCCTGTCTGTATGCCCCTCTCTCCTGTGTGTATTTCCCTCTTCTGTGTGTATACCCTCTCTCCTGTGTGTATTCCCATCTCCTATAAGTTTCCCCATCTCTCTTGTGTATATTTCTCTGTCTCCTGTATGTATCCAACTCTCCAGTGTGTATCCCCCTCTCTCCTGTGTGTATGCCCTTCTCCTGTGTGTATACTCCTCTCTCCTGTGTGTTTTCTCCTGTCTCCTGCGTGTATCCTCCTCTCTCCTGCATGTATCCCTCCGCTTTCTTCTGTGTTTTCCCCTCTCTCCTGTGTGTAACACCTTTCTTTTCTGTGTGTATCACCCCTTTCTTCTGTGTGTATCCCCCTCTCTTTTGTGTGTATCTCCACTCTCCTCTTTCTTTTGTCCTCTCTTCTGTGTGTATCCTCCTCTTTCATGTGTTTATGCACCTCTCTCCTGTGTGTCACCGTTTCCTGTGTGTACTCTTCTTTCTCCTGTGTGCATCCCTCCCTCTCCTTTGTGTATTCCCCTCATTTGTGTGTATACCACTCTCTCCTATGTGTATTCCCCTCTCTTCTGTGTGGATTTCCCTCTCTCTTCTGTGTATCTACCACTGCTCTGTGTGTCCTCCTTTCATCTATATGTATCCTTCTCTCTTTTGTGTGTATCTTTTTTCTCTCCTGTGTGTTTCCACGTTTCTTCTTTCTGTATTCCCCTCACCTTTGTGTATACCCCTCTCTTCTGTGTGTATTTTCCTTCTCTCCTATGTGTATCCCCCTCTTCTCTGTGTAAGCCTCTCTCTCCTGTGTGTATCTCCCTCTCCACTGTTTATCCTCCTCTCTCCTTTGTGTATCCTCCTCTCTCCTCTGTTTATTCGTTACTCTCCTGTGTGTATCCCTTTTCCTTTGTGTATCCTATTCTCTCCTGTGTGTACCCCCTTTCTCCTCTGTGTACCCTCAACTATCCAGTGTGGATTACCACTCTCCATGTGTATCCCCCATCTTTTCTGTGTGTACCCCTCTGTTTTGTGTGTATGCCCCACTTCTGTGTTTATCCATCTCTCTCCTGTTTGCATTCCCTTCTCTCCTGTGTGGATCTTTCTCACTCCATTGTGTATGCCCACTCTTTTTTGTGTATCCTCCTCTCTGCTGTGTGTATACTCCTCTCTCCTGTGTGTATCCATCTCTTTCATGTGTGTATTCTCTATTCTCCTGTGTGAACCCTCATCTCTCCTGTTTGTATCACCACTCTCCTATTTGTATTCTTCTCTCCCCTGTGTGTATCCTTCGTCTACCATGTGTATCTTTCCCTTTTTTGTGTGTATCCTCCTGTCTCCTGTATATCCTATTCTTTCCTGTGTGAATCCTCCTCACTCCTGTGTTTATCCACTTCTCCTGTGTGTATTTTTCTTTCTCCAGTGTGTATCCTCCTTTCTCCTGTGTGTATCCTCCTCTCTCCTGGGTGTATCATTTTTCTCTTTTGTTTATATCAACCCTCTCTTTTGTGTGTATTTCCCCTCTCTCCTGTGTGTTTACCCCCTATCTCGTTTGTGTATCCCTCTCTCCTGTGTGTATACCCTCTCTCTTATGTGTAACACCCTCCCTTTTGGATGTATACTTTCTCTCTCATGTGTGTATTTCCCGCTCTCCTCTGTGTATCCCCTCTCTCCTGTGTGTATCCTCCTCTCTGCTGTGTGTATCCTTTTTTTCTCCTGTGTGTACGCTTCTCTCTCCTTTGTGTTTCTCCCTGTTCAGTGTGTATCTTCCTCTCTCTTCTGTTTATTCTTTTTTCTCCTGTGTGTATCACCCTATCCTGTGTCTATTCTTCTTTATCTTGTGTGTATTTCTTTCTCCTGTGTTTATTCTCCTCTTCCTTTTGTGTATCCTCCTCTCTCCTCTGTGTATTTCATACTCTCCTGTGTGTAGCCCCCTCTCCTATGTGTATCCTCTTCTCTCCTTTGTGTACCAACTGTCTCCTGTGTGTACCCTCCACTATCCTGTGTGTATCACCCCTCTCCCATGTTATTTTTTGACTCTGCAAACGAACGACCATATGAAATGAACTACTGATTATTCTTCACATGTGCAATATTCAAAGTGGATCTGTGTATTACTCAGCATTACACAGAATTACAGTTAATATGAAATTGACTCCTGACTACCACCCATGAGTGTGTCATTCAGGAAGGCACTTAATTAATGGCTATCTTAAACCGTGTCCTAATTACTCCATAGAAGTTCATTATTCACTGCAACTCTGAATGAGATGCCATACAAAATAGACAACAGACTATTGTTCCATTGTGAATTATTCAATAAGGGTCTAAATGAGTGGTAGTAAGAAATAGAATCCTGAGAATTCCCCAGGTGTGTATCATTCAGGGAGGCACAGAATGAGTGGCCATATAAAAAATTCTCAACTATTACCCTGGTGTGGATTACTCACTGAGGATCTAAATTAGTGTCTACATTAATTAGACTCTTAACTCTTCCCCAGGTGTGTATTATTGAATGAGACTCAAACTAACTGGGCATAAAAAAGAGACTCAGGTGTATTGTCCAGGTTTTGATTACTTACAAAGACTCTGAATGTTTAGGCATTTTACGTAGACCCTTGACTGTTTCTGAGGGGAGTATTATTCACACAGGCCCGGAACGACTGGCCATGTGAAAGAGATTCCTGACTTATCAGATATACCTGTTATTCACTAAAACACTGAAAAAGAGGCCTCATGAAATAGAACGCATTTTACTCCACAGGTGCACGTTATTTTTTGACCCTCCAAATGAACCACCATATGAAATAGACTAGTGATTATTCCCCACATGTGCAATATTCGAACAGGTTCTGTATGAGTGTCCATATCAAATAGTCTCCTGACTCACACATGTGTGTATCATTCACGGAACTGCTTTATTTGGGACTACCATCAATAGGGTCCTCACTCCTCCACAGCTGTTTATTAGGCACTGAATCTCTGAATGAGAGGCCATATAAAATAGACTCCTTACTATTTCCCCATTGTGCATTATTTGGTAATGCTGTGATTGAGCGGCCATATGACCTGGATTCTGACTATTCCCAAGGTGTGTATTCTTCAGTCAGTTTCTGAATGCGTGACCACATAAAACAGACTCCTGACTCTGTCCTCTTGACTATTTCTCAGCTCTGCATTTTCCACTGAGTCGCTGGGTGAACGGTCATATCAAATACTCTCCAGACAATTCTCCAGGTGTGCATTATTCAGTGAGGCCCTTAATAAGTGGCTATATATAAGAGAATCCTGAGTATTTTCCAGATATATATGATTCTTCACTGAGTATCTGAATAAGTGGCCATGTCAAGTACACTCCTGACATTTCCATATGTCTGTATTATTCTGTGAGGCTCTGAATGAGTGGCCATAAAATAGAGACTCCTATATACTATTCAGGCAGGAGATTTTACATTTGGCTGTAAATGAGGGCCTATAGAAAATAGAATCCTGACTTTCCCAAGGTGTCTGTTATTCAGTTAGGCTCTGAGTATGTGGCTATATAAAATAGAATTCTGACTACAATACAGGTGTTCTTTTCTCAATGAACCTCTGAAGAAATGCCACATTTAATAGCGTCCAGAGTATTCCTCAGGTATTTATTATTCACTGAGGCTCTGAAACTTTGGCCATATGAAATGGTTTCCTGACTAGTCTACAGGGGTGTATTATTGATTCTGATTCTAAATATTTGGGCAGATGGAATAGACTAGTGACTTCCAAAGTTGTGTATTACTGACCCAGGCTTTGATATTGTGGCCATATAAAATACACAAGTGTCTATTTTACACGTGTGCATTATTCCCTTATGCTGGAAATGAGAGGCTATGTAAAGCAAACTCCGAACACTTCTCCAGGTGTGTGTCACTCAGTGAGGCTCTTTTCGTATGACCAGATGAAACAGGAGGCACTCTTTCTCAAATAATTTTACTTTCAGTGAATCTCTCCATGAGTGGCTACATGAAATAAATGGCTGAGTACTTTACATTTGTGCATTATTCATTTAGTTTGCGAGTCAGTGGCAATATAAAATATAATCATGACTAATCCACACGTGCATATTATCCACTGAGTCTATGAATGTGTTTACAAATGAAATAGACTTTTGGCTATTTCAAATGTCTGCAATATTTACCGAGGCTCTGAATGAATGTCCATCGAAAGTAGACTCCAAATTATTCTCCAGGTGTGTATTCTTCAGTGAGCATCAGAAGATGAGGTTATACTAATTAGATTTCTTACTATATCAAGGGTCTATCTTATGCACTGAGACTCTGAATATGTGTCTACATGAAAGAGTCTTCTGATTACACCACATTTTTCAATGACACATTGAATGAAAGGCCACATGAAAAAGTCTCCTGACTATTCCACAGGTGTGCATTATTCAGTGAGACTCTGAATGAGGAGATACAAGTAAATCCTGACTATTTATCCAGATGTGTATATTTAGTGAGGCTCTCAACGGGTAGCTATAGGAAAGAGACGTCTGACTATTCCGCAGGTGTGAATTATTTAGTGACTCTGAATGAGTGGCAATAAAATATAGACTCCAGACTATATCACAGGTGTGTAATATTCAGTGAGGCTGTGAAAGAGGGGACATATGAAGCAAAATTCTAATGACTCCACATGTGCGTTATTCATTGTTTGTCTGAATGAGTATCTGTATGATATAGACACCCCATTACTCTACATGCGTGCATTATTTTAACAGGTTCGGTATGAGTGTCCATACCAAATAGACTCCTGAAACTCCCCAGGGTGTGTATTACTCAGTGTTACACAGAATTAGAATTCATATGAAATAGACTCCTGACTACCACACAGGTGTGTATCATTCCGGAAGGCACTTAATTCATGGCTACTTTAACAGTGTCCTGATTACTCCATAGAAGTTCATTATTCACTGAAACTCTGAATGATAGGCCATACAAATTAGACACCTGACTATGGCTCCATTGTGAATTACACAATAACGTTCAAAATGAGTGGTAATATGAAATAGAATCCTGAGAATTCCCCAGGTGTGTATCATTCAGGGAGGCACAGAATTAGTGGCCATATAAAAAACGCTCGACTATTACCCTGGTGTGGATTATTCACTAAGGATCTAAATGAGTGGCTACATGAAGTAGGCTCTTATCTCTTCCCCAGGTGTATATTATTGTATGAGACTCTGACTAAATGTGCATAAGAAAGAGAGTCAGGTGTATTTCCTAGGTGTTCATTACTTACAGAGATTCTGAATGTGTAGGCATTTGAAGTAGACCCTTGACAGTTTCTGAGGTGAGTATTATTCAGAGAGGCCCAGAACGAGTGGCCATGTGAAAGAGATTCCTGACTTATCAGATATACATGTTATTTACTAAAACACTGAAAGAGTGGCCTTATGAAATAGGCCGCATTTTACTCCACAGGTGCCCGTTATTTTTTGACTCTCCAAACGAACCACCATATGAAATAGACTAGTGATTATTCCTCACATGTGCAATATTCGAAGAGGTTCTGTATGAGTGTCCATATCAAATAGTCTTCTGACTCTCATACATGTGTGTATCATTCACAGCGCTGCTTTATTTGGGGCTACCGTCAATAGGGTCCTCACTCCTCCACAGCTGGTTATTATGCACTGAAGCCCTGAATGAGAGGCCGTATGAAATAGACTCCTTACTATTGCCCCATTGTGCATTATTTGGTAATGCTGTGATTAAGTGGCCATATGACCTGTACTCTGACTATTCCCAAGGTGTGTATTCTTCAGTCAGTTTCTGAACAAATGCCCATATAAAATAGACTCCTGACTCTGCCCTCTTGACTATTTCTCATCTCTGCATTTTCTGCTGAGTCGCTGGGTGAACGGTCATATCAAATAGTCTCCAGACAATTATCCAGGTGTGCATTATTCAGTGAGTCTCTTAATAAGTGGCTATATATAATAGAATCCTGACTATTTTCCAGATATATATTATTCTTCACTGAGGAACTGAATAACTGGCCATGTCAAGTACACTCCTGATATTCCCATAGGTCTGTATTATTCTGTGAGACTCTAAATGAGTGGCCATAAAATAGAGACTCCCATATACTACTCAGGCGTGAGTTTTTACATTCAGCTGTAAATGAGTGGCAATCCGAAACAGAATCCAGGCTTTCCAAAGGTGTCTGTTATTCAGTTAGGCTCTTAGTATGTGGCTATATATAATAGAATTCTGACTACAATACAGGTGTTCTTTACTCAATGAACCTCTGAAGAAATGCCACATGTAATAGCGTCCAGAGTATTCCTCAGGTATTTATTATTCACTGAGGCTCTGAAACTTTGGCCATATGAAATGGTTTCCTGACTAGTCTACAGGCGTGTATTATTGACACTGACTCTAAATATTTGGGCATATGGAATATACTAGTGACTATTCCAAAGTTGTATATTACTGACTCAGGCTCTGATTTTGAGGCCATATAAAGTAGACTAGTGTCTATTCCACACTTGTGCATTATTCCCTTAGGTTGTAAATGAGAGGCTATGTAAAGGACACTCCTAACACTTCCCCAGGTGTTGGTGACTTAGTGAGCCTCTTTTGTATGACCATAAGAAAAAGGAGGCGGTCTATCTCAAATAATTATATTATTCAGTGAATCTCTGTATGAGTGGCTCTATGAAATAGACTGCTGAGTACTTTACATTTGTGCATTATTCATTGAGGTTACGAGTCAGTGGCCATATAAAATGGAATCTGGACTAATCCAGACGTGCATATTATTCACTGAGTCTATGAATTTGTTTCCAAATGAAATAGACTCCTGGCTACTCCACCGGTATGTATTATTTACCAATACTCTCAATGAATGTCCATCGAAAATAGACTCCAAATTATTCTCCAGGTGTGTATTATTCAGTGAACCTCAGAAGATATGGCCATACTAATTAGATTTCTTTCTATATCAAGGGTCTGTCTTATGCACTGAAGCTCTGTATATGTGTCTACATGAAAGAGTCTCCTGACTATACCACATTTTTGAATGACACATTGAATGAGAGGCCACATGATAAAGTCTCCTGACTATTCCACTGGTGTGCATTATTTGTGAGACTCTGAATGAGGAGATACAAGTAAATCCTGACTCTTTATCCAGGTGTGTACATTTAGTGAGGCTCTCAACGGGTAGCCATAGGAAAAGCACTTCTGACTATTCTGCAGGTGTGAATTATTCAGATTCTATGAATGAGTGGCCAAAAAATATAGACTCCAGACTATATCACAAGTGTGTAATATTCAGTGAGGCTGTGAAAGAGGGGCCATATGTAAAAGAATACTAATGACCCCACATGTGTATTATTCACTCTTTGTCTGAATGAGTAGCCGTATGATATAGACACTTCATTATTCTCCATGTGTGCATTATTCCAACTGGTTTGGTATGACTGTCCATACCAAATAGACTGCTGAAGCTCCCCCAGGTGTGTGTTACTCACCGTTACACAGAATTAGATTTCATATAAAGTAGACTCCTGACTACCACCAAGGTGTGTATCATTCAGGAAGGCACTTAATTTATGGCTATCTTAAGCAGTGTCCTGATTACTCCATAGAAGTTTATTATTCACTGTAACTCTGAGTTAGAGGCCATACAAAATACACACCTGACTATTACTCCATTGTGAATAATTCAATAAGGTTCTAAATGAGTGGTAGTATGAAATAAAATTCTGAGACTTCCCCAGCTGTGTATCATTCAGTGAGGCCCAGAATGAGTGGCCATATAAAAAATGCTCAACTATTACCCTGGTTTGCATTATTCACTGAGGATCAAAATGAGTGACTACATGAAGTAGACTCTTAACTCTGCCCCAGGTGTGTATTATTGAATGAGACTCTACCTAAGTGTGCATTAAAAAGAGACTCAGGTGTATTGCCCAGGCGTTCATTACTTACAGAGACTCTGAATTTGTAGTCATTTGAAGTAGACCCTTGACTGTTTCTGAGGGGAGTATTGTTCACAGAGGCCCAAAACGAGTGGCCATGTGAAAGAGATTCTTGACTTATCAGATATACATGTTATTCACTAAAACACTGAAATTGTCATCTGATGAAATAGACCACATTTTACTCCACAGGTGGGTGTTATTTTTGACCCTCCAAACGAACCACCATATGAAATATACTAGTGATTATTCCCCACATGTGCAATATTCGAAGAAGTTTTTTATGAGTGTTCATATCAAATAGTCTCCTGATTCTCACACATTTGTGTATCATTCACAGAGCTGCTTTATTTGGGGCTACTGTCAATAGGGTCCTCACTCCTCCACAGCTGTTTATTATGCAATGAAGCTCTGAATGAGAGGCCATATGAAATAGACTCTTTACTATTGCCCCATTGTTCATTATTCGTTAATGCTGTTATTGAGTGGCCATATGACCTGGACTCTGACTATTCCCAAGGTGTATATTCTTCAGTCAGTTTCTGATCAAAAGACCACATAAAATAGACTCCTGACTCTGTCCTCTTGACTTTTTCTCAGCTCTGCATTTTCCACTGAGTCTCTGGGTGAATGTTCATATCAATAAGTCTCCAGACAGTTCTCCAGGTGTGCATTATTCAGTGAGTCTCTTAATAAGTGGCTATATATAATAGAACCCTGAGTATTTTCCAGATATATATGATTCTTCACTGGGGAACTGAATAAGTGGCCATGTCAAGTACACTCCTGACATTTCCATACATCTGCATTATTCTTTGAGGCCCTGAATGGGTGGCCATAAAATAGAGACTCCTATATAGTATTCAGGAGTGAGTTTTTACATTTGGTTGTAAATGAGTGGCTATATGAAATAGAATCCTGAATTTCCCAAGGAGTCTGTTATTCAGTTAGCCTCTGAGTATGTGGCTATATGAAACAGAAATCTGACTACAATACAGGAGTTTTTTACTCAATGATCCTCTGAAGAAATGGCATATGTCCAGAATATTCCTCAGTTATTTATTATTCACTGAGGCTCTGAAATTTTGGCCATATGAAATTGTTTCCTGACTAATTTACAGGCATGTATCATTGACTCTAAATATTTGCGCATATGGAATAGACTAGTGACTATTCCAAAGTTGTGTATTACAGACCCAGGCATTAATTTTGCGGGCATATAAAATAGAACAGTGTCTTTTCCACACGTGTGCATTATTCTCTTAGGCTGCAAATGAGAGGCTATGTAAGGCACACTCCTAAAACTTTCCCTGGTGTTTGTCACTCAGTGAGACTCTTTTTGTATGACCATATGAAACAGGAGACAGCCTATCTCAAATAATTTTATTATTCAGTGAATGTCTCCATGAGTGGCTCTATGAAATAAACTGCTGAGTACTTTACATTTGTGCATTATTCATTGAGTTTACAAGTCAGTGGCCATATCAAATGTAATCCTGACTAATCCACACGTGCATATTATGCACTAAGGCTATGAATGTGTTTCCAAATGGAATAGACTCCTGGCTACTCCACAGGTCTGCATTATTTACTGAGGCTCTGAATGAATATCCATCGAAAATATACTCCAAATTATTCTCCAGGTGTGTACTCTTCAGTGAGCATCAGAAGATGTGGCCATACAAATTAGATTTCTCACTATATCAAGGGTCTGTCTTATGCCCTGAGGCTCTGAATATGTGTATACATGAAAGAATGTCAATTTTCGGGGAGAGACTCGAAAGATGGTGTCATAGAAGCAACTCAGGATTGCAGCTCTCAGTGAAGGCACAGAGGGTGAGTCCTAGCCGCATTCTCCAATGGACCTTTTTTGCCCACAGAGCGTTGAAAGTCCCAGGTGTTGGAGAGACACGAGAAACTTTGCCAACTAATGCAGCCGGCTCGCGCGGCCGCTTCGGCTGGCGCCGCAGCGGGACCCCGCACAGAACTCACTGTTCTGGGTGCCCTGTTAAACCGGCAATCTGAGATTTGGAAGGGCAGATTGGCATGTCCATCTGTTTGAATGGGACTTGGACAGTGAGCCAGACCAGGAGTTTCCTGGGAAGCGTGATCTGAGCCAGTGCAGAGGGCAGTGGCACAGGAGATCACACAGATCTCATGCCCTATCGGCAGGCTACTGGGGCGCCAGTGAGAGAGTCAACCTTTCAGCTTCCAGAGAGGGAGTGAGAGAGAGGGAGGACGGACTCTGAGGCAGGGAGCTGGGTGATCGAGCTCGGCAGTCCCACCCTCACAGGGACAAGCAGGGTTGTGACTGGAGACGCTCGGGGCTGAGAGTTTTGCTGCCGGCATCTAGGATGGTGCAGCCCGGTGAGGGAGGGGCGTCCACCATTGCTGACGCAATCCACCCCTACTGAAGTACCGCCCAGGGCTGATGCAGCCTGCCGTTGCTGAGGCAACCTGCCATAACAGAGAGACTGTGCCAGGAGCGCTCCACAGCAAAAGGGAGCCCAGCAGCAACGGGGCAGAACCGCGCTAGCAGGTCAGAGCCCCGGCAGGCAAATAGTGAATAGATTGCCACCTAGTGGGGCAGAACAGTGCAACAGATACTCATAAAGAAAGCCCCAACTCCCTGAGACAGAGCATCTAAGGGGGAAAAAAAGGTGGTGTTTTATGAGTTCTATTGCAGCAGAAATAAACAACATCCTAACAACCCTGAATGAACAACAGAGCTCACAACTCAGCACTGGAGCTCCTATAAAGCACAGACCGTCTCCTTAAGCAGCTCCCTGACCACTGTATATCCAAAGAGTCACCCCAAAAAACGACTAATCAGACTGACATTTGGTGGGCATCATTCTGGAACAAAGACAGCAGAAAAAGAAACTGGTATCATCCCTCACTGTTCCACAGCTGCTACAGGTATACTCCAGACAAGCAGGGCCTGGAATGAACCTCAGCACTCATACAGCAGAGGGGCTAGACCATTAGAAGAAAACTAAGTAACAGAAACACTTCATCATCAACAATCTCAGCATCCACAAAGAGACCCAATTGAAAAATCAGCAACTACTAAGATGACAGGCGGATGAATCCATAAAGATGGGAAGAAACCAGCGCAAAAAAGAGAAAAACACCCGAAACCAAAACACCCCACCTCCTACAAAGGACCAAAACTCCTCACCAGCAAGGGAAACAAGCTCGACAGAGAATGAGTGTGAGGAAATGACGGAATCAGACTTCAGAAAGTGGATAATGAGAAACTTCATTGAGCTAAGAGAACATGTTCTAAATCAGTGCAAAGAAACTAAGAACCTTGAAAAAAGATTCGAGGAATTGATAACAAGAATGGACAACTTAGAGAGGAATATGAATGAATTGAAGAAGCTGAAAAACACAACACGAGAACTTCATGAAGCATGCACAAGTTTCAACAGCCGAATTGACCAAGCAGAAGAAAGAATATCAGAAGTTGAAGATCAACTCAATGAAATAAAACGAGAAACCAAGATTAAAGAAAAAAGCACAAAAAGAAATGAACAAAATCTCCAAGAAATGTCGGACTATTTGAAGACACCCAACCTACGTTTGATAGGTGTACCAGAATGTGACGAAGAGAATGAATCAAAGCTGGAAAACACTCTTCAGGATATTATCCAGGAAAATTTCCCCAAGCTAGCAAGACAGGTCAATACTCAGCTCCAGGAAATACAGAGAACACCACAAAGATACTCCACAAGAAGAGCAACCCCAAGGCACATAATCGTCGGATTCACCAGGGTTGAAATGAAGGAGAAAATACTAAGGGCAGCCAGAGAGAAAGCTTGGGTCACCCACAAAGGGAAGCCCATTAGACTCACAGCCGATCTCTCGGCAGAGTCTCTACAACCCAGAAGACAGCAGGGGCCAATATTCAACATTCTTAAAGAAAAGAACTTTCAACCCAGAATTTCATATTCATCCAAACTGAGCTTCATAAGTGAAGGAAAAATAAAATCCTTCATGAACAAGCAAGTACTCAGAGATTTTGTCACCACTAAGCCTGCTTTAAAAGAGCTCCTGAAAGAGGCACTACACATAGAAAGGAACAACTAGTACCAGTCATCCTAAAAGTATACCAAATGCTAAAGACCATCAACAAAATGAAGAATGTACATGAATCAATGGGCAAAACAGCTAGCTAGCATCAAAATGGCAGTATCAAATTCACACATAACAATATTAACCCAGAATGTAAATGGGATAAATGCACCAATCAAAAGACACAGCCTGGCAAATTGAATAAAAAACCAAAACCCATCCGTGTGCTGTATCCAGGAAACCCACTTCAAACACAAAGGTAAAAAAAATCTCAAAATAAAAGGATGGAGGAAGATTTACCAAGCAAATGGAGAGCAAAAAAAAGCAGGAGTTGCAATTCTCGTCTCTGATAAAATAGACTTTAAAACAACAAAGATTAAAAGGGACAAAGAAAGTCATTACATAATGGTAAAAGGATCGATACAACAAGAAGAGATAACGATTCTAAATATATATGGACCCAATGTAGGAGCACCCAGATATATAAGGCAAGTTTTTAATGACTTACAAAGAGACTTAGACTCCCACACAATAATCGTGGGAGACTTTAACACTCCACTGTCAATAGCAGACAGATCAACCAGACGGAAAATTAACAAGGATATCCAGGACTTGAACTCAGACCTGGAACAAGCAAACCTGATAAACACTTACAGAACTCTTCACCACAAATCCACAGAATATACATTCTTCTCAGCGCCACGTCACTCCTACTCCAAAACTGACCACATAATTTGAAGTAAAGCACTCCTCAGCAAATGCAAAACAACGGAAATCATAACAAACAGTCTCTCAGACCATAGTGCAATCAAGTTGGAACTCAGAATTCAGAAAACAACTGAGAACTGCAAAGGTTCATGAAATCTGCACAACTGGCTCTTGAATGTTGATTGGATAAACAATGAAATGAAGGCAGAAATAAAGAAGTTCTTTGAAACCTACGAGAATGAAGACACAACGTACCAAAATCTCTGGGTCACATTTAAAGCAGTCTGTAAAGGAGAATATATAGCAATAAGTGCCAACATGAGAAGAGTGGAGAGATCCAAAATTGACACCCTATCGTCAAAATTGAACGTCCTAGAGAATCCACATCAAAAAAGCTCAAAACCTAGCCGAAGACAAGAAATAACTAAGATCAGAGCAGAACTAAAGGAGATAGAGACAAGAAAAACCCTTCAAAAAGTCAATAAATCCAAGAGTTGGTTTTTTGAAATGATCAACTAAATAGACAGACCACTAGCCAGAATGATAAAAAACAAAAAAAGAGAAAACAACCAGATAGATGCAATAAAAAACGATGATGGGGAAATCACCACAGATTCCACAGAAATTCAAACCATCATCAGAGAATACAACAAACAACTCTATGCACGTAACTAGTAAATCAGGAAGAAATGGATAAATTCCTGGACGCCTGTGTCCTCCCAAGACTAAACCAGGAGGAAGCTGAAACTATGAATAGACCAATAACAAGGTCTGAAGTTGACGCAGCAATTAAGAGCCTACCACACAAAAAAATTCCAGGTCCAGATGGGTTCAGAGCCGAATTCTACCAGAAACACAAAGAGGATCTTGTACCATTCCTTCTGAAACTATTCCACATAATCCAGAAAGAGGGAACCCTTCCCAAATCATTTTATGAGACCAACATCATCCTGATACCAAAACCCGGCAGAGACTCAACAAGAAAAGAAAACTTCAGGCCAATATCCATGATGAACATAGATGCAAAAATCTTCAATAAAATACTGGCAAACTGATTGCAACAGCACATTAAAATACTTATCCATCATGATCAAGTTGGATTCATTCTGGGGATGCAAGGCTGGTTCAATATACGCAAGTCTATAAATGTAATTCACCACATAAACAGAAGCAAAACCAAAAACCACATGATTATCTCAATTGATGCAGAGAAGGATATGACAAAATTCAACAGCCCATTATGCTGAAAACCCTCAATAAACTTGGTATTGATGGAACATATCTCAAAGTAATAAAAGCTATTTATGACAAACCAACAGCCAATATCATACTTAATGGGCAAAAACTGGAAATATTGCCTTTGAAATCCGGCACTAGACAAGGATGCCCTCTCTTACCACTCCTATTCAACATAGTACTGGAAGTTCTAGCCAGAGCAATCAGGCAAGAAAAAGAAACAAAGGGTTTTCACATAGGCAATGTGGAAGCCAAATTGTCTCTATTTGCAGACGGCATGATAGTATATATAGAAGACCCCATCATCTCAACCCAAAAACTCCTGCAACTGATAAGAAACTTCAGCAAAGTCTCAGGATATAAAATCAATGTGCAAAAATCACAAGCATTCCTATACACCAATAACAGACTTAAAGAGAACCAAATCAAGAACGAACTGCCATTCACAATTGCTACAAAGAAAATAAAATACCTAGGAATACAACTCACAAGGAATGTAAGGGACCTCTTTAACGAAAACTACAAATCACTGCTCAAGGAAATAAGAGGGGACACAGACACATGGAGAAACATTCCATGTTCATGGTTAGGAAGAATCAATATCGTGAAAATGGCTATACTGCCCAAAGTAACTTACACAATCAATGCTATCCCCATCAAACTACCATTGAATTTCTTCACAGAACTGGAAAAAACCACCATGAATTTCATATGGAACCAAAAAAGAGCCCGCATAGCCAAGTCAATTCTAAGCAAAAAGAACACAGCGGGAGGCATCACACTACCAGACTTCAAAGTATAGTACAAGGCTGCAGTAATCAAAACAGCATGATACTGGTACCAAAACAGAGATATAGACCAATGGAACAGAACAGAAGCAGCGGAGGCAACACAACATATCTACAACCATATTATCTTTGATAAACCAGACAAAAACTAGCAATGGGGAAAAGATTCTCTGTTTAATAAATGGTGTTGGGAAAACTGGCTAGCCATGTGCAGAAAGCAGAAACTGGACCCCTTTCTGACACCTTACATTAAAATTAACTCCAGATGGATTAAAGACTTAAACGTAAGACCTGACACCATAAAAACCCTAGAAGATAATCTAGGCAAAACCATTCAGGACGTAGGAGTAGGCAAGGACTTCATGAACAAAACACCAAAAGCATTGGCAATAAAAGCCAAAATAGACAAATGGGACCTAATCAAACTCCACAGCTTCTGTACGGCAAAAGAAACGTCACTAGAGTGAATCGGAAACCATCAGAATAGAAAAAAATCTTTGCAGTTTACTTATCTGACAAAGGGCTGATATCCAGAATTTACAAAGAACTCAAACAGATTTACAGGAAAAAAACAAACAAGCCCATTCAATAATGTGCAAAGGATATGAACAGACATTTTACAAAAGAAGACATACATGAGGTCACAAACATATGAAAAAATGCTCATCATCACTGGTCATTAGAGAGATGCAAATCAAAACCACATTGAGATACCATCTCATGCCAGTTAGAATGGTGATCATTGAAAAATCTGGAGACAGCAGATGCTGGAGAGGATGTGGAGAAATAGGAACACTCTTACACTGTTAGTGGGCCTGTAAATTAGTTCACCCACTGTGGAAGACAGTGTGGCGATTCCTCAGGGTCCTAGAAATAGAAATTCCATTTGACCCAGCAATCCCATTACTGGGTATATATCCAAAGGACTATAAATCGTTCTACTATAAGGACACATGCACACGAATGTTCATTGCAGCACTGTTTACAATAGCAAAGACCTGGAACCAAACCAAATGCCCAACGATGATAGACTGGACTGGGATAATGTGGCACATATACACCATGGAATACTATGCAGCAATAAAAAATGATGAGTTTGTGTCCTTTGTAAGGACATGGTTGAATCTGGAGAACATCATTTTCAGCAACCTGACACAAGAACAGAAAAAGAATTACCGCATATAGTCACTCATAGGTAGGTGAGAAAAATGAGAACACATGGACACAGAGAGGCAGTCTACTATACACTGGGGACTATTGGGGGGAATGGGGTAGGGACAGTGGGGTGGGCTGGGGGAGATATTCTGGGGATGAATGCCAAGTGTGGTTGAAGGGGAGGAAGGCAGTAAACACACTGTTACATGTGTACCTATGCAACTATCTTGCACATTCTGCACATGTACCCCAAAACCTATAATGCAATACGAATTAAAAAAAAAAGAAAGAAAGAAATTGTTTTTTAACTTGTCCACAGGCGTGTATTATTGACTCTAATTCTAAATATTTGGACATGTAATATAGACAAGTGACTATTACAAAGTTGTGTATTACTCACTCAGGCTTTAATTTTGTGGCCATATAAAATAGTCTAGTATCTATTCCACACGTGTGCATTGTTCCCTTAGGCTTTAAATGAGAGGCTATATGAAGTAGACTCCTAACACTTCCCTAGGTGTGCCTTACTTAGTGAGGCTAATTTTGTGTGATGATATGAAACAGGATGCTGCAATATTAAATATTTCTATTATTTAGTGAATCACAGAATGAGTGTCTATATAAAATAGACTGCTGAGTACTTTACATTTGTGCATTTTTCACTGAGGTTGAGTCAGTGGCCATATACATTGGAATCCAGACTAATCCACACGTGCATATTATCCACTGAGGCTATGAATGAGTGTCTTAATAAAATAGACTCCTGGCTACTCCGCAGGTGTACATTATTTACCGAGGCTCTGAATGAATGTCCATTGAAATGAGGTTATAAATTATTCTCCAGATGTGTATAATTTAGTGAGTCTCAGAAGATGTGGCCATATTAATTAGATTCCTTAGAACATAAAATGCCTGTTTTATTCACTGTGGCTTTGAATATGTGTGTACATGAAATAGACTCCTGACTACCTCACATTATTCAGTGAAACTCCAAATTAGAAGCCACATGAAAAGTCTCCTGACCATTCTGCAGGTGTGCATTATTTAGTGAGACTCTGAATGAAGGGATATAGTTAAATCCTGACTATTTCCCCAGGCTTGTACACTTAGTGTGGCTCTTAACAAGTGGCCAATAGAAAAGAGTCTTCTGACTATTCCACAGGTGTGCATTATTTAGTGAGACTCTGAATGAGGGTACAATGGTAATTCCTGACTATTCCCTAAGGTTTGTACACTTAGTGAGGCTCTTAATGAGTGGCCTTAGGAAAGAGACACCTGAGTCTTCCACAGGTGTGCATTATTTAGTGAGACTCTGAATGAGGGGATAATGGTAAATCCTATTTCCCCAGGTGTGTATACTTAGTGAGGCTCTTAACAAGTGGCCATAGAAAAGAGACTTCTGACTATTCCTCAGGTGTGCATTATTTAGTGATTTCTCTGAATGGATGGTCATAGAAAATAGACTCCAGACTATATCAGAAGTGTGTAATATTCAGTGAGGCTGTGAAAAATGGTCCATAACAATCAGATTTCTAATTACTTTACACGTGCATTATTCACTGTTTGTCTGAATGAGTAACTCTATGACATAGACTCCTCATTATTATGCATGTGTGCATTAATCAAACAGGTTCTTTTTGAGTGTCCATACCAGAGAGAATCCTTACACTGCCCCAGGTGTGTATTACTCAATGATACACAAAATTAGAGTTCACATGAAAAAGACGCCAGGCTATTACCCAGATGTGTATCATTCCTGAAGGTTCTTAATTCGTGGCTATATTAAACAGCGTCCAGATTACTCCATAGAATTTTATTATTCACTGAAACTTTGAGTGATAGACCATATAAAATAGACTCCTGACTATTGCTCCATTGTGAATTATTCAATAAGGTTCTAAATTAGTGGTCGTATCAAATAGAATCCTGATGATTCTTCAGGTGTATATCACTCAGTGGGGCACAAAATGAGTGGCCATATAAAAATTGCTTGACTATTACCCTGATGTTTATTATTCACTAAGGCTCTAAATGAGTGGCTACATGAAGTAGACTCTTAACTCTTCCCCAGGTGTGTATTATTGAATGAGACTCTGACTAAGTGGGCATAAAAAAGAGACTCAGATGTATTGCCCAGGTGTTCATTACCTACAGAGTCACTGAATGTGTAGCCATTTGAAGTAGACACTTGACTATTTTTGAGGGGAGTATTCCTCACAGAGGCCCTGAACGAGTGGCCATGTGAAAGAGATTCCTTTCTTTTCAGATACACATATTATTCACTAAAACATTGAAAGAGTGGCCTTCTGAAATAGAACCCATTTTACTCCACAGGTGTGCATATGTTTTTGATTCACCAAACGAAACACCATATGAAACAGACAAGTGATTATTCCCCACACGTGCAGTATTCAAAAAGGCTTTGATTTTGCGGCCATATAAAATAGACTAGTGTCTATTCCACACCAGTGCATTATTTCCTGATTCTGTAAATTAAAGGCTATACAAGTAGACTCCTAACACTTCCGCTGGTATGCATTACTCAGTGAGGCTCTTATTGTTTAACCATGTGAAACAGGATGCTCTCTATCTCAAATATTTGTATTATTCAGTGAATATCTGAATTAGTGTCTATATAAAATAGACTGCTGAGTACTTTACATTTGTACATTTGTCACTGAGGTTACGAGTTAGTGGCCATAGAAAATGGAATCCTGAATAATACACACGTGCATATTATTTAATCATGCTCTTTTTGTGTAGCCATGAAAAACAGGATGCTGTCTATCTTAAATATTTTTATTATTCAATGAATTTCTGAATGAGTGTCTATATGAAATAGACTGCTGAGTACTTTACATTTGTGCATTTGTCACTGTGGTTACAAGTAAGTGGCCATATAAAATGGAATCCTGACTGATACACACGTTCATATTATCCAATGAGGCTATGAATGAGTGTCCAAATGAAATAGACTCCTGGCTACTCCACAGGTGTGTATTATTTACCGAGGCTCTGAATGAATGTGCATCAAAAATAGACTCCAAATTATTATCCAGGTGTGTATTATTCAGTGAGGCTCTTTTTGTGTGTCCATATGAAACAGGATGTTGTCTATCTTAAATATTTGTATTATTCATTAAATCTCTGAATGATTGATTATATAAAATATACTGCTGAGTACTTTACATTTGTGCATTTTTCATTGAGGTTACGAGTCAGTGGCCATAGAAAATGGAATCCTGAATAATACACACGTGCAAATTATTTAATAATGCTCTTTTTGTGTAACCATGAAAAACAGGATGCTGTCTATCTTAAATATTTTTATTATTCAATGAATTTCTGAATGAGTGTCTATATGAAATAGACTGCTGAGTACTTTACATTTGTGCATTTTTCATTGAGGTTATGAGTCAATGGCCATATAAAATGAAATCCTGACTAATCCACACGTGCATATTATCCACTGAGGCTATGAATGAGTGTCCTAATAAAATAGACTCCTGGCTACTCCACAGGTGTACATTATTTACCGACGCTCTGAATGAATGTCCATCGAAATTAGACTCAAAATTATTCTCCAGGTGTGTATTATACAGTGAGGCTCAGAAGATGTTGCCATATTAATTAGATTCCTTACTATATCTGGGGCCTGTCTTATTCACTGAGGCTCTGAATATATGTCTACGTGATATAGACTCCTGACTACACCACATTATTCAGTGACACTCCGAATTAGCGGCCACTTGAAAAAGTCTCCTGTCTATTCCACAGGTGTGCCTTATTTAGTGAGAATGTGAATGAGGAGATAAAAGTAAATCCTAACAATTTCCCCAGGTGTGTACTCTTAGTGAGGCTCTTAACGAGTGGCCATAGGAAAGAGACATCTGACTATTCAACAGGTGTGCATTACTGAGTGATTCTTTGAATGAGTGGCCATAAAGTATAGACTCCAGACTATATCACAAGTGTGTAATATTCAGTGAGGCTGTGAAGGATCCTCTTTATACCTTCTTTCTCCTGTGTGTATCACCTCTCACCTGTTTTTATCCTCCACTTTCTTGTGTGTATCCTCCTCTCTCCTGTGTGTACACCCTTTTTTCTTTGTGTATTCCCCTTAACTGCATGTATCCTCCTCTCTCCTGTGTGTATCCCCCTCTTCTGTGTGTATCTTTTTCTCTACTGTGTGTATCCTCCTCTCTTATGTGTGTTTCCCCCTCCCTTTTGTGTGTATTCCTCCTGTCTCTAGTGTGTATGCCCCCACTCTCCTGTGTGTATCCCCGCTCTTTCCTGTGTGTATGCCTCACTCTCCTGTGTGTATGCCCCTCGCTCTTGTGTGTATCACCTCTCTCCATTGTGTATCCTCCTCTCTGCTTTTTGAAGTTTCCTCTCTTCTGCGTGTACGCCCTGTTCTCCTGTGTGTATCCTCCTCTCCTTTTTGTGTATCCCCACTCCCTCCTGTGTGTATTCCCCCCTCTCCTGTGTGTATCCTCCTCTCTCCTGTGTGTATGCCACTCTCATTTGTGTGTATCCCCCTCTCTTTTGTGTGTATTTTCCTCTTTTTTGTGTGTATCTTCCACTCTCCTGTGTGTATCCTTTTTTCTCCTGTGTGTATCCTCCCCTCTCCAGTGTGTTTCCCCCTCTCCTGTGTGTATCCCTTCTCTCTCCTGTGTGTATCATCCTCTCTACTGCGTGTATCCTCCTCTCTCCTGTGTTTATCCTCCTCTCTTCTGTCTGTATCCTCCACTCTTTTGTGTGTATCTTCCTCTCTCCTGTACTTATCCATCTTTATCTGTGTGTATCCCACTCTCTCCTGTGTGTATGCCTCAATCTCCTGTGTGTATCTTCATCCGAAATGTTTGTATGCCTCAATCTCCTGTTTGTATCCCCCTCTCTCCTGTGTGTATCCCCACTCCCTCCTGTGTGTATCTCCCCTCTCTCCTGTGTGTATACTCCTCTCTCCTGTGTGGATGCCACTGTCTTTTGTATGTATCCCCCTCTCCTGTGTGTATCCCCCTAATCTCCTGTGTGTATCTCCCCATCTCCTGGGCGTATCCCTCTCGCCTGTGTGTATCTCCCTCTCTTTTGTGTGTTTCCCCCTCTTATTTGTGTATCCTCCTTTCTCCTCTGTGTAGCCTCCTCTCTCTTTGTGTATCCTCCTTTCTCCTGTGTGTATCCCCCTTCCCCTGTGTGTATCTTCCTCTCTCCTGTGTGTATCTCCCTCCCTCCTGTGTGTATACTGCACTCTCCTGTTTGTATCTTCCTTGTTCGTGTGTGTATCTCCCTCTTTCCTGTTTGTATCTTTCTTGTTCCTGTGTGTATCCCCCTCTCTCCTGTGTGTATCCTCCTCTCTCCTGTGTGTATTCTCCTCTCTCTTGTTTGTATTCCCCTCTCTCCTGTGTGTATCCCACTCTATTTTGTGTGTATCCCCCACTCCTCTTTGTATCCCCCACTCTCCTGTGTGTATTACCCTGTTTCCTATGTGAATCCAACTATACTGTGTGTATCCCCCTCTCTCCCGTGTGTATGCAACTCTCCTGTGTGTATGCTCCTCTCTCCTGTGTGTATCCTCCTCTCTCCTGTGTGCATTCTCCTCTCTCCCGTGTGTATGCAACTCTCCTGTGTGTATGCTCCTCTCTCCTGTGTGTATCCTCCTCTCTCCTGTGTGCATTCTCCTCTCTCCTGTGTGTGTTTTCCTCTCACCTGCGTGTATCTTCCTATATCCTTTGTGTATCTCTCCTCTTTCCTTTGTTTTCCCCACTCTCCTGTGTGTAACCCCTTTCTCTTCTGTTTGTATTCCCCCTTTCTTTTGTGGTTATTCCCCTCTCTTCTGTGTGTATACCCTCTCTCCTGTTTGTATCCTCCACTCTCCTGTGTGTATCTTCATCTCTCCTGTGTGTACGCCTCTCTCACCTGTGTGTATCCCTCTTTCCTGTGTGTATCCTTCTCTCTCTTTTGTGTATCCCTTTTTCTCCTGTGTGTATCCCTTTTTTCTGTGTGTGCCCCACTCCATTTTGTGTATCCTTCTGTCTTCTCTGTGTATCCTTTTCTCTTTTGTGTGTATCCTCTTTCCTATGTGTATCTTTCTCTCTCCTCTGTATATCTTCCTCTCTCCTGTGTGTATGATCCTTTCTCCTGTGTGTATCCTTTTTCATCCCTCTGCGTATCCCCCCTTTCTCCTGTGTGTATCCCCCTTTTTTCTGTGTGTATCTCCCTCTATTTTGTGTGTATCCCCTCTCAGCTTTGTGTACGCCCCTCACTCTTGTGTGTATCCCCCTCTTCTGTGTGTAGTCTTCTCTCACCTGTGTGTATCCCCCTTTCTCTTGTGTGTATCACCCTCTCCTCTGTGTATACCCCTCTCTTGTGTGTATCCCCCTTTCTCTTGTGTGTATCACCCTCTCCTCTGTGTATACCCCTCTCTTGTGTGTATCCCCAACTCCTCTGTGTATTCTTTTCTCTCCTGTGTATCCTTTTCTGTTTTCTGTGTATCTACCCCATCCTGTGTGTATCCCCATCTTCTTTGTGTATCCTTATCTCTCCTGTGTGTATCCTTCTCTTTCCTGTGTGCATCCTCTTCTGTTTTGTGTGTATCCCCTCTCTCCTGTGTGTATCCTTCTCTATTTTGTGTATCCTCTTCTTTTCTGTGTGTATCCCCCTCTCCTGTGTTTATCCCCCTACTCTCCTGTATGTATCCTCCTCTCTCTTGCGTGTATCCTCTTCTCTCCTGTGTGTATCCTTCTCTCTTCTGTGTGTATCGTCCTCTCTCCTGCGTGTATCCTACTCTCTTCTGTCTGTATTTTCCTCTCTTTTTGTGTACCCTCCTCCTTCCTGTATTTATTTTTCTCCCCCTCTGTGTATGCCCCTCTATCATGTGTGTATGCCTTACTCTCTTGTGTGTATCCCCCCTCTCTCCTGTGTGTATCCTCTTCTCCTGTGTGTATGCCCCTCTGTTCTGTGTGTATCTCCTTCTACTGTATGGATCCCCCTTTCTCCTGTGTGCATCTTCCTCACTTCTGTGTGTATCCCCCTCAGCTGTGTGTATCCCCCTCTCTACTGTGTTTTCCCCTCTCTTTTGTGTATCCTCCACTCTCCTGGGTGTTTCTTCCTCTTTTTTGTGCGTATCCTCCTCCCTGAAGTTTGTATCCTTCTCTCTCCTGTGTGTATTTTCCTCCCCCTGTGTGTTTCCTCCTCTCTCCTGTATTTCCCTTTATCCTGTGTGTATGTCACACTCTCCTCTTTGTATCTCCCTCTCTTCTGTGTGTTTCCCCCTCTCTTCTGGGTGTATCCTTCTATCTTCTGTGGGTATCCTCTTCTCTCTTTTGTGTATCCTCATCTCTCCTGTGTGCATCCCTTTACCTCTGTTTGTATCCCCATTTCTTTTGGATGTATCTCCCTCTCTCCTATGTGTATCCTCCTCTCTCCTGTGTGTATCCTCTTTTCACCTGTGTGTATCCTTCTCTCTCCTGTTTGTATTTATTTCTCTTCTGTGTGTATCCTCCTCTCTGCTCTGTCTATCCTTCTCTCCCCTGTGTGTATTCTCCTCTCTCCTGTGTGTATCTTTCTTTCTTCTCTGCGTATCTTCTTCTCTCCTATGTGTATACCCCTCTCTTCTGTGTATCCCCCTTTCTATTGTGTGTATTCTCCTCTATCGTGTGTGTATCCTCCTCTCTCCTGTGTGTATGCCCCACCCATTTGTATGTATCCTTCTCTTTTGTGTGTATTCTTTCTTTTCTGTGTGTATCTCCCTTTCACCTGTGTGTATCTTCCTCTTTTGTGTGTTCCCCCCTGTCTCTTTTGTGTATGCTCCTCTCTTTTATGTGTTCCCTCCTCTCTCCTGTGTGTATCTTCCTCTATCCTGTGTGTATCCCCCTCCACATGTGTGTATCCCCCACTCTCCTGTGTGTTTCCCCCTCTCTTCCGTGTGTATCCTCCTCTCTCCTGTGTGTATCCTCCTTTCTTTTGTGCTTATCCTCCTCTCTGCTGTTTGTATGCTTCTCTCTCCTGTGTATTTCTTTTTCTCTGTGTGCATCTTCCTCTCTCCAGTGTGTATTTCCCTCCATCCTGTGTGTATGTCGCACTCTCGTTTGTATTTCCCTCTCTCCTGTGTGTATCCTCTTCTCTCTTGTGTGTATCCTCTTCTCTCTTGTGTGTATCCTCTTCTCTCTTGTGTGTATCCTCCTCTCTCCTGTGTGCATCACTTTCCACCTGTGTGTATCCCCACTTATCTTGGGTGTATCCCCCTCTCTCCTGTGTGTATCCTCCTATCTCCTGTGTGTATCTTCCTCTCTTCTGTGTGTATCTTCTTCTCGTCTGTGTGTATACCCCCTCTCTCCTGTGTGTATCCCCCTCTGTATTGTGTGTATTCTCCTCTATCCTGTGTGCATTCTCCTCTTTTCTGTGCGTATCCCCCTTTCACCTGTGTGTATCGCCCTCTCCTGTGTGTATTCCCCTGTCTTTTTTGTGTATGCTCCTCTCTCCTCTGTGTATCTTCCTCTCTCCTGTGTGTATTTCCCTCCACATTTTTGTATCCCCTACTCTCCTGTGTGTTTCCCCCTCTCTCCTGTGTGTATTTTCCTCTCTGCTGTGTGTATCCTCCTTTCATTTGTGTGGATCATCCTCTCTCCTGTGTGTATAGTCCTCTCTTCTGTGTGTATCTTTCTCTCTCCTTGTGTATTCTTCTCTCTCCTCTGTGTATCCTCCTGTCCCTTTTGTGTATCCTTCTCTCTCTTGTGTGTATTTTCTTATCTCTTGTGTGTATCCCCCTCACTCCTGTGTGTATCCCCCTCTCTCCTGTGTGTATCTTTCCTAATCCTGCGTGTATTTTTCTCTCTTCTGTGTGTATTCACCTATCTTCTGTGTGTATCTTCCTCGCCTGTGTGTATCCTCCTCTCTGCTCTGTGTATCCTCCTCTCTCCTGTGTGTATCCTCCACTCTCCTAAGTGTATTCTTTTTATCCTGTGTTTATCCCCCTCTCTTGTGTGTATTCTTCTCTCTTTTGTGTGTATCCTCCTTTCTCCTGTATTTATTCTTCTCCCACTGTGTGTATCCCCCTCACTGCTATGTATATCCCCTTCCCTCCTGTGTTTATGCCCCACACTTCTGTGTGTATCCCCCTCTCTCATGTGTGTTTTCTGGTCTATTTTGTGTGAATACTTCTCTCTCCTGTGTGTATCCCTCTCTCTTTTGTGTATACACCTCTCTCCTGTGTGTATTCCACCGTCTCCAGTGTTTATCCCCCTCGACTTTGTGTATCTCCCTCTCTTTTGTGTGTTTCTTTTCTCTTCTTTGTGTATCTTTTTCTCTGCAGTGTGTAGCCTCATCTCTCCTATGTGTATCCTCCTCTCTTTATTGTGTATTCCCCTCTCTTCTCTGTGTATCCCACCGTCTCCAGTGTTTATCCCCCTCGCCTGTGTGTATCCCCCTTTCTCTAGTGTGTTTCCCCCTCTTCTTTTTGTATCCTCCTCTCTCCTGTGTATATCCTCCTCTCTCCTTTGTATATTTTCCTCTCTTCTGTATGTATCCTCCTCTCTTCTGTGTGTATTCCTCCTCTCTTGTGTGTTTCCCCCTCTAAGTTGTGTATCCTCCTCTCTCCTTTGTGTAGCCTCCTCTCTCCGGTGTGTATCCTCCACTCTCCTGTGTTTATCCCCCTCCTTTCTGTGTGTATGCCGCACTATCCTGTTTGTATCCCCCTTTTTCCTCTGTGTATCCCCCTCTCTCAATTGTGTAGTCTCCTCTCTCCTGTGGGTATGCCCCTCTCTCTTGTGTGTATTGCCCTCTCTCCTGTGTGTATCCTGCTCTCTGCTCTGCGTATCCTCCTCTGTCCTGTGTGTATCCTCCACTCTCCTAAGTGTATCCTGTTTATCCTATGCTTATCCCCCTCTCTTGTGTGTATTCTTCTCTCTTCTGTGTGTATCCTCCTCTCTCCTGTATTTATTCTTCTCCCACTGTGTGTATCCCACTCTCTTCTATGTATATCCCCTTCCCTCCTGTGTTTATGCCCCACTCTCCTGTGTGTATTCTCCTCTCTCCTGTGTGTATCCTCATCTATTATTTGTGTATGCATCTCTCTCCTGTGTGTATCTTCCTCTCCTTTGTGTATCCACCTCTCTCCTGTGTGTATCCCACCGTCTCCAGTGTTTATCCCCCTCGACTTTGTGTATTCCCCTCTCTTGTTTGTTTCCTTCTCTTCTTTGTGTATCTTCCTCTCTACAGTGTGTAGCCTCCTCTCTCCTCTGTGTATCCTCCTTTTTGTGTATCCCCCTCTTTTCTCTGTGTATCCCACCGTCTCCAGTGTTTATCCCTTTCACCTGTGTATATCCTTCTCTCTATAGTGTTTTTCCCCCTCTTCATTTTGTATCCTTCTCTCTCCTGTGTATATCCTTCTCTCTTTTATGTGTAACCTTTTCTATCCTGTGTGTATTTCTTCCTCTCTTTTGTGCATTCTTCTCTCTCCTGTGTGTATCCTCCTCTCTCCTTTGTGTATTCTCCTCTCTTCTGTGTGTATCCTCCTCTCTTCTGTGTATATCCCTCCTCTGTTGTGTGTTTTCCCCTCTTCTTTGTATATCCTCCTCTCTCCTTTGTGTAGCCTCCTCTCTCCTGTGTGTATCCTCCTCTCTCTTGTGTTTATCCCCCTCCCTTCTGTGTATAGGTCGCACTCTCCTGTTTGTATCCTTCTTTTTCCTGTGTGTATCCATCTCTCTCCATTGTGTGGTCTCCTCTCTCCTGTGGGTATGCCCCTCTCTCTTGTGTGTATTTCCCTCTCTCTTGTGTGTCTTTCCCTCTCTCCTGTGTGTATCCAACTCCCTTCTTTGTGTATCTTTGTCTCTTGTGTGTTTCTTTTTTTCTCCTGTATTTCCCTCTCCTGTGTTTATCCCCCTCTCTCCTATGTGTATTTTTCTGTCTCCTGTGTGTATCATTTTCTATTTTGTGTGTATCCTCTTCTATCCTGTGTGTATCTTCCTCTCTACTGTGTTTATCCTTCTCTCCTGCGTGTATTTATCCTTCTCCTGTGTGTATGCTCCTCTCTCCTGTGTGTATGATCCTCTCTCCTGTGTGTATCTCTTTTCATTTTTCTGTTTCCCCCCTTTTTTCTTTGTGTATCCATCCTCTCTCCTGTGTGTATCACCCCTTTCTCCTGTGTGTGTTCTTCTTTCTCCTGTGTTTATCCCCTCTCTCCTGTGCGAATCCTAATCTCTGCTGTGTGTATTCACCTTTCTCCTGTGTGTATGTCTTTCTCTCCTGTATGTATCCTTATCTTCTGTGTGTATTCTCTCCTTTCCTGTGTGAATCCCCCTTTCTCCTGTGTGTATCACCCTCTCCTGTGTGTATGCCCCTCTCTCCTGTGTATTCCCATCTCCTGTTTTTATCCTTTTCTCTCCTGTGTGTATCCTTTTCTCTTTTCCATGTATCCCCCTCTCTCCTGTGTGTATCCCCCTCTCTCCTGTGTGTATTCTCCTTTCTCCTGTGTGTATCTTCTCTCTACTGTGTGTATTTTCCTTTCTCCTCTGTGTATCCCCTTCTCTCCTGTGTGCATCCTCCACTCTTTTGTGTGTATTCCCCTCTCTTCTGTGAGTATCCTCCTCTCTCCTGTGTTTATACTCCTCTCTTCTGTGTGTATCTCCCTATCCTCTGTGTATCCCTCCACTCTCCTGTGTGTATTTTTCTCTCTCTTGCGTGTATCCTTCTCTCCCCTCTGTGTAATCTCCTCGCTCCTGTTTGTATCCTCCTCTTTCCTGCGTTTATCGTCTGCTCTTCTTTCTGTATCCTCCTCTCTTTTTTGTGTACCCTCCTCCCTCCTGTATTTATTTTTCTCCCCCTCTGTGTATCCTTCTCTTTCCTGTGTGTATCCCCCTCCATCCTGTGTGTATGCCCCACTCTCCTGTGTGTATCCCCCTTTCTTCTGTGTGTATCCCCCTTCTCTCCTGTGTGTATCCTCCTATCTTTTGTGTGTATGCTCCTCTTTTGGTTGTGTATCCCCCTCTCCTCTGTGGATCCCCCTTTCTCCTGTGTGCATCCCCACCACTTCTGTGTGTATCCCTCTCGCCTGTGTATATTCCCCTCTCTACTGTGTTTTCCCCCTCTCCTTTGTGTATTCTCCTCTCTCATGTGTGTATTTTCCTCTATCCTGTGCGTATCCTCCTGTCTGCTGTTTGTATCATCCACTCTCCTGTGTGTATTCCCCTCGCCCTGTGTGTATCCCCCTCTCTCCTGTGTGTATCCTCCTCTCTCTTGTGTGTATTCTCCTCTCTCCTGTGTGTATCGCCCTCCCCCTGTATGTGTGCCCATTCTTCCTGTTTGTATCCCACTCTTTTGTCTGTATCTCCCTCTCTCCTGTGTGTATCCTCCTTTCACCTGTGTGTATCCTTTTCTCTCCTGTTTGTATTTTTTTCTCTTTTGTGTGTATTCTCCTCTCTCCTGTGTGTATCCATCTCTCTCCTGTGTGTATCCTCCTCTCTCCTGTGTGTATCTTTCTCTCTTCTGTGTGTAGCTTTTTCTCTTCTGTGTGTATAACCCCTCTCTACCCTGTGTATCTTCCTCTCTCTTGTGTGTATTCTCCTCCATTCTGTGTGTATCCTCCTCTCTTTTGTGTGTATGCCCCTCTCTCCTGTGTGTATAACCCTCATTTCTGTGTATCCTGACTTTCCTGTGTGTATCCCCCATTCTCCTGTGTGTATCTTCCTCTCCTGTATGTATGCCCATGTCTTTTTTGTTTATGCTCCTTTCTCCTATGTGTCTTTTTTCTCTCCTGTGTGTATCTTTTTCCCTCCTGTGTGTATCCCCATCCACATATGTGTATCCCCCACTCTCCTGTGTTTTTATCCCTCTCTCCTGTGTGTATCCTTCTCTCTGCTGTGTGTATCTTTTTTTCATTTGTGTGGATAATCTTTTCTCCTGCATGTATTCTTCTCTCTTCTTTGTGTATCTTTCACTATCTTGTGTGTATTTTTCCTCTCTCCTGTGTGTATCCTCTTGTCTCCTGTGTGTATCCTACTCTCTCCAGTGTGTATTTTCTTATTTCCTTTGTGTATCCCCCTCTCTTCTGTATGTATCCCCCTCTCTCCTGTGTGTATCTTTCTCAATTATGTGTATATCCTTTTCTCTCCTGTGTGTATGTCACTCTCAAACTTGTGCATCCCCCTCTTTTGTGTGCATCATCCTCTCTGCTCTGTGTATCCTCCTTTCTCCTGTGTGTACCCTCCTCTCTCCTTTGTGTATCCTTTTCTATTCTGTGTGTATCTTCCTCTTGTACGTGTATTGTTTTCTCTCCTGTGTGTATCCTCGTCTCTCCTGTGTGTATCTTCCACTCTCCTGTGTGCATCTTCCTTTCTCCTGTGTATCTTCCTCTCTTCTGTGTGTATCCCCCTCTCCTGTGTGTCTCCCTATTTCAAGTGTGTATCCTCTTCTCTTCTGCGTGTATCCTTTTCTCTCCTGTGTGTATCCTCCTCTCTCCTGTGTGAATCCTCTTTTCTCCTGCGTATATCATCCTCTATTCTGTCTGTATCCTCCAGTCTTTTGTGTGTATCCTCCTCTCTCTTGTATTTATTCTTGTCTTCCTGTGTGTATTCTTCTCTCTTGTGTGTATATTACCTTCCCTCCTGTGTTTATGCCCCACTCTCCTGTGTGTATGCCCCCTCTCTCCTGTGTGTATCTTCCTCTATTTTTTGTTTATACCCGTCTCCTGTGTGTATTCTTCTCTTTTTTGTGTATCCCCCTCTCTCCTGTGTGTAACACAGTCTCCTGTGTGTATCCCCCTCGTCTCTGTGTATCCCCCTCTCTTTTGTTTGTTTTCCTCTCTTCTTTGTGTACACTCCTATCTCCTGTGTGTAGCCTTCTCTCTCCTGTGTGTATCCTCCTTTCTCCTGTGTGTATCCCCCTCCCTCTTGTGTGTATGCTGCACTCTCCTGTTTGTATCTTCCTTTCTCCTGTGTGTATCCCCCACTCTCCTTTTTGTATCACACCGTCTCCTGTGTGTAACCCCCTCGCCTGTGTGTATCCCCCTCGCCTGTGTGTATCCTCCTCTCTCTTGTGTGTTACCCTCTCTTCTTTGTGTATACTCATCTCTCCTGTGTGTATACTTTTGTCTCCTGTGTGTATCCTCCTCTCTTCTGTTTGTATTTTTCTCCCTTTTGTGTGTATGCCACACTCTCCTATTTGCATCCCCCTTTCTCCTGTGTGTATCCCCCTCTCTCCTTTGTGTATTCTCATCTCTCCTGTATTTATGCCCTCTCTGTTGTTTGCATTCCCCTCTTTCCTGTGTGTATCACCCTCTGTCCTTTGTGTATTACCTTGTCTCTTGTGTGTACCCAACTCTCCTCTGTTTATCTTCCTCTCTCCTTTGTGTATGCCTTTCTTCTCTGTGTTTCCTTCTCTCTCCTGTGGGTATCCATTTCTCTCGTGGGTATCTTTCTCTCTTCTGTGTGTATCCTCCTCTGTCTTGTGTGTATTCTTCTCTATCCTGTGTGTATTTTCCTCTCTCCTTTGTTTATCTTTCTCTCTCCTGTGTGTAATCCTCCTCTCGTTTTTGTGTTTCCCCACTCTCTCCTGTGTGTAACCCCTTTCTCTGCTGTGTGTATCCCCCATTTCTTCTGTGTGTATTTCCCTCTCTTCCGTGTGTATTCTCTCTCTCCTGTTTGTATCCCCCTCTCTTGTGTGTATCCTCCTCTCTCCTGTGTTTATCGCCCTTTCTCCTGTGTGTATTTCACTTTCCTCTCTGTATGCCCCACTCTACTTTGTGTATTTTCCTCCCCTGTGTGTATTCTACTTTCTCCTGTGTGTATCTTTTTCTCTCCTGTGTGTACTTCTTTTTCTCCTGTGTGTATCACACCTCTCCCTTTTTGCATCTTCCTCTCTCCTGTGTGTATCCTTCTGTCTCCGGTGTGTATCCTTCTCTCTTTTGTGTGTATCCTCCTCTCTTTTGTGTGTACCTTCCTCTCTTCTGTGTGTATCACCCCTCTCCTGTGTGTATCCTTCTCTCTCCTGTGTGTATCCCTCTGTCTCCAGTGTGTATTTTTCTCTCTTCTGTGTGTATCTTCCTCTCTCCTGTGTGTATTCTCTTCTCTCCTCTGTGTATTCTATTATCTCCTGTGTATATCCCTCTTCTATCCTGTGTGTATTCCCGCTCTCTCCTGTGTGTATCCCTTTCTCTCCTGTGTGTACCTTCCCTTTTCCTGTGTGCATTTCCCTCTCCTGTGTTTCTCAACCCTCTCTCCTGTATGTATCCTTCTCTCTCCTGCGTGTATCCTCCTCTCTTTTGTGTGCATCCTCCTCTCTCCTGCGTGTATCTTCCTCTCTTCTGTCTGTATTCTCATTCCTTTTACGTGTATTTTCCTCCCTCCTGTATTTATCATTCTTTCCCTGTGTGTACCAACCCTCTCCTGTTTGTATCTTTCTTCATCCTGTGTCTATGCCCCACTCTCCTGTGGGTATCCTACTCTCTCCTGTGTGTATCCTGCCTCTCTGCTTTGTGTATCCTCCTCTTTTTTGTGTGTACTTTTTTCTACTGTGTGTATCTCCCACTCCTGTGTGTATCCCCTTCTCTTCTGTGTGCATTTCCCCCACTTCTTTGTGTACCCCCCTCGCCTGTGTACATCTCCCTCTCTACTGTGTGTTTCCTTCTGTTCTTTGTGAATCCTCCTCTCTCCTGTGTGTATCCTCCTCTCTCCTGTGTGTATTTTCCTTCTTCTGTGTGTATCCTTCTTTCTCCTGTGTGTATCCCCCTCCCTCCTGTGTGTATTGTGCACTTTCCTGTTTGTATCCCTTTCTCTCCTGTGTGTATCTCCCTCTCTCCTGTGTGTATTTTCTTCTCTCGTGTGTCTATGGCCCTCTGTCTTGTGTGTATTCTCCTTTTTCCTGTATGTATCCTCCTCTCTCCTCTCTGTACCCCCATCTCCTGTGTGTATCCCCGTCTCTTTTGTGTGTATTATCCTGTCTCCTGTGTGTATCCAAATCTCTTGTTTGTATCCTTTCTCTCCTGTGTGTATGCCCCTCTCCTGTGTGTATAATCCTTTCTCCTGTGTGTATCCTTCTGTCTCACTTGTGTATCCTCTTCTCACTTGTGTGTATCCTCCTCTTTCCTGTGTGCATCCTTCTTTCTCCTGTGTGTATTTTCTACTCTCTTGTGTGTATCTTCCTTTCTCCTGTGTGTATCCCTCCTCTCTCCTTTGTGTTTGTCCCCTCTCTCCTGTGTGTAATTTCTTTATCTCTTATGTGTATTCCCCCTTTCTCCTGTGTGTATCTTCCTCCCTTTTGTGTGTATGCCCCTCTCTGCTGTGTGTATTCCCCTCTTCTGTGTGTATCCTTTTCTCTCTTGTGTGTATCATTTTTTCTCCTGTGAGTATCCTTTTTTCCTGTGTGCATGCCCCTCTCTACTTTGTGTATCCCCCTCTCCTGTGTGTATTCTTTTTTCTCCTGTGTGTATTTTCCTCTCTTCTGCGTGTATATTCGTTTATCCTGTGTGTATCCCTCCTCTCTCCTGTGTGTTTTTTCTCTCTCTCCTGTGTGTAACCGCTTTTTCTCCTGTGTGTATCCTTCCTGTCTTCTGTGTGTATCAACCTTTCTCCTGTGTGTATCCCCCCTCGCCTGTTTGTATTTTTTTCTCTCATGTGTGTATCATTTTCTCTCCTGTGTGTATTCCCATCTCCTGTGTGTATTCTCCCTCTCCTGTGTGTATCCCCTTTTTTCTGTTTGTATCCCCTTTCCTGTGTGCATTATTTTTCTGCTTTGTGTATCGCCCTCTTTTGTGTGCATTCTCCTTTCTACTTTTTGTATCTTCCTCTCCTTTGTGTATCCTACTATTTCCTGCGTGGTTTCTTTTCTCTCCTGTGTGTATTCCCCTTTCTCCTGTGTGTATCACCAATCTCCTGTGTGTATCCCACTCTCTCCTGTGTGTATCCTTCTCTCATTTGTGTATATCTTTCTTTATCTGCTGTGTACACTTTTTTCTCCTGTGTGTATCACCTCTCTCCTGTGTGTATTCTTCTCTCTCCTGTGTGTATCCTTCTGTCTTATGTGTGTATCCTTCTCTATTTTGTGTGTATTTTTCTCTGTCCTTTGTGTATTCTTTTTCCTGTATCTTCCTCTCTCCTCTGTGTATCCTGCTCTCTCCTATGTGTATTCTCCTCTCTCCCTTGTGTATTCTTCCTCTCTCTTTGATGTATCCCCATTCTCTCTTGTGTGTATCTCCCCTCTCTCCGTGTGTATTCCCCCTCTCCTATTTGTATCCTCCACTCTTCTGTGGGTATTTCCTCTCTCCTCTGTGTATTCTCCTCTCTGCTATGTGCATCCTTTTCTCTTCTGTGTGTACGCCCCTCTCTCCTGTGTGTATTCCCTTCTCCTGTGTGTATTCTTCTCTCTTTTGTGTGTATCCCCCTTTCTCTTGTGTGTATTCCCCTCTTCTGTGTGTTTCCTTTTCTCTTCTGTGTGTATCCTTCTCCCTTTTTGATATATCACCATCTCTCCTGTGTGTATCCCCCTCTTTTTTGTGTATCCTCTTTTCTCCTTTGTGTATCTTTCTCTCTTCTCTGTGTACCCTGCACTTTTCTGTGTGTATCACCCACCTTGTGTGTTTATCACCCTCTCTCCTGTGTTTATCCCCCTATTTTTTGTGTGTATCCTCCTCTCACCTGTGTATATCCTCCTCTCTCTTTTGTTTATACTCCTCTCACCTGTTTGTATCCTCCTCTCTTCTGTTTGTATCTTCCACTCCTGTGTGTCTTCCCCCTATCCACTGTGTATCCTCGTCTCTCCTGCGTGTATCCTCCTCTCTTCCTTGTGCATCCTTTTCTCTCTTGTGTGATTTTTTCTCTCTAATGCGTGTATTTTCCTCTCTTCTTTCTCTGTCGTATTCTATTTTGTGTGTATCCTCCTCCCTCCTGTCATTATTCTTCTCCCACTGTGGGTATCCCCCTTTTTCCTGTGTGCATACCCCTCTCTTCTATGTGTATGCCCCACTCTCTTGTGTGTATCCCCTCTCTCCTGTGTGTATCCATCCGCTCTTCTGTGTTTACCCTCCTCTCTCCTCTGTGTATGCCCCTCTGTCCTGTGTGTATTTCTTCTCCTGTGTGTATCCCACTCTTTCCTGTGTGTATACTCCACTCTGCTGTGTTTATCCTCACCTCTTTTGCGTTTATCTTCCTCATTCCTGTGTGTATCCTCTTTTCTCCGTGTTTATCCTCCTTTTTTTGTGTGTGTATATTTCTCTCTCTTGTGTGTATTCACCTCTATCCTCTTTGTATCATTTTCTCTTCTGTGTGTATCCTCCTCTCTCCTGTGTGTATCTTTTCTCTTTCCTGTGTGTATGCCCTTCTCTCTTTTGTGTATTCCCCTCACCTGTGTGTATACCCCTTTCTCCTGTGTGTATTCTTCTCTCTCCTGTGTGTATCACCCTCTCTATTGTGTGAATTCCCCTCATTCTGTGCATAACCTTCTTTGTCCTGTGTGTAACGCCCTCTCTCTTCTGTGTATTCCCCTCTCTCCTGTGTGGATCTTCATCTCTCCTGTCTGTATCCCCCTATTCTCTGTGAATCCTTCTCTCTACTGTGTGTATTCACCTCTCCTTTGTGTATCCCCTTCTCTATTGCGTGTATTTCCCTGTCTCCTCTATGTATCCAACACTCCTGTGAGAATCTCCCTCTCTCCTGTGTATATGTCCCTTTTCTCTGTGTATACTCCTCTCTCCTGTGTGTATCCTTTGCTCTCCTGTGTGTATCCTCCTCTCTTTTGTGTGTATCCTCCAATCTCCTGCATGTATCCTCCACTCTTCTATCTGTATCCTCCTCTCTTTTGTGTGCATCCTTCTCTCTTTTGTATTTATCCTATTCCCTCTGTGTGTTTCCTTCTCTCTCCTGTGTGTATTCTCCTCCCTACTGTGTGTATCCTTCTATCTCCTGTGTGTATCTTCCTATTTCCTGTGTGTATTCTCCTCTCTCCTGTGTGTATCCCCCTCTCTCCTGTTTGTATCCCCATATCTTTTGTGTATCCCCCTCTCTCCTGTGTGTATTTTCCTGTCTTCTGTATGTATCCAACGCTCCTGTGTGTATCCCCCTCTCTCTTTTGTGTATGCCCCTCTCCTGCGTGTATTCTTTTATCTCTTGTGGGTATCCTCCTCTTTTGTGAGTATCCTTCTTTCTACTGTGTTTATCCCTCCTGTGTGTTTTTCCCTTCTCTCCTGTGTGTAACACCTTTCTTTCCTGTGTGTATTCCCATTTCCTCCTGTGTGTATCCCCTCTATTGTGTGTATCCCCTCTCTCCTGTTTGTTTCCTCCTTTCTCCTGTGTGTATCCTTTTCTCTCCTGTGTTTATGCCATTTTCTCCCGTGTGCATCACGCTTTCCTGTGTGTATACTTTTCTCTCCTGTGTTTATCCCCCTTTCTTTTTTGTTTATCACCCTTTTATGTGTCTATGTCTTTCTCTCCTGTGTGTGTCCTTTCTCCTGTGTATATACCTCTCTTCTCTGTCTGTATCCCCTTATCCTGCGTGTATCATTTTCTCTGCTGTGTGTATCCCCCCTCTCCTGTGTGTACCCTCCTCTCTCCTGTGTGTATCACCCCTCTCCTTTGTGTATCCCCCACTAACCTGTGTATTGTTATGTCTCCTGTGTGTATTATTTCCTCTTTTGTGTGTATTTCTCTCTTTCCTGTGTATCCTCCTCTCTCCTGTGTGTATTCTTTCTCTCCCGTGTGTATTCTTTTCTCTGCTTTGTGTACGCCCCTCTTTTTGGGTGTGTATCCCTCTCCTGTGTGTATCCATTTCTCTTCTGTGTATATTCCCTTTTCTTCTGTGTGTATCCCCCTCTCCTGTGTGTATGCCCCCCTTTCCTGTGATTATCCCACTCTCCTGTGTGTATCCTCCTCTCTCCTGTGTGTATCCTTTTATCTCATTGGTGTGTCCCCCTCTTTCCTGTGTGTATCCTCCTCTCCTTTGTGTATCTTTCTGACTTCTGTTTGTATCCCCTTTCTCCTATGTGTTCCCTTTTTTCTCCTGTGTGTATACCCCTCTTATGTGTGTATCCTTTTCTCTTTTTGTATGTATTTCTCTCTCTCTCCTGTGTGTATCTTCCTCTCTTTTCTGTGTATCCTCCACTTTTCTGTGTGTATCCTCCTCTCTCTTAATCGTATCCTTCTCTCTCCTGTGTGTATCCTCCTCTCTGCTGCGTGTATCCTTCTTTCTCCTGTGTGTCTCCTCCTCTCTCCTGTATGTATCCTTTTCTCTCCTGTGTGCATTCTCCTTTCTACTGTGTGTATCATTTTCTCTCCTGTGTGTATCCTTCTCTCTTCTGTGGGTATCAATTCTCTCTCCTGTGTGTATCCCTTCTCTCTCCTGTGTGTATCCCCCTTTCTCCTTTGTGTATCTCCTCTCTCCTGTTTGTATCCTCCTCTCTGCTGTGTGTATCCTCCTTTCTCCTGTGTCTACACCCCTTTCTCCTGGGTGTATTTCTTACTCCTGTGTGTATGCCGCTCTCTCCTGTGTGTATCCCCCTCTCCTGTGTTTATTCTCCTCTCTCCTGTGTGTATCCTACTCTCTCCTCTGTTTATTCCCTACTCTCCTGTGTGTATCCCTTTTTCCTTTTTGTATCCTCATCTCTCCTGTTTGTACCCCCTTTCTCCTGTGTGTACCCTCCACTGTCCTATGTGTATCACCACTCTCCGTGTGTATTTCCCTCTCTCCTGTGTGTATTCCCCTCTCTCTTGTGTGTATCCTCCTCTTTTCTGCGTGTATTTTCCTCTCTCTTGCGTAAATTCTCCTCTCTGCTGTGTGTATGTCCCATTTATCTGTGTATCCTCCTCTCTGCTGTTTGCATTCCCTTCTCTCCTCTGTGGATCTTCCTCACTCCTGTGTGTATACCCTTTCTCCTGTGTGTATCCTCCTCTCTGTTGTGTGTATACTCCTTTCTCCTGTGTGTATCCGTCTCTCTCATGTATGTATACTTTTTTCTCCTTTGTGAAGCCTAATCTCTCCTGTGTGTATCACCCCTCTCCTGTGTGTATTCTTCTCTCTCCTGTGTGTATCCTTCTGTCTACCTTGGGTATCCTTCCCTCATTTGTGTGTATCCTCCTCTCTCCTGTGTGTATTATCTTCTTTCCTGTGTGTATCCTTTTCACTCCTGTGTGTATTCCCCTCTCCTGTGTGTATACTTCTCTAACCAGTGTGTATCCTCCTTTCTTTTGTGTGTATCCTCCTCTCTTCTGTGTGTGTCTCTTTTCTCTCCTGTGTGAATCACCACTCTCTCCTGTGTGTATCCACCCTCTCTCCTGTGTGTATCTTCCCTCTCTCCAGTTTGTATCTTCCTCTCTTTTGTGTGTATCTTTTCTCTCCTGTGTGTATCCTCTTCTTTCCTGTGTGTACGCCCCACTCTCCTGTGTGTATCTTCCTGTCCTGTGTGTATCCTCCTCTCTTTTGTGTGTATTTTTCTTTCTCTTGTGTGTATCCCCCTCTCCTGTGTTTATGGTTTTCTTTTCTGTGTGTATTCCCCCTCCTGTGTGTATCTTCCTCTCGCCTTTGTGTATCCTTCTCTCTCCTCGGTGTATCCCTCTCTCTCCTGTTTGTATCCCCCTCTCCTTTGTGTATCCTGCTTTCTCCTTTGTGTATTCTACTTTCTACTGTGTGTACCCTCCTCTCTCCTGTGTGTATCAAGCCACTACTGTGTGTATCCTCCTCTCTCCTGTGTATAGTTTCCCCCTCTTTTGTGTGTATCCTCCTCTCTCCTGCGTGTATCCTCCCCTCTCCTTTGTTTATCCTCCTCTCTTCTGTGTATTCTCCAATTTTCTGCGGGTATCCTCCTCTCTTCTATCTGTATCCTTCTCTTTTTGGTGTGTATCTTCCTCTCTTTTGCATTTATCATTTTTCCTCTGTGTGTATTCTTCTCTCTCCTGTGTGTATTCCTGTTTCTCCTTTGTGTATGCTTCACTCTCCTGTGTGTATCCCCCTCTCTATTTTATGTATTCACCCTCTCTCTCGTGTGTATCTTCCTCTCTCCTGTGTGTCAGCTCTTGTTTCCTGTTTGTGTCCCCCTCTCCTGTGTGTATTCCCCTCTCTCCTGTGTGTATACCCCCTCTTTTGTGTTTATCTTTTCCGCCTGTGTGTATCCCCCTCTCTCTCGTGTGTTTTCCCTCTTTTTCGTGTATCCTCCTTTGTCCTGTGTGTATCCTCCTGTCTTCTGTGTGTATCCTCCTTTCTCCTGTGTTTATTTTCCTCCCTTTGTTAGTATCTTTCTCTTCTTTGTGTGTATCCCCCACTCTCCTGTGTGTATCCTCCTCTCTTTTCTGTGTATTCTCCTCTCGCCTGTGTGTACCTTTCTCTCTCTTGTGTGTATTCTTCTCTCGCCTGACTGTATCATTCTCTCTCCTGTGTTTATCCCCCTCTATCTTCTGTTTACCCTCCTCTCTCCTGCGTGTATCGTCCTTTCCCCTGTGTGTCTCCTCCTCTCTTTTGTTTGCATCCTCCTCTCTCCTGTGTGTATCCCCCTCTCCTGTGTGCATCCTCCTCTTTCCTGTGGGTATCCCTTATCTCTCCTGTGCGTATCCCTCCTTTCTACTGTATGTAACACCCTCCATCCTGTGCGTATCCCCTTCTCTCCTTTGTGTATCTACTCTCTCCTGTGTGTATCTTCCTCTCTGCTGTGTGTATCCTGCTTCCTACTGTGTCCACGTTCCTCTCTTCTGTGTGTATCCCCTTCTCCTGTGTGTTTTCTCCTCTTTCCGGGGTTTATCCATTTTTCTCCTGTGTGTATTTTCCTCTTTTTTGTGTAAGCCCCTCTCTCCTGTGTGTATCTCCCTCTCCTGTGTTTATCCTCCACTCTTCATGGTGTATCCTCCTCTCTCTTCTGTTTATTCCCTACTCTCCTGTGTGTATCCCTTTTTCCTTTGTGTATCCTCTTCTCTCCTGTGTGTACCCCCCTCTCCTGTTTGTATCCCCCTCTTTTCTGTGGGTATCCTTCACTCTCCTGTGTGTATCCTCCTCTCTTTTGTGTGTATCCTCTTCTTTCCTGTGTGTATCTTCTTCTCTCCTGTGTGTATACCCCCTGTCTCCTGTGTGTATCCTCCTCTATTTTGTGTGTATCCTGCTCTCTTCTGTGTGTATGCCCCTCTCGCCTGTGTGTATTCCCATCCCCTGTATGTATCCTCCTCTTTTCTGTGTGTATCTTTCTCTTTTTTGTGTATCCCCCTCTTCTGTTTGTATGCTCCTGTCATTTTTGTGTATCCTCCACTGTCCTGTGTTTATCCTCCTCTCTTCTGTGTGTATCCTCCTCTCTCCTGTATTTATCCCCGTCCCCCTGTGTTTATCCCTCTGTCTCCTGTGTGCATCCCTTTCTCTCCTATGTGTATCCTTTCTTCTTTTGTGTGTATCCTCCTCTTTTCTGTGTTTATTCCCCTCTCTCTTGTGTGTATCCTCCTCTATCTTGTGTGTATCCTCCCTTCACTAGTGTGTAGCCTCCTCTCTCTTGTGTGTATTCTTTTTTTTGTGTGTGTATACTCCTCTCTACTGTGTGTATCCCCCTCCCCCTTTGTGTATCTCCCTCTCTACTGTCTGTATTCCACTTTCTCCTGTGTGTATCCTTCTCTCCCCTGTGTGTATCTTCCTTTCAACTCTGTGTATTCTCCTGTCTCCTTTATGTATTCTGCTTTCTCCTGTGTTTATCCCCCCTATCTCCTCTGTGTATCCTCCTTTCTCCTGTGTGCATCTCTTTTGCTCTTGTGTGTATTTCTTTTTTCTGCGTGTATCCCTTTCTCCTTTTTGTATCCACCTCTTTTTTTGTGTGTAACCCCCCTCTTCTTTGTGTATGCCCCACTCTCCTGTGTGTATCCTCCTTTCACCTGCGTGTATTTTTCTCTCCTTTGTGTATCCTCCTCTTTCCTGTGTGTATCCCACTTTCTCCTGTGTATACTTGTTTCTCCCGCGTGTATCCTCCTTTCTCCTTTGTGTATCTTTCTCTAATGTGTGCATCCCCCACTCTCCTGTGTGTATGCCCCTCTCTCTTGTGTGTATTCCCCTGTCTTTTGTGTGTATCCCACTCTCTCCTGTGTATACTCCTTTCTCCTGTGTGTATCTCCCTTTCTCCTGTGTGTATCCCCCTCTTCTGTATGTATCCGCCTATCTCCTGTGTGTATTTCCCTGTCTCCTGCATGTATCCAACGCTTTTGTCTGTACCCCTCTCTCCTGAGTGTATTCTTCTCTCTTCTGTGGGTATCCTTCACCCTCCTGTGTGTATCCTTTTCTCTTTTGTGTGTATCCTTCCCTCTTCTGTTTGTATCCCGCTTTCCCTGTGTGTATCCTTCTCTCTCCTGTGTGTATCCTCTTCTTTCCTGTGTGTATTTTCTTCTCTCCTGTGTGTATCCCCACTGTCTCCTGTGTGTACCCCCTCTCTCCTGTGTGTATCCTTTTCTATTTTCTGTGTATCCTGCTCTATCCTGTGTGTATCCTCCTCTCTCCTGGGTTTATTCCCATCCCCTGTATGTATCCTCCTTTTTTTCTGTGTGTATCTTTCTCTATTGTGTGTATCCCTTTCTCCTGTTTGTATGCTCCTGTCTCCTTTTCGTATCCTCCACTGTCCTGAGTGTATCCTTCTCTCTCCTGTGTGTATCCTCCTCTCTCCTGTATTTATTTCCATCCCCCTGTGTGTATCCCTCTGACTCCTGTGTGTATCCCCCTCTCTCCCATGTGTATCCTTCCCCCTTTGTGTTTATCCTCCTTTCCCTTGTGTGTATTTACCTCGCTTCTGTCGGTATTCTCCTTTCTCTTGTGTGTATCCTCCTCTTTTCTGTGTTTATTCCCCTCTCTCCGCTGTGTATCCTCCTCTCTCTTGTTTGTAACCTCCCTTCACCTGTGTGTATCCTCCTCTCTCTTATGTGTATTCTCTTCTCTCCTGTTAGTATACTCCTCTCATTTGTGTGTATCCCCCTCCCCCAGTTTGTATATTCCTCTCTACTGTCGGTATCCCCATTTCTCCTGTGTGTATCTTTTTCTCTCCTGTGTGTATCTTCCTTTAACCTCTGTGTATCCTCCTGTCTCCTTTATGTATTCTTCTCTCTCCTGTGTTTATCCCCTGCTCTCCTGTGTTTATACCCCCTCTCCTGTGTGTATCCTCCTCTCTCCTGCGTGTATCATCCCCTCTCCTCTGTCTATTCCCCTCTCTTATCCCCCTCTCCTGTGTTTTTCCTCCTCTCTCCTGTGTGTATCCAATCTCTAGTCTGTGTATCCTTCTCTCCTGTGCCTATTTCCCTCTTTTCTGTGTGTATCTCCTTCTCCTGTGTGTATCCTTTCCTCTTCTGTAAGTATCTTCCTCTCTTTTCTGTGTTTCCTCCTCTCTCCAGTTTGTATCCTCCTCACTGCTGTGTGTACTCTTCTACCACTCTGTGTATATGCCTCTCTTTTGTGTGTATCCCCCACCCTCAAGTTTTTGTGCCCCACTCTTCTGTGTGTATCTTTCTTTCTCCTGTTTTTTTTTCTCTTCTGTGCATATCTTCCTCTCTCCTGTGTGTATCCTCCTCTTTACTCTGTGTATCCTTTTTTCTCCTGTGTGCATCTCCCTCGCTCTTGTGTGTATTTCTTTCTTCTGTGTGTATCCCTTTCTCTTTTGTGTATCCACCTCTCTCCTTTGTGTAACTCCCCTCTTCTGTGTGTATGCCCCACTCTCCTGTGTGTATCCTCCTCTCACCTGTGTGTATTTTTCTCTCCTTTGTGTATCCTCCTCTCCTGTGTGTATCCCACTACCTCCTGTGTATACTTTTCTCTCCTACTTGTATCCTCCTCTTTCCTTGGCATATCTTTCTCTCTCCTGTGTGTACCTTTCTCTCTCCTGTGTGTATGCCCCTCTCTCTTGTGTGTATTCCCCTCTCTCCTGTGTGTATCCCACTCTCTCCTGTGTATGCTCCCCTCTCCTGTGTGTATCTCCCTCTTTCCTGTGTTTATCGCCCTCTTCTGTATGTATCCCCCTCTCTACTGTGTGTATTTCCCTGTCTCCTGCATGTATCCAACGCTTTTGTGTGTACCCCCTCTCTTCTGTGTGTATCCCCCACTCCTGTGTGTATCTCCTTCTCTTCTGTGTGTATCTTCCTCTCTCCTTTCTGTATCCTTTTCTCTCCTGTGTGTATCTTCCTCTCTACTGTGTGTATCCCTTCTCTCCTGTGTGTATCCTTCTCTCTTCTGTGTGTATCCTCCTCTTTTCTGTATGTATTTCCCTTTCTCCTGTGTGCATCCCCCGGCTTCTGTGTGTATTTCCCTCTCCTGTGTGTATCCCCCTTTCTCCTCTGTGTATCCCCACTTTTCTGTGTTTACGCCCCTCCCTCCAGTGTGTATCCTCCTATCACAGGTGTGTATTTCTCTCTCCTGTTTCAATCATCTTTAACTGTGAGTATCCTCCTCTCTTCTGTGTGTACCCACTTTCTACTGTGTTTATTTCCATTTTATGTGTGTATGCCCCTTCCCCTGTGTGTATCTCCCTCTCCTGTGTGTATCCTCCTCTCTCCTGTGTGTATCCTTGTCTTTTTTGTGTGTATTCTCCTCTCTCTTTTGTGTATCTTCCTTTCTTCTGTGTGTATCCCCATCTTTTCTGTGTCTACCCTCCTCTCTCCTGTGTGTATTTTCCTTCTCTCCTGTGTGTATTTTCCTTCTCTCCTGTGTGTATCCCCTCTCTCCTGTGTGTATCTCCCTCTCTCCTCTGTGTATCCTCCTCTTTTTTTTGTGTATCGTCTTCTCTCCTGTGTGCATCCCCATCTCTTTTGTGTGTATCCTCCTCTCTACTGTGTGTATCTTTTCTCTCTACTGTGTGTATGCCCCTCTCTCCTTTGTGTATTCCCCTCACCTGTGTGTATACCCCTCTCTCCTGTGTGTGTTCTTCTCTCTCCTGTGTGTATCACCCTCTCTATTGTGTGAATTCCCCTCAATTCTGTGCGTAACCTTCTTAGTTCTGTGTGTAACGCCCTCTCTCTTGTTTATTCCCCTCTCTCCTATGTGAATCTCCATCTCTCCTGTGTGTATTCTCCTCTTCTCTGTGAATCCCCCTATCTCCTGTGTGTATCCACCTCTCCTGTGTGTATCCCGTTCTCTATTGTGTGTATTTCCTTGTCTCCTCTATGTATCCAACGCTCCTGTGAGAATCTCCCTCTCTCCTGTGTATATGCCCCTTTTCTGTGTGTATACTCCTCTCTCCTGTGTGTATCCTCTGATCTTCTGTGTGTATCCTTCTCTCTTTTTTGTGTATCCTCCAATCTCCTGGATGTATCGTCCTCTCTTCTATCTGTATCCTCCTCTTTTTTGTGTGTATACTTCTCTCTTTTGTATTTATCCTATTCCCTCTGTTTGTATCCTCTTCTCTCCTTGTGTATTCCTCTCCTTACTGTGTGTATTCTCCTATCTCCTGTGTGTATTCTTCTCTCTCCTTTGTGTATCCTTCTATCTCCTGTGTGTATTCTCCTCTCTCCTGTTTGTATCCCCTTCTCTCCTGTTTGTATCCCCATATCTTGTGTGTATCCCCCTCTCTCCTGTTTGTATTTCCCTGTCTCCTGTATGTATCCAACGCTCCTGTGTGTATCCCCCTTTCTCTTTTGTGTATGCCCCTCTCCTGTGTGTATTCTTTTATCTCTTGTGTGTATCCTCCTCTCTTTTGTGAGTATCCTTCTCTCTACTGTGTTTATCCCTCCGCTCTTCTGTGTGTTTTCCTCTTCTCTCCTGTGTGTACCACCTGTCTTTCCTGTGTGTATCCCCCCTTTCTCCTGTGTGTATCCCCCTCTCTCCTGTTTGTTTCCTCCTTTCTCCTGTGTGTATCCTTTCCTCTCCTGTGTTTACGCCACTCTCTCCAGTGTATATCACGCTTTCCTGTGTGTATACTTTTCTCTCCTGTGTTTATCCACCTTTCTTTTTTGTTTATCACCCTTTTATGTGTGTATGCCCCTCTCTCCTGTGTATATCCTTTATCCTGTGTGTATCCCTCTCTTCCCTGTGTGTATTTCCTTATTCTGCGTGTATCCTTTTCTCTCCTGTGTGTACCCTCCTCTCTCCTGTGTGTATCACCCCTCTCCTTTGTGTAACCCCCACTACCCTGTGTGTATCCTTATGTCTCCTGTGTGTATCCTTCCCTATTTTGTGTGTATTTTTCTCTCTCCTGTGTATCTTCCTCTCTCCTGTGTGTATCCTCTCTCTCCTGTGTGTATTCTCTTCTCTGCTGTGTGTATGCCTCACTTTTTGTGTGTGTATCCCTCTCCTGTGTGTATCCTTTTCTCTCCTGTGTATATCCCCCTTTCTCCTGTGTGTATCCCCCTCATTTGTGTGTATTCCCCCCTTACTTGTTGTTATCCCCCTCTTCTGTGTGTATTTTCCTCTCTCCTGTGTGTATCCTTTTATCTCATCTGTGTGTCCCCCTCTTTCCTGTGTGTATCTCCTCTCCTTTGTGTATCTTTCTGACTTCTGTTTGTATCCCCTTTCTTCTATGTGTACCCTTCTCTCTCCTATGTGAATCACCCCTCTTCTGTGTGTATCCTATTCTCTCCTGTGTGTATTTCTCTCTCTCCTGTGTGAATCTTCCTCTCTTTTCTCTGTATCCTCCACTCTCCTGTGTGTATCCTCTTCTCTCCTGTTCGTATCCTTCTCTCTCCTGTGTGTATCCTCCTCTCTCCTGCGTGTATCCTTCTTTCTCCTGTGTGTCTCCTCCTCTATCCTGTATGTGTCCTTCTCTCCCCTGTGTGCATTCTTTTCTATACTGTGTGTATCATTTTCTCTCCTGTGTGTATCCTTCTCTCTCCTCTGGGTATCAATTCTCTATCCTGTGTGTATCCCTTCTGCCTCCTGTGTGTATCCCCCTCTCTCCTCTGTGAATCTTCTTTCTCCTGTGTGTATCCTTCTCTCTGCTGTGTGTATCCTCCTTTCTCCTGTTTCTACTTCTCTCTTTCCTGTGTGTATTTCTTTCTCCTTTATGTATGCCACTCTCTCCTGTGTGTATCCCCCTCTCCTGTGTTTATCCTCCTCTCTCCTGTGTGTATCCTACTCTCTCCTCTGTTTATTCTCTACTCTCTTGTGTGTATCCCTTTTTCCTTTGTGTATCCTCTTCTCTTTTGTGTGTACCCCCTCTCTCCTGTGTGTACCCTCCACTGGCCTGTGTGTATCACCACTCTCCGTGTGTATCCCCCCTCTCTCCTGTGTGTTTTCCTCTCTCTCGTGTGTATCCCCCTCTCTCATGTGTGTAGTTTCCTCTCTCCTGCATAAATCCTCCTCTCTGCTGTGTGTATGCCCAACTTCTCTGTGTATTCTCCTCTCTACTGTTTGCATTCCTTTCTCTCCTGTGTGGATCTTCCTTACTTTTGTGTGTATACCCTCTCTCCTATGTGTATCCTCCTCTCTGCTGTGTGTATAGTCCTCTGTCCTGTGTTTATCTGTCTTTCTCTTGTATGTAGTCTCTTTTCTCCTATGTGAACCCTCATCTCTCCTGTGTGTATCACCCCTCTCCTGTGTGTATTCTTCTCTCTCCTGTGTGTATTCTTCTGTCTACCGTGGGTATCCTTCCCTCATTTGTGTGTATCCTCCTCTCTCCTGTGTGTATTTTCTTCTTTCCTGTGTGTATCCTTTTCACTCCTGTGTGTATCCCCCTCTCCTGTGTTATTTTTCTGTAACCACTGTGTATCCTTCTTTCTCCTGTGTGTATCCTTCTCTCTACTTTGTGTATCATTTTTCTCTCCTATGTGTATCACTCCTCTCTCCTGTGTGTATTCACCCTCTCTCCTGTGTGTATCTTCCCTCTCTCCAGTTTGTATCTTCTTCTCTCTTGTTTGTATCCCCTCTCTGCTGTGTGTATCCTCTTCTCTCCTGTGTGTATGCCCCACTCTCCTTTATGTGTCTCCCTGTCCTGTGTGTATCCTTTCCTCTTTTGTGTGTATTTTTCTTTCTCTTGTGTGTATCCCCCTCTCCTATGTTCATGGTCATCTTTTCTGTTTGTATTCCCCCTCCTGTGTGTATCCTCCTCTCGCCTTTGTGTATCCTCTTTCCTCCTAGGTGTGTCCCCCTCTCTCCTGTGTGTATCCCTGTCTTCTTTGTGTATCCTCCTCTCTCCTGTGTGTACTTTACATTCTACTATGTGTACCCATTTCTCTCCAGTGTGTATGACGCCACTCCTGTGTGTATCCTCCTCTCTTCTGTGTATATTTTCCCTCTCTCTTGTGTGTATCCTCCTCTCTCCTGCGTGTATCCTCCCCTCTCCTGTGTTTATCCTCCTCTCTCCTGTGTATTCTCCAATCTCCTTCGTGTATCGTCCTCTCTTCTATCTGTATCCTTCTCTTTTTGGTGTGTATCTTCCTCTCTTTTGTATTTATCCTTTTTTTCTCTGTGTGCATCCCCCTCTCTCCTGTGTGTATTCCCCTTTCTCCTGTGTGTATGCTTCACTCTCCTGTGTGTATTTCCCTCTCTTTTTTAAGTATTCATTCTCTCTCCTGTGTGTAAGCCCCACTTTTCTGTGTGTATCCCCTCTCTCCTGTGTGTATACCCCCTCTTCTGTGTATATCTTTCTCGCCTGTGTGTATCCCCCTCTCTCCTGTGTGTTTCCCCTTTTTTTGCGTATCCTCCTTTCTCCTGTGTGTATCCTCCTCTCTCCTGTGAGTATCCTTTTTTCTACTGTGTTTATTTTCCTCTCTTTGTTAGTATCTCCCTCTTCTTTGTGTGTATCCATCACTCTCCTGTGTGTATCCTTCTCTGTTCTCTGTGTATTCTCCTCTCACCTGTATGTATCTTTTTCTCTTGTGTGTGTATTCTCCTCGCGCCTGCCTGTATTTTTCTCTCTTCTCTGTGTATCCCCCTCTATCCTGTGTATACCCTACTCTCTCATGCGTGTATCGTCCTTTCTCCTGTGTGTCTCCTCCTCTCTTTTTTTGTGCATCCTCCTCTCTCCTGTGTGTATCCCTTTCTCCTGTGTACATTCTCCTCTCTCCTGTGGGTATCCCTTCTCTCGCCTGTGCGTATCCCTCCTTTCTCCCGTGTGTAACACCCTCCATCCTGTGCTTATCCCTTCTCTCTCCTGTGCGTATCCCCTTCTCTCATTTGTGTATCTTCTCTCTCCTGTGTGTATCTTCCTCTCTGCTGTGTATATCCTGTTTTATCCTGTGTCTACGCCCCTCTCTCCTCTGTGTATTTCCTTCTCCTGTGTGTTTCCTCCTCTTTCCTGTGTTTATCCATTTTTCTCCTGTGTGTATCCCATTCTTCTTTGTGTAAGCCCATCTCTCCTGTGTGTATCTCCCTCTCCTGTGTTTATCCTTCTCTCTCCATTGTGTATCCTCCTCTCTCTTATGTCTGTTCCCTATTCTTCTGTGTGTATCCCTTTTTCCTTTGTATATCCTCTTCTCTTCTGTGTGTACCCCGTCTCTCCTGTGTGTATCCCCTCTTTTCTTCCTTCACTCTCCTGTGTGTATCCTTTTCTCTTTTGTGTGTATCCTTCCCTCTTCTGTGTGTATCCCGCTTCTCCTGTGTGTATCCTTCTCTCTCCTGTGTCTATCCCCTTTTTTCCTGTGTGTATCTTCTTCTCTTTTGTGTGTATCGCCCCTGTCTCCTGTGTGTATCCTCTTCTATTTTGTGTTTATCCTGCTCTCTTCTGTGTGTATGCCCCTCTCTTTTGTGTGTATCCCCATCTTCTGTATGTATCCTCCTCTTTTCTGTGTGTATCTTCCTCTTTGTGTGTATTCCCCTCTTCTGTGTGTATGCTCCTGTCTTCTTTGTGTATCCTCCACTGTCCTGTGTGTATCCTCCTCTCTCCTGTGTGTATCCTCCTTTCTCCTGTATTTATCCCCGTTCCCCCTGTGTTTATCCCTCTGTCTCCTGTGTGCATCCCCCTCTCTCCTATGTGTATCCTTCCCTCTTTTGTGTGTATTCTCCTTTCCCCTGTGTCTATCTTCCCCTCTTCTGTGTGTATCTTCCTCTCTCCTGTGTGTATCCTCCTCTTTCCTGTTTGTATCCTCCCTTCACCTGTGTGTATCCTCCTCTCTCTTGTTTGTATTCTCTTCTCTCCTGTGTTTATACTCCTCTCTCCTGTTTGTATCCCCGTCCCCCTGTGTGTATCTCCCTCTCAACTGTCTGTATCCCACTCTCTCCTGTGTGTATCCTTCTCTCTCCTGTGTGTATCTTCCATTCAACTCTGTGTATCCTCCTGTCTCCTTAATGTATTCCTCTCCCTTTTGTGTTTATCCCCCCTCTCTCCTGTGTGTATTTTTTTCTCCTGTATTCATTTCCCTCGCTCTTTTGTGTATTTCTTTCTACTGTGTGTATCCCTTTCTCCTTTGTGTATCGACCTCTCTCCTTTGTGTAACCCCCCTCATCTGTGTGTACGTCCCACACTTCTTTGTGTATCCTTCCCTCTTTTGTGTGCATCCTCCTGTCCCCTGTGTGTATCCTCTTCTTTCCTGTGTTAATCCTCCTCAGTCCTGTGTTTCCCCTTCTCATGTGTGTACCTGTCCCTCTCCAGTGTGTATCCTTCTTGCTTCTGTGTGTATCCTCCTCCCTCCTGTGTGTATCATTTTTCTCTCCTTTGTATATCAACCCTCTCTTTTGTGTGTAATTCCCTTCTCTCCTGTGTGTATCCCCCCTCTCTCCAGTTTTGTGCCCCTTTCTCCTGTGTATGCCTTCTCTTCTATATTTTACCCCATCCATTTTGTGTGTATAATTTCTCTATCCTGTGTGTATATCCCTCTCTCCTCTGTGTATCTCCTCACTGCTGTGTGTATCCTCCTCTTTGCTGTGTGTATCCTTTTTCTCTTGTGTGTACACTTCTCTCTTCTGTGTGTTTCCTCCTGTTCTGTGTGTATTATTCGCTTTCTCGTGTCTATCCTTTTTTCTCCTGTGTGTATCTCCCTCTCCTGTTTGTATGCCTGTGTTTATCCTCCCTCTCTTGTGTGTATCCTCCTCTCTCCTCTGTGTGTCTCCTACTCTCCTGCGTGTATACCCTCTCCTTTGTATCCTTTTTCTTCCTTTGTGTAACCACTGTCTCCTGTGTGTACCCTCTACCCTCCTGTGTGTATCACCCTTGTCCCTTGTTATTTTTTGACCCTTCAAATGAACGACCATATGAAATGGACTAGTGATTATTCTTCACATGTGCAATATTCAAAGTGGTTCTGTGTATTACTCAGCATTACACAGAATTAGAGTTCATATGAAATAAACTCCTGATTAACACCCAGATGTGTATCATTTAGAAAGGCACTTAAGTCATGGCTATCTTAAACAGTGTCCTGATTACTCCATAGAAGATCATTATTCACTGAATCCTTGAATGAGAGTCCATACGAAATAGACACATGACTATTGCTCAATTGTGAATTATTCAATAAGGCATATGGAATAGACTAGTGACTATTCCAACATTGTGTATTACTGACTCAGGCTTTAATTTTGTGGCCATATAAAATGGACTAGTGTCTATTCCAAACGTGTGTATTATTCCCTTAGGCTGTAAATGAGAGACTAATTAAATTACACTCCTAACACTTCCCCAGGTGTGTGTCACTCAGTGAGGCTCTTTTTCTATGACCATATGAAACAGGAGGCTGTCTGTCTCAATTTTATTATTCATTGAATCACTGAATGAATGGCTATATGAAATAGATTGCTGAGTACTTTACATTTGTGCATTTTTCATTGAGGTTACGAGTCAGTGGCTATATTAAAATGGAATCCTGACTAATCCACACGTGCATGTTATCCACTGTGGCTATGTATATGTGTCCAAATCAAATAGACTCCTGGATACTCCACAGTTCTGCATTATTTACCGAGGCTCTGAATGAATATCCATTGAAAATAGACTCCATATTTTTCTCCAGGTGTGTATTATTCAGTGAGCCTCAGAAGATGTGGCCGTACTAATTAGATTTCTTAATATATCAAGGGTCTATCTTATGCACTGAGGCTCTGAATATGTGTCTATATGAAAGACTCTCCTGAATACACCACATTTTTCAATGACACATTGAGTGAGAGGTCAAATGAAAAAGTATCCCGACTATTCCACAGGGGTGCATTATTTAGTGAGTCTCTGAATGAGGAGATACAAATAAATTCTGACTATTTATCCAGGTGTGTACATTTAGTGAGGCTCCCAATGGGTAGCCACAGGAAAGAGACTTCTGACTATTCCACAGGTGTGAATTATTCAGTAATTCTCTCAATGCATGGCCATAAAATATAGACTCCAGACTATATCACAAGTGTGTAATATTCAGTGATGCTGTGAAAGAGGGGCCATATGAAACAGAATTCTAAAGACTCTGCCTTTGCATTATTCACTGATTGTCTGAATGAGTAGCCGTATGACATAGACTCCTCATTATTCTCCATGTGTGCATTATTCCAACACGTTTGGTATGAGTGTCCATAACAAATAGACTCCTGAAACTCCCCCAGGTGTGTATTACTCAGCTTTACACAGAATTAGAGTTCATATGAAATAGACTCCTGACTACCATTCAGGTGTGTGTCATTCGGGAAGGCACTTAATTCATGGCTATCTTAAACAGTGTCCTGATTACTCCATAGAAGTTCATTATTTACTGAAACTCTGAATGAGAGGCCATACAAAATAGACAACTGACTATTTCTCCATTGTGAATTATTTAAAAAGGTTCTAAATGACTATTAGTATGAAATAGAATCCTGATAATTCCCCAGGTGTGTATCATTCAGGGAGGCACAGAATTAGTGGCCATATAAAAAATGCTGGACTATTACCCTGGTGTAAATTATTTACTGAGGATCGAAATGAGTGGCTACATGAAGTAGACTCTTAACTCTTCCCCAGGTGTGTATTATTGAATGAGACTCTGACTAATTGGGCATAAAAAAGAGACTCAGGTGTATTGCCCAGGTGTTCATTACTTACAGAGACTCTGAATGTGTAGGCACTTGAAGTAGACACTTGACTGTTTCTGAGGGTAGTATTATTCACAGAGGCTCAGAAGGAATGGCCATGTGAAAGAGATACCTGCCTTATAAGATATACATGTTATTCACTAAAACACTGAAAGAGTGGCTTAATGAAATAGACCGCATTTTCCTCCAGAGCTACGCATTATTTTTCGACTCTCCAAACGAACCACCATATGAAATAGACTAGTGATTATTCCCCACATGTGCAATATTCGAAGAGGTTCTATATGAGTGTCCATATCAAATAGTCTCCTGACTCTCACACATGTGTGTATCATTCACGAAGCTGCTTTATTTGGTGCTGCCTTCAATAGGGTCCTCCCTCCACCACAGCTGTTTATTACACAATGAAGCTCTGAATGAGAGACCATATGAAATAGACTCCTTGCTATTGCCCCATTGTGCATTATTCGGTAATGCTGTGATTGAGTGGCCATATGATTTGGACTCTGACTATTCCCAAGGTGTGTATTTTTCAGTCAGTTTCTGAACGAGTGACCATATAAAATAGACTCCCGACTCTGTCCTCTTGACTATTTCTCAGCTCTGCATTTTCCACTGAGTTGCTGGGTGAACAGGCATATCAAATAGTCTCCAACAATTCTCTAGGTGTGTATTATTCAGTGAGTCTCTTAATAAGTGGCTATATATAATAGAATCCTGAGTATTTTTCAGATATATATGATTCTTCATTGAGGAACTGAATAAGTGGCCATGTCAAGTATGCTCCTGACATTTCCATACGTCTTTATTATTCTGTGAGGCTCTTGATTTGTGGCCATATAATAGAGACTCCTATATACTACTCAGGCGTGGGTTTTTACATTTGGCTGTAAATGAGTAGCTATACGACACAGAATCCTGACTTTCCCAAGGTGTCTGTTATTCAGTTAGACTCTGAGTATGTGGTTGTATGAAACAGAATTCTGACAACAATACAGGTGTTCTTTACTCAATGAACGTTTTAAGAAATGCCACATGTAATAGCATCCAGAGTATTCCTAAGGTATTTATTATTCACTGAGGCTCTGAAACTTTGGCCATATGAAATTGTTTCCTGACTATTATTGACTCTGACTCTAAATATTTGGGCATATATAATAGACTAGTGACTATTCCAAAGTTGTGTATTACTGACTCAGGCTTTGATTTAGTGGCCATGTAAAACAGACTAGTGTCTTTTCCACACGTGTGCATTATTCTCTTAGGCTGTAAATGTGAGGCGTTGTAAAGTACACTCCTAACACTTCCCCAGGTGTGTGTCACTCAGTGAAACTCTTTTTGTATGACCATATAAAACAGGAGGCTGTCTGTCTCAAATTTTTTTTATTATTCAGTGAATCTGTGAATTAGTGGTTATATGAAATAAACTGCTGAGTACTTTACATTTGTGCATTATTCATTGAGGTTACGAGTCAATGGCCATATAAAATGGAATTTTGATTAATCCACAGGTGCATATTATTCACTGAGGCTATGAATGTGTGTCCAAATTAAATAGACTCCTGACTACTCCACAGGTCTGCATTATTTACCGAGGCTCTGAATGAATGTCTATCGAAAATAGACTCCAAATTATTCTCCAGGTGTGTATTATTCAGTGGGCCTCAGAATATGTGATCATAATAATTAGATTTTTTACTATATCAAGGATCTGTCTTATGCACTGAGGCTCTGAATATGTGTCTACATGAAAGAGTATCCTGATTACACCACATTATTCAGTGACACTCCGAATTAGAGGCCACGTGAAAACGTCTCCTATTCCACAGGTGTGCATTATTTAGTAAGACTCTGAATCAGGGGATAAAAGTAAATCCTGACTATTTCTCCAGGTCTGTACACTTAGTGATGCTATTAAGGTGTGGCCATAGGTAAGAGACTTCTGACTATTCCCCAGGTGTGCATTATGTAGTAATTCTCTGAATGAGTGGCCAGAAAAAATTGACTCCAGACTATATCACAAGGGTGGAATATTCAGTGAGGCAGTGAAAGAGGGGCCATATTAAACAGACTTCTAACTACGCCACATGTGCATTATACACAGTTTGTCTGAATGAGTAGCCGTAGGACATAGACCCCTAATTATTATCCATGTGTGCATTAATCAAACAGTCTCTGTTTGAGTGTCCATACCAAATAGACTCCTGACACTGCCCCAGGTGTGTATTACTCAGCGATATACAAAATTAGAGTTCATATGAAATAGACTCCTGACTATCACACGGGTGTGTATCATTCAGCAAGGCACTTAATTCGTGACTATGTTAAACAGAGTCTTGATAACTCCATAGAAGTTTACTATTCACTGAAACTTTTAATGATAGACCATATAAAATAGACACCTGACTATTGCTCCATTGTGAATTTTTCAATAAGTTTCTAAATGAGTGGTAGTATCAAATAGAATCCTGAGGATTCTTCAGATGTATATCACTCACGGAGGCACAAAATGAGTGGGCATATAAAAAATGCTCGACTATTATCCTGGTGTGCATTATTAACTGAGGCTCTAAATGAGTGGCTACATGAAGTAGACTCTTAAATCTTTCTTTGTTGTGTATTATTGAATGAGTCTCTGACTAAGTAGGTATGAAAAAGAGACTCAGATATATTGCCCAGGTGTTCATTGCGTACAGAGACTTTGAATGTGTAGCCATTTGAAGTAGACCCTTGACGATTTTTGAGTGGAGTATTCTTCACAGAGCCCTGAACGAGTGGCCATGTGAAAGAGATTCCTGACTTATCAGATATAAATATTATTCACTAAAACACTGAAAGAGTGGCCTTTTGAAATAGAACCAATTTAACTCAACAGGTGTGCCTTATATTTTGATTCTCCAAACTAATCAACATATGAAACAGACAAGTGATTATTCCCCACATGTGCAGTATTCGAAAAGGTTCTGTATGAGTGTCTATGTCAAAAAGTCTCCTGACTCTGACACATGTGTGTATCATTCAAGGAGCTGTTTAATTTGGGCCTAACTGAAATAAAGTCCTGACTACTCCACAGCTGTTTATTATGCACTGAAGCTCTGAATGACAGGCCATATAAAACGGACTCCTTACGATTGCCCCATTGTGCATTATTCGGTAATGCTGTGATTGAGTGTCCATATGACTTGCACTCTGACAATTTCCATGGTGTGTATTCTTCAGTGAGATTCTGAAGGAGTGACCACATTAAATAAAACCTTGACTCTATCCTCTTGACTATTTTTCAGTTCTGCATTGTCCACTAAGTCGCTGGGAAAAGAGTCATATCAAATAGTCTCCTGACTATTCCTTACCTGTGCATTATTCAGTGAGTCTCTGAATCAGTGGCTATATATAGTATAATCCTTAGTATTTTCCAGATGTATATGATTCCTCACTGAAGTTCTGAATAAGTGGCCATGTGAAATACACTCCTAACGTTTTCATAGATCTGTATTATTCTCTGAAGCTCTGAATGTGTGGCCATAAAATAGAGCCTCCTGAATGCTCCTTAGGCATGCGTTTTTACATTCGGCTCTAAATTAGTGGCTATACAAAATAGAATTTTAACTTTTCCCAAGGTGTATGTTATTCAGTTAGGCTCTAAATATGTGGCTATACGAAATAGAATTCTGACTACAATAGAGGTGTTTCTTATTCAAGGAATATCTGAAAATGATGCCACATGTAATAGCATCCTGAATATATCCCAGGTATGTATTATTCACTGAGGCTCTGAAACTTTGGCCATATGAAATTGTTTTCTGACTTGTCCACAGAGATGTATTATTGACTTTGATTCTAAATATTTCTGCTGTAAAATAGACAAGTGATTATTTCAAAGTTGTGTATTACTCACTCTGGGTTTGATTTTGTGGTCATATAAAATAGTCTAATATCTATTCCACACGTGTGCATTATTCCCTGAGGCTGTAAATGAAAGGCTATACAAAGTAGACTCCTAACACTTCCCTAGGTGTGCCTTACTCAGTGAGGCTCATTTTCTGTGACCATATGAAACAGGATGCTGCTATATTAAATATTTGTATTATTTAGTGAATCTCCAAATGAGTGTCTATATAAAATAGACTGCTGAGTACTTTATATTTCCGCATTTTTCACTGAGGTTATTAGTCAGTGGCCATATAAATGGGAATTCGGACTAACCCACACGTGCATATTATCCACTGAGGCTATGAATGAGTGTCTTAATAAAATAGACTCCTGGCTAATCCACAGGTGTACATTATTTACTGAGGCTCTGAATGAATGTCCATCGAAAATAGACTCCAAATTGTTCTCCAGGTGTGTATTATTCAGTGAGTCTCAGAAGATGTGGCCATATTAATTAGATTCCTTACAACATAAAGGACCTGTTTTATTCACTGTGGCTCTGAATATGTGTTTACATGAAATAGACCCCAGACTACATCACATTATTCAGTGACACTCTGAATTAGAGGCCACATGAAAAAGTCTCCTGACTATTCTAAAGGTGTGCATTATTTAGTGAGACTCTGAATGAGGGGAAAATGGTAAATCCTGACTATTTCCCCAGGTGTGTACACTTAGTGAGGTTCTTAACGAGTGGCCATAGGAAAAAGACTTCCTACTATTCCACAGGTGTGCATTATTTAGTGATTCTCTGAATGGGTGGCCATAAAAAAAGTGACTCCAGACTATATCACAAGTGTGCAATATTCACTGAGGCTGTGAAAGATGGTCCATAAGAATTAGACTTCTAATTAATTTACATGTGCATTATTCACTGGTGGTCTGAATGAGTACCCGTATGGCATAGACTCCTCATTATTATACATGTGTGCATTAATCAAACATGTTCTGTTTGAGTGTCCATACCAAATAGATTCCTAACACTGCTCCAGTGATGTATTATCCAGCAATACACAAAATTAGAGTTCATATGAAATATATGCCAGGCTATTACCCAGGCCTGTATCATTCATCAAGGCACTTAACTCGTGGGCATCTTAAACAGCGTCCTGATTACTCCATAAAAGTTTATTATTCACTGAAACTTTGAGTGATAGACCATATAAAATAGACACCTGACTATTGCTTCATTTTAAATTATTCAATAAGGTGCTAAATATGTGGAACTATCAAACAGAATCCTTAGGATTCTTTAGGTGTATATTACTCAGTGAGGCACAAAATGAGTGGCCATATTAAAAATGTTCGACTGTTACCCTGGTGTGCATTATTCACTGAGGATCTAAATGAGTGGCTACATAAAGTAGCCTCTTTACTCTTCCCCAGGTGTGTATTATTGAATGAGACTCTGAGTAAGTGGGCATAAAAAAGAGACTCAGGTGTATTGCCCATGTGTTCATTACCTACAGAGTCTCTGAATGTGTAGCCATTTAAAGTAGACACTTGACTGTTTTTGAGGGGATTATTTTTCACAGAGGCCCTGAACGAGTGGCCATGTGAGTGAGAGTCCTTACTTTTCAGATATACATATTATTCACTAAAACACTGATAGAGTGGTCTTATGAAATAGAACCCATTTTACTCCACAGGTGTGCATAAGTCTTTGATTCACCAAACAAAACACCATATGAAACAGACAAGTGATTATTCCCCACATGTGCAATGTTCAAATAGGCTTTGATTTTGCGGCCATATAAAATAGACTAGTGTCTATTCCACACGTGTGCATTATTTTCTTATTCTGCAAATTAAAGGCTATATAAAGTGGATTCCTAACATTTCCCCTTGTGTGCCTTTCTCAGTGAGGCTCTTTTTGTTTAACCATATGAAACAGGATGCGGTCTAACTCAAATATTTGTATTATTCAGTGAATCTCTGAATGAGTGCCTATATGAAATAGACTGCTAAGTATTTTACATTTTTGCATTTTTCACTGAGGTTACGAGTCAGTGGCCATATAAAATGAATCCTGAATAATCCAAACGTGCATATTATCCACTGTGGCTATGAATGAGTGTCCTAATAAAATAGACTCCTGGCTACTCCACAGGTGAACATTATTTTCTGAGGCTCTGAATATATGTCCATCGAAAATAGACTCCAAATTATTCCCCAGGTGTGTACAATTCAGTGAGGCTCAGAATGTTTCCATATCAATTAGATTCCTTACTATATCAAGTGTATGTCTTGTTCACTGAAGCTCTGAATATGTGTCTACATAATATAGACTCCTGATTACACCACATTATTCAGTGACACTCCAAATTAGAGGCCACACGAAAAAGTCTCCTGACTATTCCACAGGTGTGCATTATTTAGTGAAATTCTGAATGAGGGGATAATGGTAAATCCTGACTATTTCTCCAGGTGTGTCCACTTAGTGAGGCTCTTAACTAGTGTCCATACGAAAGCGACTTCTGACTATTCCACAGGTGTGCATTATTTAGTGATTCTCTGAATGAGTGGCCATAAAAAAGAGACTCCAGACTATATCACAAGTGTGTAATATTCAGTGAGGCTGTGAAAGAGGGTCCATAAGAATCAGACTTCTAATTACTTGTGCATTATTCAGAGTTTGTCTGCATGAGTATCCATATGAAATAGACTCCACATTGTTATCCATGTGTGCATTAATCAAACAGGCTCTGTTTGAGTGTCCATAAAGAGTAGACTACTAACGCTGCACCAGATGTGTATTACTCAGTGATACACAGAATTAGAGTACATATGAAATAGACTCCTGACTATCACACAGGTGCATATCATTCAGCAAGGCACTTAATTCGTGGCTATGTTAAACAGCGTCCTGATTATTCCATAGAAGTTTACTATTCACTGAAATTTGAATGATAGACCATATAAAATAGACACCTGACTATTGCTCCATTGTAAACTATTCAATAAGGTTCTAAATGAGAGGTAGTATCAAATAGAATCCTGAGGATTCTTCAGGTGTATATCACTCAGTGAGGCACAAAATGAGTGGCCATATAAATAATGCTCGACTATTACCCTGGTGTGCATTATTCACTGAGGCTCCAAATGAGTGTCTTCGTGAAGTAGACTCTTAAATCTTTCTTTGTCATGTATTATTGAATGAGTCTCTGATAAAGTGGGTATAAAAAAGAGACTCAGGATATAGAGGCAAGATGGCGTCGTAGAGGTGACTCAGGATTGCAGCTCTCGGTGAAGGCGCAGAGGGTGAGTCCTAGCCGCATTCTCGGATGTTCCTTTTATGCCCACAGAGCGTTGAAAGTCCCAGGTGTGGGAGAGACACGGGACGCTAGCAGCCGGCTAACGCAACCGGCTCCGGCGCGGAACTCACTGGTCTGGGTGCCCTGTTAAACCGGCAATCTGAGATTTGGAAGGGCAGATTGGCATGTCCATCTGATTGAACGGGACTTGGACAATGAGCCAGACCAGGAGTTTCCTGGGAAACGTGATCTGAGCCGGGGTAGTGGGCAGCGGCACGGGAGATCGCACGGATCCCAGTGCCCTATCGGCAGGCTCCTGGGGCGCCAGTGAGAGAGTCGACCTTTCAGCTTGGGGAGAGGAAGAGAGAGAGAGAGAGGACGGACTCTGAGGCAGGGAGCAGGGTGATCGGGCTCGGCAGGTCCCACGCTCACGGGGACAAGCAGGGCGGCGACTGGAGGCGCTTGGGGCTGAGAGTTTTGTTGCCGGCATTTAGGACGGTGCAGCCCGGTCAGGGAGGGGCGTCCACCATTCCTGACAAAGTGCACCCCCACTTAAGTACCGCCCAGGACTGACGCAGCCTGCCGTTGCCGAGGCAACCTGCCATAACAGAGAGAGTCCGCCGGGCCGCAACAGGGCGGACCCGCCTTAGGAGGTCAGAGCCCCGGCAAGCAAATAGTGAATAGACTGCCACCTAGTGGGGCAGGACAGTGCAACAGATACTCATAAAGAAAGCCCCAACTCCCTGAGACAGAGCATCTAAGGGTGAAAAAAAAAAAGAGTGGTGTTTTATGAGTTCTATTGCAGCAGACATAACCTCCCAACAACCCTGAATGAACAACGGAGCTCACAGCTCAGCACTGGAGCTCCTATAAAGCACAGACTGTCTCCTCAAGCAGCTCCCTGACCTCTGTATATCCAAGGAGTCACCCCAGAAAAGGACTAATCAGACTGACATTTGGCTGGCATCATTCTGGAACAAGGGCAGCAGAAAAAGAAACTGATATCATCCCTCACTGTTCTGCAGCTGCTGCAGGTATACCCCAGACAAGCAGGGCCTGGAGTGGACCTCAGCACTCATACAGCAAAGAGGATAGATCATTAGAGGGAAAACTAAGTAACAGAAATACTTCATCATCAACAATCTCAGTGTCCACACAGAGACCCAATTGAAAAATCAGCCACTACTAAGACAACAGGCGGATAAATCCATAAAGATGGGAAGAAACCAGCGCAAAAAGGAGGAAAGCACCCGAAACCAAAACACCTCACCTCCAAAAAAGGACCAAAACTCCTCACCAGCAAGGGAACAAAGCTGGACGGAGAATGAATGTGACGAAATGACGGAATCAGACTTCAGAAACTGGATAATGAGAAACTTCAGTGAGCTAAAGGAACATGTTCTAAACCAGTGCAAAGAAACTAAGAACCTTGAAAAAAGATTTGAAAAAAGATTCGAGGAATTGATAACAAGAATGGACAACTTAGAGAGGAATATGAATGAATTGAAGGAGCTGAAAAACTCAACACGAGAACTTCGCGAAGCATGCACAAGTTTCAACAGCCGAATTGACCAAGCAGAAGAAAGAATATCAGAAGTTGAAGATCAACTCAATGAAATAAAACGAGAAACCAAGATTAAAGAAAAAAGCACAAAAAGGAATGAACAAAATCTCCAAGAAATGTGGGACTATGTGAAGAGACCCAACCTACGTTTGATAGGTGTACCAGAATGTGATGAAGAGAATGAATCCAAGCTGGAAAACACTCTTCAGGATATTATCCAGGAAAATTTCCCCAACCTAGCAAGACAGGTCAATACTCAACTCCAGGAAATACAGAGAACACCACAAAGATACTCTGCAAGAAGAGCAACCCCAAGGCACATAATCGTCAGATTCACCAGGGTTGAAACGAAGGAGAAAATACTAAGGGCAGCCAGAGAGAAAGGTCGGGTCACCCACAAAGGGAAGCCCATCAAACTCACAGCAGATCTCTCAGCAGAGACTCTACAAGCCAGAAGAGAGTGGGGGCCAATATTCAACATCCTTAAAGAAAAGAGCTTTCAACCCAGAATTTCATATCCAGCCAAACTGAGCTTCATAAGTGAAGGAAAAATAAAATCCTTCACCAACAAGCAAGTACTCAGAGATTTTGTCACCACTAGGCCTGCTTTACAAGAGCTCCTGAAAGAGGCACTACACATAGAAAGAAACAACCAGTTCCAGCCATCCTAAAAGCATACCAAATGCTAAAGACCATCAACAAAATGAAGAATGTACATGAACCAACGAGCAAAACAGCCAGCTAGCATCAAAATGGCAGTATCAAATTCACACATAACAATATTAACCCTGAATGTAAATGGGCTAAATGCACCAATCAAAAGACACAGGCTGGCAAATTGGATAAAAAACCAAAACCCATCGGTGTGCTGTATCCAGGAAACCCACCTCACATGCAAAGATACACAAAGGCTCAAAATAAAGGGATGGAGGAAGATTTACCAAGCAAATGGAGAGCAAAAAAAAGCAGGAGTTGCAATTCTCATCTCTGATAAAATAGACTTTAAAGTAACAAAGATCAAAAGGGACAAAGAAGGTCATTACATAATGGTAAAAGGATCGATACAACAAGAAGAGATAACGATTCTAAATATATATGGACCCAATGTAGGAGCACCGAAATATATAAGGCAAGTTCTTAATGACTTACAAAGGGACTTAGACTCCCACACAATAATAGTGGGAGACTTTAACACTCCACTGTCAATAGCAGACAGATCAACCAGACAGAAAATTAACAAGGATATCCAGGACTTGAACTCAGACCTGGAACAAGCAAACCTGATAGACATTTACAGAACTCTCCACCCCAAATCCACAGAATATACATTCTTCTCAGCACCACATCACACCTACTCCAAAATTGACCACATAATTGGAAGTAAAGCACTCCTCAGCAAATGCAAAACAACTGAAATCATAACAAACAGTCTCTCAGACCATAGTGCAATCAAGTTGGAACTCAGAATTCAGAAAATAACTCAGAACCGCACAGCTTCATGGAAACTGAACAATTGGCTCTTGAATGTTGATTGGATAAACAATGAAATGAAGGCAGAAATAAAGAAGTTCTTTGAAACCAATGAGAATGAAGACACAACGTACCAGAATCTCTGGGACACATTTAAAGCAGTCTGTAGAGGAAAATATATAGCAATAAGTGCCCACATGAGAAGAATGGAGAGATCCAAAATTGACACCCTATCGTCAAAATTGAAAGAGCTAGAGGAGCAAGATCAAAAAAGCTCAAAACCTAGCCGAAGACAAGAAATAACTAAGATCAGAGCAGAACTGAAGGAGATAGAGACAAGAAAAACCCTTCAAAAAATCAATAAATCTAAGAGCTGGTTTTTCGAAAAGATCAACAAAATAGACAGACCACTAGCCAGACTGATAAAAAAGAAGAGAGAGAACAACCAAATAGATGCAATAAAAAACGATAAAGGGGAAATCACCACAGATTCCACAGAAATTCAAACCATCATCAGAGAATACTACAAACAACTCTATGCACATAAACCAGTAAATCAGGAAGAAATGGATAAATTCCTGGACGCCTGTGTCCTCCCAAGCCTAAAACAGGAGGTAGCCGAAACTATGAATAGACCAATAACAAGGTCTGAAGTTGAGGCAGCAATTAAGAGCCTACCACACAAAAAAAGCCCAGGTCCAGATGGGTTCACAGCCGAATTCTACCAGACACACAAAGAGGATCTGGTACCATTCCTTCTGAAACTATTCCAAATAATCCAAAAAGAGGGAACCCTTCCCAAATCATTTTATGAGACCAACATCATCCTGATACCAAAACCTGGCAGAGACTCAACAAGAAAAGAAAACTTCAGGCCAATATCCATGATGAACATAGATGCAAAAATCTTCAATAAAATACTGGCAAACCGATTGCAACAGCACATTAAAAAACTTATCCATCATGATCAAGTAGGATTTATCCCGGGGATGCAAGGCTGGTTCAACATACGCAAGTCTATAAATGTAATTCACCACATAAACAGAAGCAAAAACAAAAACCACATGATTATCTCAATTGATGCAGAGAAGGCATTTGACAAAATTCAACAGCCCTTTATGCTAAAAACCCTCAATAAACTTGGTATTGATGGAACATATCTCAAAGTAATAAAAGCTATTTATGACAAACCAACAGCCAATATCATACTTAATGGGCAAAAACTGGAAGCATTCCCTTTGAAATCTGGCACTAGACAAGGATGCCCTCTCTCACCACTTCTATTCAACATAGTACTGGAAGTTCTAGCCAGAGCAATCAGGCAAGAAAAAGAAATAAAGGGTATTCAAATAGGAAAGGTGGAAGCCAAATTGTCTCTATTTGCAGACGACATGATAGTATACCTAGAAGACCCCATCACCTCAGCCCAAAAGCTCCTGCAACTGATAAGCAACTTCAGCAAAGTCTCAGGATATAAAATCAATGTGCAAAAATCACAAGCATTCCTATACACCAATAACAGACTTAAAGAGAACCAAATCAAGAACGAACTGCCATTCACAATTGCTACAAAGAAAATAAAATACCTAGGAATACAACTCACTAGGAATGTAAGGGACCTCTTTAAGGAAAACTACAAACAACTGCTCAATGAAATAAGAGAGGACACAAACAGATGGAGAAACATTCCATGTTCGTGGTTAGGAAGAATCAATATCGTGAAAATGGCTATACTGCCCAAAGTAATTTACACAATCAATGCTATCCCCATCAAACTACCATTGAATTTCTTCACAGAACTGGAAAAAACCACCATGAATTTCATATGGAACCAAAAAAGAGCCCGCATAGCCAAGTCAATTCTAAGCAAAAAGAACACAGCGGGAGGCATCACACTACCAGACTTCAAACTATACTACAAGGCTACAGTAATCAAAACAGCATGGTACTGGTACCAAAACAGAGATATAGACCAATGGAACAGAACAGAGGCATCGGAGGCAACACAACACATCTACAACCATATTATCTTTGATAAACCAGACAAAAACAGGCAATGGGGAAAGGATTCCCTATTTAATAAATGGTGTTGGGAAAACTGGCTAGCCATGTGCAGAAAGCAGAAATTGGACCCCTTCCTGACACCTTACACTAAAATTAACTCCAGATGGATTAAAGACTTAAACGTAAGACCCGACACCATAAAAACCCTAGAGGAAAATCTAGGCAAAACCATTCAGGACATAGGAGTAGGCAAGGACTTCATGAACAAAACTCCCAAAGCATTGGCAACAAAAGCCAAAATAGACAAATGGGACCTAATCAAACTCCACAGCTTCTGCACAGCAAAACAAACAGTCACTAGAGTGAATCGGCAACCATCAGAATGGGAAAAAATCTTTGCAGTTTACGCATCTGACAAAGGGCTGATATCCAGAATTTACAAAGAACTCAAACAGATTTACAGGAAAAAAACAAACAAGCCCATTCAAAAATGGGCAAAAAATATGAACAGAAACTTTACGAAAGCAGACATACATGAGGCCAGCAAACATATGAAAAAGTGCTCATCGTCATTGGTCATTAGAGAGATGCAAATCAAAACCACATTGAGATACCATCTCACACCAGTTAGAATGGCGATCATTAAAAAATCTGGAGACAGCAGATGCTGGAGAGGATGTGGAGAAATAGGAACACTCTTACACTGTTGGTGGGAGTGTAAATTAGTTCAACCATTGTGGAAGATAGTGTGGCGATTTCTCAGGGACCTAGAAATAGAAATTCCATTTGACCCAGCAATCCCATTACTGGGTATCTATCCAAAGGATTATAAATCGTTCTACTATAAGGACACATGCACACGAATGTTCATTGCAGCACTGTTTACAATAGCAAAGACCTGGAACCAACCCAAATGCCCAACGATGATAGACTGGACTGGGAAAATGTGGCACATATACACCATGGAATATTATGCAGCAATCAAAAATGATGAGTTTGTGTCTTTTGTAGGGACATGGATGAATCTGGAGAACATCATTCTCAGCAAACTGACACAAGAACAGAAAAAGAAATACCGCATATACTCACTCATAGGTGGGTGAGAAAAATGAGAACACGTGGACACAGAGAGGCGGTCTACTATACACTGGGGACTGTTGGGGGGAATGGGGGAGGGACAGCAGGGGGTGGCTGGGGGGGATAGCCTGGGGATGAATACCAAGTGTGGGTGAAGGGGAGGAAAGCAGCAAAGCACAGTGCCATGTGTGTACCTATGCAACTATCTTGCTTGTTCTGCACATGTACCCCCAAACCTATAATGCAATAAAAATTAAAAAAAAAAAAAAAAAAAAAAAAAAAAAAAAAAAAAAAAAAGAGACTCAGGTGTATTGCTTAGGTGTTCATTACCTACAGAGTCTCTGAATAGGTAGGCATTTAAAGTAGACCCTTGACTATTTTTGAGGGGAGTATTCTTCACAGAGGCCCTGAACGAGTGGCCATGTGAAAGAGATTCCTGGCTAATCAGATATACATATTATTCACTAAAACAATGAAAGAGTGGCCTTATGAAATAGAACCCATTTTACTTAAAAGGTGTGCGTTAGTTTTTTTTTTTTTTTTTTTTTTTTTTTTTTTCGTTTTTTTTTTTCTTTTTTTTTTTTTTTAATTTTTATTGCATTATAGGTTTTGGGGTACATGTGCAGAACGTGCAAGATAGTTGCATAGGTATACACATGGCAGTGTGTTTTGCTGCCTTCCTCCCCCTCACCCACACTTGGTATTCATCCCCAGGCTATCCCCCCCAGCCCCCCCCGCTGTCCCTCCCCCATTTCCCCCAACAGTCCCCAGTGTATAGTAGACCGCCTCTCTGTGTCCATGTGTTCTCATTTTTCTCACCCGCCTATGAGTGAGTATATGCGGTATTTCTTTTTCTGTTCTTGTGTCAGTTTGCTGAGAATGATGTTCTCCAGATTCATCCATGTCCCTACAAAGGACACAAACTCATCATTTCTGATTGCTGCATAATATTCCATGGTGTATATGTGCCACATTTTCCCAGTCCAGTCTATCATTGTTGGGCATTTGGGTTGGTTCCAGGTCTTTGCTATTGTAAACAGTGCTGCAATGAACATTCGTGTGCATGTGTCCTTATAGTAGAGCGATTCACAGTCTTTTGGATAGATACCCAGTAATGGGATTGCTGGGTCAAATGGAATTTCTATTTCTAGGTCCCTGAGGAATCGCCACACTGTCTTCCACAATGGTTGAACTAATTTACACTCCCACCAACAGTGTAAGAGTGTTCCTATTTCTCCACATCCTCTCCAGCATCTGCTGTCTCCAGATTTTTTAATGATCGCCATTCTAACTGGTGTGAGATGATATCTCAATGTGGTTTTGATTTGCATCTCTCTAATGACCAATGACGATGAGCACTTTTTCATATGTTTGTTGGCCTCATGTATGTCTTCTTTTGTAAAGTGTCTGTTCATATCCTTTGCCCATTTTTGAATGGGCTTGTTTGTTTTTTTTCTGTAAATCTGTTTGAGTTCTTTGTAGATTCTGGATATCAGCCCTTTGTCAGATGCGTAAACTGCAAAGATTTTTTCCCATTCTGATGGTTGTCGATTCACTCTAGTGACTGTTTCTTTTGCCGTGCAGAAGCTGTGGAGTTTGATTAGGTCCCATTTGTCTATTTTGGCTTTTGTTGCCAATGCTTTTGGTGTTTTGTTCATGAAGTCCTTGCCTACTCCTATGTCCTGAACGGTTTTGCCTAGATTTTCTTCTAGGGTTTTTATGGTGTCAGGTCTTACATTTAAGTCTTTAATCCATCTGGAGTTAATTTTAGTGTAAGGTGTCAGGAAGGGGTCCAGTTTCTGCTTTCTGCACATGGCTAGCCAGTTTTCCCAACACCATTTATTAAATAGGGAATCCTTTCCCCATTGCCTGTTTTTGTCTGGTTTATCAAAGATGATATGGTTGTAGATATGTTGTGTTGCCTCTGATGTTTCTGTTCTGTTCCATTGGTCTATATCTCTGTTTTGGTACCAGTACCATGCTGTTTTGATTACTGTAGCCTTGTAGTATAGTTTGAAGTCTGGTAGCGTGATGCCTCCCGCTGTGTTCTTTTTGCTTAGAATTGACTTGGCTATGCGGGCTCTTTTTTGGTTCCATATGAAATTCATGGTGGTTTTTTCCAGTTCTATGAAGAAATTCAATGGTAGTTTGATGGGGATAGCATTGAATGTGTAAATTACTTTGGGCATTCACCAAACTAATCATCATATGAAACAGACAAGTGATTATTCCCCACATGTGCAGTATTCAAAAAGGATCTGTATGAGTGTCTATGTCAAATAGTCTCCTGACTCTTACACATTTGTGTATCATTCACGGAGCTGCTTAATTTGGGGCTACCTTAAATATGGTCCTGAATTCTGTACAGCTGTTTATTATGCACTGAAGCTCCGAATGACAGGCCATATAAAATAGACTCCTTACTATTGCCCCATAGTGCATTATTTGGTAATGCTGTGATTGAGTGGTAATATGACTTGGACACTGATTATTCCCAAGGTGTGTATTCTTCAAGGTGATTCTGAACGAGTGACCACATAACATAAACCCTTGACTCTATCCTCTTGACTGTTTTTCAGTTCTGCATTGTCCACTGAGTCGCTGGGTGAAGAGTCATATCAAATAGTCTCCAGACTATTCCTTAGCTGTGCATTATTTAGTGAGTCTCTGAATAAGTGGCTATATATAATATAATTCTGAGTATTTTTCAGATATATATAATTTCTCACTGAGGTTCTGAATAAGTGGCCATGTGAAATACACTTTTGACGTTTTCATAGGTCTGTATTATTCTGTGAAGCTCTGAATGAGAGGCCATAAATAGAGCCTCCTGAATGCTTCTCAGGCCTGCGTTTTTACATTCGGCTCTAAATGAGTGGCTACAGGAAATCGAATTTTAACTTTTCCCAAGGTGTATGTTATTCAGTTAGTCTCTAAATATGTGGCTATAGGAAATAGAATTCTGACTACAATAGAGGTGTTTCTTATTCAAGGAAGCTCTGAAATTGATGCCACATGTAATAGCATCTTGAGTATTTCCCAGGTGTGTATTATTCACTGAGGCTCTGAAACTTTGGCCACATGAAATTGTTTTCTGACTTGCCCACATGCGTGTATTATTGACTCTGACTCTAAATATTTGGGCATGTAAAATAGACAAGTGACTATTCCAAAGTTGTGTATTACTCACTCAGGCTTTGATTTTGTGTCCCTGTAAAATAGTCTAGTGTCTATTCCACACGTGTTCATTATTCCCTGAGGCTGTAAATGAGAGGCTATATTAAGTAGACTCCTAACACTTCCCTAGGTGTGCCTTACTCAGTGAGGCTCTTTTTGTTTAACCATATGAAACAGGAATCTGTCTGTCTCAAATATTTTTATTATTCAGTGAATCTCTGAATTAGTGTCTATATGAAATAGACTGCTGAGTACTTTGCATTTGTGCATTTTTCACTGATGTTATGAGTCAGTGGCCATATTAATTAGAATCCGGACTAATCCACAAGTGCCTATTATCTACTGAGGCTATGAATGAGGGTCCTAATGAAATAGACTCCTGGATACTTCACAGGTGTTCATTATTTACCGAGGTTCTGAATGAATGTCCATCGAAAAGAGACTCCAAATTATTCTCCAGGTGTGTATTTTTCTGTTAGTCTCAGATGATGTGGCCATATTAATTAGATTCCTTACAACATAAAGGGCTTGTTTTATTCACTGTGGCTCTGAGTATGTGTCTACATGAAATAGACTCCTGACTACATCACATTATTTAGTGACAGTCCGAATTAGAGGCCACATGAAAATGTCTCCTGAGTATTCTGCAGGTGTGCCTTATTAATGAGACTCTGAATGAAGGGATATAGGTAAATCCTGACTATTTTCCCAGGTGTGTACACTTAGTGAGGCTCTTAACGAGTGGCCAAAGGAAAGAGTCTCCTGACTATTCCACAGGTGTGCATTATTTAGTGAGACCCTGAATGAGGGGATAATGGTATATCCTGACTATTTTCCAAGGTGTGTACACTTAGTGAGGCTCTTAACGAGTGGCCATAGGAAAGAGTCTTCTGTCTCTTCCGCTGGTGTGCATTACTTAGTGATTTTCCAAAGAGCTGGCCCTAAAAAATAGACTCCAGACTATATCACAAGTGTGTAATATTCAGTGAGTCTGTGAAAGAGGTTCCATCAGAATCAGACTGCTAATTACTTTACATGTGCATTACTCACTGTTTGTCTGAATGAGTAGCCGTATGACATAGACTCCTCATTATTATACATGTGTGCATTAATCAAACAGGTTCTGTTTGAGTGTCCATATCAAATAGACTCCTGACACTGCCGCAGGTGTGTATTACTCAACGATACACAAAATTAGAGTTCATATGAAATAGACGCCAGGCTATTACCGAGGTGTGTGTCATTCAGGAAGGCACTTAATTCGTGGCTATCTTAAACAGCCTCCTGATTACTCCATAGAAGTTTATTATTCACTGAATCTTTGATTGATAGACCATGTAAAATTGACACCTGACTATTGCTCCATTGTGAATTATTCAATAAGGTGCTAAATGTGTGGTAGTATCAAATAGAATCCTTAGAATTTTTCAGGTGTGTATCACACAATGAGGCACAAAATGAGTGGCCATATAAAAAATGCTCGACTATTAACCTGGTGTGCATTATTCACTGAGGCTCTAAATGAGTGGTTACATGAAGTAGACACTTAACTCTTCCCCAGGTATGTATTATTGTATGAGACTTAGTAAGTGGGCATAAAAAAGAGTCTCAGGTGTATTGCCCAGGTGTTCATTACCTACAGAGTCTCTGAATGTGTAGCCATTTAAAGTAGACACTTGACTATTTTTGAGGGAAGTATTCTTCACAGAGGCACTGAACGAGTGGCCATGTGAAAGAGATTCCTTACTTTTCAGATATACATATTATTCACTAAAACACTGAAAGAGTGGCCTTCTGAAATAGAACTCATTTTACTCCACAGGTTTGCATAAGTTTTTGATTCACCAAACGAGACACCATATGAAACAGAGATGTGATTATTCCCCACATGTGCAGTATTCAAAAAGGCTTTGATTTTGCTGCCATATAAAATAGACTAGTGTCTATTCCACACGTGTGCATTATTTCCTGATTCTGTAAATTAAAGGCTATATAAAGTAGACTTCTAACACTTTCCCTGGTGTGCATTACTCAGTGAATCTCATTTTGTTTAACCATGTGAAACAGGATGCTGTCTATCTCAAATATTTGTATTATTCAGTGAATCTCTGAATGAGTGTCTATATAAAATAGACTGATGAGTACTTTACATTTGTGCTTTTGTCACTGAGGTTACAAGTATGTGGCCATATAAAATGGAATCCTGACTAATACATACGTGCATATTATCCAATGAGGCTATGAATGAGTGTCCAAATGAAGTAGACTCCTGGCTACTCCACAGGTGTGCATTATTTATTGAGGCTCTGAATAAATGTCCATCGAAAATACATTCCAAATTATTCTCCAGGTTTGTATTATTCAGTGAGGCTCTTTTTGTGTGACCATATGAAACAGGATGTTGTCTATCTTAAATATTTGTATTATTCACTGAATCTCTGAATGAGTGTTTATATGAAATAGACTGCTGAGTTCTTTACATTTGTGCATTTCTCATTGAGGTTATGAGTCAGTGGCCATATAAAATGGAATTCTGACTAATCCACACGTGCATATTATCTACTGAGGCTATGAATGAGTGTCCTAATAAAATAGACTCCTGGCTACTCCACAGGTGTACATATTTTATCAAGGCTCTGAATGAATGTCCATCGAAAATAGACTCAAAATTATTCTCCAGGTGTGTATTTTTTTTTTAATTTTTATTGCATTATAGGTTTTGGGGTACATGTGCAGAACGTGCAAGATAATTGCATAGGTAGACACATGGCAGTGTGTTTTGCTGCCTTCCTCCCCCTTACCCACACTTGGTATTCATCCCCAGGCTATCCCCCCCAGCCCCCCCGCTGTCCCTCCCCCATTTCCCCCAACAGTCCCCAGTGTATGTAGACCGCCTCTCTGTGTCTATGTGTTCTCATTTTTCTCACCCGCCTATGAGTGAGTATATGCGGTATTTTTTTCTGTTCTTGTGTCAGTTTGCTGAGAATGATGTTCTCCAGATTGTATTATACAGTGAGCCTCAGAAGATGTTGCCATATTAAATAGATTCCTTACTATATGTGGGGCCTGTCTTATTCAGTGAGGCTCTGAATATGTGTCTACATGAAATAGACTCCTGACTACACCACATTATTCAGTGACACTCCGAATTAGAGGCCACATGAAAAAGTCTCCTGACTATTCCACAGGTGTGCCTTATTTAGTGAGAATGTGAATGAGGGGATAAAGGTAAATTCTGACTATTTCCCCAGGTGTGTACACTTAGGTTCTTAACGAATGGCCATAGGAAAGAGACATCTGACTATTCAGCAGGTGTGCAATTTTTAGTGATGCTTTGAATGAGTGGCCATAAAAAATAGACTCCAGACTATATCACAAGTGTGTAATATTCAGTGAGGCTGTGAAGGATCCTCTGTATACCTTCTTTGTCCTGTGTATATCACCTCTCTCCTGTTTGTATCCTCCTCTCTCCTGTGTGTATCCCCCTTTCTCTTGTGCTTATCCATTTTTCCTGTGTGTATGCCCCTCTCTCCTGTGTGTATCCTCCTCCCTCCTGTGTATATCAACACTCTCCTGTGTATATCCACCTCACTCCTGTGTGTATTCTCCTGTCACCTGTGTGTATCCTGCTCTCCTTTGTGTGTAAACTCCTCTATCCTGTGTGTATCCTCCTCTTTCCTGTGTGTGTCACCCTCTTCTGTGTGTATCTTTTTCTCTACTGTGTGTATCCTCCTCTATTCTGCGTGTATTCTCCTCCCTCTTGTGTGTATGCTTCATCTCTCGTGTGTGTATCCCCCCACTCTCCTGTGTGTCTCCCTGCTCTTTCCTGTGTGTATCCCCAACTCTCCTGTGTGTATTCTTCTTTCTCTTGTGTGTATCCCTTCTCTCCAGTGTGTATCCTCCTCTCTGCTTTTTGAATCCTCCTCTCTTCTGTGTGTACGCCTTGTTCTCATGTGAGTATCCCCCTCTCCTTTGTGTATTCTCCCCTCTCCTGTGTCTATCTCCCTTTCTCCTCTGTGTATCTCCCTTTCCTGTGTGTATGCCCCTCTCTCCTGTGTATATCTTTCTCTACTGTGTTTATCCTCCTCTCTGCTGTGTATATCTTTCTCTACTGTGTTCATCCTCCTCTCCGCTGTGTATATCCTTTTTTTTTCAGTGTATCTCTCTCTCTCCTGTGTGTATTCCCCTCTACTTTGTGTATCCTCCTCTCTTCTTTGTGTATCCTCCTCTCTCCTGTGTGTACCCTCTTGTCTTTTTTGTGTATCACCACTCTTCTGTGTGTATTCCCCTCTCTTGTGTGTATTCCCCTCTCTTTTGGGTGTATTTTTCTCTCTTTTGTGTGTATCTTCCACTCTTCTGTGTGTATCCTCCTCTCTCCAGTGTGTATTTCCCCCTCCTGTGTGTATCCCTTCTCTCTTCTGTGTGTATTCTCCTCTCTCCTGCGTGTATCCTCCTCTCTCCTGCTTGTATCCTCCTCTCTCCTGTGTGTATACTCATCTTTCCTGTGTGTATCCTCCTCTCTCCTGCGTTTATCCTCCTCTCTTCTGTCTGTATCCTTCACTCTTTTGTGTGCATATTTCTATCTCCTGTATTTATACTTCTTTCCCTGTGTGTATCCCACTCTCTCCTGTGTGTATCTTCCTCTTTCCTGTGTATCTTCCTCTCTTCTGTGTGTATCTTTCTCTCTCCTCTGTGTATCCTCCTCTCTCGTGTGTATGATCCTCTCTCCTGTGTGTATCTTTCCTCATGTCTCTGCGTATCCCCCCTCTCTCCTGTGTGAATCCCGCTATCTTCTGTGTGTATCTCCCTCTGATTTGTGTGTATCTCCTCTCTCCTTTGTGTATTCTCCTCTCTGATGTGTCTATCATCCTCTCTCCTGTGTTTATGCCCCTCTGTCTTGTGTGTATCTCCATCTTCTGTGTGTATTCTTCTCTCACCTGTGTGTATCCCCCTTTCTCCTGTGTGTATGACCCTCTCCCGTGTGTATGCCCCTCTCTCGTGTGTATTCCCATAACCTGTATGTATTCTCCTCTCTCCTGTGTATCCTTTTCTCTTTTTCGTGTATCTACCCCATCCTCTGTGTATCCCCATCTTCTTTGTGTATTCTTTTTTTTTATTTTTTTTTATTATTTTGTTTTTAATTTTTATTGCATTATAGGTTTGGGGGTACATGTGCAGAACGAGCAAGATAGTTGCATAGGTACAAACATGGCAGTGTGCTTTGCTGCTTTCCTCCCCTTCACCCACACTTGGTATTCATCCCCAGGCTATCGCCCCAGCCCCCCACGCTGTCCCTCCCCTATACCCCTCAACAGTCCCCAGTGTATAGTAGACCGCCTCTCTGTGTCCACGTGTTCTCATTTTTCTCACCCACATATCAGTGAGTATATGCGGTATTTCTTTTTCTGTTCTTGTGTCAGTTTGCTGAGAATGATGTTCTCCAGATTCATCCATGTCCCTACAAAGGACACAAACTCATCATTTTTGATTGCTGCATAATATTCCATGGTGTATATGTGCCACATTTTCCCAGTCCAGTCTATCATCGTTGGGCATTTGGGTTGGTTCCAGGTCTTTGCTATTGTAAACAGTGCTGCAATGAACATTCGTGTGCATATGTCCTTATAGTAGAACGATTTATAGTCCTTTGGATAGATACCCAGTAATGGGATTGTTGGGTCAAATGGAATTTCTATTTCTACATCCCTGAGGAATCGCCACACTGTCTTCCACAATGGTTGAACTAATTTACACTCCCACCAACAGTGTAAGAGTGTTCCTATTTCTCCACATCCTCTCCAGCATCTGCTGTCTCCAGATTTTTTAATGATCGCCATTCTAACTGGTGTGAGATGGTATCTCAATGTGGTTTTGATTTGCATCTCTCTAATGACCAATGACGATGAGCACTTTTTCATATGTTTGCTGGCCTCATGTATGTCTGCTTTCGTAAAGTTTCTGTTCATATCCTTTGCCCATTTTTGAATGGGCTTGTTTGTTTTTTTCCTGTAAATCTGTTTGAGTTCTTTGTAAATTCTGGATATCAGCCCTTTGTCAGATGCATAAACTGCAAAGACTTTTTCCCATTCTGATGGTTGCCGATTCACTCTAGTGACTGTTTGTTTTGCCGTGCAGAAGCTGTGGAGTTTGATTAGGTCCCATTTGTCTATTTTGGCTTTTGTTGCCAATGCTTTTGGTGTTTTGGTCATGAAGTCCTTGCCTACTCCTATGTCCTGAATGGTTTTGCCTAGATTTTCTTCTAGGGTTTTCATGGTGTCAGGTCTTACGTTTAAGTCTTTAATCCATCTGGAGTTAATTTTAGTGTAAGGTGTCAGGAAGGGGTCCAGTTTCTGCTTTCTGCACATGGCTAGCCAGTTTTCCCAACACCATTTATTAAATAGGGAATCCTTTCCCCATTGCCTGTTTTTGTCTGGTTTATCAAAGATAATATGGTTGTAGATGTGTTGTGTTGCCTCCGATGCCTCTGTTCTGTTCCATTGGTCTATATCTCTCTTTTGGTACCAGTACCATGCTCTTTTGATTACTGTAGCCTTGTAGTATAGTTTGAAGTCTGGTAGCGTGATGCCTCCTGCTGTGTTCTTTTTGCTTAGAATTAACTTGGCTATGCAGGCTCTTTTTTGGTTCCATATGAAATTCATGGTGTTTTTTTCCAGTTCTGTGAAGAAATTCAGTGGTAGTTTGATGGGGATAGCATTGGTTGTGTAAACTACTTTGGGCAGTATAGCCATTTTCACGATATTGATTCTTCCTAACCACGAACATGGAATGTTTCTCCATCTGTTTGTGTCCTCTCTTATTTCGTTGAGCAGTTGTTTGTAGTTTTCCTTAAAGAGGTCTCTCACATTCCTAGTGAGTTGTATTTCTAGGTATTTTATTTTCTTTGTAGCAATTGTGAATGGCAGTTCATTCTTGATTTGGTTCTCTTTAAGTCTGTTATTGGTGTATAGGAATGCTTGTGATTTTTGAACATTGATTTTATATCCTGAGACTTTGCTGAAGTTGCTTATCAGTTGCAGGAGCTTTTGGGCTGAGGTGATGGGGTCTTCTAGGTATACTATCATGTCGTCTGCAAATAGAGACAATTTGGCTTCCACCTTTCCTATTTGAATACCCTTTATTTCTTTTTCTTGCCTGATTGCTCTGGCTAGAACTTCCAGTACTATGTTGAATAGAAGTGGTGAGAGAGAGCATCCTTGTCTAGTGCCCGATTTCAAAGGGAATGCTTCCAGTTTTTGCCCATTAGGTATGATATTGGCTGTTGGTTTGTCATAAATAGCTTTTATTACTTTGAGATATGTTCCATCAATACCAAGTTTATTGAGGGTTTTTAGCATAAAGGGCTGTTGAATTTTGTCAAATGCCTTCTCTGCATCAATTGAGATAATCATGTGGTTTTTGTTTTGCTTCTGTTTATGTGGTGAATTACATTTATAGACTTGCGTATGTTGAACCAGCCTTGCATGCCCGGGATGAATCCTACTTGATCATGATGGATAAGTTTTTTAATGTGCTGTTGCAATCGGTTTGCCAGTATTTTATTGAAGATTTTTGAATCTATGTTCATCATGGATATTGGCCTGAAGTTTTCTTTTCTTGTTGAGTCTCTGCCAGGTTTTGGTATCAGGATGATGTTGGTCTCATAAAATGATTTGGGAAGGGTTTCCTCTTTTTGGATTATTTGGAATAGTTTCAGAAGGAATGGTACCAGATCCTCTTTGTGTGTCTGGTAGAATTCGGCTGTGAACCCATGTGGACCTGGGCTTTTTTTGTGTGGTAGGCTCTTAATTGCTGCCTCAACTTCAGACCTTGTTATTGGTCTATTCATAGTTTCGGCTACCTCCTGTTTTAGGCTTGGGAGGACACAGGCGTCCAGGAATTTATCCATTTCTTCCTGATTTACTGGTTTATGTGCATAGAGTTGTTTGTAGTATTCTCTGATGATGGTTTGAATTTCTGTGGAATCTGTGGGGATTTCCCCTTTATCGTTTTTTATTGCATCTATTTGGTTGTTCTCTCTCTTCCTTTTTATCAGTCTGGCTAGTGGTCTGTCTATTTTGTTGATCTTTTCGAGAAACCAGCTCATAGATTTATTGATTTTTTGAAGGGTTTTTCTTGTCTCTATCTCCTTCAGTTCTGCTCTGATCTTAGTTATTTCTTGTGTTCGGCTAGGTTTTGAGCTTTTTTGATCTTGCTCCTCTAGCTCTTTCAATTTTGACGATAGGGTGTCAATTTTGGATCTCTCCACTCTTCTCATGTGGGCACTTATTGCTATGTATTTTCCTCTACAGACTGCTTTAAATGTGTTCCAGAGGTTCTGGTACGTTGTGTCTTCATTCTCGTTGGTTTCAAAGAACTTCTTTATTTCTGCCTTCATTTCATTGTTTATCCAATCAACATTCAAGAGCCAATTGTTCAGTTTCCATGAAGCTGTGCGGTTCTGAGTTATTTTCTGAATTCTGAGTTCCAACTTGATTGCACTATGGTCTGAGAGACTGTTTGTTATGATTTCCGTTGTTTTGCATTTGCTGAGGAGTGCTTTACTTCCAATTATGTGGTCAATTTTGGAGTAGGTGTGATGTGGTGCTGAGAAGAATGTATATTCTGTGGATTTGGGGTGGAGAGTTCTGTAAATGTCTATCAGGTTTGCTTGTTCCAGGTCTGAGTTCAAGTCCTGGATATCCTTGTTAATTTTCTGTCTGGTTGATCTGTCTGCTATTGACAGTGGAGTGTTAAAGTCTCCCACTATTATTGTGTGGGAGTCTAAGTCCCTTTGTAAGTCATTAAGAACTTGCCTTATATATCTGGGTGCTCCTACATTGGGTCCATATATATTTAGAATCGTTATCTCTTCTTGTTGTATCGATCCTTTTACCATTATGTAATGACCTTCTTTGTCCCTTTTGATCTTTGTTACTTTAAAGTCTATTTTATCAGAGATAAGAATTGCAACTCCTGCTTTTTTTTCCTCTCCATTTTCTTGGTAAATCTTCCTCCATCCCTTTATTTTGAGCCTTTGTGTATCTTTGCATGTGAGGTGGGTTTCCTGGATACAGCACACCGATGGGTTTTGGTTTTTTATCCAATTTGCCAGTCTGTGTCTTTTGATTGGTGCATTTGGCCCATTTACATTCAGGGTTAATATTGTTATGTGTGAATTTGATACTGCCATTTTGATGCTAGCTGGCTGTTTTGCCCATTGGTTCATGTACATTCTTCATTTTGTTGATGGTCTTTAGCATTTGATATGCTTTTAGGATGGCTGGAACTGGTTGTTTCTTTCTATGTGTAGTGCCTCTTTCAGGAGCTCTTGTAAAGCAGGCCTAGTGGTGACAAAATCTCTGAGTACTTGCTTGTTCGTGAAGGATTTTATTTTTGCTTCACTTATGAAGCTCAGTTTGGCTGGATATGAAATTCTGGGTTGAAAGCTCTTTTCTTTAAGGATGTTGAATATTGGCCCCCACACTTCTGGCTTGTAGAGTCTCTGCCGATAGATCTGCTGTGAGTCTGATGGTCTTCCCTTTGTGGGTGACCTGACCTTTCTCTCTGGCTGTCCTTAGTATTTTCTCCTTCGTTTCAACCCTGGTGAATCTGACGATTATGTGCCTTGGGGTTGCTCTTCTTGCAGAGTATCTTTGTGGTGTTCTCTGTATTTCCTGGAGTTGAGTATTGACCTGTCTTGCTAGGTTGCGGAAATTTTCCTGGATAATATCCTGAAGAGTGTTTTCCAGCTTGGATTCATTCTCTTCATCACATTCTGGTACACCTATCAAACGTAGGTTGGGTCTCTTCACATAGTCCCACATTTCTTGGAGATTTTGTTCATTCCTTTTTGTGCTTCTTTCTTTAATCTTGGTTTCTCGTTTTATTTCATTGAGTTGATCTTCAACTTCTGATATTCTTTCTTCTGCTTGGTCAATTCGGCTGTTGAAACTTGTGCATGCTTCACGAAGTTGTCATGTTGTGTTTTTCAGCTCCTTCAATTCATTCATATTCCTCTCTAAGTTGTCCATTCTCTTTATCAATTCCTCGAATCTTTTTTCAAATCTTTTTTCAAGGTTCTTAGTTTCTTTGCACTGGTTTAGAACATATTCCTTTAGCTCACTGAAGTTTCTCATTATCCACTTTCTGAAGTCTGATTCCGTCATTTCGTCACATTCATTCTCCGTCCAGCTTTGTTCCCTTGCTGGTGAGGAGTTTTGGGCCTTTTTTGGAGGTGAGGTGTTTTGGTTTCGGGTGCTTTCCTCCTTTTTGCGCTGGTTTCTTCCCATCTTTATGGATTTATCCGCCTGTCGTCTTAGTAGGGGCTGATTTTTCAATTGGGTCTCTGTGTGGACACTGAGATTGTTGATGATGAAGTATTTCTGTTACTTAGTTTTCCCTCTAATGATCTATCCTCTCTGCTGTATGAGTGCTGAGGTCCACTCCAGGCCCTGCTTGTCTGGGGTATACCTGCAGCAGCTGCAGAACAGTGAGAGATGATACCAGTTTCTTCTGCTGCTGCGCTTGTTCCAGAATGATGCCAGCCAAATGTCAGTCTGATTAGTCCTTTTCTGGGGTGACTCCTTTGATATACAGGGGTCATGGAGCTGCTTGAGGAGACAGTCTGTGCTTTATAGGAGCTCCAGTGCTGAGCTGTGTGCTCCGTTGTTCATTCAGGGTTGTTGGGAGGTTATGTCTGCTGCAATAGAACTCATAAAACACCACTCTTTTTTTTTTTCACCCTTAGATGCTCTGTCTCAGGGAGTTGGGGCTTTCTTTATGAGTATCTGTTGCACTGTCCTGCCCCACTAGGTGGCAGTCTATTCACTATTTGCCTGCTGGGGCTCTGACCTGCTAACGCGGGTCCGCCCTGTTGCTGCCTGGCGGACTTTCTCTGTTATGGCAGGTTGCCTCGGCAATGGCAGGCTGCGTCAGTCCTGGGCGGTACTTAAGTGGGGGTGCACTTCGTCAGCAATGGTGGACGCCCCTCCCTGACCGGGCTGCACCGTCCTAAATGCCGGCAACAAAACTCTCAGCCCAAAGCGCCTCCAGTCACCGCCCTGCTTGTCCCCATGAGTGTGGGACCCGCCGAGCCCGATCACCCAGCTCCCTGCCTCAGAGTCCGTCCTCTCTCTCTCTCTCTTTTTCTCTACCCAAGCTGAATGGTCGACTCTCTCACTGGCGCCCCAGGAGCCTGCCGATAGGGCACTGGGATCCGTGCGATCTCCCGTGCCGCTGCCCACTACCCCAGCTCAGATCACGCTTCCCAGGAAACTCCTGGTCTGGCTCATTGTCCAATTCCCGTTCAATCAGATGGACATGCCAATCTGCCCTTCCAAATCTCAGATTGCCGGTTTAACAGGGCACCCAGACCAGTGAGTTCCGTGCTGGGTCCTGCTGCGGCGCCAGCTGAAGAGGTGGCGGGAGCCGGTTGCATTAACCGGCTGCTAGCGTCCCGTGTCTCTCCCACACCTGGGACTTTCAACGCTCTGTGGGCATAAAAGGAACATCCGAGAATGCGGCTAGGACTCACCCTCTGCGCCTTCACCGAGAGCTGCAATCCTGAGTCACCTCTATGACGCCATCTTGCCTCCTCCCCCTCTTTCCTGTGTTGATCCTCCCTTCTCCTGTGTGTATCCTCCTGTATTCTTTGTGTATCCTCCTATCTCCTGCATGTATCCTCCTCTCCTCTATCTGTATCCTCCTCTCTTCTGTGTGTATCTTCCTCTCTTTTGTATTTATCCATTTCCCACTGTGTGCATCCTTCTCTTCCCTGTGTGTATTCCCCACCCTCCTGGGTGTATCATCTTATCTCCTGTGTGTATCCTTCCCTCTCCTGTGTGTATTCTTCTCTCTCCTGTGTGTATCATCTCTCTTCTGTGTGTATCCTTCTCTCTCCTTTGTGTATCCTCCTTTCTTCTGTGTGTAATCCCATCTTTTCTGTGTGTATCCTTCTCTATACTGTGTGTATATTCCCTCTCTCCAGTGTGTATCCCCTCTCCTGTGTGTATCCTGCTCTCTCCTGTGTATCCTCCTCTCTCCTGTGTATCCTCCTCTCTCCTTTGTGTATCCTCTTCTCTCCTGTGTGTATCCCCATCTCTTTTGTGTGTATCCTCCTTTCTCCTGTGTGTATGCTCCTCTCTCCTGTGTGTATCCCCCTCTCTCCTGTGTGTATCACCCTGTCTATTGTGTGAATTTCCCTCTATTCTGTGCATAACCTTCTCTGTCCTGTGTGTAACGCCCTCTCTCTTGTGTGTATACTCCTCTCTCCTGTGTGTATCCTCCCCTCTCCTGTGTGTATCCTCCTCTCTTCAATGTGGATCCTCCAATCTCCTGCCTGTATCCTCCTCTCTTCTATCTCTATCCTCCTCTCTTTTGTGTGTATCCTCCTCTCTTTTGTATTTACCATTTTCCCTCTCTCTGTATCCTCCTCTCTCCTGTGCGTATTCCCTTCCTTCCTTTGTGTATCCTATCTCCTGTGTGTATTCTCCTCTCTCCTGTGTGTATCCCCCTCTCTCCTGTTTGTATCCTTATATTTGTGTGTATCCCCCTCTCTCCTGTGTGTATTTTCCTGTCTCCTGTATGTATCCAGCGCTCCTGTGTGTATCCCCCTCTCTCTTTTGTGTGTGCCCCTCTCCTGTGTGTATACTTTTCTCTCCTGTGTGCATCCTTATCTCTTTTGTGTGTATCCTTCTCTCTACTGTGTTTATTCCTTCGCTCTCCTGTGTGTTTTCCCCTTCTCTCCTGTGTGTAACACCTTTCTTTCCTGTGTGTATGCCCCCCTTCTTCTGTGCATATTCCCCTCTTTTGTGTGTATCCCCTCTCTCCTGTTTGTTTCCTCCTTTGTCCTTTGTGTATCCTTTCCTCTCCTGTGTTTATGCCACTCTCTCCTGTGTGTATTACCCTTTCCTCTGTGTATACTTTTCTTTTTTGTGTTTATCCCTTTTTCTTCTTTGTTTATCACCCTTTTATGTGTGTATGCCCCTCTCTCCTGTGTGTATCCTTTCTCCTGTGTGTATCCCTCTCTTCCCTGTGTGTATCCCCTTAACCTGCGTGTATATTTTCTCTTTTGTGTGTATCCCCCTCTCTCCAGTGTGTACCCTCCTCTCTCCTCTGTGTATCACCTCTCTCCTTTCTGTTTTCCCCACTATTCTGTGTGTATCCTTTTGTCTTCTGTGTGTATCCTTCCCTCTTTTGTGTGTGTTTCCCTCTCTCCTGTGTATCCTCCTCTCTCCTGTGTGTATCCTCTCTCTCCTGTGTGTATTCTTTTCTCTGCTGTGTGTATGTTTCTTTCTCCTGTGTGTACGTCCTCTTTTTGTGAGTGTCCTCCACTCCTGTGTGTATCTTTTTCTCTCCTGTGTATATCCCCCTTTCTCCTGTGTGTATCCTTCTCTCCTGTGTGTATGCCCGCTTTCCTGTTGTTATCCCCCTCACCTGTGTGTATCCTTCCCTCTCCTGTGTGTATCCTTTTCTCTCATCGGTGTGTCCCCCTCTTTCCTGTGTGTATTCCCCTCTCCTTTGTGTAGCTTTCTGACTTCTGTTTGTATCCCCCTTTCTCCTATGTGTACCCTTCTCTCTCCTTTGTGTATCAACCCTCTTTCGTGTGTATCCGCTTCTCTCCTGCGTGTATTTCTCTCTCTCCTGTGTGTATCCTCCTCTCTCCTTTATGTATCCTTCTCTCTCCTGTGTGCATTCTCCTTTCTCCTGTGTGTATCCATTTATCTTCTGTGTGTATCCTTCTCTCTCCTGTGGGTATCAATTCTCTCTTTTGTGCGTATCCCTCTTTTCTCCTGTGTGTAATCCCCTCTCCTGTGTGTATCCGTTCTCTCTCCTGTGTGTATCTCCCTCTCTCCTCTGTTTATCTTCTCTCTTCTGTGTGTATCCTTCTCTCTGCTGTGTGTATCCTTCTTTCTCCTGTGTCTACGCCCCTCTCTCTTGTGTGTATCCGCCTCTCCTGTGTGTATGCCTTTCTCTCCTGTGTGTATCCCCCACTCCTGTGTTTATCCTCCTCTCTCCTGTGTGTATCCTCCTCTCTCCTCTGTTTATTCCCTACTCTCCTGTGTGTATCTTTTTATCCTTTGTGTATCCTCTTCTCTCCTGTGTGTATTCCCTCTTTCCTGTGTGTACCCTCCACTGTCCTGTGTGTATCACCACTCTACGTGTGTATCCCCCCTTTCTCCTGTGTGTATCCCCCTCTCTCTTGTGTGTATCCCCCTCTCTCCTGCGTGTATTTTCTTCTCTCCTGCGTAATTTCTCCTCTCTGCTGTGTGTATGCCCCACTTCTGTGTGTATCCACCTATCTCCTGTTTGCATTCCCTTCTCTCCTATGTGGATCTTCCTCACTCCTGTGTGTATATCCTCTCTCCTGTGTGTATCCTCCTCTCTGCTGTTTGTATACTCCTGTCTCCTGTGTGCATCCGTCTCTCTCCTGTATGTATCCTCTATTCTCCTATGTGAACCCTCATCTCTACTCTGTGTATCACCCCTCTCCTGTGTGTATTCTTCTCTCTCCTGTGTGTATCTTTCTGTCTGCCATGTGTATCCTTCCCTCATTTGTGTGTATCCTCTCTTCTGTTTGTATTTTCTTCTTTCCTGTGTGTATCCTTTTTACTCCTCTGTATATCCCCCTCTCCTGTGTGTATAGTTCTCTAACCAGTGTGTATGCTTCTTTCGCCAGTGTATCTTTTTTCTCTTTTGCGTGTATCACCCCTCTCTTCTGTGTGTATCCACCCTCTCTCCTGTGTGTATCTTCCCACTCTCCAGTTTGTAACTTCCTCTCCCTTGTGTGCATCCACTCTCTACTGTGTGTATCCTCCTCTCTGCTGTGTGTATCCTCCACTCTCTGGTGTGTACACCCCACTCTCCTGTGTGTATCTCCCTGTCCTGTGTGTATCCTCCTCTCTTTTGTTTGTATTTTTCTTTCTCTTGTGGGTATCCCCCTCTTCTGTGTTTATGGTCCTCTTTTCTGTGTGTATTCCCCTCCTGTGTGTATCCTCCTCTCGCCTTTGTGTATCCTCTCTCCTCGGTGTATCCCCCTCTCTCCTGTGTGTATCCCGCTCTCCTTTGTGTATCCTCCTCTCTCTTGCGTGTATTCTACTTTCTACTGTGTGTACCCTCCTCTCTCCTGTGTGTATCACGCCACTCCTGTGTGTATCCTCCTCTCTTCTGTGTATATTTTCCCTCTCTCTTGTGTGTATCCTCCCCTCTCTGCGTGTATCCTCCCCTCTCCTGTGCTTATCCTTCTCTCTCCTGTGTATTCTCCAATCTCTTGCGTGTATGCTTTTCTCTTCTATCTGTATCCTTCCGTTTTTGGTGTGAATCCTCCTCTCTTTTGTATTTATCCTTTTTTCTCCATGTGTATCCCCCTCTCTTCTGTGTGTATTCCCCTCCCTCCTGTGTGTATGCTTTACTCTCCTTTGTGTATCCCCCTCTCTTTTTTATGTATTCACCCTCTCTCCTGTGTGTATTCTTTTCTCTCCTGTGCGTAAGCACCTCTTTCCTGTGTGTATGCCCCTCCTTTGTGTGTATCCCCCTCTCTCCTGTGTGTATAACCCCTATTTTGTGTTTATCTTTTCCACCTGCGTGTATCCCCCTCTCTCCTGTGTGTTTCCCCTCTCCTTTGTATATCCTCCTTTCTCCTTTTGTGTATCCTCCTCTCTCCTGTGTGTATCCTCCTTTCTGCTTTGTTTATTTCCGTTCCTTTGTTAGTATCTCCCTCTTCTTTGTGTGTATCCCCCACTCTCCTGTGTGTATCCTGCTCTCTTCTCTGTGTATTCTCCTCTCGCCTGTGTGTATCTTTCTCTCTCGTGTGTGTATCCTCCTCTCGCCTGCCTGTATCCCCTCTCTCCTGTGTGTATCCCCCTCTCTTTTCTGTGTATTCTCCACTCTCCTGTGTGTATCCTCTTCTCTTCTGTGTGTATCCCCATCTCTTTTGTGTGTATCCTCCTCTCTCCTGTGTGTATCTTTTCTCTCTCCTGTTTGTATGCCCCTCTCTCCTTTGTGTATTTCTCTCACCTGTGTGTATACCCCTCTCTCCTGTGTGTATCTCCTTCTATTGTGTCTTTCCTCCAATTTCCTGTGTTTATCCCTTTTTCTCCTATGTGTTTCCCCCTCTTCTGTGTGTAAGCCCCTCTCTCCTGTGTGTATCTCTTTCTCCTGTGTTATCCTTTTCTCTGCATCGTGTATCCTCCTTTCTCTTTTGTTTATTTCCTACTCTCCTGTGTGTATCCATATTTCCTTTGTGTATCCCTTTCTCTCCTGTGTGTACCCTCCTCTGTCCTGTGTGTGTCACCTCTCTCCGTTGTGTATCTCCCACTACTCTGTGTGTATCCTTCTGTCTCCTGTGTGTATCCTTCCCACTTTTTTGTGTCTTTCCTTCTCTCCTGTGTATCCTCCTCTCTCCTGTGTGTATCCTCTCTCTGCTGTGTGTATTCATTCCTCTGCTCTGTGTATGTTTCTTTCTCCTTTGTGTACACCCCTCTTTTTGTGTGTGTCCCACTCCCCTGTGTATCCTTTTTTCCTGTGTATATCCCCCTTTCTCCTGTGTGTATCCCCCTCTCCTGTGTGTCTGCCCCGCTTTCCTTTTGTTATCCACCTCTCCTGTGTGTATCCTCCTCTTTCCTGTGTGTATCCTTTTCTCTCATCGGTGTGTCCCCCTCTTTTCTGTGTTTATCCCCCTCTCCTTTGTGTATTTTTTGACTTCTGTTTGTATCCCTCATTTTCCTATGTGTACCCTTCTCTCTACTGTGTTTATCACCCATCTTTTGTGTGTATCCTCTTCTCTCCGATGTGTATTTCTCTCTCTCGTGTGTATCCTCCTCTCTTCTGCGTGTCTCCTCTTCTCTCCTGTATGTATTTTTCTCTCTTCTGTGTGCATTCTCCTCTCTCCTGTGTGTATCCTTTTCTCTCCTGTGTGTATCCTTCTCTCTCCTGTGTGTATCAGTTCTCTCTCCTGTGTGTATTACTCTTTTCTCCTATGGGTAACCCCCTCTCTCCTCTGTGTATCTTTTCTGTCTCCTTTGTGTATCCACCTCTCTCCTTTGTGTATCTCCTCTCTCCTGTGTGTATCCTCCTTTCTCCTGTGTCTATGCCCCTCTCTCCTGTGTGTATCCCCCTCTCCTGTCTGTATGCCCTTCTCTCATTTGTGTAACCTCCACTCCTGTGTTTATCCACCTCTCTCCTGTGTTTAACCTCCTTTCTCCTCTGTTTATTTTCTTCTCTCCTGTGTGTATCTCTTTTTCTTAGTGTATCCTGTTCTTTCCTGTGTGTACCCCTCTCTCCTTTGTGTACCCTCCACTGTCCTGTGTGTATCACCACTCTCCGTGTGTATCGCCCCTCTCTCCTATGTGTATCACCCTCTGTCTTGTGTGTATCCCCCTCTCTCCTGCGTGTATTTTCTTCTCTCCTACGTAAATTTTTATCTCTTCTGTGTGTATGCCCCACTTTTCTGTGTATCCACCTCTCTCCTCTTTGCATTTCCTTCTCTCCTGTGTGGATCTTCCTCACTCCTGTGTGTATACCCTCTCTCCTGTGTGTATCCTCCTCTCTGCTGCGTGTATACTCCTCTCTCCTGTGTGAATCAGTCTCTCTCCTGTATGTATTTTCTTTTCTCCTATGTGAACCCTCATCTCTCTTGTGTGTATCATTCCTCTTCTGCGTGTATTCTTCTGTCTCCTGTGTGTATCCTTCTGTCTACCGTGTGTATCCTTCCCTCATTTGTGCGTATCCTCTCTCCTATGTGTATTTTCTTCTTTTCTGTGTGTATCCTTTTCACTTTTGTGTGTATCCCCCTCTCCTGTGTGTATCTTTCTCTAACAAGTTTGTATCCTCCTTTCTCCTGTGTGTATCTTTTCTCTCTCCTGTGTGTATCACCCCTCTCTCCTGTGTCTATCCACCCTCTCTCCTGTGGGTGTCTTCCCTCTCTCCAGTTTGTATCTTCCTCTCTCTTGTGTGTATCCCCTCTCTTCTGTGTGTATTCTCCTCTCTGCTGTGTGTATCCTCCTCTCTCCTGTGTGTAAGCCCCACTCTCCTGTGTGTATCTCCCTGTCCTGTGTGTATCTTCCTCTCTTTTGTGTGTATTTTTTTTTGTATTGTGTGTATCCTTCTCTCCTGTGTTTATGGTCCTCTTTTCTGTGTGTATTTCCTCTCCTGTGTGTATCCTCTCGCCTTTGTGTATCCTCTCTCCTCGGTGTATTTTTCTCTCTCCTGTGTGTATCCCCCACTCCTTTGTGTATCCTTCTCTCTCCTGTGTGTATTCTACTTTCTACTGTGTGTACCCTCCTCTCTCTTGTGTGTATCACGCCACTCCTGTGTGTATCCTCCTCTCTCCTGTGTATATGTTTTCCCTCTCTGGTGTGTATCTTCCTCTCTCCTGAGTGTATCCTTCCCTCTCCTGGGTTTATCCTCCTCTCTCTTGTGTATTCTCCAATCTCCTTTGTGTATCCTCCTCCCTTTTATCTGTATCCTTCTCTTTTTGGTGTGTATCCTCCTCTCTTTTTTATTTATTCTTTTATATCTGTGTGTATCCCTTCTCTCCTGTGTGTATTCCCCTTCCTCCTGTGTGAATGCTTCACTCTCCTGTCTGTATCCCCCTCTCTTTTTTGTGTATTCACCCTCTCTCCTGTGTGTATCCTTTTCTCTCCTGTGCATAAGCCCCTCTTTTCTGTGTGTATACCCCTCTTCTGTGTGTATCCTCCTTTCTTCCGTGTTTATCCTTCTCTCTTCTTTGTGTATCCTCCTCTCATTTGTTTATCCCCCTTTCTTCTGTTTGTATTCTCATCTTTTCTGTGTTTATCCTCCTCTATCCTATGTGTATATTCCCTCTCTCCTGTGTGTATTCCCTCTCTCCTGTGTGTATTCCCCTCTCTCATCTGTGTATCCTCCTATCTCCTGTGTGTATTCTTTTTTCTCCTGTGCGTATCCCCATCTCTTTTTTGTGTATCCTCCTCTTTCCTGTGTGTATCATTTCTCTCTCCTGTGTGTATGCCCCTCTCTCCTGTGTGTATTCCCCTCTCTCCTGTGTGTATCACCCTCTCTATTGTGTGAATTCCCCTCTACTCTGTGCGTATCCTTCTGTGTCCTGTGTGTAACGCCCTCTCTCTTGTGTGTATTCTCCTCTCTCCTGTGTATTTTCCTGTCTCCTCTATGTATCCGACCCTCCTGCGTGTATCCCCCTCTCTTTTGTGTGTATGCTCCTCTCCTGTGTGTACACTTTTTCTCTCCTCTGTGTTTCCTCCTCTCTCCTGTGTGTATCCCTCCACTTTTTTGTGTTTACCCCATCTCTCTTGTTTGTAACACCTTTCTTTCCTGTGTGTATTACTTCTTTCTCCTGTGTGTATACACCTGTCACTTGTGTGTATTCTCTTTCTCCTGTTTGTTTCCTCCTCTCTCCTGTGTGTATCCTTTTCTCTCATGTGTTTACGCTTTTCTCTCTTGTGTGTATCAAACTTTTCTGTGTGTATCCCCCTTTCTTCTGTGTGTATCCCCCTTTCTTCTGTGTGTATCCTCCTCACTCCTGAGGGTATACTGTTGTCTTCTCTATGTATGCCCCTCTCTTTTGTATGTATCCCCCTCTCTGTGTATTTTTCTCTCCTCTGTATATCCTTCTTTCATCTGTGTGTATCCCTCACTCCTGTGTGTATCCTTTTTTCTGTGTGTATCTTCCTCTCTTCTCTGAGCATCCTCCTCTTTCCTATGTGTGTCTTTCTCTCTCCTGTATGTATCCCCAATCTCCTGTGTATATCCTTCTCTCTCCTGTGTGTATCTTCCTTTTTTCTGTGTGTATTTTCATTTCTCCTGTGTGCATCCTTCTCACTCCTGTGGGTATTTTTCTCTCTGGTGTGTATTTCTTTCTCCTTTGTTTATCTCCCTCTTTCCTCTGTGTATCCCCACTTTTCTGTGTTTATGCTCCACTCCCTTGTGTGTATCCGATTCTCACCTGTGTGTATCCCTCGGTCCTTTTTGTATTTTCCTTTCTCCTGTGTGTATTCCCCTTCTCTCCTGTTTGTATTTTTCTCTCTCCTGTGTGTATCCCCCTCTCTTCTGCGGGTATCCTCCTCTGTCCTGCGTGTATCCTTCTTTCTTCTGCCTGTGTCCTTTTCTTTCCTGTGTGTATACCACTTTCCTGTGTGTTTACATCTCTCTTTTATATGTATTTCCTTCTCTCATGTGTGGATCTCCCTCTCTCTTGTGTGTATCACCCTATCCTGTGTGTATACTTTTCTCTCCTGTGTGTATCCGTCTCTCTTCTGTGTGTATCTTTTTTCTCCTGTGAATATCCTCCTCTCTACTGTGTGTATTTTCCTTTTCTTGTGTGTATTCCCCTCTCTCCAGTGTGTATCATATTTCTTCTGTGTGTATGCCACACTCTCCTGTGTGTATTCCCCTCTCTCCTCTTAGTATCATCCCTCTCCTCTGTGTGTATACCCCCTCTAGCCTTTCTGTATCCTACTCTCTTTTGTGTGCATCCCCCTCTTTCTTGTGTGTATCACCCCTCTCTCCTGTGTGTAACCTCTTTTCTCTTGTGTGTATCTTTCTCTCTCCTGTGTGTATCCACCCTCTCCTGTGAGTATCCTCCTCTCTCCTGTGTGTATCTTTTTCTCTCCTGTGTGTATCTACCTCTCTCCTGTGTGTATCTTCCTCTCTCCTATGTGTATCCTTCTCTGGACTGTGTGTATCCTTCCCTTTTTTGTGTGTATCCTCCTGTCCTCTGTGTGTATTCTCCTTTCTCTTGTTTGTATCCTCCTCTCTCCTTTGTGTATCCTCCATTCTCCTGTGTGTATCCCCATCTTTCCTGTGTGTATCCTCCTTTATCCTGCGTGTATCTTCTCTCCTGTGTGTATCCTCCTCTCTTCTGTGTATTTCCCCATTTTTCCTGTGTGTATCCTTTTCTCTCCTGTGTGTATCTTCCTCTCTCCTGTGTGTATCCTTCTCTCCCCTGTGTGTATCCTAGTCTCTTCTGTGTGTGTCCGTTCTTCCTGTGTGTATAACCCTCTCTTTTGTGTGTATCTCTCTTCCTCCTGTGTGTATACCCCACTCTGCTGTGTGTATCTTCCTCTCTCCTGTGTGTATCTGCTCTTTCCTGTGTGTATTCTTCCCTTTCCTTTGTGTATCCACTTCTTTCCAGTGTGTATCCCCCTCTGTCCTTTGTGCATCCCCCTCTCTCTTGTGTGTATCTCCCTCTCCTTTGTGTATTTCCTTCTCCTGTTTGTTTTCTCCTCTCTACTCTGTGTATTCCCCTCTCCTGTATGTATGACCCTCTCTCCTGTGTGTATCCCCCTCTCTTCTGTGGGTATCCTTTCCTCTTCTGTGTGTATCCAGCTTCCCCTGTGTGTATCCTTCTCTCTCTTGTGTGTATCCTCTTCTTTCCTGTGTCTATATTTTTCTATCCTGTGTGTATCCCTCCTGTCTCCTGTGTGTACGCCCTCTCTCCTTTGTGTATCCTCCACTCTTTTGTGTGTATTTTGCTCTCTTCTGTGTGTATGCCCCTATCTCTTGTGTGTATCTCCATCCCCTGTATGTATCCTCCTTTTTTCTGTGTGTATCTTCCTCTTTTGTATGTATTTCCCTTTCCTGTGTATATGCTCCTGTCTTCTTTGAGTATCCTCTACTGTCCTGTGTGTATCCTCTTCTCTCCTCTGTGTATTCTCCTCTCTCCTGTATTTATTCCCGTCCCCCTGTTTGTATCCCTCTTTCTCCTGTGTGTATCCCCCTCTCTCCTCTGTGTATCCTTCCCTCTTTTGTGTGTATCCTCCGTTCACCTGTGTGTATCATTCTCTCTCCTGTGTGTATCCTACTCTCTCCTGTTTGTATTTTCCCTTCACCTGTGTGTATCCTTCTCTCTATTGTGTGTATTCTCTTTTTTTCTGTGTGTATACTCCTCTCTCCTGTGTGTATTCTTCTCCCTCTGTGTGCATCTTTCTCTCTATTGTCTCTATCCCCCTTTCACCTGTGTGTATACTTCTCTCTCCTGTGTGTGTCTTCCTTTCACCTCTGTGTATCCTCCTGTCTCCTTTATGTATTCTTCTCTATCCTGCGTTTATCCCCCCTCTCTCCTGTGTGTGTCCCCCACTCGCCTGTGTGTATCCTCCTCTCTCCTGCGTGTATCATCCCCTCTCCTCTGTCTATGCCCCTCTCTTCTGTATTTATCCCCCTCGCTTGTGTTTTCCCCCCTTTCTCCTGTGTGTATCCCCTCTCTCGTCTGTGTATCCTTCTCTCCTGTGCCTATCCACCTCTCTTTTGTCTGTATCTCTTTCTCCTGTGTGTATCCTTTCCTTTTCTGTGTGTATCTTCCTATCTTCTGTGTGTATCCTCCTCTCTCCAGTGTGTATCCTCCTCACTCCTGTGTGTATCCTTCTACCAATCTGTGTATACCACTCTCTTTTGTCTGTATCCCCCACCCTCATGTTTGTGTGCCCCACTCTCCTGTGTGTATCTTCCTTTCTGCTGTGTGTATCACTCTCTCTTTACTGTGTATATGCTCCTCTCTCCTGTGTGTATCCTCCTATATCCTGTGTGTAACCTTTTATTTCCTGTGTGCATCTCCCTCGCTCTTGTGTGTATTTCTTTCTTTGGTGTGTATCCCTTTCTCCTTTGTTTATCCACCTCTCTCCTTTGTGTAACCCCCCTCTTCTGTGTGTACGCCCCACTCTCCTCTGTGTATCCTCCTCTCACCTGTGTGTATTTTTCTCTCCTTTGTGTATCCTCCTTTCTCCTGTGTGTATCCCACATTCTCCTGTGTATACTTCTCTCTCCTGCGTGTATCCTCCTTTCTTCTTTGTGTATCTTTCTATCTCCTGTGTGTATCCCCCTCTCTCTTGTGTGTATGCCCCTCTTCTGTATGTATCCCCCCTCTCCTGTGTCTATTTCCCTGTCTTCTGCATGTATCCAACGCTTTTGTGTGTACCCCCTATCTTCTGTGTGTATCCCCCTCTCCTGTGTGTATATTTCCCTCTTCTGTGTGTATCTTCCTCTATCCTCTCTGTATCTTCCTCTCTCCTGTGTTTATTTCTCTCTCCTGTGTGTATCCCTTTCTCTTTTGTTTATCCCCCTATCTCCTCTGTGTATCCCCACTGTTCTGTGTTTTCACCCCTCCCTCCTGTGTGTATCCTCGTCTCACCTGTGTGTATTTCTCTCTCCTGTTTGTATCACCTTTTCCTGTGAGTATCCTCTTCTCTTCTTTGTGTACCTTCTTTCTACTGTGTTTATCCCCATTTTATGTGTATGCCCTTTCCCCTCTGTGTATCCCCCTCTCCTGTGTGTATCCTTTTCTCTCCTGTGTGTATCCTTCTCTCTTCTGTGTGTATCCTCCTCTCTTCTTTATGTATCCTCCTTTGTTCTGTGTGTATCCCCATCTTTTCTCTGTGTATTCTCCTCTATCCTGTGTGTATATTTCCTCTCTCCTGTGTGTATCCCCTCTCTCCTGTGTGTATCCCCCTCTCTTCTCTGTGTATCTTCTTCTTTCCTTTGTGTATCCTCCACTCTCCTATGTGTATCCACCCTCTCCTGTGTGTATCCTCCTCTCTCCTTTGTGTATCTTTCTCTCTCCTGTGTATATCCGCCCTTTCTCATGTGTGTAATGCCCTCTCTCCTCTGTGTACTCCCCTCTCTTCTGTGTATACTCCTCTCTCCTGCGTGTATCTTCCTCTCTCCTCTTTGTATCCTTCCCTCTCCTGTGTGCATTCTCGTTTTTCTTGTGTGTATTTCCCTTTCTCCTGTGTGCATCCCCCTCGCTCCTGTTTGTATTTCCCTCTCCTGTGTGTATCCCTTTTTCCTTTGTGTATCCCTCTCTCTTCTCTGTGTATCTTCCATTTTCTGTGTGTACACCTTTGTCTCCTGTGTGTATCCTCCTCTCACCTGTGTGTATCCCTCGCTCCTATGTGTATCCTCCTCTCTAACTGTGTGTATCCTTTTGTCTTTTTATGTATCATTTTTTCTCTTGTGTGTATCCCCCTTCTTTTCTGTGTGTATTTTTCTTTCTCCTCTGTGTATTCTCCTCTTTTCTGCGTGTATCCTCCTCCTTGCTGTGTGTACTCTTTTTTTTTCTGCGTGTATCCTCCTCTCTTCTGTGTGTTTACCCCTCTCATGTGTGTATACTCCTCTCTCTTATGTGTATTTTCCTCTCTCTTGTGTGGATCCTTCTCTCTCTTGTGTATATCGCCCTCTACTGTGTGTATCCTTCTGTCTCCTGTGTGTATCTGTCTCTCTCCTGTGTGTATCCTCTTTTCTCCTGTGTGTATCCTCCTCTCTACTTTGCATATCTTTCTCCTCCTGTGTGTACTTTTTCTCTCCAGTGTCGGTCTTCTTCCTTCTGAGTGTATGCCCCACTCTCGGGTGTGTATCCTCCTCTCCTGTTTGTACCCTTCCTCTCCCCTGTGTGTATTCTTTCTCTCAGCTTTATTTATTCTACTCTCTTCTGTGTGTATCCTTCTCTTTCTTGTGTGTATCCCCCCATTCTCCTGTGTGTATCCTCCACTCTCCTGTGTGTATCCACTCTCTCCTGTGTGTATCCCCCTCTCTCCTGTATGTATCTTTCTCTCTCCTGTGTGTATCCGCCCTTTCTCCTGTGTGTAACGTCTCTCTCCTCTGAGTATATTTCTCTTTCCTGTGTCTACTCCTCTCTCCTGCTTGTATCCTCCTCTCTTTTTTGTGTATGTTCCTCTCTCCTATGTGTATCCCCCTCTCTCCTGTGTGTATGCCCCTCTCTCTTGTGTGTATTCCCCTCTCTCCTGTGTGTATATTCTCTCTCCTGTGTGTATACCCCTCTCCTCTGTGTATCCCCTTTTCTCCTGTGTGTATTTCTCTGTCTCCTGTATGTATCCAACTCTCCTGCGTGTATCCCTTTCTCTCCTGTGTGTATGCTTCTCCCCTTTGTGTGTACTCCTCTCCGCTGTGTGTATCCTCCTCTCTACTATGTGTATCCTCCTCTCTCCTGTGTGTATCCCTTCACTTTTTTGTGTGTATCCCCCTCTCTCCTGTGGGTAACAACTTTCTTTCCTGTGTATATTATCCCTTTCTCCTGTGTGTATTTTTTATTTCTTCTGTGTATCCCCTCTCTTCTGTTTGCTTCCCCCTATCTCCTGTGTGTATTCTCCTCTCTCCTGTGTTTACACCCCTCTCTTATATGTGTATCACACTTTCCTTTGTGTATCCTTTTGTCTCCTGTGTGTATTCCCCTTTCTCCTGTGTGTATCCCCCTTTTTGTTTGTATGCCCCTCTCTTGTGTGTTTCTCCCTCTCCTATGTGTATCCTCCTCTCTCCAGTGTGTATTCTTTTCTTTCCTGTGGGTATCCCCCTCTCTCCTGTGTGTATCCCACTCTTTCTTGTGTGTATCCTTTTCTCTTCTGCGTCTATTCTCCCCTCCCCTCTGTCTATGCCCCTCTTTCCTATTGTAAGATTTTAATGTAGAAGTCCTGTTTTGTAGAAGTCTTGTTTTGTAAGAAGCTTGCTTGTAAAGTGTGTTTGGGGTGAGGAAATGGGCAGGGAAGGATCTGTGAGCCCATTAACTGTCCATGAACTGTTCTGGGGGGCTAAGAGCTCTTGGCGTTTCAGAACAATATCTTGGAGGCTGGGAGTCTGGCCAACTCCTGGTGCCCAAGAAACAGTCAAGGACAGGGCACTTATGCAGCAGATCTTTCCTGATTACTGACTGACCCAAAGATGAGTATGTAAATTAGTTATGTAAGCTGATATAATAAAGGATCAGAGGAACACAGAGACATTGGATCAGAGTGACTTCCAGATGTGACTTGTGAATCGCCCATGCTGCTGTCTTGCCCATGCTGAGATGTGACTTGCGAATCGCCCATGCTGCTGTCTTGCCAGTGCTGAGGTAGAGTGTTTTCTGTGTATATATGTGTGTGTGTGTGTGTGTGTGTGTGTATATATATATCTGTGTGTGTGTGTGTAACTATCGTGTTTCCATCCTCCTACTTCTGTCATTAAAATTTTCTATCATTTTATTATTGTTCTCGGTCTGGTGTTTTCTTTTCACGAACCTGCCTGTTAAAAGGAAAAAGAACCCAAGCTTGGCACACGCAGTTAACGCAACAAATTAGCGTAGTCGGCAGCATACGGGGAGAGGGAGGCATCATGCCTTTGTATAAAAAATCTGTAGATGCGGAGGCCCAGCAAGATGGCGTCGTAGAAGCAACTCAGGATTGCAGCTCTCAGTGACGGCGCAGAGGGTGAGTCCTAGCCGCATTCTCGGATGGACTTTTCTAGCCCACAGAGCGTTGAAAGTCCCACAGGACGCTAGTAAAGTAAAACCGGCTAACTCAGCCCTCTGGCGCAGCCGCTTCGGCCGGCGCTGCTTAGGCCGGCGCCGCAGCAGGACCCGGCATGGAACTCACTGGTCTGGGCGCCCTGTTAAACCGGCAATCTGAGAGTTTGAAGGGCAGATTGGCGCGTCCATCTGATGGAACGGGACTTGGACAGTGAGCCAGACTAGGAGTTTCCTGGGAGTATCCTGGGAAGCGTGATCTGAGCCGGTGAAGTGGGCAGTTGCACGGGAGATCGCACGGATCCCAGTGCACTATCGGCAGGCTCCTGGGGCGCCAGTGAGAGAGTCGAACTTTAAGCTTGCAGAGAGGCAGGGAGAGACAGAGAGGATGGACTCTGAGGCAGGCAGCTGGGTAATCGGGCTCAGCGCGTCCCACCCTCACAGGGACAAGCAGGGCAATGACTGGAGACGCTTGGCACTGAGAGTTTTGCTGCTGGCATCTAGGATGGTGCAGCCCGGTGAGGGAGGGGCGTCCACCACCGCTGACACAATCCGCCCCTATTGAATTACCGCCCAGGGCCGAAGCAGCCTGCCGTTGCCGAGGCAACCTGCCATAACAGAGAGACTCCCAGGAGACGGGAGCTCTCCACAGCAGAAGGGAGCCCAGCAGCAACAGGGCAGAACCACGCTAGTGGGTCAGAGCCCCGACAGGCAAATAGTGAATAGACTGCCACCTAGTGGGACAGGACAGTGCAACAGATACTCATAAAGAAAGCCCCAACTCCCTGAAACAGTGCATATAAGGGGGGGAAATAAAAGGGTGGTGTTTTATGAGTTCTATTACAGCAGACATAAACAACCTCCCGACAACCCTGAATGAACAACGGAGCTCACAGCTCAGCACTGGAGCTACGATAAAGCACAAACCGTCTCCTTAAGCAGCTCCCTGACCCCTGTATATCCAAAGAGTCACCACAAAAAAAGGACTAATCTGACTGACATTTAACGGGCATCATTCTGGAACAAAGACAGCAGAAAAAGAAACTGGTATCATCCCTCACTCTTCCACAGCTGCCACAGGTATACTCCAGACAAACGGGGCCTGGAGTGGACCTCAGCACTCATACAGCAGAGGGGCTAGACCACTAGAAGGAAAACTAAGTAACAGAAATACTTCATCATCAACAATCTCAGCATCCACACAGAGACCCAATTGAAAAATCAGCAACTACAAAGACGACAGGCGGATAAATCCATAAAGATGGGAAGAAACCAGCGCAAAAAGGAGGAAAACACCCGAAACCAAAACACCTCACCTCCTACAAAGGACCAAAACTCCTCACCAGCAAGGGAACAAAGCTGGACGGAGAATGAGTGTGACGAAATGACGGAATCAGACTTCAGAAAGTGGATAATGAGAAACTTCATTGAGCTAAAAGAACATGTTCTAAATCAGTGCAAAGAAACTAAGAACCTTGAAAAAAGATTTGAAAAAAAAATTCGAGGAATTGATAACAAGAATGGACAACTTAGAGAGGAATATGAATGAATTGAAGGAGCTGAAAAACACAACACGAGAACTTCACGAAGCATGCACAAGTTTCAACAGCCGAATTGACCAAGCAGAAGAAATAATATCAGAAATTGAAGATCAACTCAATGAAATAAATCGTGAAACCAAGATTAAAGAAAAAAGCACAAAAAGGAATGAACAAAATCTCCAAGAAATGTGGGACTATGTGAAGAGACCCAACCTACGTTTGATAGGTGTACCAGAATGTGATCAAGAGAATGAATCTAAGCTGGAAAACACTCTTCAGGATATTATCCAGGAAAATTTCCCCAACCTAGCAAGACAGGTCAATACTGAACTCCAGGAAATACAGAGAACACCACAAAGATACTCCGCAAGAAGAGCAACCCCAAGGCACATAATCGTCAGATTCACCAGGGTTGAAATGAAGGAGAAAATACTAAGGGCAGCCAGAGAGAAAGGTCGGGTCACCCACAAAGGGAAGCCCATCAGACTCACAGCAGATCTCTCGGCAGAGACTCTACAAGCCAGAAAAGAGTGGGGGCCAATATTCAACATCCTTAAAGAAAAGAGCTTTCAACCCAGAATTTCATATCCAGCCAAACTGAGCTTCATAAGTGAAGGGAAAATAAAATCCTTCACGAACAAGCAAGTACTCAGAGATTTTGTCACCACTAGGCCTGCTTTACAAGAACTCCTGAAAGAGGCACTACACATAGAAAGAAACAACCAGTTCCAGCCATCCTAAAAGCATTCCAAATGCTAAAGACCATCAACAAAATGAAGAATGTACATGAACCAATGGGCAAAACAGCCAGATAGCATCAAAATGGCAGTATCAAATTCACACATAACAATATTAACCCTGAATGTAAATGGGCTAAATGCACCAATCAAAAGACACAGACTGGCAAATTGGATAAAAAACCAAAACCCATCAGTGTGCTGTATCCAGGAAACCCACCTCACACTCAAAGATACAAAAAGGCTCAAAATAAAAGGATGGAGGAAGATTTACCAAGCAAATGGAGAGCAAAAAAAAGCAGGAGTTGCAATTCTCATCTCTGATAAAATAGACTTTAAAGTAACAAAGATCAAAAGAGACAAAGAAGGTCACTACATAATGGTAAAAGGATCGATACAACAAGAAGAGATAACGATTTTAAATATATATGGACCCAATGTAGGAGCACCCAGATATATAAGGCAAGTTCTTAATGACTTACAAAGAGACTTAGACTCCCACACAATAATAGTGGGAGACTTTAACACTCCACTGTCAATAGCAGACAGATCAACCAGACAGAAAATTAACAAGGATATCCAGGACTTGAACTCAGACCTGGAACAAGCAAACCTGATAGACATTTACAGAACTCTCCACCCCAAATCCACAGAATATACATTCTTCTCAGCACCACATCACACCTACTCCAAAATTGACCACATAATTGGAAATAAAGCTCTCCTCAGCAAATGCAAAACAACTGAAATCATGACAAACAGTCTCTCAGACCATAGTGCAATCAAGTTGGAACTCAGAATTCAGAAAATAACTCAGAACCGCACAGCTTCATGGAAACTGAACAACTGGCTCTTGAATGTTGATTGGATAAACAATGAAATGAAGGCAGAAATAAAGAAGTTCTTTGAAACCAACGAGAATGAAGACACAACGTACCAGAATCTCTGGGACACATTTAAAGCAGTCTGTAGAGGAATATATATAGCAATAAGTGCTATATAAGAAAAGTGGAGAGATCCAAAATTGACACCCTATCTTCAAAATTGAAAGAGCTAGAGGAGCAAAATCAAAAAAGCTCAAAACCTAGCCGAAGACAAGAAATAACTAAGATCAGAGCAGAACTGAAGGAGATAGAGACAAGAAAAACCCATCAAAAAATCAACAAATCTAAGAGCTGGTTTTTTGAAAAGATCAACAAAATAGACAGACCACTAGCCAGACTGATAAAAAATAAAAGAGAGAACAACCAAATAGATGCAATAAAAAACGATAAAGGGGAAATCACCACAGATTCCACAGAAATTCAAATTATCATCAGAGAATACTACAAACAACTCTATGCACACAAACTAGTAAATCAGGAAGAAATGGATAAATTCCTGGATGCCTGTGTCCTCCCAAGCCTAAACCAGGAGGAAGCCGAAACTATGAATAGACCAATAACAAGGTCAGAAGTTGAGGCAGCAATTAAGAGCCTACCACACAAAAAAAGCCCAGGTCCAGATGGGTTCACAGCTGAATTCTACCAGACACACAGAGAGGATCTGGTACCATTCCTTCTGAAACTATTCCAAATAATCCAAAAAGAGGGAACCCTTCCCAAATCATTTTATGAGACCAACATCATCCTGATACCAAAACGTGGCAGAGACTCAACAAGAAAAGAAAACTTCAGGCCAATATCCATGATGAACATAGATGCAAAAATCTTCAATAAAATACTGGCAAATCGATTGCAACAGCACATTATAAAACTTATCCATCATGATGAAGTAGGATTCATCCCGGGCATGCAAGGCTGGTTCAACATATGCAAGTCTATAAATGTAATTCACCACATAAACAGAAGCAAAAACAAAAGCCACATGATTATCTCAATTGACGCAGAGAAGGCAATTGACAAAATTCAACAGCCCTTTATGCTAAAAACCCTCAATAAACTTGGTATTGATGGAACATATCTCAAAGTAATAAAAGCTATTTATGACAAACCAACAGCCAATATCATACTTAATGGGCAAAAACTGGAAGCATTCCTTTTGAAATCCGGCACTAGACAAGGATGCCCTCTCTCACCACTTCTATTCAACATAGTACTGGAAGTTCTAGCCAGAGCAATCAGGCAAGAAAAAGAAATAAAGGGTATTCAAATAGGAAAGGTGGAAGCCAAATTGTCTCTATTTGCAGACGACATGATAGTATACCTAGAAGACCCCATCACCTCAGCCCAAAAGCTCCTGCAACTGATAAGCAACTTCAGCAAAGTCTCAGGATATAAAATCAATGTGCAAAAATCACAAGCGTTCCTATACACCAATAACAGACTTAAAGAGAACCAAATCAAGAACCAACTGCCATTCACAATCGCTACAAAGAAAATAAAATACCTAGGAATACAACTCACTAGGAATGTAAGTGACCTCTTTAAGGAAAACTACAAACAACTGCTCAACGAAATAAGAGAGGACACAAACAGATGGAGAAACATTCCATGTTCGTGGTTAGGAAGAATCAATATTGTGAAAATGGCTATACTGCCCAAAGTAATTTACACATTCAATGCTATCCCCATCAAACTACCATTGAATTTCTTCATAGAACTGGAAAAAACCACCATGAATTTCATATGGAACCAAAAAAGAGCCCGCATAGCCAAGTCAATTCTAAGCAAAAAGAACACAGCGGGAGGCATCACGCTACCAGGCTTCAAATTATACTACAAGGCTACAGTAATCAAAACAGCATGGTACTGGTACCAAAACAGAGATATAGACCAATGGAACAGAACAGAAACATTGGAGGCAACACAACATATCTACAACCATATCATCTTTGATAAACCAGACAAAAACAGGCAATGGGGAAAGAATTCCCTATTTAATAAATGGTGTTGGGAAAACTGGCTAGCCATGTGCAGAAAGCAGAAACTGGACCCCTTCCTGACACCTTACACTAAAATTAACTCCAGATGGATTAAAGACTTAAATGCAAGACCTGACACCATAAAAACCCTAGAAGAAAATCTAGGCAAAACCGTTCAGGACATAGGAGTAGGCAAGGACTTCGTCACCAAAACACCAAAAGCATTGGCAACAAAAGCCAAAATAGACAAATGGGACCTAATCAAACTCCACAGCTTCTGCACGGCAAAAGAAACAGTCACTAGAGTGAATCGACCACCATCGGAATGGGAAAAAATCTTTGCAATTTACGCATCAGACAAAGGGCTGATATCCAGAATTTACAAAGAACTCAAACAGATTTACAGAAAGAAAACAAACAAGCCCATTCAAAAATGGGCAAAAGATATGAACAGACACTTTGCAAAAGAAGACATACATGAGGCCAACAAACATATGAAAAAGTGCTCATCGTCATTGGTCATTAGAGAGATGCAAATCAAAACCACATTGAGATATCATCTCACACCAGTTAGAATGGCGATCATTAAAAAATCTGGAGACAGCAGATGCTGGAGAGGATGTGGAGAAATAGGAACACTCTTACACTGTTGGTGGGAGTGTAAATTAGTTCAACCATTGTGGAAGACAGTGTGGCGATTCCTCAGGGACCTAGAAATAGAAATTCCATTTGACCCAGCAATCCCATTACTGGGTATCTATCCAAAAGACTGTGAATCGTTCTACTATAAGGACACATGAACACGAATGTTCATTGCAGCACTGTTTACAATAGCAAAGACCTGGAACCAACCCAAATGCCCATCGATGATAGACTGGACTGGGAAAATGTGGCACATATACACCATGGAATATTATGCAGCAATCAGAAATGATGAGTTTGTGTCCTTTGTAGGGACATGGATGAATCTGGAGAACATCATTCTCAGCAGACTGACACAAGAACAGAAAAAGAAATACCGCATATACTCACTCATAGGCGGGTGAGAAAAAGGAAAACACATGGACACAGAGAGGCGGTCTACTATACACTGGGGACTGTTGGGGGAAATGGGGGTGGGACAGTGGGGGCGGCTGGGGGGGATAGTCTGGGGATGAATACCAAGTTTGGGTGAGGGGGAGGAAGGCAGCAAAACACACTGCCATGTGTGTACCTATGCAACTATCTTGCACGTTCTGCACATGTACCCCAAAACCTATAATGCAATAAAAATTAAAAAAAAAATCTGTAGATGCTAAATATGTGGTTTGTAATGTGCCGGTTTGGGAAGATTTGGTGTTTGCACCTTTGGCTAGGGTATGGGCTAATGGAACAGGATTGAGTGAAAAATGGGATGGTAAATTGCGATCTCCTGACCCTATGCACTTCCTAGAAGTCTTGGAAACAGTCCCTTTAGATAAAAAGAAGGAATTGGTAGCTATCTGTCAGCGTGGCTGGATTTTGTTATCAGCTTATAGAAAGCAATACCAGGCACGCCAAGGCTTAATTCAAGGAAATTGCAGCTGGAGAAAGAATTGGCAGATTTTCAGGAGAAATTAGCAATGTTACAGTGCCGAAATTTCATCCTTGGAGATCAAGCTAGGACTTATCAGGGAGTGGCTGAAAAAGCCACAGTCCGTTGTCCTCAATACACATACAGAAAGAGGAAGGGGAAAGTGAATGCAAAGAAAAAACTATGTAGCAGAAGAGGTTATTGTCCCCACCACTTCTAAATAGAATAATTCTATATGGCCAGTTAAAAAATCAGATGGAACGTGGGGAATAACAGTAGATTATTGAGCACTAAATGCAGTAACTGCTCCATTACGTGCTGCTGTTCCAGATACTATTTTGATAATAGAGAATATTCAAAAACATCTTGGTCAATGGTATGTGGTGTTGGATCTAGCTAATGCCTTCTTTACAATTACAAATAATTCAGATCAATGGAAATATTTTGCCTTCACTTGACAGGGGAGGCAATATACTTTTACAAGATTGCCACAAGGCTATAAGCGTAGCCCAACTTTGTGCCATAAAATAGTGGCTAAACATCTAGATGAATGGCACTTTCCCAATATAGAAATATACCATTATATTGATGACATCATGCTACAGGGACATGATTCCCACAGCATGCAACAAGCTGTGGAAACTTTAATTACTCCTCTACAAGGTAAAGGATGGAAAATAAACCCTGCAAAAGTACAGGGGCCAGCCCAGCATGTAAAATTTCTAGGTATAATGTGGGATTGTGGTAATCGTAGCATCACTCCTAAAGCAAAGCAACGAATTTTGGAATTTCCAACAGCAACTACGTAAAAGGAAGCCCAAAAATATATTGGCCTATTTGGATATTGGAGAAACCACATTCCTTATTTAAGTCTGTTGCTACAACGGTTATATAAAGTCACTAGGAAGAAATACACCTTTAAGTGGGGACCGGATCAACAGCAGGCATTTGACAAAGCAAAAGAAGCTGTACAACAGGCCTGTGAAGGAGGGGCCAATAGAATTGATGGTTAGTACAGAAAATCAATATGCTAACTGGAGTCTTTGGCAAAAACAGGAAGGAAAACGAGTGCCCTTAGGATTTTGGTCTCGTAAATTGCCTAGTTCTAAACAAACATATACTCAATTTGAACAAGAATTCTTAGCTGCTTATTGGGCTTTAAGTGAAACTGAATTTCTGACCTTAGGGCATGAGGTTATCATTCGACCTTAAATGCCAATTATGCAATGGGTGCTTTCTGACCCCGTGTCACATAAAATAGGTCATGCCCAGGAAGCAAATATTATTAAATGAAAATTGTATCTTCAGAATAGAGCCAAAGCAGGCCCACAGGGTACATTGCAATTACATGAAAAGGTATTTCTTGTCCAATTAATACTGATGATTCTACATCTCTGACCATTAAGCACATTGCAAGTAAAGTTATTGTTAATAATGGATATGACTCTCTTAAACCATCTCAGAAGACACATGCCTGGTTTACTGATGGCTCTCCTAAATATATAGGAGCTAAAAGATACTGGAAAGCAATTGCATATAATCCTTCAACTGACATTGTTTTGGAGCATCATGGAGAAGGAGGGAGTAGCCAATACACTGAACTATACGCTGTTTGGTTGTGTTTAAAAAAGGAACAGGGACAAGAATGCCATATTTTTACTGACTCTTAGTCAGTATATATAGGCTCGGTAACTTGGATTGAACAATGGTATGCCAATGACTGGAAAATACGGGATAAAACTTTGTGGGGGGGCTACTTTATGGCAAGACATTTGGGTATTCTTGCAATGCACTAATGTTTCTATTTTTCATGTAGATGCCCTTACTGCAGTAGATTCAGCTTAAAAGTTATATAATAAAAAGAATGATTAGTTGACACGAATTAATGTTGCAGCAACCAGTTCAGAAGATTTAAAGTGTGCACAATGGATACAGGAACAAACAGGTCATACGGGAGCTCAGTCCATGTACAGGTGGGCACAAAAGAGAGGTATCTATGTGCCTTTAGATGCTTGTAAAACTCTGGTTCACCAGTGCCCTGTTTGTAATCAAGATAGATTGCAATTCGTTTCCCAAATAGTGACAGGGGAATTATCACGAGGAAAACAACCAGCTCAAATTTGGAAAATCGATTATATAGGGCCTTTACCTAGTCTAAAGGTTGTGCATATATTTTTACCATAGTAGATACTTACTCAGGAGTGTTAATTGGCTGCCCATTCAAACGTGCTACTCAGATTAATACCATTAAAACATTAGATTGTATTATTTTATACTATAGAACCCCTTTGCAAATACAAAGTGATAATGGATCACATTTTAAAGGTAAGTAAATAATTGATTATTGCACAACTAATAATATTAAATGGATATATCATATACCCTATTTTCCCCAGGCTGCAGGATTAATAGAATGAATGAATGGGCTGCTTAAAGAGAAATTAATGAAACTAGGTAATAATTCCTATCATGGATGGAAAGATCATTTGCTTACCGCCTTGCAGCAATTAAATAACAGAGTATTATCTAATCATCAAACGCCCTTACAGCGGATGATGACTCCCACCATGGAAGTACGACAACAGGCAACCACTTCCAATGAATTAACTATATCTTGGTGGAAATTCCATCCTGCTGCAATTGGACCATGAAATGCCACTAATTCAGCTGCCAGATATGATTCATTTACTTATATATTTAGATACTAAATTACCTAGTTCTTCACAGCAAGTGATTACCACAGGGCTAGGCATGCAAATGCCTCATGGATATTATGGTCAAATAGCTGCTAGATCTAGTTTAGCTCTGAAGGGACTGGTAATTCTTGGAGGAATTATTGATTCTAATTATTATGGAGAGATAAAAGTCTTGTGTTATAATATTAGTGATTCTGGTATCGTACTCCCAAAAGGAAGTCGAATTGCGAAATACTTTTACTTCCTTGCTTACATACTTCAAATTGGGCTTTGCTACAGGAACCCCCTGATCCAATATCCCATATGAGATTTGAAAGCACCAATGGGCATGTCTGCGTTCAGACTGCCCCACATGAACCTTTACAAGCTGGGGAAATTATAGCTAAAGGCAAATATAATTGTGTATATGTTATGATACCCCCTAATGACAATATGGGGGTATCATAACATATATGATATGTTAATTCCTACTAATCATTTATTTGAACGACCATAGTGTCTTTATGTAGGTATCAGCCTATGGATATGGAATACTGTTTCCACATATGGATGGACATTAACAGCCAAGACTTCCCTGAGCCCAACTTCTGAATCCAACTCTTCTGAGATATTATTACGTTGGGGCTGGAAAAACTCATCATATCAATGACAACAAGATAATTATACCTGTCTTCCCAATGAAATTTGTTATTTCATGAATTTCACAGTACAAGGTGAAAATATGACAACCTGGAGAGGTACTGGTCGCATTAGACGCATTTTATATAGCATAGGAACAGTAAATGCTACTATAGCTACTATTGTTAATGTTTCTTGTTGTCAAGTAGATCTGCAGCACATTATATACATGACTGATGAAGATTATAAGCAGCTTCTACGAATTCAAATGAGTGTATATAAGAATTCTATGTCTAATTTCCTTTTTAATATTAGTACATATCTTTTATGCCATAACACAAGTGAAATTTCTAATAGATCTGATTGGGCAGACTATATGCATGTCATTATTAAATCAAATTATTCAATATGATATTAGCTTATTGCCATGGTTTAATGACACTTTGTATTTAACCCCAACATATGAAACACAAAATTATACTTGGTTACCTTTACAATTACCAGTACCCAAGATTGAAATATATTTGAATTTATCTATGATTTTGGCACAAAGTACACAACTACATGATTACCTCCAACAAACAGAACGCCAGTTAGCGGAACATCGTTTATCCACCACTATTATAGCTAATAAATTACTAGAATATTCCCATTTTATTGCTACAGATGCCAATCATAATTGGTATGATTGGCTATTCTCACACCCTCGGATGACTTATCGTTTTGTCACCTTGTACGTTATTGCATTTTGTTACATCTCTGTATTAACCATTATTTGTTGTTGTAATATTTGCATGTATATGCGTATTAGGTATATGTATGATATATATTTGAGAAATCAATTTTCTTATTTACAAAAACAGGACTGAGGGCCAAAATGTAAAATTATGATGTAGAAGTCCTGTGTTGTAGAAGTCCTGTTTTGTAAAAAGCTTGCTTGTGTTTGGGGTGAGGAAGTGGGCAGGGAAGGATCTGTGAGCCCATGAACTGTCCATGAATTGTTCTGGGGGGCTAAGAGCTCTTTGCGTTTCAGAACGATATCTTGGAGGCTGGGAGTCTGGCCAACTCCCGGTGCCCAAGAAACAGTCAAGGACAGGGCACTTATGAAGTAGATCTTCCCTGTTTACTGACTGACCCAAAGATGAGTACGTAAATTAGTTATGTAAGCTGATACAATAAAGGAGCAGAGGAACACAGAGACATTGAATGAGAGCGACTTCCAAATGTGACTTACGAATCGCCCGTGCTGCTTTCTTGCCGGTGCTGAGGTGGAGTGGTTTCTGTGTATGTATGTGTATATATATATATATATATATATATATATATATATATATAACTATCGTCTTTCCATCCTTCTACTTCTCTCATTAAAATTTGCTATCACTTTATTATTGTTCTCGGTCTGGTGTTTCCTTCCCACGAACCTGCCTGTTAAAGGAAAAAAAAAAAAACAAGCTTGGTATGAGCAGTTAGTGCAATAACTGTATGTATCCCCCTCTCCTGTGTTTATCTTCCTCTCTCCTGTGTGTATTCCACACTCTCCTCTGTGTATCCCCATTCCTGTGAGTAACCCACGCTCTTCTCTGTGTATCCCCCACTCCTGTGTGTATCCTCTTCTCTTCTGTGTGTATCTTCCTCTCTCTTCTGTGTATCCTCCTCTCTCCTGTGTGTATATTTCTCTCTACTGTGTGTATCCCCCCTCTCCTGAGAGTATCCTTCTCTCTCCTGTGTGTATCCTCGTCTTTCCTGTGTGTATTTTTTCTAATCCTGCATTCAGGCCCCTAGCTCTTTTGTGTATTTCCCTTTTTTGTGTGTATCTTTTTCTCCTTTGTATATTTCCTTGTCTTCTCTTTGTATCCCTCCTTTTCTGTGTGTATGCCCCTCTCTTCTGTGTGTATCCTCTAACCTGTGTGTATCCCTCGCTCCTGTGTGTATCCTTTTCTCTTTATTGTGTATCATTTTCTCTCCTGTGTGTATCATTTTATCCCTTGTGTGTATCCCCATTCTCTCCTGTGTGTACTTTTTTTCTCTTCTGTGTGTATCCCCCTCTCTCCTGCGGGTATCTTGCTCTGTGCTGCGTGTATCCTCCTCTCTCCTGTGTGTATGCCCCTTTTCTGTGTGTATACCCCTCTCTCCTATGTGTATTCCCCTCTCTCCTGTGTGGATCCCCCTCTCTCTTGTGTGTATCGCCCTATCCTGTGTGTATCCTCCTTTCTCTTGTGTGTATCCTCCTCTCTCCTGTGTGTATATTTTCTCTTTTCTGTGTGTATGTCCCACTCTCCTTTGTGTATTTCCCTCACCTGTGTGTATACCCCTTTTTCTTGTGTATCCCCCCTCTCCTGTGTGTATCCTTCTTTCTATTTTTTGAATTCCCGTCTCTCCTGTGCATATCATTCTCTCTTCTGTGTGTATGCTCCTCTCTTTTGTGTGTATCCTCCTCTCTCCTGTGTGTATCATCCTCTCTCCTGTGTGTATCCGCCCTCTCTCCTGTGTGTAACGCCCTCTGTCCTGTGTATACTCCTCTCTTCTGCGTGTATCCTCCTCTCTTTTTTGTGTATCTTCCTCTCTCTTATGTGTATTTTTCTCTCTCCTGTCTGTATGACCCTGTCTCTTGTGTGTATTCCCCTCTCTTTTGTGTGGATCCCTCTCTCTCCTATGTGTATCTCCCTCTTCTGTGTGTATACCCTGTCTCCTGTGTATATCCCCCTCTTTTGTGTGTATTTCCCTCTCTCCTGTGTATATTTCCCTGTCTCCTGTATGTATCCCCCTCTCCTGTGTTTATTCCCCTATCTTCTGTATGTATCCTGTGTGTATTCCCGTCTCTCCTGTGTGTATGCCCCTCTCCTGTGTGTATACTCCTCTCCCCTGTGTGTATCCTCCTCTCTACTTTGTGTATCCTCCTCTCTCCTGTGTGTATCTTTTCACTTTTCTGTGTGTTTCCCCTGTCTCCTCTGGGTAACACCTTTCTTTTCTGTGTATATCACCCCTTTCTTCTGTGTGTATCCTTTTTGTTCTTGTGTGAATCCCCTCTCTCCTGTTTGTTTCCTCCTCTCTCCTGTGTGTATGCTCCTCTCTCCTGTGTTTATGCCCCTCTCTCATGTGTGTATCACACTTTCCTGTGTGTATCCTTTTGTCTCCAGTGGGTATCCCCCTTTCTTCTGTGTGTATCCCCCGTTTTTGTGTGTATGCTCCTCTCTTGTGTGTGTATCTCCCTCTTCTATGTGTATCCTTCTCTCTCCAGTGTGTATACTTTTCTCTCCTGTGTGTATTCCTGTCTCTTTTTGTGTATCCCACTCTTTCCTATGTGGATCCTCCTCTCTTCTGCGTGTATCCTCCCCTCCCCCTCTGTCTATGCCCCTCTCTCCTATTGTAAGGTTTTGATGTAGAAGTCCTGTTTTGTAGAAGTCTTGTTTTGTAAAAAGCTTGCTTGTAAAGGGTGTTTGGGGTGATGAAGTGGGCAGGGAAGGATCTATGAGCCCATTAACTGTCCATGAACTGTTCTGGGTGGCTAAGAGTTCTTTGCGTTTCAGAACAATATCTTGGAGGCTGGGAGTCTGGCCAAATCCGGGTGCCCAAGAAACAGTCAAGGACAGGGCACTAATGAAGTAGATCTTCCCTGTTTACTGACTGACCCAAAGATGAGTACGTAAATTAGTTATGTAAGCTGATACAATAAAGGAGCAGAGAAACACGTACCTACGTAACCATCTTGCTCGTTCTGCACATGTACCCCCAAACCTATAATGCAATAAAAATTAAAAAAAAAAAAAAAGAAGTGAAGTTGCATAAAAATACTACTCTATGTAGCTCTTTCTAGTGGAGAGTTCAAATTCTGGACTCACAGAGATAAGTTCGCATATTAGCTCTGCTGCTAATTGACTATGGATACAGAATAAAGTAAAATTTGCTGTTTGATGTTAAAAAAAAAAAAAAAGAGCGACTTCCAAATGTGACTTACGAATCGCCCGTGCTGCTGTCTTGCCGGTGCTGAGGTGGAGTGGTTTCTGTGTATGTATGTGTATATATATATATAACTATCATCTTTCCATCCTCCTACTTCTGTCATTAAAACTTTCTATCACTTTATTATTGTTCTCGGTCTGGTGTTTTCTTCCCACGAACCTGCGTGTTAAAAGGAAAAAAAACCCCAAGCCTGGTACCCGCAGTTAGCGCAACACCTATATGTATCCCCCTCTCCTGTGTTTATCTTCCTCTCTTCTGTGTGTATTCCACACTCTCTTCTGTGTATCGCCCATTCCTGTGAGTAACCCACGCTCTTCTCTGTGTATTCCCCACTCCTGTGTGTATCTTCTTCTCTTCTGTGTGTATCTTCCTCTCTCCTCTGTGTATCCTCCTCTCTCCTGTGTGTATCTTTCTCTCTCCTGTGTGTATCCCCCTCTCATGAGTGTATCCTTCTCTCTCCTGTGTGTATCCTCGTCTTTCCTGTGTGTATTTTCCTTAATCCTGCGTTCATCCCCCTCGCTCCTGTGTGTATTTTCCTCTTTTGTGTGTATCATTTTCTCCTTTGTATATTTCCCTCTCTTCTCTTTGTATCCCCTTTTTTCTGTATGCATGCCCCTCTCTTCTGTGTGTATCATCTAACCTGTGCGTATCCTCTAACCTGTGTGTATCCCTCGCACCTGTGTGTATTCTTTTCTCTTTAGTGTGTATCCTTTTCTCCCCTGTGTGTATCATTCTCTCTCTTGTGTGTATCCCCTTCTCTCCTGTGTGTATTTTTTTCTCTTCTGTGTGTATCCCCCTCTCTCCTGCGGGTATCCTCCTCTGTGCTGCGTATATCCTCCTCTCTCCTGGGTGTATCCTTCTTTCTCCTGTGTGTATGCCTCTTTTCTGTGTGTATACCCCTCTCTCCTATGTGTATTTGCCACTCTCATGTGTGGATCCCCCTCTCTCTTGAGTGTATCGCCCTATCCTGTGTGTATCCTCCTCTCTCCTGTGGTATCCGTCTCTCTCTTGTGTGTATCCTCATTTCTCCTGTGTGTATCCTCCTCTCCCCTGTGTGTATCTTTTCTCTTTTCTGGGTGTATGCCCCTCTCTCCTTTGTGTATTTCCCTCACCTGTGTGTATACACCTCTGGTTCTTGTGTATCCCGCTCTATGATGTGTGTATCCCCCTCTCTATTTTGTGAATTCCCGTCTCTCCTGTGCATATCATTCTCTCACCTGTATGTATGCTCCTCTCTTTTGTTTGTATCCTCCTCTCTCCTGTGTGTAACGTCCTCTCTCCTCTGTGTATTGACTTCTCTCCTGTGTATACTCCTCTCTTCTGCGTGTATCCTCCTCTCTTTTTTGTTTATCTTCCTCTCTCCTATGTGTATTTTTCTCTCTCCTGTCTGTATGCCCCTGTCTCTTGTGTGTATTCCCCTCTCTTTTGTGTGGATCCCTCTCTTTCCTATGTGTATCCCCATCTCCTGTGTCTATACCCTCTCTCCCGTGTATATCCCCCTCTTTTGTTTGTATTTTCCTCTCTCCTGTGTGTATTTTCCTGTCTTCTGTATGTATCCAACTCTTCTGCGTGTATCCCTCTCTCTCCTGTGTGTATGCCACTCACTTCTGTGTATAGTCCTCTCTCCTCTGTATATCCTCCTCTCTCCTGTGTGTATCCTCCTTTCTCCTGCGTGTATCCCTCTACTTTCCCGTGGGTTTCCCCCCTCTCTCCTGTATGTAACACCTTTCTTTCCTGTGTGTATCACCTTTCTCTCCTGTGTGTATCCCCCTCTCTCCTGTGTGTATCCCCTCTCTCTTTTGTGTGTCCCCTCTCTCCTGTTTGTTTTCTCCTCTCTCCTGTGTGTATCCTCCACTCTCTTGTGTTTATGCCCCTGTCTCCTGTGTATCACCCTTTCCTGTGTGTATCCTCCAATCTCCTGTGTGTATCCCTATTTTGTGAGTGTATGCCCCTCTCTCCTGTGTGTATCTCCCTCTCCTATGTGTATCCTCCTATCTCCTGTGTGTATCTTTCTCTCCCCTGTGTCTATTCCCCTCTATTCTTTGTGTATCCTCCTCTCTCCTGCGTGAGTCCTCATCTCTCCTCTGTCTATGCCCCTCTTTCCTGTATGTATCCCCCTCTCATGTGTTTATCCCCCTCTCTCCTGTGTGTATCTCACTATCTCCTCTGTGTATCTCTTTCTCCTGTGCCTATCCCCCTTTCTTCTGCGTGTATCTCCCACTCCTTTGTGTATCCTCTTCTCTTCTGTGTGTATCTTCTTCTCTCCTCTGTATATACTCCTCTCTCATGTGTGTATCTTCCTCTCTTCTGTGTGTATACCCCCTCTCCTGTGTGTATCCTTCTCTCTCCTGTGTGTATCCTCCTTTATCCTGTGTGTATTTCCCTTTCTCCTGTGTGCATCTTCCTCTCTCCTGTGTGTATTTCCCTCTCTTGTGTGTATCACTTTCTTCTTTGTGTATTTCCCTATCTCCTCTGTGTTCCTTCATTTTCTGTGTGTACGCTCCTCTTTCCTGTGTATCATTCTCTCACCTGTGTGTATCCCTCGCTCCTGTGTGTATCTCCCTCTCTTTTGTGGTATTCTTTTCTCTCCTGTGTGTATCATTCTCTCTCTTGTGTGTATCCCCTTCAATCCTGTGTGTATTTTTCTCTCTTTTGTGTATATCCTCCTCTCTCCTACGGGTATTCTCATCTGTGCTGCGAGTATCCTCCACTCTTCTGCATGTATCCTCCTCTCTCCTGTGTGTATACACCTCTCCTGTGTGTATACCCCTCTCTCCTATGTGTATTCCCCTCTCTCCTGTGTGGAACCCCTTTCTCTTGTGTGTTTGGCCCTCTCCTGTGTGTATCCTCTTTTCTCCTGTGTGTATCTTCTTATTTCCTGTGTGTATCTTCCTCTCTCCTATGTGTATCCCCCTCTCTCCTGTGTGTATGCCCCTCTCTCTAGTGTGTATTCTCCTCACCTTTGTGTGTATACACTCGCTTCCCTGTGTAACCCCCTCTTTCACGTGTGTATTCTCCCCTCCTGTGTGTACACTCCTCTCTCCTGTGTGTTTCCTTCTCTCTCCTGTGTGTATTCCTCCACTTTTCTGTGTTTTTTCCATCTCTCCTGTGTGTAACACCTTTATTTTCTGTGTGTATTACCCCTTTCTCCTGTGTGTATACCCCTGTGACTTGTGTGTATTCTCTCTCTCCTGTTTGTTTCTTCCTCTTTCTTGTGTGTATCCTTTTCTCTCCTGTGTTTATGCTTCTCTCTCTTGTGTTTATCACCCTTTCCTGTGTGTATCCCTCTTTCTCCTGTGTGTATCCCCCTTTTTTGTGTGTATGCCCCTCTCTCCTCGGTGTATCTTTCTCTCCTATGTGTATCTTTTTCTCTCCTGTGTGTATCCTTTTGCCTCCTGTGTGTATCCTCTCTCTCCTGTGTGTATCCACGTCTCTTCTGTATGTATCCTCCTCTCTCCTGTGGGTATCCTGTTCTCTTCTCTATGTATGCCCCTCTCTCCTGTATGTATCCCTCTCTCCTCTGTGTATTTTCCTCTTCTCTGCATATCCCCCTTTCTTCTGTGTGTATCCCCAACTTCTGTGTGTATCTTTTTTTCTTCTGTGTGTATCTTCCTCTCTTCTCTGAGTATCCTCCTCTCTCCTGTGGGTGTCTTCCTCTCTCCTGTATGTATCCCCCATCTCCGGTGTGTATCCTTTTCTCTCCTGTGTGTATCTTTATTTTTCCTTGGTTATTTCCATTACTCCTGTGTGCATCCTTCTCACTTCTGTGTGTATTTTTCTCTCCTGTATGTATCCCATTTATTCTGTGTTTATGCCCCACTTTTTTGTGTGTATGCTTTTCTCACCTGTGTGTATCCCTCGCTCCTTTGTGTAATTTTTTCTTTCCCGTGTGTATCCCCCTTCTCTTCTGTGTGTATTTTTCTTTCTCCTGTGTGTATACCCCTCTCTTCTGCGAGTATCCTCCTCTGTCCTGCGTGTATCCTTTTATCTCCTGCGTGTTTCCTTTTTTCTCCTGTGTGTATACCCCTCTCTCTTATGTGTATTTTCTTGTCTCCTGTGTGGATCCCCCTCTCTCTTGTGTGTATTGCTCTCTCCTGTGTGTATCCTCCTCTCTCCTATGTGTATCCGTTTCTCTTCTGTGTGTATCCTTTCTCCTGTGAGTATCCTCCTCTCTACTGTGTGTATTTTGCTCCTCTTGTGTGTATCCCACTCTCTCCAGTGTGTATCAACTTTCTTCTTAGTGTATGCCACACTATCCTGTGTGTATACCCCTCTCTCCTCTTAGTATCCTTGCTCTCCCTTGTGTGTATCCCCCATATAGCCTTTATGTATCCTACTCTCTTCTGTGTGCGTCCCCCTCTTTCTTGTGTGTATCCCCCCTCTCTCCTGTGTGTATCCTCCTTTCTCCTGTGTGTATCCACCCTTTCCTGTGTGTATCCTCCACGCTCCTGTGTGTATCTTTCTCTCTTCTGTGTGTATATACTTCTCTTCTATTTGTATCCTTCTCTCTACTGTGTGTATTCTCACCTTTCCTGTGTGTATCCTCCTGTCTCCTGTGTGTATTCTCCTTTCTCTTGTGTATATCCTCCTCTCTCGTTTGTGTATTCTCCACTCTTCTGTGTGTATTTCCATCTTTTCTGTGTGTATCCTTCTTTATCCTGCGTGTATCTTCCTCTCTCCTGTGAGTATCCTCCTCTCTCCTGTGTGTATCCTTCTCTCTTCTCTGTGTATCCCCATCTTTCCTGTGTGTATCCTCCTCTCTACTTTGTATCTTCCTCTCTCCTGTGTGTATTCTTCTCTCCCCTGTGTGTATCCTCGTCTCTTCTGTGTGTATCCTTTTTTCCTGTGTGTATACCCCTCTCTTCTGTGTGTATCTCTCTTCCTCCTATGTGTATGCCCCACTCTCCTGTGTGTATCTCCCTCTCCTGTGTGTATTTCCTTCTTCTGTTTGTTTTCTACTCTCTACTCTGTGTATTCCCCTCTCCTGTGTGTGTGCCCCTCTCCTGTGTGTATCCCCCTGTCTTCTGTGGGTAACCTTCACTCTTCTGTGTGTATCTTTCTCTCTTTTGTGTGTATTCTTCCCTCTTATGTGTGTATCCCGCTTCCCCTGTGTGTATCCTTCTCTCTTCTGTGTGTATCTTCTTCTTTCCTGTGTCTATCTTCTTCTCTCCTGTGTGTATTCCCCTTGTCTCCTGTGTGTAACCCTTCTCTCCTGTGTGTATTCTCCTCTATTTTGTGTGTCTTCTGCTATCTTCTGTTTGTATGCTCCTCTCTCCTGTGTGTATCCCCATACCCTGTATGTATCCTCCTCTTTTCTGTGTCTATCTTCCTCTTTTGTGTGTATCCCCCTCTCCTGTGTGTATGCTCCTGTTTCCTTTATGTACCCTCCACCGTCCTGTGTGTATCCTCCTCTCTCCTGTGTATCCTCCTCTCTCCTGTATTTATCCCCATCCCCATGTGTGTATCCCTCTGTCTCCTGTGTATATCCCCCTCTCTCCTATGTGTATCCTTCCCAATTTTGTGTGTATCCTTTTTTCCCCTGTGTGTATCTTCCTCTCTCTTGTGTGCATCCTCCTCTTTTCTGTCTTTACTTCCCTCTCTCCTTTGTGTATCCTCCTCTCTCCTGTTTGTATCCTCCCTTCACCTGTGTGTATCCTCCTGTCTCTTGCGTGTATTCTCTTCTCTCCTGTGTGTATACTCCTTTCTCCTGTGTGTGTCCCCATCCCCTGTGTGTATCTCCCTCTCTACTGTCTGTATCCCCCTTTGTCCTGTGTGTATCCTTCTCTCTCCTGCGTGTATATTCCTTTCACCTCTGTGTATTCTCCTATCTCCTTTATGTATTCTTCTCTCTCCTGTGTTTTTCCCCCTCTCTCCTGTGTGTATCCCCCTCTCTCCTGTGTGTATCCTTCTCTCTCCTGCGTGTGTCATCCCCTCTCACCTGTCTATGCCCCTCCCTTCTGTATGTATAACCCTCTCCTGTGTTTTTCCCCCTCTCTCCTGTGTGTATCCACTCTCTCGTCTGTGTATCCTTCTTTCCTGTGCCTATCCCCCTCTCTTCTGTGTGTATCCCCTTCTTCTGTGTGGATCCTTTCCTCTTCTGTGCGTACCTTCCTCTCTCCTATGTGTATCCTCCTCTCTCCAGTGTGTATTTTTCTCACTCCTGTGTGTATCCTTTTACCAGTCTGTGTATACCCCTCTCTTTTGTGTGTATTTCCCACCCTAATGTTTGTGTATTCCACTCTTTTGTTTGTACCTTTCTTTCTCCTGTGTGTATCCTCCTCTCTCCAGTGTGTATTCTCCTCTCTCCTGTTTGTATCTTCCTCTCTCCTGTGTGTATCCTCCTCTCTTCTGTGTGTATTCCACCACTCTCCTGTGTGTAACGCCCTCTCTCCTGTGTGTATTCCCCTCTCTCCTGTGTGGATCTTCTTCTCTCATCTGTGTATCCGCCTTTTCTGTGTGAATTCACCTCTCTCCTGTGTGTATCCACCTCTCCTGTGTGTATCCCCTTCTCTGTTGTGTGTATTTTTCTGTCTCCTGTATGTATTTAATGCTCCTGTGAGAATCTCCCTTTCTTCTGTGTGTATGTTCCTTTTCTGTGTGTATACTCCTCTCTCCTGCATGTATCCTCACCTCTCTTGTGTGTATCCTCCTCTCTCCTTTGTGTATCCTCAAATTTCCTGCATGTATCCTCCTCTTTTCTACTTGTATCCTCCTCTCTTCTGTGTGTATCCTTCTCTCTTTTGTATTTATCTTTTTTTCTCTCTGTTTATCCTCCTCTCTCCTGTTTGTATTCTCCTCCCTCCTGTGTGTAAGCTTCACTCTTCTATGTGTATCTTCCCTTTTCTTTGTGTACCCCCCTCTCTCCTGCGTGTATCCTCCTCTCTCCTGTGCATAAGCCCCTCTCTCCTGTTTGTATTTTTTTTCTCCTGTGTGTATTGCCCTCTCTCCTGTGTGTATCCACCACTCTTCTGTGTTTATCTTTCTCGCCGGTGTGAATCCCTCTCTCTCCTGTGTGTTTCCCCTCTTATTTGCGTATCCTCCTCTCTTCTGTGTGTATCCTCCTATCTCCTTTGTGTATTCTTCCTCTCTCCTGTGTGTATCCCCCTCTCTCCTCTTTGTATCCCCATATCTTGTGTGTATCCTTCTCTCTCCTGTGTGTATTTCCCTGTCTCCTGTATGTATCCAACGCTTTTGTGTGTATCCCCCTCTCTCTTTTGTGTATGTCCCTCTCCTGTGTTTATACTTTTCTCTCTTGTGTGTAACCTTCTCTCTTTTCTGTGTATCCTTTTCTCCACTGTGTTTATCACTCCAACCTCCTGTGTGTTTTCCCCTTCTCTCCTGTGTGTAACACATTTCTTTCCTGTGTGTTTTCTTTTTTTCTCCTCTGTGTATCCCCCTCTTTTGTGTGTATCCCCTCTCTCCTGTTTGTTTCCTTCTCTCTCCAGTGTGTATCTTTTTTTCTCCTGTGTTTACGCCACTCTGTTTTGCGTGTATCATAATTTCCTGTGTGTATACTTATCTCTCCTGTGTTTATTCCCCTTTCTTTTTTGTTTGTCACACTTTTATTTTTGTATGTCCCTCTCTCCTGTGTGTATCCTTTTTTCTGTGTTTATCCCTTTGTTTCCTGTGTGTATCCCCTTATCTTGTGTGTATCCTCCTCTCTCCCGTGTGTATTCTCCTCTCTCCTGTGTGTACCCTCCTCTCTTCTGTGTGTATTACTCCTCTCCTTTGTGTATCCCCCACTACCCTGTGTGTATCCTTCTGTCTCCTGTGTGTATCCTTCGCTCTTTTGTGTGTATTTCCCTCTTTCCTGTGTATTCTCCTTTCTCCTGTGTGTAACCTTTCTCTCCTGTGCGTATTCTTTTATCTGCTGTGTGTATTTTTCTTTCTCTTGTGTGTACGTCCCTCTTTTTTGTGTGTGTCCCCCTCTCCTGTGTGTATTCTTCTCTCCTGTGTATATCTTTTTTTCTCCTGTGTGTATCCCCATCTCCTGTGTGTATGCCCCTCTTTCCTGTTATTACCCCCTCTTTTTTGTGTATCCTCCTCTCTCCTGTGTGTATCCTTTTCTCTCATCGCTGTGTCTCCCTCTTTCCTGTGTGTATCCCCCTATCCTTTGTGTATCTTTCTGACTTCTGTTTGTATACCCCTTTCTCCTATGTTTACCCTTCTCTCTTCTGTGTGTATCACCCCTCTTCTGTGTGTATCTTCTTCTCTCCTGTGTGTATTACTCTCTCTCCTGTTTGTATCCTCCTCTCTTTTCTGTGTATCCTCCACTCTCCTGTGTGTATTCTCCTCTTTCCTGCGGATATCCTCCTCTGTGTTGCGAGTATCCTCCACTCTTCTGAATATATCCTCCTCTCTCCTGTGTGTATACACCTGTCGTGCGTGTATACTCTTTTTTCCTATGTGTATTTCCCTCTCTCCTGTGTGGAACCCCTTTTGCTTTTGTGTTTCACCCTCTACTGTGTGTATTCTCTTTTCTCCTGTGTGTATCTTCCTCTCTCCTATGTGTATCCCCCTCTCTCCTGTGTGTATGCCCCCTCTCTTGTGTGCATTACCCTCACTTTTGTGTGTATACCATCTCTCCCATGTGTATCCCCCTCTCCTGTGTGTATCCTTATCTCTCCTGTGTGTATTTCCCTTTCTCCTCTATGTTTCCAACTCTCCTATGTGTATCCCCTTCTCTTCTGTGTGTATGCTCCTCTCTTGTGTGTACACTCCTCTCTACTGTGTGTTTCCTTCTCTCTCCTGTGTGTATCCTCCTTTCTACTGTGTGTATTTTCCTCTCTCCTGTGTGTATCTTTTCACTTTTCTGTGTTTTTTTCTCTCTTCTGTGGGTAACATCTTTCTTCCCTGTGTGTATCACGCCTTTCTTCTGTGTGGATCCTTTTCTCTCTTGTGTGTATCCCCTCTCTGCTATTTGTTTTCTCCTCTCTCCTGTGATTACGCCCCTCTCTCATGTGTGTATCACCCTTTCCTGTTTGTATCCTTTTTTCTCCTGTGTGTATCCCCCTTTCTTCTGTGTTTATTTCACTTTGTTGCGTGTATGCCCCTCTCTTGTGTGTGTTTCTCCCTCTTCTATGTGTATCCTCCTCTCTCCGGTGTGTAATCTTTTCTCTCCTTTGTGTATCCTTCTCTCTTTTGTGTGTATCCCACTTTTTCCTGTGTGTATCCTCCTCTTTTCTGCGTGTATTCTTCCCTCCCCTCTGTGTATGTCCTTCTCTCCTATATGTACCCCCCTCTGATGTGTTTGTCTTCCTCTCTCTTGCGTGTATTCCACCCTCTCCTCTGTGTATCCCCCATTCCTGTGAGTATCCCTCTCTCTTCTCTGTGTATACCCCACTCCTGTGTGTATCCTATTTCCTTCTGTGTGTATCTTTCTCTCTCCTATGTGTATCCTCCTCTCTCTTGTGTGTATCTTTCTCTCGACTGTGTGTATCCCCCCTCTCCTGAGTGTATTCTTCTCTCTCCTTTGTGTATCCTCGTCTTCCCTGTGTGTATTTTTCTTAATCCTGCGTTCATCCCCCTCGCTCCTGTGGGTATTTCCCTCTTTTGTGTGTATCTATTTCACCTTTGTATATTTCCCTCTCTTCTCTTTGTATCTTCCCTTTTCTGTGTATATGCCCCTCTCTTCTGTGTGTATCCTCCTCTAACCTGTGCGTATCTCTCGCTCCTGTGTGTATCCTTTTCTCTTTAGTGTGTATCCTTTTCTGTCCTGGGTGAATCATTCTCTCTCTTCTGTGTATCCCCCTTCTCTCCTGTGTGTACTTTTTTTCTCTTCTGTGTGTATCCCCCTTTCTCATGCGGGTATCCTCCTCTGTGCTGTGTGAATCCTTTCCTCTTTTGGGTGTATCCTCCTCTCTCCTGTGTGTATCCTCCTTTCTCCTGTGTGTATGCCCCTCTCCTGTATTTATACCCCTTTCTCCAATGTGTATTTTCCACTCTCCTGTATGGATACCCCTCTCTCTTGTGTGTATCACCCTATCCTGTGTGTATCCTCCTCTCTCTTCTGTGTATCCGTCTCTCTCTTGTGTGTATCCTCCTTTCTCCTGTGTGTATGCCCCTCTCTTTTGTATATATATTTTCTCTTTTCTGTGTGTATGCCCCTCTCCTTTTTGTGTATTTCCCTCACCTGTGTGTATACCCTCTCTTCCTTGTGTTTCCCCCCTCTCCTGTGTGTATCCCCCTCTCTATTTTGTGAATTCCCCTCTCTCCTGTGCATATCATTCTCTCTCCTGTGTGTATCCTCCTCTCTCCTGTGTGTATCCGCCCTCTCTCTTGTGTGTAACGCCCTCTCTCCTCTGTGTATTAACCTCTGTCCTGTGTATACTCCTCTCTTCTGCATGTATCCTCCTCTCTTTTTTGTGTATCTTTCTTTCTCCCATGTGTATTTTTCTCTATTCTGTCTGTATGCCCCTGTCTCTTGTCTGTATTCCCCTCTCTTTTGTGTGGATCCCTCTGTCTCCTATGTGTATTCCCCTCTCCTGTGTGTATACCCTCTCTCCTGTGTATATCCCCCTCTTTTGTGTGTATTTCCCTCTCTCCTGTGTATATTTCCCTGTCTCCTGTATGTATCCAACTCTCCTGGTGTATCCCCCTTTCTCCTGTGTGTATGCCACTCAGCTCTGTGTATACTCCTCTCTCTTCTGTGTATCCTCCTCTCTCCTGTATGTAACACCTTTCTTTCCTGTGTGTATCAACTTTCTCTCCTGTGTGTATCCCCCTCTCTCCTGTGTGTATCTCCCTCTGTCTTGTGTGTATCTCCTCTCCCCTGTTTGTTTTCTCCTCTCTCCTGTGTTTATCCTCCACTCTCCTGTGTTTATTCCCCTCTCTCCTGTGTGTATCACACTTTCCTGTGTGTATCCTCCACTCTCCTGTGTGTATCCCACTTTCTCCTGTGTGTATCCCTATTTTTTGAGTGTATGCTTTTCTCTCCTGTGTGTATCTCCCTTTTCTATTTGTATCCTCCTATCTCTTGTGTGTATCCATTTCTCTCCTGTGTGTATCCTTCTCTTTTCTGTGTCTATCCCCCTCTATCCTTTGTATATCCTCCTCTCTCCTGCGTGTGTCCTCCCCTCTCCTCTGTTTATGCCCCTCTTTCCTGTATGTATTCCCCTCTCCTGTGTTTATCCCCCTCTCTCCTGTGTGTATCCCACTTTCTCCTCTGTGTTTCTCTTTCTTCTGTGCGTATCCCCCGTCTTCTGTGTGTATCTCCCACTGCTGTGTATATCCTCTTCTCTTTTGTGTGTATCTTCCTCTCTCCTCTGTGTATACTCCTCTCTCCTTTGTGTATTTTCCTCTCTCCTGTGTGTATCCCCCCTCTCCTGTGTGTATCCTCCTTTTTCCTGTGTTTATTTCCCTTTCTTCTGTGTGCATCTTCCTCGCTCCTTTGTGTATATTTCTCATTTGTGTGTATCACTTTCTTCTTTGTGTATTTTCCTCTCTCCTCTGTGTTCCTCCCTTTTCTGTGTGTATGCACCTCTCTCTTGTGTGTATCCTTCTCTCACCTGTGTGTATCCCTCGCTCCTGTGTGTATCCTCCTCTCTTTTGTGGTATTCTTTTCTCTCCTGTTTGTAATATTATCTATCTTGCATGTATCCTTTTCAATCCTGTGTTTATTTTTCTCTCTTTTGTGTGTATTCTCCTCTCTCCTTCTGGTATCCTCCTCTGTGCTGCGAGTATCCTCCACTCTTCTGCATGTATCCTCCTCTCTCCTGTGTGTATACACCCCTCCTGTGTATATATTCCTTTCTCTTGTTTGTTTCACTCTCTCCTGTGTGTATCCTCCTTTCTCCTGTGTGTATCTTCCTCTTTTCTGTGTGTATCTTTCTCTTTTCTGTGTGTATCTTCCTCTCTCCTATGTGTATTCCCCCTCCCCTGTGTGTATGCCCCTCTTTCTTGTGTGTATTCCCCTCACTTTTGTGTGTATACCCTCTCTCTTGTGTGTATTCCACTATGCTGTGTGTATAACCCTCTCTCCTGTGTGTATTTTCCTATCTTTTGTATGTATCCAACTCTCCTGTGTGTATTTCCCTCTCTCCTGTGTGTATTTTCCTGTATCCTGTGTGTATCCAAGTCTCCTGTGTGTATTCCCCTCTCTCCTGACTGTATGCTCCTGTTCTGTGTACACTCCTCTCTCCTGTTTATTTTCTTCTTTCTCCTGTGTGTATCCTCTTCTCTCCTGTGTGTATTCCTCCACTTTTCTGTGTTTCTTCCATCTCTCTTGTGTGTAGCATCTTTATTTCCTGTGTGTATTACCCCTTTCTCCTATGTTTATACCCCTGTCACTTGTGTGTATTCTCTCTCTCCTGTTTGTTTCCTCCTATCTCCTGTGTGTATTCTTTTCTCTCCTGTGTTTATGCTTCTCTCTCTTGTGTGTATCACCCTTTCCTCTGTGTATCCCCATTTTTCCTGTGTGTATCTCCCTTTTTTGTGTGTATGCCCCTCTCTCATCTCTGTATTTTTCTCTTTTATGTGTATCTTTTTCTCCCCTGTGTGTATCTCCCTCTCTCCTGTGCATATCCCCCTCTCCTCTGTGTATTTTTCTCTCCTCTGCACATCCCCCTTTCTTCTGTGTGTATCCCCCTCTCCTGTGCGTACACTTTTTTCTTCTGTGTGTATCTTCCTTCCTTCTCTGAGTATCCTCCTCTCTCCTATGGGTGTCTTCCTCTCTCCTGTATGTATCTTTCCACTCCTATGTGTATCCTTCTCTCTCCTTTGTGTATCTTCCTTTTTCCTGTGTGTATTTCCATTTTTCTTGTGTGCATTCTTCTCATTCCTGTGTCTTTCCATTTCTCCTTTGTGTATCCCCCACTTTTCTCTGTGTATCCCCCCTTTTCTCTGTTTATGCCCCACTCCCTTGTGTGTATCCTTTTCTCACCTGTGTGTATCCCTCGCTTTTTTGTGTATTTTCCTCTCACCTGTGTGTATCCCCCTTCTCTCCTGTGTGTATTTTTCTCTCTCCTGTGTGTATCCCCCTCTCTTCTGCAGTTATTTTCCTCTGTCTTGCATGTATCTTTTTTCTTCTGCTTGTGTACTTTTCTCTCCTGTGCGTATAACCCTCTCCTGTGTGTATACCCTTCTCTCTTATGTGTATTTTCTTGTCTCCTGTGTGGATCCCCCTCTGTCTTGTGTGTGTCACCCTCTCCTGTGTGTATCCTCTTCTCTCCTGTGTGTATACGTTTCTCTTCTGTGTGTATCCTTTTTTCTCCTGTGAGTATCCTCCTCTCTACCACGCGTATTTTCCTCCTCTTGTGTGTATCCCACTCTCTCCAGTGTGTATCATCTTTCTTCTGTGTGTATGCCGCACTCTCCTGTGTGTATCCCCCCCTCCTCTTAGTATCCCCACACTCCCCTGTGTGTATCCCTTCTCTAGCTTTTATGTATCCTACTCTCTTATTTGTGGATCCCCTTCTGTCTTGTGTGTATCGCCCTCTCCTCTGTGTATCCTCCTCTCTTCTGTGTGTATCCTCCTCTCTTCTATCTGTATCCTTCTTTTTTTGGTGTGTATCCTCCTCTCTTTTGTATTTATTCTTTTTTCTCTGAGTTTATCCCCCTCTCTCATGTGTGTATTCCCCTCCCTCCTGTGTGTATGCTTCACTATCCTTTGTGTATCCTTCTCTCTTTTTTGTGTATTTAACCTTTCTCCTGTGTATATCCTTTTCTCTCCTGTGCGAAAGCCGCTCTTTTCTGTGTGTATCTTCCTCTTTTGTGTGTATCACCCTATCTCCTGTGTGTATACACCCTCTTAGTTGTTTATCTTTTCCGCCTGTGTGTATTCCCCTCTCTCCTGTGTGTTTCCCCTCTTCTTTGTGTATCCTCCATTCTCCTGTGTGTATCCTTCTCTCTCCTGTGTGTATCCTCCTCTTTTCTCTGTGTATTCTCCTCTCGCCTGTGTGTATCTTTCTCTCTCGTGTGTATCCTCCTCTCTCCTGTTTGTATCCCCGTCTATCCTGTGTTTACCCTCCTCTCTCCTGTGTGTATCCTCCTTTCTTCTGTGTGTCTCCTCCTCTCTTTTGTGCGCATTCTCCTCAATCCTGTGTGTATCCCCCTCTCCTGTGTGCATCCTCCTCTTTCCTGTGGGTATCCCTTCTCTCTCCTGTGCGTATCCCCCTCTCTCCTTTGTGTATCATCTCTCTCCTGTATGTATCTTTCTCTCTGCTGTGTGTATCCTGTTTTCTCCTGTGTCTATGCCCATCTCTCCTGTGTGTATCCCCCTTTTCCTGTGTGTTTAATCCTCTTTCCTCTGTTTATCCCTTTTTCTCCTGTTTGTATTTCTCTCTTCTGTTTCTAAGCCCCTCTCTCCTGTGTGTATTTCCCTCTCCTGTGTTTATCCTCCACTCTCATTTGTGTATCCTCCTCTATCCTCTGTTTATTTCCTACTCTCATGTGTGTATCCCTTTTTCCTTTGTGTATCCTCTTTTCTCCTGTGGGTACCCCCTCTCTGCTGTGTGTACTTTCAACAATTTTTTGTGGATCACCACTCTCCGTGTTTATCCCCACTCTCTCCTGTGTGTATCCCCTCTCTTTTGTTTGTATGCCCCACTTTTGTGTGTATCCACCTCTCTCCTGTGTGCAATCCCTTCTTCCTGGTGTGGATCTTTCTCACTCCTGTGTGTATTCCCTCTCTCCTGTGTGTATCCTCTTCTCTGCTGTGTGTTTTCTCCTCTCTCCTGTGTGTATTTATCTCGCTCATGTGTGTATCCTCTATTCTCCTGTGTGAACCCTCATCTCTCCTGTTTGTATCACCACTCTCCGGTTTGTATCCTTTTCTCTCCTGTGTGTATCCTTGTGTCTATGGTGTGTATCCTTTCCTCTATTGTGTGTATCCTCCTCTCTCCTGTGTGTATCCTATTCTTTCCGATTTAAATCCTCCTCACTCCTGTGTGTATTCCCCTCTCCTGTGTGTATTCTTCTCTCTCCAGTGTGTATTCTCCTTTCTCCTGTTTGTATCCTTTTCTCTCCTGTGTGTATCATTTTTCTCTCCTTTGTATATCAACCCTCTATTTTGTGTGTATTTTCCCTCTCCCCAGTGTGCATCCACTTTCTCCTATGTGTAACCCCCTTCCTCTTGTGTGTATACTTTCTCTCTCCTGTGTTTATTTTCCTCTCTCCTCTGTGTATCCCCTCTCTCCTGTGTGGATCATCCTCTCTGCTGTGTGTATCCTATTTTTCTCCTGTGTGTACGCTTCCCTCTCCTGTACGATTCCCCCTGTTCGGTGTGAATCTTCCTCTCTCTTGTGTTTATCCTTCTTTCTCCTGTGTGTATCACCGTCTCCTGTTTGTATGCCCCTCTCTGCTGTGTGTATTTCTTCCTCCTGTGTTTTTTCTCCTCTCTCTTGTGTGTATCCTCCTCTCTACTCTGTTTATCCTCTACTCTCCTGTGTGTATCCCCCTCTTCTTTGTGTATCTTCTTCTCTCCTTTGTGTACCCACTGTCTCCTGTGTGTACCCTCGACTCTACTGTGTGTATCACCCCTCTCCCGTGTTATTTCTTGCCTGTCCAAACGAACGACCATATGAAATGGACTAGTGATTATTCTTCACCTGTGCAATATTGTAAGTGGTTCTGTGTATTACTTAACATTACACAGAATTAGAGTTCATATGAAATAGACTCTTGATTACCACCCAGGTGTGTATCATTCAGGAAGGCACTTAATTCATGGCAATTTAAACAGTGTCCGGATTACTCCATAGAAGTTCATTATTCACTGAAACTCTGAATGAGAGGCCATAAAAAATATGCACCCGACTATTGCTCCAATGTGAATTATTCAATGAGGTCCTAAATGAGTGGTAGTATAAAATAGAATCCTGAGAATTCCCCAGATGTGTATCATTCAGGGAGGCACAGAATGAGTGGCCATATAGAAAATGCTCAACTATTACCCTGGTGTGGATTATTCACTTAGAATCGCAATGAGTGGCTACATGAAGTAGACTATTAACTCTTCCCCAGGTGTGTATTATTGAATGAGAGTCTGACTAAGTGAGCATAAAAAAGAGACTCAGGTGTATTGCCCAGGTGTTCATTACTTACAGAGACTCTGAATGTGTAGGCATTTGTAGTAGACCCTTGACTGTTTCTTAGGGGAGTATTATCCACAGAGGCACATAACGAGTGGCCATGTAAAAGAGATTCCTGAGTTATCAGATATACATGTTATTCACTAAAACACCGAAGGAGTGGCCTTATGAAATATACTGCATTTTACTCCACAGGTGCGCGTTATTTTTTGACTATCCAAACGAACCACCATATGAAATAAACTAGTGATTATTCCGCAAATGTGCAATATTCAAAAAGGTTCTGTATGAGTGGCCATATCAAAGACTCTCCTGACTCTCACATATGTGTGTATCTATCACGGAGCTGCTTTATAGGAGGCTACCATCAATAGGGTCCTCACTCCTCCACAGCTGTTTATTACGCACTGAAACTCCGAATGATAGGCCGTATGAAATAGACTCCTTACTATTGCCCCTTTGTGCATTATTCGGTAATGCTGTGATTGAGTGGCCATATGACCTGGACTCTGACTCTTCCCAAGGGGTATTTTCTTCAGTCAGTTTCTGAAGGAGTGACCACATAAAACAGACCCCTGACTCTGTCCTCTTGACTCTTTATGAGCTCTGCATTTACCACTGAGTTGCTGGGTGAACGGTCATATCAAATAATCTCCAGACAATTCTCCAGGTGTGCATTCTTCAGTGAGTCTCTTAATAAGTGGCTATATATAATAGAATCCTGAGAATTTTCCACATATATATGATTCTTCACTGAGAATCTGAATAAGGGGCAATGTCAAGTACACTCCTGACATTTCCATACGTCTGTATTATTCTGTGAGACTCTGAATGAGTAGCCATAAAATAGAGACTCCTATATACTACTCAGGCGTGAATTTTTACATTCAGCTGTAAATAAGTGGCTATAGGAAATAGAATCCTGACTGTCGCAAGGTGTCTGTTATTCAGTTAGGCTCTGAGTTTGTGGCTATATGAAATAGAATTCTGACTGAAATACAGCAGTTCTTTACTCAATGAACCTCTGAAGGAATGCCACATGTAATAGCGTCCAGATTTTTCCTCAGGTATTTATTATTCACTGAGGTTCTGAAACTTTGGCAATATAAAAGGGTTCTCTGACTAGTCTACAAGCGTGTATTATTGACACTGACTCTAAATATTTGGGCATATGGAATAGACTAGTGACTATTCCAAAGTTGTGTATTACTGACTCAGTCTTTGATTTTTGTGGCCATATAAAATAGAATAGTGTCTATTCCACACGTGTGCATTATTCCCTTAGGCTGTAAATGAGAGTCTATGTAAAGTACACTCATAACACTTCCCCATGTGTGTGTCACTCAGTGAGGCTCTTTTTGTATGACCATATGAAACAGGAGGCTGTCTGTCTCAAATAATTTTATTATTCAACTAATCTCTGAATAAATGGCTATATGAAATAAACTGCTGTGCACTTTACATTTGTTCATTATTCATTGAGGTTACGAGTCAGTGGCTATAATAAAATGGAATCCTGACTAATCCACACGTGCATATTATCCACTGAGGCTATGAATGTCTGTCCAAATGAAATAGACTCCTGGCCACTCCACAGGTCTGGATTATTTACCGAGGCTGTGAACGAATGTCCACCAAAAATAGACTCCAAATTATTCTCCAGGTGTGTATAATTCATTGAGCATGAGAATATGTGGCCGTACTAATTAGATATCTTACTATATCAAGGGTCTATCTTATGAACTGAGGCTCTGAATATGTGTCTACATGAAAAAGTCTCCTGAATACACCACATTTTTCAATGACACATTGAATGAGAGGCCACATGAAAAAGTCTCCCGACTATTCCACAGCTGTGCATTATTTAGTGAGACTCTGAATGAGGAGATACAAGTAAATCCTGACTATTTATCCAGGTGTGTACATTTAGTGAGGCTCTCAACTGGTAGCCATAGAAAAGAGACTTCTGACTATTTCACCAGTGTGAATTCTTCAGTGATTCTCTGAATGAGTGGCCATAAATTATAGACTCCAGACTATATCACAAGTGTGCAATATTCAGTGAGGCCATGAAGGAGGGGCCACATGAAACAGAATTCTATTGACTCCACATGTGAGTTATTCACTGTTTGTCTGAATGAGTAGCTATATGACATAGACACCTCATTATTCTCCATGTGTGCATTATTCCAACAGGTTCGGTGTGAGTGTTCATACCAAATAGACTCCTGAAACTCACCCAGGTGTGTATTACTCAGCGTTACACAGAATTAGAGTTCATATGAAATAGACTCCTGACTACCACCCAGGTATGTATCATTCAGAAAGGCACGTAATTCATGGCTACCTTAACAGTGTCCTTATTACTCCATAGAATTTCATTATGCACTGAAACACTGAATGATAGGCCATACAAATTAGACTCCTGACTATGGCTCCATTGTGAATTATTCAATAAGTTTCTAAATGAGTGGTAATATAAAATAGAATCCTAGAATTTCCCAGGTGTGTATCATTCAGGGAGGCACAGAATTAGTGGACATATAAAAAATGCACAAATATTACCCTGGTATGGATTATTCACTGAGGATCGAAATGAGGGGCTACATGAAGGAGACCCTTAACTGTTCCCTAGGTGTGTATTATTGAATGAGACTCTGAATAAGGGGGCATAAAAAAGAGACTTAGGTGTATTGCCCAGGTGTTCATTACTTACAGAAACCCTGAATGTGAAGACATTTGAAATACACCCTTAACTGCTTCTTTGGGTAGTATTATTCACAGAGGCCCAGAACGAGTGGCCATGTGTAAGAGATTCCTGACTTATCAGATATACATGTTATTCACTAAAACACTGAAAGAGTGGCCTTATGAAATAGACCACATTTTACTCCACAGGTGTGCGTTAATTTTTCACTCTCCAAATAAACCACCATATGAAATATATTAGTGATTATTCCCACATGTACAATATTCGAAGATATTCTGTATGAGTGTCCATATCAAATAGTCTCCTGAAACTCACACATGTGTGTATCATTCAAGGAGCTGCTTTATTTGTGGCTACCGTCAATAGGTTCCTCACTCCTTTACAACTATTTATTATGCACTGAAGCTCCGAATGAGAGGCCATATGAAATAGACTCCTTACTATTGCCCCTTTGTGCATTATTCGGTAATGCTGTGATTGAGTGGCCATATGACCTGGACTCTATTCCCAAGGTGTATATTCTTCAGTCACTTTCTGAACGAGTGACCACATAACATAGACTCCTCACTCAGTTCTCTTGACTATTTCTCAGCTCTGCATTTTCCACTGAGTCGCTGGGTGAATGGTCATATCAAAGAGTCTCCAGGCAATTCTCCAGGTGTGCATTATTCAGTGACTCTCTTAATAAGTGGCTATGTATAATAGAATCCTGAGTATTTTTCAGATATATATGATTCTTCACTGAGGAACTGAATAAGTGGCCATATCAAGTACACTCCTGACATTTTCATACGTCTGCATTATTCTGTGAGGCCCTGAATGGGTGGCCATAAAATAGAGAATCCTATATACTACTCAGGCGTGAGTTTTTACATTCGGCTGTAAATGAGTGGCTATATGAAATAAAATCCTGACTTTCTCAAGGTGTCTCTTATTCTGTTAGGCTCTGAGTATGTGGCTATATGAAATAGAATTCTGACTACAATACAGCAGTTCTTTACTCAATGAACCTCTGAAGAAATGCCAGATGTAATAGCGTCCAGAGTATTCCTCCGGTATTAATTATTCACTGAGGCTTTGAAACTTTGGCCATAGAAAATGATTTCCTGAGTAGTTTAAAGCCGTGTATTATTGACACTGACTCTATATATTTGGGCATATGGAATAGACTAGTGACAATTCCAAAGTTGTGTATTACTGACACAGGCTTTGATTTTGGGGCCATATAAAATAGACTAGTGCCTATTGCACACGTGTGCATTATTCCCTTAGGCTGTAAATGAGAGGATATATAAAGCACACTCCTAAAACTTTCCCAGGTGTGTGTCACTCTGTGAGGATTTTTTTCTATGACCATATGAAAAAGGAGGGAGTCAATCTCAAATAATTTTATTTTTCAGTGAATCTCTCTATGAGTGGCTATATGAAATAAACTGATGAGTACTTTATATTTGTGAATTATTCATTGATTTTATGAGTCAGGGGCCATATAAAATGTAATCCTGACTAATCCACACTTGCATATTATCTACTAAGGCTATGAATGTGTTTCCAAATGAAATAGACTCCTGGCTTATCCACAGGTCTGTATTATTTACCGAGGCTCTGAATGAATGTCCATCGAAAATAGACTCCAAATTATTCTCCAGGTGTGTATTATTCAGTGAGCCACAGAAGATGTGGCCATACTAATTAGATTTCTTACTATATCAAGGGTCTGTCTTATGCACTGAGGCTCTGAATATGTGTCTACATGAAAGAGTCTCCTGACTACACCACATTTTTTAATGACACATTGAATGGGAGGCCACATGAAAAAGTCTCCTGACTATTCCACAGGTGTGCATTATTTTTTTATTCCTAATACGTATTTATTGCTTTCTTCTTTATTTTAATTTTTTGAATTTTTACTGCATTATAGGTTTTGGGGTACATGTGCAGAACATGCAAGTTAGCTGCATAGGTACAAACATGGGAGTGTGTTTTGCTGCCTTTCTCCCCTTCACCCACCCTTGGCATTTATCCCCAGGCTATTTCTCCCCAGCCCCCCCGCTATCTCTCCCCCATTCCCCCAATAGTCCACAGTGTGTAGTAGACCCCCTCCCTGTGTCCATGTGTTCTCATTTTTCTCACCCGCCTATGAGTGAGAATATGCCGTATTTTGTTTTCTCTTCTTGGGTCAGTTTGCTGAGAATGATGTTCTCCAGATTCATCCATGTCCTTACAAAGGACACAAACTCATCAATTTTGATTGCTGCATAATATTCCATGGTGTATATATGCCACATTTTCCCAGTCCAGTCTATCATCAACGGGCATTTGGGTTGGTTCCAGGTCTTTGCTATTGTAAACAGTGCTGCAATGAACATTCGTGTGCATGTGTTCTTATAATAGGACGATTTATAGTCCTTTGGATATATACCCAGTAATGGGATTGCTGGGTCAAATGGGATTTCTATTTCCAGGTCCTTGAGAAATCGACACACTGTCTTCCACAATGGTTGAACTAATTTACACTTCCACCAACAGTGTAAGAGTGTTCCTATTTCTCCACAACCTCTCCAGCATCTGCTGTCTCCAGACTTTTTAATGATCGCCATTCTAACTGGCGTGAGATAATATCTCAATGTGGTTTTGATTTGCATCTCTCTAATGACCAGTGATGATGAGTATTTTTTCATGTGTTTTTAGCCTCATGTATGTCTTCTTTTGTAAAGTGTCTGTTAATACCCTTTGTTCATTTTTGAATGGGCTTGTTTGTTTTTTTTTTCCTGTAAATCTGTTTGTGTTCCTTGTAAATACTGGATATCAGCACTTTGTCAGATGTGTAAACTGGAAAGATTTTTTTCACATTCTCATGGTTACCGATTCACTCTAGTGACTGTTTCTTTAGCCGTGCAGAAGCTGTGGAGTTTGATTAGGTCCCATTTGTCTATTTTAACATTTGTTGCCAATGCTTTTTGTGTTTTGGACATGAAGTCAGTGCCTACTCCTATGTTCTGAATGGTTTTGCCTAGATTTTCTTCTAGGGTTGTAATGGTGTCCGTTCTTATGCTTAATTCTTTAATGCATCTGAAGTTAATTTTAGTGTATGGTGTCAGGAAGCGGTCCAGTTTCTGCTTTCTGCACATGGCTAGCCAGTTTTCTGAACACCATTTATTAAACAGGGAATCGTTTCTTCATTGCTTCTTCTTGCCAGGTTTATCAAAGATTATATGGGTGTAGATATGTTGTGTTGCCTCCGATGCCTCTGTTCTGTTTCATTGGTCTACATCTCTGTGTTGGTATCAGTACCATGATGTGTTGATTACTGTAGCCTTGTAGTATAGTTTGAAGTCTGTTAGTATGATGCCTCACGCTGTGTTCTTTTTGCTTAGTATTGACATGGCTATGCGGGCTCTCTTTTGGTTCCATATGAAGTTCATGGTGGTTTTTTGCAGTTCTGTGAAGAAATTCAATGGTAGTTCGATGGGGATAGCATTGATTCTGTAAATTACTTTGGGCAGTATAGCCATTTTCATGATATTGATTCTTCCTAACCACGAACACGGAATGTTTCTCCATCCTTTTGTGTCCTCTCTTATATTGCTGAGCAGTGGTTTGTTGTTTTCCTTAAAGAGGTCCCTTAAGTTCCTTGTGAGTTGTATTCCTAGGTATTTTATTTTCTTTGTAGCAATTGTGAATGGCAGTTTGTTCTTGATTTGGTTCTCTTTAAGTCTGTTATTGGTGTATAGGAATGCTTCTGATTTTTGCACGTTGATTTTATATCCTGAGACTTTACTAAAGTGGCTTATCAGATTCAAGAGCTTTTGGGCTGAGGTGATGGGGTGTTCTAGGTATACTATCATGTCGTCTGCAAATAGAGACAATTTGGCTTCACCTTTCCTATTTGGATATCCTTTATTTCTTTTCCTTGCCTGATTGCTCTGGCTAGAACTTCCAGTACTATGTTGAGTAGGAGTGGTGAGAGAGGGCATCCTTGTCTCGTGCTGGATTTCAAAGGGAATGTTTCCAGTTTTTGCCCATTAAGTAAGATATTGGCTATTGGTTTGTCGTAAATAGCTTTTATTACTTTGAGATATGTTCCATCAATACCAAGTTTATTGAGGGTTTTTAGCATAAAGGGCTGTTGAATTTTGTCAAATGCCTTCTCTGTGTCAATTGAGATAATCATGTGGTTTTCGTTTTTGCCTCTATTTATGTTGGGAATAACATTTATAGACTTGCAAATGTTGAACCAGCCTTGCATCCCCGGGATGAATCCTACTTGATCATGATGGATAAGTTTTTTAATGTGCTGTTGCAATCGGTTTGCCAGTATTTTATTGAAGATTTTGGCATCTATGTTCATCATGGATATTGGCCTGAAGTTTTCTTTTCTTGTTGAGTGTCTGCCGGGTTTTGGTAGCAGGATGATGTTGGTCTCATAAAATGATTTGGGAAGGGTTCCCTCTTTTTGAATTATTTGGAATAGTTTCAGAAGGAATGGTACCAGATCATCTTTGTGTGTCTTGTAGAATTCGGCTGTGAACCCATCTAGACCTGGACTTTTTTTGTGTGTGGTAGGCTCTTAATTGCTCCCTCAACGTCAGACCTTGTTAGTGGTCTATTCATACTTTTGACTTCTTCCTGGTTTAGTCTTGGGAGGACAAAGGCGTCCAGGAATTTATCTATTTCTTCCTGGTTTACTAGTTTATGTGCATAGAGATGTTTGTAGTCTTCTCTGATGATGGTTTGAATTTCTGTGGAATCTGTGGTGATTTCCCCATTACCGTTTTTTATTGCATCTATGTGGTTGTTCTCTATTTTCTCTTTTATCAGTCAGGCTAGTGGTATGTCTATTTTGTTGATCTTTCCAAAAAAACCAGCTCTTGGATTTATTTATGTTTTGAAGGGTTTTTCTTGCCTCTATCTCCTTCAGTTCTGCTCTGATCTTAGTTATTTGTTGTCTTCGGCTAGGTTTTGAGCTTTTTTGATCTTGCTCCTCTAGCTCTTTCAATTTGGATGATAGGGTGTCAATTTTGGATCTCTCCATTCTACTCACGTGGGCACTTCTTGCTATATATTTTTCTCTACAGACTGCTTTAAATGTGTCCCAGAGATTCTGGTACGTTCTGTCTTCATTCTCGTTGGTTTCGAAGAACTTCTTTATTTCTGCCTCCATTTTATTGTTTATCCAATCAACATTCAAGAGCCAGTTTTTCAGTTTCCATGAACCTGTGCGGTTCTGAGTTATTTTCTGAATTCTGAGTTCAAACTTGATTGCATTATGGTCTGAGAGACTGAGACTGTTTGTTATGATTTCAGTTGTTTTGCATTTGCTGAGGAGTGCTTTACTTCCAATTATGTGATCAATTTTGGAGTGTGTGCGATGTGGTGCTGAGAAGGAGGTATACTGTGTAGCTTTGGGGTGAAGAGTTCCATAAATGTCTATCAGGTTTGCTTGTTCCAGGTCTGATTTCAAGTCCTGGATATCCTTGTTAATTTTCTGTCTGGTTGATCTGTCTGATATTGACAGGGGAGTGTTAAAGTATCCCACTATTATTGTGTGGGCGTCTAAGTCTCTCTGCAAGTCATTAAGAACTTGCCTTATATATCTGGGTGCTCCTGCATTGGGTCCATATATATTTAGAATCGTTAGCTCTTCTTGCTGTCTCGATCCTTTTACCATTATGTAATGACCTTCTTTGTCCCTTTTTGATCCTTGTTGATTTAAAGTCTATTTTATCAGAGATGAGAAATGCAACTGCTGCTTTTTTCTGCTCTTCATTTGCTTGGTAAATCATCCTTCATCCCTTTATTTAGAGTCTTTCTGTATCCTTGCCTGTGAGGTGGGTTTCCTGGATACAGCACACCGATGGGTTTCAGTTTTTTTTTTTTAATTTTTATTGCATTATAGATTTTGGGGTACATGTGCAGAACGTGCAAGATAGTTGCATAGGTACACACATGGCAGTGTGTTTTGCTGCCTTCCACCCCTTCACCCACACTTGGTATTCATCCCCAGGCTAGTCCCCCCAGACCCCCCCGCTGTCCCTCCCCCATTACCCCCAACAGTCCCCAGTGTATAGTAGACCGCCTCTCTGTGTCCATGTGTTCTCATTTTTCTCACCCACATATGAGTGAGTATATGCAGTATTTCTTTTTCTGTTCTTGTGTCAGTTTGCTGAGAATGATGTTCTCCAGATTCATCCATGTCCCTACAAAGGACACAAACTCATCATTTTTGATTGTTGCATAATATTCCATGGTGTATATGTGCCACATTTTCCCAGTCCAGTCTATCATTGATGGGCATTTGGGTTGGTTCCAGGTCTTTGCTATTGAAAACAGTGCTGCAATGAACATTCATGTGCATGTGTCCTTAGAGTAGAACGATTTATAGTCTTTTGGATATATACCCAGTAATGGGATTGCTGGGTCAAATGGAATTTCTATTTCTAGGTCCCTGAGGAATCGCCACGCTGTCTTCCACAATGGGTGAACTAATTTACACTCCCACCAACAGTGTAAGAGTGTTCCTATTTCTCCCCATCCTCTCCAGGATCTGCTGTCTCCAGATTTTTTAATGATCGCCATTCTAACTGGTGTGAGATGATATCTCAATGTGGATTTGATTTGCATCTCTCTAATGACCAATGATGATGAGCACTTTTTCATATGTTTGTTGGCCTCATGTATGTCTTCTTTTGTAAAGCTTCTGTTCGTATCCTTTGGCCATTTTTGAATGGGCTTGTTTGATTTTTTTCTGTAAATCTGTTTGAATTCTTTGTAAGTTCTGGATATCAGCCCCTTGTCAGATGTGTAAACTGCAAATATTTTTTTCCATTCTGATGGTTGCTGATTCACTCTAGTGATTGTTTCTTTTGCCGTGCAGAAGCTGTGGAGTTTGATTAGGTCCCATTTGTCTATTTTGGCTTTTGTTGCCAATGCTTTTGGTGTTTTGTTCATGAAGTACTTGCCTACTCCTATGTCCTGAACGGTTTTGCCTAGATTTTCTTCTAGGGTTTTTATGGCGTCAGGTCTTACGTTTAAGTCTTTAATCCATCTGGAGTTAATTTTAGTGTACGGTTTCAGAAAGGGGTCCAGTTCCTGCTTTCTGCACATGGCTAGCCAGTTTTCCCAACACCATTTATTAAATAGGGAATCCTTTCCCCATTGCCTGTTTTTGTCTGGTTTATCAAAGATAATATGGTTGTAAATATGTTGTGTTGCCTCCGATGCTTCTGTTCTGTTCCTTTGGTCTATATCTCTGTTTTGGTACCAGTAGCATGCTGTTTTGATTACTGTAGCCGTGTAGTATAGTTTGAAGTCTGGTAGCGTGATGCCTCCTGCTGTGTTCTTTTTGATTAGAATTGACTTGGCTATGCGGGCTCTTTTTTGGTTCCATATGAAATTCATGGTGGTTTATTTCCAGTTCTGTGAAGAAATTCAATGGTAGTTTGATGGGGATAGCATTGATTGTGTAAATTGCTTTGGGCAGTATAGCCATTTTCACAATATTGATTCTTCCTAACCACGAACATGGAATGTTTCTCCATCTGTTTGTGTCCTCTCTTATTTTGTTGAGCAGTTATTTGTAGTTTTCCTTAAAGAGGTCCCATACAATCCTAGTGAGTTGTATTCCTAGGTATTTTATTTTCTTTGTAGCAATTGTGAATGGCAGTTCGTTCTTAATTTGGTTTTCTTTAAGTCTGTTATTGGTGTATAGGAATGCTTGTAATTTTTGCACTTTGATTTTATATCCTGAGACTTTGCTGAAGTTGCTTATCAGTTGCAGGAGCTTTTCGGCTGAAGTGATGGTGTCTTCTAGGTATAGTATCATGTCGTCTGCAAATAGAGACAATTTGGCTCCACCTTTCCTATTTGAATGCCCTTTGTTTCTTTTTCTTGCCTGATTGCTCTGGCTAGAACTTCCAGTACTATGTTGAATAGGAGTGGTGAGAGAGGGCATCCTTGTCTAGTACTGGATTTCAAAGGGAATGCTTCCAGTTTTTGCCTATTAAGTATGATATTGGCTGTTGGTTTGTCGTAAATAGCTTTTATTACTTTGAGATATGTTCCATCAATACCAAGTTTATTGAAAGTTTTTAGCATAAAGGGCTGTTGGATTTTGTCAAATGCCTTCTCTGTGTCAATTGAGATAATCATGTGGTTTTTGTTTTTGCTTCTGTTTATGTGGTGAATTACATTTTTAGACGTGTATGTTGAACCAGCCTTGCATCCCCGGGATGAATCCTACTTGATCATGATGGATGTTTTTTAATGTGCTGTTGCAATCGATATGCCAGTATTTTATTGAAGATTTTTGCATCTATGTTCATCATGGATATTGGCCTGAAGTTTTCTCTTCTTGTTGAGTCTCTGCCAGGTTTTGGTATCAGGATGATGTTGGTCTCATAAAATGATTTGGGAAGGGTTCCCTCTTTTTGGATTATTTGGAATAGTTTCAGAAAGAATGGTACCAGATCCTCTTTGTGTGTCTGATAGAATTCGTATGTGAACCCATCTGGACCTGGGCTTTTTTTATGTGGTAGGCTCTTAATTGCTGCCTCAACTTCTGACCTTGTTATTGGTCTATTCATAGTTTCGGCTTCCTCCTGGTTTAGGCTTGGGAGGACACAGGCGTCCAGGAGTTTATCCATTTCTCCCTGATTTACTCGTTTGTGTGCATAGAGTTGTTTGTAGTCTTCTCTGATGATGGTTTGAATTTCTGTGGAATCTGCAGTGATTTCCCCTTTATCTTTTTTATTGCACCTATTTGGTTGTTCTCTCTTTTCATTTTTATCACTCTGGCTAGTGGTCTGTCTATTTTGTTAATGTTTTTGGAAAACCAGCTCTTAGATTTATTGATTTTCTGAAGGGTTTTTCTTGTCTCTATCTCCTTCAGTTCTGCTCTGATCTTACTTATTTCTTGTCTTCGGCTAGGTTTTGAGCTTTTTTGATCTTGCTCCTCTAGCTCTTTCAATTTTGACGATAGGGTGTCAATTTTGGATCTCTCCACTCTTCTCATGTGGGCACTTATTGCTATATATTTTCCTCTACAGAATGCTTTAAATGTGTCCCAGACATTCTGGTACGTTGTGTTTTCATTCTCGTTGGTTTCAAAGAACTTCTTTATTTCTGCCTTCATTTCATTGTTTATCCAATCAACATTCACGAGCCAGTTGTTCAGTTTCCATGAACCTGTGCGGTTCTGATTTATTTTCTGAATTCTGAGTTCCAACTTGATTGCACTATGGTCTGAGAGACTGTTTGTTATGATTTCCGTTGTTTTGCATTTGCTGAGGAGTGCTTTACTTCCAATTATGTGGTCAATTTTGGAGTATGTGTGATGTGGTGCTGAGAAGAATGTATATTCTGTGGATTTGGGGTGGAGAGTTCTGTAAATGTCTATCAGGTTTGCTTGTTCCAGGTCTGAGTTCAAGTCCTGGATATCCTTGTTAATTTTCTGTCTTGTTGATCTGTCTGCTATTGACAGTGGAGTGTTAAATTCTCCCACTATTACTGTGTGGGAGTCTAAGTCTCTTTGTAAGTCATTAAGAACTTGCTTTATATATCTGGGTGCTCCTACATTGGGTCCATATGTATTTCGAATCGTTAGCTCTTCTTGTTGTATTGATCTTTTTACCATTATATAATGACCTTCTTTGTCCCTTTTGATCTTTGTTGCTTTAATTTCTATTTTATCAGAGATGAGAATTGCATCTTCTGCTTTTTTTTACTCTCCATTTGCTTGGGAAGTCTTCCTCCATTCTTTTATTTTGAGCCTTTGTGTATCTTTGAATTTGAGGTGGGTTTCCTTGATGCAGCACACTGATGGGTTTTGGTTTTCTATCCAATTTGCCAGTCTGTGTCTTTTGATTGGTGCATTTAGCCCATTTACATTCAGGGTTAATATTGTTATGTGTGAATTTGATACTGCCATTTTGATGCTAGCTGGCTATTTTGCCCGTTGGTTCATGTACATTCTTCATTTTGTTGATGGTCTTTAGCATTTGGTATGCTTTTAGGATGTCTGGAACTGGTTGTTTCTTTCTATGTGTAATGCCTCTTTCAGGAGCTCTTGTAAAGCAGGCCTAGTGGTGACAAAATCTCTGAGTACTTGCTTGTTCGTGAAGGATTTTATTTTTCCTTCACTTATGAAGCTCAGTTTGGCTGGATATGAAATTCTGGGTTGAAAGCTCTTTTCTTTAAGGATGTTGAATATTGGCCCCCACTCTCTTCTGGCTTGTAGAATCTCTGCCTAGAGATCTACTGTGAGTCTGATGGGCTTCCCTTTGTCGGTGCCCCGACCTTTCTCTCTGGCTGCCCTTAGTATTTTCTCCTTCCTTTCAACCCTGGTGAATCTAACGATTATGTGCCTTGGGGTTGCTTTTCTTGCGGAGTATCTTTGTGGTGTTCTCTGTATTTCCTGGAGTTGAGTACTGACCTGTCTTGCTAGGTTGCGGAAATTTTTCTGGATAATATCCTGAAGAGTGTTTTCCAGCTTGGATTCATTCTCTTCGTCACATTCTGGTACACCTATCAAACCTAGGTTGGGTCTCTTCACATAGTCCCTCATTTCTTAGAGATTTTGTTCATTCCTTTTTGTACTTTTTTCTCTAATCTTGGTTTCTCGTTTTATTTCATTGAGTTGATCTTCAACTTCTGATATTCTTTCTTCTGCTTGGTCAATTTGGCTGTTGAAACTTGTGCATGCTTCGCGAAGTTCTCGTGTTGTGTTTTTCAGCTCCTTCAATTCATTCATATTTCTCTCTAAGTTGTCCATTCTTGTTATCCATTCCTCAAATTTTTTTTCAAATCTTTTTTCAAGGTTCTTAGTTTCTTTGCACTGGTTTAGTACATGTTCCTTTAGCTCACTGAAGTTTCTCATTATCCACATTCTGAAGTCTGATTCCGTCATTTTGTCACATTCATTCTCCGTCCAGCTTTGTTCCTTTGGTGGTGAGGAGTTTTGGTGTTTTTTTGGAGGTGAGGTGTTTTGGTTTCGGGTGCTTTCCTCCTTTTTGCGCTGGTTTCTTCCCATCTTTATGGATTTATCCGCCTGTCGTCTTAGTAGTTGCTGATTTTTCAATTGGGTCTCTGTGTGGACGCTGAGATTGTTGATGATGAAGTATTTCTGTTACTTAGTTTTCCCTCTAATGGTCTATCTCCTCTGCTCTATGAGTGCTGAGGTCTACTCCAGGCCCTGCTTTTCTGGGGTATTCCTGCAGCAGCTGCGGAACAGTCAGGTATGATACCAATTTCTTCTTCTGCTGCCCTTGTTCCAGAATAATGCCTGCTAAATGTCAGTCTGATTAGTTTTTTTCTGGGGTGGCTCCTTGGATATACAGGGGTCAGGGAGCTGCTTGAGGAGACAGTCTGTGCTTTATAGGAGCTCCAGTGCTGAGCTGTGAGCTCCGTTGTTCATTCAGGGTTGTTGGGAGGTTGTTTATGTCTGCTGCAATAGAACTCATGAAACACCACCTTTTTTTTTCCCTATTAGATGCTCTGTCTCAGGGAGTTGGGGCTTTCTTTATGAGTATCTGCTGCACTGTCCTGCCCCACTAGGCAGCAGTCTATTCACTATTTGCCTGCCGGGGCTCTGACCTGCAAGTGTGGGTCCGCCCTTTGCTGCTTGGCTCCCTTCTGCTGTGGAGCGCTCCTGGCAGAGTCTCTCTGTTATGGCAGGTTGCCTCAGCAACGGCAGGCTGCGTCAGTCCTGGGCGGTACTTCAGTGGGGGTGGACTGCATCAGCAATGGTGGATGCCCCTCCCTCATCGGGCTGCACCGTCCTAGATGCTGGCAGCAAAACTCTCAGCCCCAAGCACCTCCAGTCGCCGCCCTGCTTTTCCCCGTGAGCGTGGGACCCGCCGAGCCCAATTACCCAGCTCCCTGCCTCAGATTTCGTCCTCTCTCTCTCTCTCTTCCTCTGAAAGGTCGACTCTCTCACTGGCGCCCCAGTAGCCTGCTGATAGGGCACTGGGATCCGTGCAATCTCCCGTGCCGCTGCCCACTACCCTGGCTCAGATCACACTTCCAAGGAAACTCCTGGTCTGGCTCATTGTCCAAGTCCCGTTCAATCAGATGAACATGCCAATCTGCCCTTCCAAATCTCAGATTGCCGGTTTAACAGGGCACCCAGACCAGTGAGTTCCCCGCCAGGTCCCCCTGCGGCACTGGCTGAAGAGGCGGCAGGAGCCGGCTGCATTAGCCGGGTGCTCTAGCGTCTGGTGTCTCTCCCACACCTGGGACTTTCAACGCTCTGTGGGCATAAGAGGAACATCTGAGAATGCAGCTAGGACTCACCCTCTGCACCTTCACTGAGATCTGCAATCCTGAGTCGCCTCTACGACGCCATCTTGCCTTTTAATTAGATTCTTTACAACATTGAGGTCTTCTCTTATTCACTGAGGCTCTGAATATGTGTCTACATGAAAGAGACTCGTGACTACACCACATTATTCAGTGACACTCCTAATTAGAGGCTACAACAAAGAGTCTCCTGACTATTCCACAGGTGTGCACTATTTAGTGACACTCTGAATGAGGGTATAAAGGTAAATCCTGACAATTTCCCCAGGTGTGTACACTTAGTGAGTCTCTTAACTAGTGGCCATAGGAAAGAGACTTCTGACTATTCCACAGGTGTGCATTATTTAGTTATTCTCTGAATGATTGACCATTAAAAATAAACTCCAGACTATATCACAACTGTGTAATATTCAGTGAGGCTCTGAAAGAGGGGCAATATGAAACAGACTTCTAATTATTCCACATGTTCATTATTCACTGTTTATCTGAATGAGAAGACATATGACACAGACTCCTCATTATTATACATGTGTGCATTAATCAAACAAGTTCTGTTTGAGTGTCCATATCAAATACAATTCTGACCCTACCCAGGTGTGTATTACTCAGCGATACAAAAAATTAGAGTTCATATGAAATAGACTCTGACTATCACCCAGGTGTGTATCATTCAGGAAGGAGCTTAATGCGTGGCTATCTTAAACAGCGTCCTGATTACTCCATAGAAGTTCATTATTCACTGAAACTTTGAATGATAGACCATATAAAATAGACACCTGACTATTGCTCCATTGTGAATTATTCAATAAGGTTTTATTTTTTTTTTTATTTTTTTTTTTTTTCACTTTTCAACATAGATGCAAAAGTCTTTTTTTTTTTTTTTTTATTTTATTTATTTATTTATTTATTTATTTATTTTTATTGCATTATAGGTTTGGGGGTACATGTGCAGAACGAGCAAGATAGTTGCATAGGTACACACATGGCAGTGTGCTTTGCTGCTTTCCTCCCCTTCACCCACACTTGGTATTCATCCCCAGGCTATCCCCCCCAGCCCCCCCTGCTGTCCCTCCCCCATTCCCCCCAACAGTCCCCAGTGTATAGTAGACTGCCTCTCTGTGTCCACATGTTCTCATTTTTCTCACCCACCTATGAGCGAGTATATGCGGTATTTCTTTTTCTGTTCTTGTGTCAGTTTGCTGAGAATGATGTTCTCCAGATTCATCCATGTCCCTACAAAGGACACAAACTCATCATTTTTGATTGCTGCATAATATTCCATGGTGTATATGTGCCACATTTTCCCAGTCCAGTCTATCATCGTTGGGCATTTGGGTTGGTTCCAGGTCTTTGCTATTGTAAACAGTGCTGCAATGAACATTCGTGTGCATGTGTCCTTATAGTAGAACGATTTATAATCCTTTGGATAGATACCCAGTAATGGGATTGCTGGGTCAAATGGAATTTCTATTTCTAGGTCCTTGAGGAATCGCCACACTGTCTTCCACAATGGTTGAACTAATTTACACTCCCACCAACAGTGTAAGAGTGTTCCTATTTCTCCACATCCTCTCCAGCATCTGCTGTCTCCAGATTTTTTAATGATCGCCATTCTAACTGGTGTGAGATGGTATCTCAATGTGGTTTTGATTTGCATCTCTCTAATGACCAATGACGATGAGCACTTTTTCATATGTTTGCTGGCCTCATGTATGTCTGCTTTCGTAAAGTTTCTATTCATATCCTTTGCCCATTTTTGAATGGGCTTGTTTGTTTTTTTCCTGTAAATCTGTTTGAGTTCTTTGTAAATTCTGGATATCAGCCCTTTGTCGGATGCGTAAACTGCAAAGATTTTTTCCCATTCTGATGGTTGCCGATTCACTCTAGTGACTGTTTGTTTTGCTGTGCAGAAGCTGTGGAGTTTGATTAGGTCCCATTTGTCTATTTTGGCTTTTGTTGCCAATGCTTTGGGAGTTTTGTTCATGAAGTCCTTGCCTACTCCTATGTCCTGAATGGTTTTGCCTAGATTTTCTTCTAGGGTTTTTATGGTGTCGGGTCTTACGTTTAAGTCTTTAATCCATCTGGAGTTAATTTTAGTGTAAGGTGTCAGGAAGGGGTCCAATTTCTGCTTTCTGCACATGACTAGCCAGTTTTCCCAACACCATTTATTAAATAGGGAATCCTTTCCCCATTGCCTGTTTTTGTCTGGTTTATCAAAGATAATATGGTTGTAGATGTGTTGTGTTGCCTCCGATGCCTCTGTTCTGTTCCATTGGTCTATATCTCTGTTTTGGTACCAGTACCATGCTGTTTTGATTACTGTAGCCTTGTAGTATAGTTTGAAGTCTGGTAGCGTGATGCCTCCCGCTGTGTTCTTTTTGCTTAGAATTGACTTGGCTATGCGGGCTCTTTTTTGGTTCCATATGAAATTCATGGTGGTTTTTTCCAGTTCTGTGAAGAAATTCAATGGTAGTTTGATGGGGATAGCATTGATTGTGTAAATTACTTTGGGCAGTATAGCCATTTTCACGATATTGATTCTTCCTAACCACGAACATGGAATGTTTCTCCATCTGTTTGTGTCCTCTCTTATTTCATTGAGCAGTTGTTTGTAGTTTTCCTTAAAGAGGTCCCTTACATTCCTAGTGAGTTGTATTCCTAGGTATTTTATTTTCTTTGTAGCAATTGTGAATGGCAGTTCGTTCTTGATTTGGTTCTCTTTAAGTCTGTTATTGGTGTATAGGAATGCTTGTGATTTTTGCACATTGATTTTATATCCTGAGACTTTGCTGAAGTTGCTTATCAGTTGCAGGAGCTTTTGGGCTGAGGTGATGGGGTCTTCTAGGTATACTATCATATCGTCTGCAAATAGAGACAATTTGGCTTCCACCTTTCCTATTTGAATACCCTTTATTTCTTTTTCTTGCCTGATTGCTCTGGCTAGAACTTCCAGTACTATGTTGAATAGAAGTGGTGAGAGAGGGCATCCTTGTCTAGTGCCAGATTTCAAAGGGAATGCTTCCAGTTTTTGCCCATTAAGTATGATATTGGCTGTTGGTTTGTCATAAATAGCTTTTATTACTTTGAGATATGTTCCATCAATACCAAGTTTATTGAGGGTTTTTAGCATAAAGGGCTGTTGAATTTTGTCAAATGCCTTCTCTGCATCAATTGAGATAATCATGTGGTTTTTGTTTTTGCTTCTGTTTATGTGGTGAATTACATTTATAGACTTGCGTATGTTGAACCAGCCTTGCATCCCCGGGATAAATCCTACTTGATCATGATGGATAAGTTTTTTAATGTGCTGTTGCAATCGGTTTGCCAGTATTTTATTGAAGATTTTTGCATCTATGTTCATCATGGATATTGGCCTGAAGTTTTCTTTTCTTGTTGAGTCTCTGCCAGGTTTTGGTATCAGGATGATGTTGGTCTCATAAAATGATTTGGGAAGGGTTCCCTCTTTTTGGATTATTTGGAATAGTTTCAGAAGGAATGGTACCAGATCCTCTTTGTGTGTCTGGTAGAATTCGGCTGTGAACCCATCTGGACCTGGGCTTTTTTTGTGTGGTAGGCTCTTAATTGCTGCCTCAACTTCAGACCTTGTTATTGGTCTATTCATAGTTTTGGCTTCCTCCTGGTTTAGGCTTGGGAGGACACAGGCATCCAGGAATTTATCCATTTCTTCCTGATTTACTGGTTTATGTGCATAGAGTTGTTTGTAGTATTCTCTGATGATGGTTTGAATTTCTGTGGAATCTGTGGTGATTTCCCCTTTATCGTTTTTTATTGCATCTATTTGGTTGTTCTCTCTCTTCTTTTTTATCAGTCTGGCTAGTGGTCTGTCTATTTTGTTGATCTTTTCGAAAAACCAGCTCTTAGATTTATTGATTTTTTGAAGGGTTTTTCTTGTCTCTATCTCCTTCAGTTCTGCTCTGATCTTAGTTATTTCTTGTCTTCGGCTAGGTTTTGAGCTTTTTTGATCTTGCTCCTCTAGCTCTTTCAATTTTGACGATAGGGTGTCAATTTTGGATCTCTCCACTCTTCTCATGTGGGCACTTATTGCTATATATTTTCCTCTACAGACTGCTTTAAATGTGTCCCAGAGATTCTGGTACTTTGTGTCTTCATTCTCATTGGTTTCAAAGAACTTCTTTATTTCTGCCTTCATTTCATTGTTTATCCAATCAACATTCAAGAGCCAATTGTTCAGTTTCCATGAAGCTGTTCGGTTCTGAGTTATTTTCTGAATTCTGAGTTCCTACTTGATTGCACTATGGTCTGAGAGACTGTTTGTTATGATTTCAGTTGTTTTGCATTTGCTGAGGAGTGCTTTACTTCCAATTATGTGGTCAATTTTGGAGTAGGTGTGATGTGGTGCTGAGAAGAATGTATATTCTGTGGATTTGGGGTGGAGAGTTCTGTAAATGTCTGTCAGGTTTGCTTGTTCCAGGTCTGAGTTCAAGTCCTGGATATCCTTGTTAATTTTCTGTCTGGTTGATCTGTCTGCTATTGACAGTGGAGTGTTAAAGTCTCCCACTATTATTGTGTGGGAGTCTAAGTCCCTTTGTAAGTCATTAAGAACTTGCCTTATATATCTGGGTGCTCCTACATTGGGTCCATATATATTTAGAATCGTTATCTCTTCTTGTTGTATCGATCCTTTTACCATTATGTAATGACCTTCTTTGTCCCTTTTGATCTTTGTTACTTTAAAGTCTATTTTATCAGAGATGAGAATTGCAACTCCTGCTTTTTTTTGCTCTCCATTTGCTTGGTAAATATTCCTCCATCCCTTTATTTTGAGCCTTTGTGTATCTTTGCATGTGAGGTGGGTTTCCTGGATACAGCACACCGATGGGTTTTGGTTTTTTATCCAATTTGCCAGTCTGTGTCTTTTGATTGGTGCATTTAGCCCATTTACATTCAGGGTTAATATTGTTATGTGTGAATTTGATACTGCCATTTTGATGCTAGCTGGCTGTTTTTCCCGTTGGTTCATGTACATTCTTCATTTTGTTGATGGTCTTTAGCATTTGGTATGCTTTTAGAATGGCTGGAACTGGTTGTTTCTTTCTATGTGTAGTGCCTCTTTCAGGAGCTCTTGTAAAGCAGGCCTAGTGGTGACAAAATCTCTGAGTACTTGCTTGTTCGTGAAGGATTTTATTTTTCCTTCACTTATGAAGCTCAGTTTCGCTGGATATGAAATTCTGGGTTGAAAGCTCTTTTCTTTAAGGATGTTGAATATTGGCCCCCACTCTCTTCTGGCTTGTAGAGTCTCTGCTGAGAGATCTGCTGTGAGTCTGATGGGCTTCCCTTTGTGGGTGACCCGACCTTTCTCTCTGGCTGCCCTTAGTATTTTCTCCTTTGTTTCAACCCTGGTGAATCTGACGATTATGTGCCTTGGGGTTGCTCTTCTTGCAGAGTATCTTTGTGGTGTTCTCTGTATTTCCTGGAGTTGAGTATTGACCTGTCTTGCTAGGTTGGGGAAATTTTCCTGGATAATATCCTGAAGAGTGTTTTCCAGCTTGGATTCATTCTCTTCGTCACTTTCTGGTACACCTATCAAACGTAGGTTGGGTCTCTTCACATAGTCCCACATTTCTTGGAGATTTTGTTCATTCCCTTTTGTGCTTTTTTCTTTAATCTTGGTTTCTCGTTTTATTTCATTGAGTTGATCTTCAACTTCTGATATTCTTTCTTCTGCTTGGTCAATTCGGCTGTTGATACTTGTGCATGCTTCGCGAAGTTCTCGTGTTGAGTTTTTCAGCTCCTTCAATTCATTCATATTCCTCTCTAAGTTGTCCATTCTCGTTATCAATTCCTCGAATCTTTTTTCAAATCTTTTTTCAAGGTTCTTAGTTTCTTTGCACTGGTTTAGAACATGTTCCTTTAGCTCACTGAAGTTTCTCATTATCCACTTTCTGAAGTCTGATTCCGTCATTTCGTCACATTCATTCTCCGTCCAGCTTTGTTCCCTTGCTGGTGAGGAGTTTTGGTCCTTTTTTGGAGGTGAGGTGTTTTGGTTTCGGGTGCTTTCCTCCTTTTTGCGCTGGTTTCTTCCCATCTTTATGGATTTATCCGCCTGTTGTCTTAGTAGTGGCTGATTTTTCAGTTGGGTCTCTGTGTGGACACTGAGATTGTTGATGATGAATTATTTCTGTTACTTAGTTTTCCCTCTAATGATCTATCCTCTCTGCTGTATGAGTCCTGAGGTCCACTCCAGGCCCTGCTTGTCTGGGGTATACCTGCAGCAGCTGCAGAACAGTGAGGGATGATATCAGTTTCTTTTTCTGCTGCCCTTGTTCCAGAATGATGCCAGCCAAATGTCAGTCTGATTAGTCCTTTTCTGGGGTGACTCCTTGGATATACAGAGGTCAGGGAGCTGCTTGAGGAGACAGTCTGTGCTTTATAGGAGCTCCAGTGCTGAGCTGTGAGCTCCGTTGTTCATTCAGTGTTGTTGGGAGGTTATGTCTGCTGCAATAGAACTCATAAAACACCACTCTTTTTTTTTTTTTTTTCACCCTTAGATTCTCTGTCTCAGGGAGTTGGGGCTTTCTTTATGAGTATCTGTTGCACTGTCCTGCCCCACTAGGTGGCAGTCTATTCACTATTTGCCTGCCGGGGCTCTGACCTCCTAAGGCGGGTCCGCCCTGTTGCGGCCCGGCGGACTCTCTCTGTTATGGCAGGTTGCCTCGGCAACGGCAGGCTGCGTCAGTCCTGGGCGGTACTTAAGTGGGGGTGCACTTTGTCAGGAATGGTAGACGCCCCTCCCTGACCGGGCTGCACCGTCCTAAATGCCGGCAACAAAACTCTCAGCCCCAAGCGCCTCCAGTCGCCGCCCTGCTTGTCCCCGTGAGCGTGGGACCCGCCGAGCCCGATCACCCTGCTCCCTGCCTCAGAGTCCGTCCTCTCTCTCTCTCTCTCTTCCTCTCCCCAAGCTGAAAGGTCGACTCTCTCACTGGCGCCCCAGGAGCCTGCCGATAGGGCACTGGGATCCGTGCGATCTCCCGTGCCGCTGCCCACTACCCCGGCTCAGATCACGCTTCCCAGGAAACTCCTGGTCTGGCTCATTGTCCAAGTCCTGTTCAATCAGATGGACGTGCCAATCTGCCCTTCCAAATCTCAGATTGCCGGTTTAACAGGGCACCCAGACCAGTGAGTTCCGCGCCGGGTCCCGCTGCGGCGCCGGCCGAAGAGGCGGCGGGAGCCGGTTGCGTTAGCCGGCTGCTAGCGTCCCGTGTCTCTCCCACACCTGGGACTTTCAACGCTCTGTGGGCATAAAAGGAACATCCGAGAATGCGGCTAGGACTCACCCTCTGCGCCTTCACCGAGAGCTGCAATCCTGAGTCACCTCTACGACGCCATCTTGCCTCCCTCCTCAATAAGGTTTTAAATGAGTAGTAGTATCAGAGAGAATCCTGAGGATTCTTCAAGTGTATATCACTCAGTGAGGCACAAAATGAGTGGCCATATACAAAATTCTTGACGATTATCATAGTGTGCATTTTTCACTGAGGCTCTAAGTGAGTGGCTACACGAAGTAGACTCTTAACTCTTCCCCAGGTGAGTATTAATTGAATGAAACTCTGACTAAGTGGGCATAAAAAAGAGACTCAGGTGTATTGCCCAGGTGTTCAGTATGTACAGAGACACTGAATGTGTAGGCATTTGAAGTAGACACATGATAATTTTTGAGTTGAGTTTTCTTCACATAGGCCCTCAAAGAGTGGCCATGTGAAAGAGATTCCTGACTTATTGGTGGGTGAGAAAAATGAGAACACATGGACACAGAGAGGCGGTCTACTATACGCTGGGGACTGTTGGGGGAAATGGGGGAGGGACAGCGAGGGGGGGCTGGGGGGGATAGCCTGGGGATGAATACCAAGTTTGGGTGAAGGGGAGGAAGGCAGAAAAACACACTGCCATGTGTGTACCTATGCAACTATCTTGCACGTTCTGCACATGTACCCCAAAACCTATAATGCAATAAAAATTTTTTTTAAAAAAAGTTGCCTTATAAAATAGAACCCATTTTACTCCACAGATGTGCATTATTTTTTGATTCTCCAAACGAATCACCACATGAAACAGACTGGTGATTATTTCCCACATGTGCAGTATTTGAAAAGGTTCTGTATGAGTGTCTATATCAAATAGTCTCCTGACTGTGACACATGTGTGTATCCTTCACAAAGCTGCTTAATTTGGCCTACCTTCAATAGGATCCTGACTACTCCACAGTTGTTTATTACACACTGAAGCTCTGAATGAGAGGCTATATGACATAGACTCCTTACTATTGCCCCATTGTGCATTATTCCGTAATGCGGTGATTGAGTGTTCATATGACTTGGACTCTGACTATTCCCACGGTGTGTATTCTTCAGTGAGATTCTGAACGAGTGACCCCATAACATAAATTCTTGACTCTATCCTCTTGACTATTTTTCAGTTCTACATTGTCCACTGAGTCGCTGGGTGTAGAGTCATATCAGGTAGTCTCCAGACTGTTCCTGAGGTGTGCCTTATTGAGTGAGTCTCTGAACAATTGGCTATATATATAATATAATCCTGAGTATTTTCCAGATTTATATAAGGTTTCACGGAGGATCTGAATAAGCAGCCATGTGAAATACACTCCTGACGTTTCCGTAGGTCTGTATTATTCTGTGAAGCTCTGAATGAGTGGCCATAAAATAGAGACTCCTGAATACTCCTCAGGTGTGAGTTTTGACATTCGGCTCTAAATGAGTGGCTATACGAAATAGAATCCTGACTTTTCCCAAGGTGTTTGTTATTCAGTTAGGCTCTGAATATGTGGCTATATGAAATAGAATTCTGACTACAATACAGGGGTTTCTTATTCAATGAAGCTCTGAAATTGATTCCACATGTAATAGGGTCCTGAGTGTTTCCTTAGTATGTATTATTCACTGAGGCTCTGAAACTTTGGCCATATGAAATTGTTTTCTGACTAGTCCACAGGTGTGTATTACTGATTCTGACTAAATATTTGGGCATATGGAACAGACTAGTGACTATTCCATAGTTGGGTATTACTCACTCAGGCTTTCATTTTGTGGCCATATAAAAAAGACTAGTGTCTATTCCACACGTGTGCATTATTCCCTGAGGCTGTAAATGAGAGGCTATATAAAGTAGACTAATATCACTTCCCCAGGTTTCCATTACTCAGTGAGGCTCTTTTTGTGTTAACATATAAAAAAGGGTGCGGTCTATATTTAATATTTGTATTATTCAGTGAATCTCTGAATGAGTGTCTATATAAAATAGACTGCTGAGTACTTTACATTTGTGCATTTTTCACTGACGTTATGAGTCAGCGGCAATATAAAATGAAATCCAGACTAATCCAGACTTGCATATTATTCACTGAAGCTATTAATGAGTGTCATAATAAAATAGACTCCTGGCTACTCCACAGGTGTACATTATTTACCGAGGCTCTGAATGAATGTCCATCGAAAATAGACTCCAAATTATTCCCCAGGTGTGTATTATTCAGTGAGGCTCAGAGGATGTGGCCATATGAATTAGATTCCTTACTGTATCAACTGCCTGTCTTATACACTGTGGCTCCTAATATGTGTCTACATGATATAGATTCCTGACTACACCACATTATTCAGTGACACTCCGAATTAGAAGCCACATTAAAAAGTCTCCTGACTATTCCACAGGTGTGCATTATTTAGTGAGGCTCTGAATTAGGGGATAAAGGTAAAGCCTTACTATTTCCCCAGGTGTGTACACTTAGTGAGGCTCTTTACGAGTGGCCGTAGGAAAGATACATCTAACTATTCAGCAGGTGTGCATTATGTAGTGATTCTTTGAATGAGTGGCCATAAAAAATAGACTTCAGACTATATCACAAGTGTGTAATATTCAGTGAGGCTGTGAAGGATCCTCTGTATACCCCCTTTCTCCTGGGTGTATCACCTCTCTCCTCTTTGTATCCTCCTCTCTCCTGTCTGTATCTTTCTCTCTCCTGTGTGTATGCCTCAATCTCTTGTGTGTATCTTCTTCCCACCTGTTTCTATGCCTCAATCTCCTGTTTGTATCCCCCCTCTCCTATGTGTATCCCCACTCCCTTATGTGTGTATCTCCCCTCTCTCCTGTGTGTATCCTCCTCCCTCCTGTGTGTATGCCACTCTCTTTTGTGTGTATCCCCCTCTCCTGTGTGTATCTCCCTATCTCCTGTGTGTATCTCTCCGTCTCCTAGGCGTATCCCTCTCGCCTGTGTGTATCTCCCTCTCTTTTGTGTGTTTCCCCCTCTTCTTTGTGTATCCTCCTTTATTTTCTGTGTAGCCTCCTCTCTCCTGTGTGTATCCTCCTCTCTCCTGTGTGTATTCCCCTTCCCCTGTGTGTTTCTTCCTCTCTTCTGTGTGGATCCCCCTCTTCTGTGTGTATCTTTTTCTCTACTGTGTGTATCCTCCTCTCTTCTATGTGTATCCTCCTCCCTCTTGTGTGTATTCCTCCTCTCTCGTGTGTGTATCCCCCTACTCTCCTGTGTGTATCCTTGCTTTTTCCTGTGTGTATCCCCCTCTCTCCTGTGTGTATCCCCACTCCCTCCTGTGTGTATCCCCCCTTTCTTCTGTGTGTATCCTCCTCTCTCCTGTGTGTATACCCCTCTCTCTTTTGTGTATCCCCTCTCTCCAGTGTGTATCCTCCTCTCTGCTTTTTGAATCCTCCTCTCTTCGGTGTGTACGCCCACTTCTCATGTGTGTATCCCCCTCTTTTGTGCGTATTCTCCCCTCTCCTGTTTCTATCCTCATTTCTTCTGTGTGTATCTCCCTTTCCTGTGTGTATGCCCCTCTCTCCTGTGTATTTCCTTCTCTACTGTGTTTATCCTCCTCTCTCCTGTGTGTATCCTCCTTTTCTCAGCGTATACTTTTCTATCCTGTGTGTATCCCCCTCTCTCCTGTGTGTACCCTCCTCTCTCCTGTGTGTATCACCACTCTTCTGTGTGTATCACCCTCTCTCCTGTGTGTATCCCCCTCTCTTTTGTGTGTATTTTCCTCTCTTTTGTGTGTATCTTTCACTCTCCTGTGTGTATTTTTTTTCTTCTGTGTGTATCCCGTCTCTCTCCTGCGTGTACCCTCCTCTCTCCTCTGTGTATCTTCCTCTCTCTTGTGTGTATTCTTCTCTCTCCTGCGTTTATCCTCCTCTCTTCTGTCTGTATCCTTCACTCTTTTGTGTGCATCTTCCTCTCTCCTGTATTTATTCTTCTTTCCCATTGTGTATCCCACTCTCTCCTGTGTGTATGCCTCAATCTCCTTTGTGTATCTTCTTTCCACCTGTTTGTATGCCTCAATCTCCTGTTTGTATCCCCCTCTCCCCTGTGTGTATGCTGCACTCTCCTGTTTGTATCTTCCTTGTTCCTGTGTGTATCTCCCTCTCTCCTGTGTGTATCCTCCACTCTCCTGTGTGTATGCCCCTCTCTTGTGTGTATTCCCCTCTCTCCTCTATGTATCCAACTCTCTCCTGTGTGTATCCCCCACTCCTGTTTGTATCCCCCACTTTTCTGTGTGTATTACCCTGTTTTTTCTGTGAATCCAACTCTCCTGTGCGTATCTCCCTCTCTCCTGTGTATATAAACCTCTACTTTGTGTATCCTCCTCTCTCCTGTGTGTATCCTCCTCTCTCCTGTGTGTATTCTCCTCTCTCCTGTGTGTATTCTCCTCTCTCCTGTGTGTATTTTCCTCTCTCCTGTGTGTATCTTTCTATATCCTTTTTGTATCTCTCCTCTTTCCCTTGTGTTTCCCCCCACTCTCCTGTGTGTAACCCCTTTCTCTTCTGTTTGTATCCCCCCTTTCTTCTGTGGTTATCCCCCTCTCTCCTTGGTGTATACCCTCTCTCCTGTTTGGATCCTCCACTCTCCTGTGTGTATCTTCCTCTCTCCTGTGTGTATCTTTCTCTCTCCTGTGTGTATCTTTCTCTCTCCTTTGTGTATCCTCCTCTCTCCTGTGTGTATGATCCTCTCTCCTGTGTGTATCTTTCCTCATCCCTCTGTGTATCCCCCCTCTCTCCTGTGTGTATCCCCCTTTCTTCTGTGTGTATCTCCCTCTCGTTTGTGTGTATACCCTCTCTACATTGTGTATCCTCCTCTCTGCTGTGTGTATCTTCCTCTCTCCTGTGTGTACGCCCCTCTCCCTTGTGTGTATCCCCCTCTTTTGTGTGTATTCTTCTCTCACCTGTGTGTATGCTCCTCTCTCTTGTGTGTATACCCCTCTCTACTGTGTGTATCCAATTCCCTTTTTTGTGTATTCCTGTCTCCTCTAAGTATCTTTTTCTATCCTTTTTTTATCCCACTTTCCTGTTTGTATCCCACTCTCTCCTGTGTGTATCCTTCTGTCTCCTGTGTGTATCCTTTTCTTTTTTGTGTGTATCCTCCGCTCTCCTGTGTGTATCTTCCTCTGTCCTCTGTGTATCTTCCTCTCTCCTGTGTTTATCCTTCTCTCCTGTGTGAATCTATCTCTCTTCTTTGTGTATCCTCCTCTCTCCTGTGTGTATGATCCTCTCTCTTGTGAGTATCTCCTCTCTCCTGTGTGTATCTTCTCTCCTTTGTGTATACTCCTCTCTCCTGCGTGTATCCTTCTTTATCCTGTCTGTATCCTCCACTCATTTGTGTTTATCCTCATCTCTTCTGTATTTATCCTTCTCCCCGTTTGTGTATCCCCCTTTCCTGTGTGTATCCCCTTTTCTTCTGTGTTTATGCCCCACTTTCATGTGTGTATCCCCCACTCTCCTGTGTGTATCACCCTTCTCTCCTGTTTGTATCCTTCTCTATTTTGTGTGTTTACCCCTCCATCCTGTGTGTATCCCCCTCTCCTTTTTGTATACCCCTCTCTCCTGTGTGTATCCCACCGTCTCCAGTGTTTATCCCCATCGCCTGTGTGTATCCCCCTCTCTCTTGTGTGATTCCCCATTTTTTTGTGTATCCCCCTTTCTCCTGTGTGTAGCCTCCTCTCTCTTATGTGTATCGTCCTCTCTCTTTTGTGTATCCCCCCTCATGTGTGTATATCATCGTCTCCAGTGTTTATCCATCCGCCTATGTGTATCCCCCACTCTCTTGTGTTTTTCCCCCTCTTCTGTGTGTATCCTCCCCTCTCCTGTGTGTAGCCTCCTCTCTCCTGTGTGTATCCTCCTCTCTTTTATGTGTAACCTTTTCTATCCTGTTTATCCCACTCTCTCGTGTGTATTTTTCTTTCTCCTGTGTGTATCCTCCTCTCTCCTTTGTTTATCCTCCTCTCTTCTGTGTGTATCCTCTCTCCTATGTGTATCCCCCCTCTCTTGTGTGTTTCCCCCTTTTTTGTGTATCCTCCTTTCTCCTTTGTGCAGCCTCCCCTCTCCTGTGTATAACCTCCTCTCTCCTGTGTGTATCCTTCTTTCTTCTGTGTGTATGCCGCACTCTCCTGTTTGTATCCCCCTTTTTTTCTGTGTGTATCCCCCTCTCTCCTTTGTGTAGTCTCCTCTCTCCTGTGGGTATTCCCCTCTCTTTTGTGTGTATTCCACTCTCTCCTGTGTGTATTCCCCTCTCTTTTGTGTGTATCCAACTCCTTTCTTTGTGTATCCCTGTCTCCTGTGTGTATCTTTATTCTCTCCTGTGTGTATTCCTTTCTCTTGTGTTTATTCCCCTCTCTTCTGTGTGTATCCTTCTGTCTCCTGTGTGTATAATTTTCTATTTTGTGTGTATCCTCCTCTATCCTGTGTGTATCTTTCTCTCTACTGTGTTTATCCTTCTCTCCTGTGTGTATCTATCCCTATCCTGTGTGTATGCTCCTCTCTCCTGTGTGTATGCTCCTCTTTCCCGTGTGTATCTCTCCTCATTCCTCTGTGTATCCCCCCTTTCTCCTTTGTGTATCCACCCTCTCTCCTGTGTGTATCCCCCCTTTCTCCTGTGTGTATTCTTCTTTCTCCTGTGCTTATCCCCTCTCTCCTGTGTGAATCCTAATATCTGATGTGTGTATTCTCCTTTCTCCTCTGTGTATGTCTTGCTCTCCTGTGTGTATCCTTCTCTCCTGTGTGTATTCTCCTCTTTCCTGTGTGTATTCCCCTTTCTCCTGTGTGTATCACCCTCTCTCCTGTGTATTCCAATCTCCTGTGTGTATCCTTTTCTCTCCTTTGTGTATCCTTTACTCTTCCATGTATCCCCCTCTCTCCTGTGTGTATCCCCCTCTCCCTTGTGTATCCTCCTTTCTCCTGTGTGTATCCCCCTCTCTCCTGTGTGTATCCTCCTTTCTCCTGTGTGTATCTCCTCTCTACTGTGTGTATCCCCCTCTCTCCTGTGTGTATCCCTTCTCTCCTGTGTGCATCCTCCACTCTTTTGTGTGTATCTTCCTCTCTCCTGTGAGTATTCTCCTCTCTTCTGCGTTTATCCTCCTCTCTTCTGTGTGTATCGCCCTATCCTGTGTGTATCCCCCTACTCTCCTCTGTGTATCCTCCTCGCTTTTGTGTGTATCCTCCTTTTTCCTGCGTTTATCATCATCTCTTCTGTCTGTATCCTCGTCTCTTTTTTGTGTACCCCCCTCCCTCCTGTATTTATCCTTCTCCTCCTGTGTGTATCCTTCTCTCTCCTGTGTTTATCCCCCTCCATCCTATGTGTATGTGCCACACCCCTGTGTGTATCCCCTTTCTCCTGTGTGAATCGCTCTATCCTGTGTGTATCCCCCACTCTTCTTTGTGTATCCTTCTCTCTCCTGCGTGTATCCTTCTCTCTCCTCTGTGTATCCTCCTCGCTCCTGTGTGTATTCTCCTCTTTCCTGCGTTTATCGTCCTCTCTTCTGTCTGTATTCTCCTTTCTTTTTTGTGTACCCTCCTCGGTCCTGTATTTATCCTTCTCACACTGTGTGTATCCCCCTCTCTCCCATGTTTATCCGACTCCATCCCATGTGTATACCCCACACTCCTGTGTGTATCCCCCTTTCTTCTGTGTTTATATCCCTTCTCTCCTGTGTGTATCCTCCTCTCTCCTGTGTGTATGCTCCTCTTTTCGTTGTGTATTTTCCTCTCTTCTGTGGATCCCCCTTTCTCCTGTGTGCGTCCCCCCACTTCTGCGTGTATCCCTCTCACCTGTGTATATCCCCTTCTCTATTGTGTTTTTCCCCTCTCCTTTGTGTATCCTCCTCTCTCGTGTGTGTATTTTCCTCTCTCCTGTGCGTATCCTCCTGTCTGCTGTTTGTATCTTCCACTCTCCTGTGTGTATCCCCCTCGCCCTTTGTGTATCCTCCTCTCTCGTGTGTGTATTCTCCTCTCTTCTGTGTGTATCCTTTTCCCTCCTGTGTGTATCCTCCTCTCTCTTGTGTGTATCCTCCTCTCTCCTGTATGTATCACCCTCCCCCTGTTTGTATCCCCATTCCTCCTTTGTGTATCCTCCTCTTTTGTCTGTATCTTCCTCTCTCCTGTGTGTATTCTCCTTTCACCTGTGTGTATCCTTCTCTCTCCTGTTTGTATTTTTTTCTCTTTTATGTGATTCCTCCTCTCTTTTGTGTGTACCCATCTCTCCCCTGTGTGTATCCTCCTCTCTCCTGTGTGTATCTTCTTCTCTTCTGTGTGTATCTTCTTCTCTTCTGTGTGTATACCCCCTCTCTACCCTGTGTATCTCCCTCTCTATTGTGTGAATTCTCCTCTATTCGGTGTTTATTCTCCTCTCTTCTGTGTGTATGCCCCTCACTCCTGTGTGTATACCCCCTTTTTATTTGTATCCTGTCTTTCCTGTGTGTATCCTTCATTCTTCTGTGTGTATCTTCCTCTCCTGTATGTATGCCCATGTCTTTTTTGTGTATGCTCCTCTCTCCTATGTGTATTTTTTCTCTCCTGTGTGTATCTTCTTCTCTCCTGTGTGTATGCCCCTCCACGTGTGTGTATCCCCCACTCTCCTGTGTTTTTTCCCCTCTCTCCTGTGTGTATCCTCCTCTCTGCTGTGTGTATCCTTTTTTCATTTGTGTGGGTCATCCTCTCTCCTGTGTCTATCCTCCTCTCTTTTGTGTGTATCTTCCACTATCCTGTGTGTATTTCCCCTCTCTCCTGTGTGTATCCTACTGTCTCCAGTGTGTATCTTCCTCAATTCTGTGTATATCCTTGTCTCCCTAGTGTGTATGTCACTCTCTTATGTGTGTATCCCCCTCTCCTGTGTGCATTCTCCTCTCTGCTCGGTGTACCTTCCTTTCTCCTGTGTGTACCCTCCTCTCTCCTATGTGTATCCTTTTCTATTCTGTGTGTATGCTCCTCTCCTGTGTATATTGTTCTCTCTCCTGTGTGTATCCTCGTCTATCCTGTGTGTATCATCCTCTCTTTTGTGTGAATCTTCCACTCTCCTGTGTGCATCTTCCTTTCTCCTGTGTGTATCTTCCTCTCTTCTGTGTGTATACTTCTCTCCTGTGTGTAACCCCCTCTTTCCTATGTGTATCCTTCTCTCTTCTTCGTGTATCCTCCTCTCTCCTTTGTGTATCCTCCTCTCTCCTGCGTGTATCATCCTCTATTCTATCCTCCAGTCTTTTGTATGTATCCTCCTCTCTTTTGTATTTATTCTTCTCTCCCTGTGTGTATCCTTCTCTCTCCTGTGTGTATTACCTTCCCTCCTGTGTGTATGCCCCACTCTCCTGTGGGTATCCCCCTCTCTCCTGTGTGTTTCCCCCTTCTCTCCTATGTGTATCCTCCTCTATTTTTTGTTTTACTTCTCTCTCCTGTGTGTATTCTTCTCTTTTTTGTGTATCCCCCTCTCTCATGTGTGTATCACACCGTCTCCTGTGTGTAACCCCCTCGCCTTTGTGTATCCCCCTTCCTCTTGTGTGTATTCTGCACTTTCTTGTTTGTATCCCCCTTTCTCCTGTGTGTATTCCCCACTCTCCTTTGTGTATCACACCGTCTCCTGTGTGTATACCCCTCGCCTGTGTGTATCCCCCTCTCTCTTGTGTGTTTCCCTTTCTTCTTTGTGTATACTTCTCTCTCCTGTGTGTAGCCTTCTACCTTTTGTGTGTATGCCACACTCTCCTCTTTGTATCCCCCTTTCTCCTGTTTGAATCCCCCTCTGTTTTTTGTGTATTCTCATCTGTTCTATATGTATGCCCTCTCTGTTGTGTTTATTCCCCTCTTTTCTGTGTGTATCACCCTCTCTCCTGTGTGTATTACCTTGTCCTTGTGTGTACCCAACTTTTCTCTGTTTATCCTCCTCTCTCCTGTGTGTATGCCCCACTCTCCTGTGGGTATCCCCCTCTCTCCTGTGTATGCCTTTCTCCTATGGGTATCCTCCTCTCTACTGTGTATCCTCCTCTCTCCTGTGTGTATCCTCCTCTATTCTGTGCGTATTCTTCTCTCTCCTGTGCGTATTTTCCTTTCTCCTGTGTGTATCTTTCTCTCTCCTCTGTGTAATCCTCCTCTCTTTTTTGTGTTTTCCCCCTCTCTCCTTTGTGTAACCCCTTTCTCTCTTGTGTGTATTTCCCATTTCTTCTGTGTGTATCCCCCTCTCTTCCGTGTGTTTCCCCTCTCTCCTGTTTGTATCCTCCTCTCTCCTGTGTGTGTCTTCCTCTCTGCTGTGTGTATGCCTCTCTCACCTTTGTGTATTCCCCTCTCTTGAGTGTATCCTCCTCTCTCCTGTGTTTATCCCCCTTTCCACTGTGTGTATTTTACTTTCCTGTGTGAATGCCCCACTCTACTTTGTGTATCTTCCTCTCCTGTGTGTATCCTCCTTTCTCCTGTGTGTATATTTTTCTCTCCTATGTGTATCGCACCTCTCTTTTTTGAATCTTCCTCTCTCCTGTGTGTATCCTTCTGTCTCCTGTGTGTATCCTTCTCTCTTCTGTGTGTATCTTCCTCTCTCCTGTGTGTATCCTAATCTCCTGTGTGTATATTCCTCTCTCCTATGTGTATCCTTCTCTCTTCTGTGTGTATCCCCTCTCTCTCTTCTGTGTGTATCACCTCTTCCTCCTGTGTGTATCCCCCTCTCCCCTGTGTGTTCCCTCTCTACTGTGTGTATCCTCCGCTCTGCTATGTGTATCCTTCTCTCTCCTGAGTGTACGCCCTTCTCTCCTGTGTGTATCCCCATCTCCTGTGTGTATCCCCTTTTCTCCTGTGTGTATCACCCGCTCAAGGGTGTATGCCCCTCTCTCCTGTGTGTTTCCCCATCTCCTGTGTGTATCCTTTTTTTTTTGTTGGTGTATTTCCCACTCTCCTGTGTGTATGCCCCTCTCCTTTTTGTATCCTTTTCTCTCCTGTATATACCTTTCTCTCCTGTGTGGACCTTCCTTTTTCCTGTGTGTATTTCCCTCTCCTGTGTTTCTCAACCCTCTCTCCAGTGTGTATCCTCCTCTCTCCTGCGTGTATCCTCCACTCTCCTGTGTGTATCCTCCTCTCTATTGTGTGTATCCTCCTCTCTCCTGCGTATACCCTCCTCTCTTATGTCTGTATCCTTATTCCTTTTATGTGTATTTTCCTCCCTCCTGTATTTATCTTTCTCCCCCTGTGTGTACCAACCCTCTCCTGTTTGTATCTCCCTTCATCCTGTGTCTATGCCCCACTCTCCTGTGGGTATCCTCCTCTCTTCTGTGTGTATTCCTCCTCTCTGCTCTGTGTATCCTCCTCTCTTTTTTCTGTGTGCTTTCTTCTACTGTGTGTATAGTACTCTCCTGTGTGTATCCCCTTCTCTTCTGTGTGCATTTCCCCCACTTCTGTGTGTACACCCCTCGCCTGTGTGTATCTTCTTCTCTACTGTGTGTTTCCTTCTCTCCTGTGTGTATCCCCGTCTATCATGTGTTTACCCCTCTCTCTCCTGTGTGTATACCGCACTCTCCTGTTTTTATCTCCCTCTCTCCTGTGTGTATCCCCCTCTCTTCTGTGTGTATCCTTTTCTCTCCTGCGTGTATACTCCTCTGACTTGTGTGTATTCTCCTCTCTCCTGTGGGTATCCTCCTCCTTTTGTGTGTATCCCCATTCCTCCTGTGTGTATCTCCCCCTCTTCTGTGTGTATATTTCTATCTCCTGCGTGTATCCTCCTCTCTTCTCTTTGTATCCTCTTCCCTTTTGTGAGTATCCTAATCTCTCCTGTATTTATCTTTCTCCCACTGTGTGTATACCCCTCTCTCCTGTTTGTATTTTTTTCTCTTCTGTGTGTATCTCCCATTTTCTGCGTGTATCCTCCCTCTCCTGTGTGTATCCTCTCTCCTGTCTGTATGCATCTTTTTTGTGTGTGTGTTCCTCTTTCCTCTGTGTATCCCTCTCTCATGTGTGTACTTTCCTGTCTCCTGTGTGTATCCCTCTCGGCTATTTGTATCCTCCTCTCTCCTGTGTATTTCCCCTCTTTTTTGTGAATCCTCCTCTATCCTGTGTGTATCCTCCTCTTTCTTGTGTATATCCTCCTCTCTCCTGTGTGTATTTTTCTCTCTTCTGTCTGTATCCCCCTCCTTCTGTGTGTATCCTTCTCTCTCCTGTGTGTATCCCCTCCCTCTTGTGTGTATTCCACACTTTCCTGTTTGTATGCCCCCTCTCCTGTGTCCCTCCCCCGCTCTCCTGTGTGTATCCTCCTCTCTACTGTGTCTATGCTCCTCTGTCTTGTGTGTATTCTTTTTTCTCCTGTATGTATCCTCTCTCCTCTCTGTATCCCCATCTTCTGTGTGTATCCCCCTCTCTCCTATGTGCATTACTCTGTCTCCTGTGTGTATTTAAATCTCTTGTTTGTATCCCCTCTCTCCTGTGTGTATCCTCCTCTCTCATTTGTGTATCATCCTTTCTCCTGTGTGTATTTTCTACTCTCCTGTGTGTGTCTTCCTTTTTCCTGTGTGTATCTTTTCTCTTTTCTGTGTGTTTCTCCCTTCTCTTCTGTGTGTAATTCCTTTCTCTCTTGTGTGTATCCCCCTTTCTCCTGTGTGTATCACCCTCTCTCCTGTGTGTATCCCCTCTCTCCTTTTTGTATCTTCCTCTCTCATCTGTGTATCTCTCTCGCTCCTGTGTGTATGCCCCTCTCTGCTGTGTGTATGCCCTTCTTCTGTGTGTATCCTTTTCTCTCTTGTGTGTATTCTTTTTTTCCTGTGTGTATCCTTTTTTCCTGTGTGCATGCCCCTCTCTACTTTGTGTATCTCCCTCCCATGTGTGTATCATTTTTTTCTTTGTGTATTTTCCTCTCTCCTGCGTGTATATTTCTTTATCCTGTGTAGATCCCTCCTCTCTTCTGTGTGTTTTCCCCCGCTCTCCTGTGTGTAACCCCTTTTACTTCTGTGTTTATTTCCTTTTTCTTCTGTGTGTATCACCCTCTCTCCTGTGCGTATTCCCTCTCGCCTGTTTGTATTTTCCTCTCTCATGTGTGTATCATCCTCTTCCTATGTGTATCCCCATCTCCTGTGTGAATCCTCCCCTCTCCTGTGTGTATCCCCCTCTCTTCTGTGTGTATCCCATTTCCTGTGTGCATGCTCCTTTGTATATCCTCCTCTCTCCTGTGTGGTTTCTTTTCTCTCCTGTGTGTATCCTTCTTTCTCCTGTGTGTATCACCACTATCCTGTGTCTAACCCCCTCTCTCCTGTGTGTATTCTTCTCTCATTTGTGTGTATCTTCCTCTCTCCGGTGTGTACCCTTTTTTCTCCTGTGTGTATCACCCCTCTCCTGTGTGTATAATTCTCTCTCCTGTGTGTATCCTTCTGTCCCCTGTGTGTATCCTTCACTCTCTGTGTGTATCCCCCTCCCTCTCATGTGTATTCCACACTTTCCTGTTTGTATCCCCCTCTCTCCTGTGTCTATCCCCCGCTCTCCTGTGTGTATCCTCCTCTCTACTCTGTCTATGCTCCTCTGTCTTGTGTGTATTCTCCTTTCTCCTGTATGTATCCTTCTCTCTCCTCTCTGTATCCCCATCTTCTGTGTGTATCCCCCTCTCTTCTATGTGCATTACTCTGTCTCCTGTGTGTATTTAAATCTCTTGTTTGTATCCCCTCTCTCCTGTGTGTATCCTCCTCTCTCATTTGTGTATCCTCTTCTCTCCTGTGTGTATCCTCCTCTTTCCTGTGTGTATCATTCTCTCTCCTGTGTGTATTTTCTACTCTCCTGTGCGTGTCTTCCTTTTTCCTGTGTGTATCCCTCCTCTTTCCTGTGTGTCTCTCCCTTCTCTCCTGTGTGTAATTCCTTTCTCTCTTGTGTGTATCCCCCCTTTCTCCTGTGTGTGTCACCCTCTCTCCTGTGTGTATCCCCTCTCTCCGTTTTGTATCTACCTCTCTCCTCTGTGTATCTCCCTCGCTCCTGTGTGTATGCCCCTCTCTGCTGTGTGTATCTCCCTCTTCTGTGTGTATCCTTTTCTCTCTTGTGTGTATCCTTTTTTTTCCTGTGTGTATCCTTTTTTCCTGTGTGCATGCCCCTCTCTACTTTATGTATCCCCTCCCATGTGTGTATTCTTTTTTCTTTGTGCATTTTCCTCTCTCCTGCGTGTATATTCCTTTATCCTGTGTAGATCTCTCCTGTCTTCTGTGTGTTTTCCCCCTCTCTCCTGTGTGTAACCCCTTTTTCTTCTGTGTTTATTTCCTTTATCTTCTGTGTGTATCACCCTCTCTCCTGTGCGTATTCCCTCTCGCCTGTTTGTATTTTCCTCTCTCATGTGTGTATCATCCTCTCTCCTATGTGTATCCCCATCTCCTGTGTGAATCCTCCCCTCTCCTGTGTGTATCCCCCTTTCTTCTTTGTGTATCCCATTTCCTGTGTGCATGCTCCTTTCTATTTTGTTTATTTCCCCCTCCTGTGTATATCCTCCTCTCTCCTGTGTGGTTTCTTTTCTCTCCTGTGTGTATCTTTCTTTCTCCTGTGTGTATCACCACTATCCTGTGTCTAACCCCCTCTCTCCTGTGTGTATTCTTCTCACATTTGTGTGTATCTTCCTCTCTCCGGTGTGTATCACCCCTCTCCTGTGTGTATCCTTCTCTTTCCTGTGTGTATCCTTCTGTCTCCTGTGTGTATCTTTCTTCATTTTGTGTGTATCCTTCTCTCTCCTGTGTGTGTTATCCTCTCTCCTGTGTGTATTTTTTTCTGTGTGTATCTTCCTCTCTCCTGTGTGTATCCTGCTCTCTTTTATGAGTATCCTCCTCTCTTTTGTGTGTATTCCTCCTCTCTCTTGGATGTATCCCCCTTCTCTCTTGTATGTATCTCCCCTCTCTCCCTGTGTATCCCCCTCTCTCCTATGTGTATCCTCCACTCTTCTGTTGGTATCACCTCTATCCTCTGTGTATTCTCCTCTCTGCTGTGTGTATGCATTTCTCTCCTGTGTGTACGCCTCTATCTCCTGTGTGTAGTCCCCTCTCATGTGTGTATTATCCTCTATTTTGTGTGTATCCCCCTTTCTCTTGTGTGTTTTCTTCTCTCCTGTGTTTTTCCTTTTTTCTTTTGTGTGTATTCTTCTCTCTTTTCAATATATCACCCTATCTCCTGTGTGTATCCTCCTCTTTTTTGTGTATCCTCTTTTCTCCTTTGTGTATCTTCCTCTCTCCTCTGTGTACCCTCCTTTTTTCTGTGTGTATCACCACTCTTCTGTGAGTATCACCCCTCTTCTGTGAGTATCACCCTCTCTCCTGTGTTTATCCCCCTCTTTTCTGTGTGTATCCTCCTCTCACTTGTGTGTATTTTCTCTCCTGTGCATATACTCCTCTCACCTGTTTGTATCCTCCTCTCTTCTGTTTGTATCTCCCACTCCTGTGTGTATTCCACCCTCCACTGTGTGTATCCTCGTCTCTTCTGCGTGTATTCTCCTCTCTTCTTTGTGTATCCTCCTCTCTCCTGTGTGTATTTTTCTCTCCTGCGTGTATTTTCCTCTCTTCTGTCTGTATCTTATTCTATTTTTTGTGTATCCTTCTCCCTCTTGTCATTATCCTTCTCCTTCTGTGGGTATCCCCCTGTTTTCTGTGTGCATCCCCCTCTCTTCTATGTGTATGCCCCACTCTCCTGTGTGTTTCCCCTCTCTTCTGTGTGTATTTTTTCTCTCTCCTGTGTTTACTCTTCTCTCTCCTCTGTGTATGCCCCTCTCTCCTGTGTGTATTTCTTTCTCCTGTGTGTATCCCACTGTTTCCTGTGTGTATCCTCCACTCTGCTGTTTATCCTCCTCTCTTTTGCGTTTCTCCTCCTCATTCCTGTGTGTATCCTCCTTTCTCCTGTGTGTATTTTCCTCTCTCTTGTGTGTATCCTTCTCTCTTTTGTGTGTTTACCCCTCCCCCTTTGTGTATGCCACACTCTCCTGTTTGTATCCCCCACTCTCCTGAGTGTATTCCCCTCTCTCTTGTGTGTATCCTCCTCTCTCTTGTGTGTATCCTCCTTTCACGTGTATATCCTCCACTCTCCTGTTTGTATCATTTTCTTTTCTCTGTGTATCTTCCTCTTTCATTTCTGTATCCTCTTTTTTGTTTGTATCCCACTCTCTCCTGTGTGTATTTTTCCTAATCCTTTGTGTTTCTTCCTCGACTGTGTGTATCCCTCCTTCTCCTGTGTGCTTCCCTTCTCATTTGTGTATCCTCCTTTCTCCTGTGTGTATCCTCCTCTCTCCTGTGTGTATCCTGCACTCTGCTGTGTTTATCCTCCTCTCTTTTGCGTTTATCCCGCTCATTCCTGTGTGTATCGTTTTTTCTCCTGAGTGTATTTTTCTCTCTCTTGTGTGTATCGTCCTCTCTCCTGTGTGTATTTTCGTCCCCCTTTTTGTATGCCACACTCTACTTTTTGTATCCTCCACTCTCCTGAGTGATTTCCCCTCTCTCCTGTGTGTGTCTTTCTTTCACGTGTGTATTCTCCTCTCTCCTGTTTGCATCATTTTCTCTCCTGTGTGTATTCTCCTCTCTCCTTTCTGTATCCTCCTCTCTTCTGTGTGTATCTTCTTCTCTCTTGTGTGTATACCTCCTCCCTCCTGTGTGTATCCTCCCCTCTATTGTGTGTATTCTTTTCTATTCTGTGTATATTATCCTCTCTTCCATGTGTATACCCCTCTATCCTCTGTGTATCCCACTCTTCTGCGTGTATTTTTTTTGTCCTGTGTGTATCCCCCTCTATCCTGTGTGTATCATCCTCTCCTTTGTGTATGCCTTTGTCTCTTTTGTGTATTCTCTTCTCTCCTGTGTGTATCTTCCCCTCTCATTCGTGTATCCTCCTCTCTCCTATGTGTATCCTCCTCTCACCTGTGTGTATCCTCCAATCTTCTGTGTTTATTCTTCTTTCTTTTGCGTTTATCCCCCTCATTCCTGTCTGTATCCTTTTTTGTCCTGTGTGTATTTTCCTCTCTCTTGTGTGTATCCTACTCTCTTCTGTGTATCCCCCTCTCCATTTGTGTATGCCGCACTCTCTTCTTCGTATACCGACTCTCCTGAGTGTATTCCTTTCTCTCCTGTGTGTATCCTTGTCTCCCCTGTGTGTATACTCCTTTCACGTGTGTATTCTCCTCTCTCCTGTTTGTATTATTTTCTCCCCCATGTGTATCCTCCTCTCTCCTTTCTGTATCCTCCTCTGTTTTGTGTGTATCACCTTCTCTCCTGTGTGTATTCCCCTCTCCTGCGTGTATTCTTTTTTTCCTGTGTGTATCAGCCTCTTTTTTGTGTATGTCTTTGTCTCTGTTGTGTATTCTCCTCTCTCATGTGTGTATCTTTCTCTCTAATGTGTGTATCCTCCTCTCTCCTGTGTGTATCTTCCTCCCCCTCTGTGTATCCCACTGTCTCCTGTGTGTATCCCCCTCTCTCCTTTGTGTATCATTTTTTCTTCTCAGTGTATCCTCCTTTCACCTGTGGGGATCCTCCTCTCTCCTGTGAGTATCATCCTCCCTCTTGTGTGTATCTTTCTTTCTCCTGTGTGTATCCTTTTCTATTCTGTGTGTATCCTCCTGTCTCCTGGGTGTATCCTCTTCCCTCCTGTGTGTATTTTCTTTTCTTTCGTGGGTATCCCTTCTCTCTCCTGTGTGTATCTTTCTCTCTCCTGTGTGTATTCTCCTGCATCCTGTGTGTATTTTTCTCTCTCCTTTGTGTATGCCCCTCTCTTGTGTGTGTATTCCCCTCTAGTGTGTGTATCCTCCTCTCTGCTCTGTGTATCCTTCACTCTCCTGTGTGTATCCTACTCTTGTTTTTATCTTTCTCTCTCCTGTGTGTATCTTTTCTCTCTCCTGTGTGTATGCCCCTCTCCTTTTTGTGTATTTCTCTCACCTGTGTGTATACCCCTCTCTCCTGTGTATTTCCCCCTCTTTATTTTGTGGATTCCCGTCTCTCCTGTGCGTATCATTCTCTCTCCTGTGTGTATGCTCCTCTCTTTTGTGTGCATCCTCCTCTCTCCTGTGTGTATCCTCCTCTCTCCTCTGTGTGTCCATCCTCTCTCCTGTGTGTAACGCCCTCTCTTCTCTGTGTATTAACCTCTCTCCTGTGTATGCTCCTCTCTCCGGCGTGTATCCTCCTCTCTTTTTTGTGTATCTTCCTCTCTCTTATATGTATTTCCCTCTCTCCTGTGTGTTTGCCCCTCTCTCCTGTGTGTATTCCCCTCTTCTGTGTGTATGCCCTCTCTCTTGTGTGTATTCCCATCTCCTGTGTGTATCTCCCTCTCTCTTGTGTATATTTTCCCGTCTCCTGTATGTATCCAACTCTCCTGTGTGTATCCGCCTCTCTCCTGTGTAAACCCTTCTCCTGTGTGTATACTCCTCTCTCCTGTGTGTATCCTTCTTTCTCCTGCGTGTATTTTTCTCTCTCCTGAGTGTATCCCTCCAATTTCTTGTGTGTTTCCCCCCTCTCCTGTGTGTAACACCATTCTTTCCTGTGTGTATCTCCCCTTTCTCCAGTGTGTATCCCCCTCTCTCTTGTGTGTATCTCCTTTCTCTTGTTTGTTTCGTCCTCTCTTCTGTGTGTATTCTCCTCTATCTTGTGTTTATGCACCTCTCTCCTGTATGTATCTCTGTTTCCTTTGTGTATTCTTCTCTCTCCTGTGTGCATCCACCTCTCCTTTTTGTGTATTCCCCTCATTTGTGTGTATACCCCTCTCTTCTATGTGTATTCCCCTCTCTCCTGTGTGGATCCGCCTCTTTCTTCTGGGTATCGCCCACTCCTCTGTGTGTCCTCATTTCATCTATGTGTATCCTCCTCTCTTTTGTTTGTATCTTTTCTCTCTTCTGTGTGTATGCACCTCTCTTCTTTGTGTATTCCCCTCGCCTTTGTGTATATCCCACTCTCCTGTGTGTATCTTCCCTCTCTCCTGTGTGTATCCCCCTATCTTTTGTGTGTATTTTCCTCACTCCTGTGTGTATCCTTTCCTCTTCTGTGTGTATCATTCTCTCTCTTGTGTGTATCCCCCTTCCCTTCAGTGTGTATTGTTTTCTCTTCTGTGTGTATCCTTTTTTCTTCTGTGTGTATCACTCTCTCTTGTGTGTATCCCCCTTCCCTTCACTGTGTATTTTTCTCTCTCCTGTGTGTATCCCCCTCTCTCATGTGGGTATCCTCTTCTGTGCTGCTTGTATTTTCTTTTCTCCTGCGTGTATCCTCCTCTCTCATGTGTATACCCCTCTCCTGTCTGTATACCCCTCTTTCCTATGTGTATTTCGTCTCTCCTGTGTGGATCTCCTCTCTCTTGTGTGTATCGCCCTCTCCTGTGTGTATGCTCCTCTCTCTTTTTTGTATCTGTCTCTCTCCTGTGTGTATCTTCCCTTCTCCTGTGTGTATCCTTCTCTTTACTGTGTGTATCTTCCTCCTCCTGTATGTATCCCACTCTTTACTGCGTGTACCTTCCTCCTCCTGTGTGTATCCCACTCTCTCCAGTGTGTTGTCTCTCCCATCTCTGAGTATGCCCAACTCTCCTGTGTGTATCTTCCTCTCTCCTGTTAGTATCCCCCCTCTCCCCTGTGTGTATCCCTTCTCTCGCCTTTGTGTATCCTACCCTCTTCTCTGTGTATCCCCCTCTTTATTGTGTGTATCCCCCCTCTCCTGTGTGTATCCTCCTCTCTCCTGTGTGTACCCATCCTCTCCTTAGTGTATCCTCCTCTCTCCTGTGTGTATCCGCCCTCTCTCCTGTTTGTAACGCCCTCTCTCCTCTGTGTATTCTCCTGTCTCCTGTGTACACTCCTCTCTTTTGCGTGTATCCTCCTCTCTCCTCTGTGTATCTTCCTTTCTCCTATGTGTATCCCCCACTCTCCTGTGTGTATGACCCTCTCTCTTGTGTGTATTACCCTCTCCTCTGTTTGGATCCCTCTCTCTCCTGTGTGTATCCCCTCTCTCCTGTGTGTATACCCTCTCTCCTGTGTGTATCCCCCTCTCTCCTGTGTATATCCTCCTCTCTACTGTGTGTATCCTCCTCTCTCCTGTGTATATTCCTTCACTTTTCTTTGTGTTTTTCCCTCTCTCCTGTGGGTAACACCTTTTTTTCTGTGTGTATCACCCCTTTCTCCTGTGTGTGTCCTTTCCTCTCTTATCTGTATACCCTCTCTCCTGTTTGTTTCCTCCTCTCTTCTGTGTGTATCCTCCTCTCCCCTGTGTTTACACCCCTCTCTCTTGTGTGAATCACATTTTCCTCTATGTATCCCCCTTTCTCCTGTGTGTATCCCCCTTTTTTGTGTGTATGCTTCTCTCTTGTGTGTGTATCTCCCTCTCCTATGTGTATCCTCTTCTCTCCAGTGTGTATTCTTTTCTCTCCTGTGTGTTTTTCCCTCTCTCCTGTGTGTATCCCACTCTTTTCTGTGTGTATCCTTCTCTCTTCTGCGTGTATCCTCCCCTCCCCTTTTTTATGCCCCTCTTTTCTATATGTATCCCCCTTTCCTGTGTTTATCTTTCTCTCTCCTGTCTGTATTCCACACTCTCCTCTGTGTATCCCCCATTCCTGTGAGTATCCCACTCTCTTCTCTGTGTTTCCCCCACTCCTGTGTGTATCCTCTTCTCTTCTGTATGTATCTTCCTCTTCTCTCTGTGTATCCTCCTCTTTTCTGTGTGTATTTTTCTCTCTCCTGTGTGTATCCCCCTTCTCCTGAGTGTATCCTTCCTTCTCCTGTGTGTATGCTCGTCTTTTCTTTGTGTATTTTTCTTAATCCTGTGTTCATCTTCCTCGCTCCTGTGTTTATTTCCCTCTTTTGTTTGTATCTTTTTCTCCTTTGTATATTTTCCTCTCTTCTCTTTGTATCCCCACTTTTCTGTGTGTATCTTCCTCTAACCTGTGCATATCCCTAGCTCCTGTGTGTATCCTTTTCTCTTTAGTGTGTATCATTTCTCTTCTGTGTGTATCATTCTCTCTCATGTGTGTATCTTCCTTCTCTCCTTTGTGTAATTTTTTCTCTTCTGTGTGTATCCCCCTGTCTCCTGCGGGTATTCTCCTCTTTGCTGCGTGTATCCTCCTCTCTCCTGCATGTATCCTCATCTCTCCTGTGTGTATCCCCCTCTCCTGTTTGTATACCCATCTCTCCTATGTGTATTCCCTCTGTACTGTGTGGATCCCACTCTCTCTTGTGTGTATCGCCCTATCCTGTGTGGATCCTCCTCTCTCTTGTGTGTATCCATCTCTCTCTTGTGTGTATCCTCCTTTCTTTTGTGTGTATTTCCCTTTCTCCTGTGTGTATGTTTTCTCTTTTCTGTGTGTATGTCCCTCTCTCCTTTGTGTATTTCCCTCATCTGTGTGTATACCCCTCTCTTCCTTATGTATCCCCCTCTCTCCTGTGGGTATCCCCCTCTCTATTTTGTGAATTCCCGTTTCTCCTGTACATATCATTTTCTGTCCTGTGTGTATGCTCCTCTATTTTGTGTGTATTTTCCTCTCTCCTGTGTGTATCCTTCCCTCTCCTGTCTGTATCCGCCCTCTCTCCTGTGTGTATCGCCCTCTCTTCTCTGTGTATTAACATCTCTCCTGTGTATACTCCTCTCTTCTGCGTGTATCCTTCTCTTTTTGTGTGTGTATCTTCCTCTCTCCTGTGTGTATTTTTCTTTCCCCCGTCTGTATGCCCCTGTCACTTTTGTGTGGACCCCTCTCTCTCCTATGTGCATCCCTCTCTCCTGTGTGTATACCCTCTCTCCTGTGTATATCCCCCTCTTCTGTGTGTATTTTTCTCTCTCCTGTCTATATTTCCCTGTCTCCTGTATGTATCAACTCTCCTGAGTGTATCCCCCTCTATTCTGTGTGTATGCCACTCACCTGTGTGTATACTCCTTTCTCCTCTGTGTAACCTCCTCTCTCCTGTGTTTATCCTTCTTTCTCCTGCGTGTATCCCTTTGCTTTCCTTTGGGTTCCCCCCTCTCTCCTGTGTGTAACACCTTTCTTTCCTGTGTGTATCACCTTTCTCTCCTTTGTGTATCCCCCTCTATCTTGTGTGTATCCCCTCTCTCCTGTTTGTTTTCTCCTCTCTCCTGTGTGTATCCTCCACTCTCCTGTGTTTATTCTTGTCTCTCCTGTGTGTATCACCCTTTCCTGTGTGTATCCTCCACACTCCTGTGTTTATGCCCCTCTCTCCTGTGTGTATCACCCTTTCCTGTGTGTAACCTCCACTCTCCTGTGTGTATCCCACTTTCTCCTGTGTGTATCCCTTTTTTTGAGTGTATGCCCCTCTCTCCTTTGTGTGTCACCCTCTCCAATGTGTATCCTCCTATCTCCTGTGTGTATCCTTTCTTCTCCTGTGTGTATCCTTCTCTCTCCTGTGTCTATCCCCCTCTATTCTTTGTGTATCCTCCTCTCTCTTGCGTGTGTCCTCCCCTCTCCTCTGTCTATGCCCCACTTTTTTGTATATATCCCCCTCTCCTGTGTTTCTCCCCCTCTCTCCTGTGTGTATCCCACTCTCTTCTCTGTATCTCTTTCTCCTGTGCGTATTCCTTTCTCTTCTGTGTGTATCTCCCACTCCTGTGTGTATCCTCTTCTTTTTTGTGTATATCTTCCCCTCTCCTTTGTGTATACTCCTCTCTCCTGTGTGTATCACCCCTCCTGTGTGTATTCTTTTTCCCCTGTGTGTATCCTCCTTTTATCTGTGTATATTTCCCTTTCTCCTGTATGCATCTTCCTCGCTCCTGTGTGTATTTCCCTCTTTTGTGTGTATCACTTTCTCCTTTGTGTATTTGCCTCTCTCCTCTGTGTTCCCCCCTTTTCTGTGTGTACGCCCCTCTCTCCTGTGTGTATCCTTCCCTCACTTGTGTGTATCCCTTGCTCGTGTGTGTATCCTCCTCTCTTTTGTGGTATTCTTTTCTCTCCTGTGTGTATCATTCTCTCTCTTGTGTGTATATCCTTCAATACTGTGTGTATTTTTCTCTCTTTTGTGTGTATCCCCTTCTCTCCTGCGGGTATCCTCCTCTGTTCTGCGAATATCCTCCACTCTTCTGCATGTATCCTCCTCTCTCCTGTGTGTATACACCACTCCTTTGTGTATAGCCATCTCTCCTATGTGTAAACCCCTCCCTATTGTGTGTATACTTTCTCTCTTCTGTGTGTATTTTTCTTTTTCCTCTTTGTATCCCCTCTCTCCTGTGTTTATCCCCCTCTGTGCTGTGTGTATCCTTTTATTCTCCTGTGTGTACGCTTCCCTCTCCTGTGTTTCTCCCTGTTCTGTGTGTATCTTCCTCTCTCTTGTGTTTAACCTTTTTTCTAATTTGTGTATCACCCTCTCCATTGTGTATGCCCCTCTCTCCTGTGTGTATTTCTTTCTCTTGTGTTTATACTCCCCTCTCCTGTGTGTATCCTCCTTTCTTCTCTGTGTATCGCCTACTATCCTGTGTGTATCCCCAATCATTTGTGTATCCTCTTCTCTTTTTTGTGTACCCACTGTCTCCTGGGTGTACCCTCCACACTCCTGTGTGTATCACTTCCCTCCAGTGTTAGTTTTTGACTCCCCAAGCGAATGACCATATGAAGTGGACTAGAGATTATTGTTCACATGTGCAATATTCGAAGTGGTTCTGTGTATTACTCAGCGAAACACAGAATTAGAGTTCATATGAAATAGACTCCTGATTACCACCCGGGTGTGTATCATTCAGGAAGGCACTTAATCCATGGCTATCTTAAACAGTGTTCTGACTACTCAATAGAAGTTCATTATTCACTAAATTTTTGAATGAGAGGCCATAGAAAATAGACACCTGACTATTGCTCCAATGTGAATTATTCAATAAGGATCTAAATGAGTGGTAATATGAAATAGAATCCTGAGAATTCCCCAGGTGTGTATCATTCATTAAGGCACAGAATGGATGGACATATAAAAATGCTCGAATATTACCCTGGTGTAGATTATTCACTGAGGATCTAAATGAGTGGCTACATGAAGTAGACTCTTAACTCTTACCCAGGTGTGTATTATTGAATGAGACTCTGACTCAGTGGGCATAAAATAAAAACTCAGGTGTATTGCCCAGGTGTTCATTATTTACAGAGACTCTGAATGTGTAGGCATTTGAAGTAGACCCTTGACTGTTTCTGAAGGGAGTATTATTCAGAGAGGCACAGAACGAGTGGCCATGTGAAAGAGATTCCTGACTTATCAGATATATATGTTATTCACTAAAACACTGGAAGAGTGGCCTTATGAAATAGACCACATTTTACTTCACAGGTGTGTGTTACTTTTTGACTCTCTGAATGAACCACCATATAAAATGGACTAGTGATTATTCTTCACATGTGCAATATTCGAAGTGGTTCTGTATGAGTGTCCATATCAAATAGTCTCATGACTCTCACACATGTGTGTATCATTCACGGAGCTCCTTAATTTGGGGCTTCTTTCAATAAGGTCCTCACTCCTCCACAGCTGTTTATTATGCACTGAAGCTCTGATTGAGAGGCCGTATGAAATAATCTCCTTACTATTGCCCCATTGTGCATTATTTGGTAATGCTGTGATTGAGTGTCCATATGGCCTGGACTCTGCCTATTCCCAAGGTGTGTATTCTTCAGACAGTTTCTGAATGAGTAACCACATAAAATAGATTCCGGACTCTGTCCTCTTGTCTAATTTTCAGCTCTGCATTTTCAACTGAGTCTTTGGGTGAATTGTCATATCAAATATTCTCCAGACAATTATACAGTTGTGCATTATTCAGTGAGTCTCTTAATAAGTGGCTATATATAATAGAATCCTGAGTATTTTCCAGATATATATGATTCCTCACTGAGGAACAGAATAAGTGGCCATGTAAAATACACTCCTGAAATTTTCATACGCCTGTATTATTCTGTGAGGCTCTGAATGAGTGGCCATAAAATAGAGACTCCTATATACTACTCAGGTGTGAGTTTTTACTTTTGCCTGTAAATGAATGGCTATACGAAACAGAATCCTGACTTTTCCAAGGTGTCTGTTGTTCAGTTAGGCTCTGAGTATGTGGCTATATGAAATAGAATTCTGGCTACAATACAGGAGTTTTTTACTCAATGAACCTCTGAAGAAATGCCACATGTAACATCGTCCAGAGTATTCCTCACGTATTTATTATTCACTGAGGTTTTGAAGCTTTGGCCATATGAAATTGTTTCCTTACTAGTCTACAGGCCTATATTATTGATTCTGACTCTAAATATTTGGGCATGTATAATAGACTAGTGGCTATTCCAAAGTTTTGTATTACTGACTCAGGCTTTGATTTTGTGGTCATATAAAACAGACTAGTGTCTATTCCACACATGTGCATTATTTCCTTAGGCTGTAAAAGAGAGGCTATGTAAAGTACACTCCTAACACTTCCCCAGGTGTGTGTCACCGAGAGAGGCTCTATTTGTATGACAATGTGAAACAGGAGGCTGTCTATCTCAAGTAATTTTATTATTCAGTGAATCTCTGAATGAGTGCCTATATGAAATAAACTGCTGAGTACTTTACCTTTGTGCATTATTCAGTGAGGTTACGAGTCATAGGCCATATAAAATGGAATCCTGAATAATGCACACGTGCATATTATCCACTGAGGCTATGAATGTGTGTTCAAATAAAAGAGACTCTTTACTAAACCACAGGTCTGCATTATTAACCGAGTCTCTAAGTGAATGTCCATCGAAAATATACTCAAAATTATTCTCCAGGTGTGTATTATTAAGTGAGCCACAGAAAACGTGGTCATACTTATTAGATTTCTTACTATATCAAGGGTCTAACTTATGCACTGCGGCTCTGAATATGTGTCTACATGAAAGAGTCTCCTGACTACACCACATTTTACAATGACACATTGAATGAGAGGCCACATGAAAAAGTCTCCTGACTATTCCACAGGTGTTTATTATTTAGTGAGACTCTGAATGAGAAGATACAAGTAAATCCTGACTATTTATCCACGTGTGTACATTTAGTGAGGCTCTCAATGGGTAGACATAGAAAAGACACTTCTGACTTTTCCTCAGGTCTGAATTATTCAGTGATTCTCTGAATGAGTGGCCATAAAATATAGACTCTAGACTATATTGTAAGTGAGTAATATTCAGTGAGGTTGTAAAAGACGGGCCATATGAAATAGAATTCTAGTGACTCCATATCTCCATTATTCACTGTTTGTCTGAATGAGTAGCCGTATGATATAGACTCCTCATGATTCTCCATGTGTGCATTATTCCAACAGGTTCGGTATGAGTCTCCATACCAAACAGACTCCAGAAACTCCCCCAGGTGTGTATTACTCAGCGTTACACAGAATTAGAGTTCATATAAAATAGACTCCTGACAACCACCCAGGTGTGTATCATTCAGGAAGGCACTTAATTCACGGCTATTTTAAACAGTGTCCTCATTACTCCATAGAAATTCATTATTCACTGAAACTTTGAATGAGAGGCCATATAAAATAGACACCTGACTATTGCTTCGTTGTGAATTATTCAGTAAGGTTCTAAATGAGTGGTAGTATGACATAGAATCCTGAGAATTCCCCAGTTGTGTATCATTTAGGGAGCTACAGAATGAGTGACCATATAGAAAATGCTCGACTATTACACAGGTGTGGATTATTCACTGAGGATCTAAAAGAGAGGCTACATGAAGTAGACTCTTAACTCTTCCCCAGCTGTGTATTATTGAATGAGACTCTAACTAAGTGGGCATAACAAAGAGACTCAGATGTATTGCCCAGGTGTTCATTACTTACAGACACTCTGAATGTGTAGGCATTTGAAGCAGACCATGACTGTTTCTGAGGGGAGGGTTATTCACAGAGGCCCAGAACGAGTGGCCATGTGAAAGAGATTCCTTTCTTATCAGATATACATGTTATTCACTAAAACACTGAAAGAATGGCCGTATGAATTAGACCGCATTTTACTCCACAGGTGCGCGTTATTTTTTGACCCTCCAAACGAACCACCATATGAAATAGACTAGTGATTATTCCCCACATGTGCAATATTCGAACAGGTTCTGTATGAGTGTCCATATCAAATAGTCTCCTGACTCTCACACATGTGTGTATCATTCACGGAGCTGCTTTATTTGGGGCTACCATCAATAGTGTCCTCACTCCTCCACAGGTGTTTATTACACACTGAAGCTCTGAATGAGAGGCCATATGAAATAGACTCCTTACTATTGACCCATTGTGCATTATTCGGTAATTCTGTGATTGAGTGGACATATGACCTGGACTCTGACTATTCCAAAAAGGTGTATTCTTCAGTCAGTTTCTAAACGAGTGACCACATAAAATAGATTCCTGACTCTTTCCTCTTGACTATTTGGCAGCTCTGCATTTTCCACTGAGTCCCTGGATGAACGGTTATATCAAATAGTCTCCGGAAAATTCTCCAGCTGTGCATTATTCAGTGAGTCTCTTAATAAGTGGCAATATATAATAGAATCATGAGGATTATCCAGATATATATGATTCTTTACAGAAAAACTGAAAAAGTGGCCATGTCAAGTATCCTCCTGATATTTCCATACGTCTGTATTATTCTTTGAGGCTCTGAGTGAGTAGCCATAAAACAGAGACTCCTATGTACTACTCATGCGTGAGTTTTTACATTTGGCTGTAAATGAGTGGCTATACGAAATAGAGTTCTGACTTTCCCAAGGTGTCTGTTATTTAGATACGCTCTGAGTATGTGGCTATATGAAACAAAATTCTGACTACAATACAGCGAGCGGTTCTTTACTCAATGAAACTCTGAAGAAATGCCACATGTAATAGCGTCCAGAGTATTCCTCAGGTATTTATTATTCACTGAGGCTCTGAAACGTTGGCCATATAAAATGGTATTCTGACCAGTCTACAGGCATGTATTATTGACACTGACTCTATATATTTGGGAATATGGAATAGACTAGTGACCATTTCAAAGATGTGTATTCCTGACTCATGCTTTGATTTTGTGGCCATATAAAATAGAATAGTGTCTATTCCACACATGTGCATTATTCCCTTAGGCTGTAAATTAGAGGCTATGTAAAGTACACTCCTAACACTTCCCCAGGTGTGTGTCACTCAGTAAGGCTCTTTTTGTATGACAATATGAAACAGGAGGCTGTCTATCTCAAATATTTTTATTATTCAGTGAATCACTGAATAAGCAGCTATATAAAATAAACTGTTGAGTACTTTACATTTGTGCATTATTCATTGACGTTACAAGTCAGTGGCCATATAAAATGGTATCTTGATTAAGCCACACATGCCTATTATCGACTGAGGCTATAAATGTGTGTCCAAATGAAAGAGAGGCCTGACTACTCCGCAGGTCTGCATTATTTACTGAGGCTCTGGATGAATGATCATTGAAAATTGACTCCAAATTACTCTCGAGGTGTTTATTATTCAGTGAGCCTCAGAAGATGTGGTCATACTAATTAGATTTCTTACTATATCAAGGCTCTGTCTTATGCACTGAGGCTCTGAATATGTGTCTACATGAAAGAGTCTCCTGACTACACCACTTCTTTCAATGACACATTGAATGAAAGGCCACGGAAAAAGTCTCCTGACTATTCCACAGGTGTGCATTATTTAGTGAGACTCTGAGAAGATACAAGTAAATCCTGACGATTTCTCGAGGTGTGTACATTTAGGTAGTTATAGGAAAGAGACTTCTGACTATTCCACAGGTGTGAATTATTTAGTGATTCTCTGAATGAGTGGCCATAATATATAGACTCCAGACTATATCACAAGTGTGTAATATTAAGTGAGGCTGTGAAAGAGGGGCCATATGAAACAGAATTCTAATGATTCCACATGTCCGTTATTCCCTGTTTGTCTGAATAAGTAGCCGTATGTCAAAGATTCCTCATTATTCTCCATGTGCGCATTATTGCAACAGGTTCCGTATGAGTGTCCATACCAAATAGACTCCAGAAACTCCCCCAGGTGTTTATTACTCAGCGTTACACAGGATTAGAGTTCATATGAGATAGACTCCTGACCACCACCCAGGTGTGTATCATTCAGGACGGCACTTAATTCATGGCTATCTTAAACAGTGTCCTGATTACTCCATAGAAGTTCGTTATTCACTGAAACTTTGAATGAGAGGCCATACAAAAAAGACACCTGACTATTGGTCCACTGGGATTTATTCAATAAGATTCTAAATGAGTGGTAGTATGAAATAGATTCCTGAGAACTCCCTAGGTGTGTATCATTCAGGAAGGCACACAATGAGTGGCCATATAAAAAATGCTCGACTATTACCCTTATGTGGATTACTCACTAAGAATCTAAATGAGTGGTTACATGAAGTAGACCCTTAACTCTTCCCCAGGTGTGTATTATTGAATGAGACTCTAACTAAGGGGGCATAAAAGAGAGACTCAGGTGTATTGCCCAGGTGTTCATTATTTAGAGAGACTCTGAATGTGTAGGCATTTGAAGTAGACCCTTGACTGTTTCTCAGGGGAGTATTATTCACAGAGACACAGAAAGAGTGGCCATGTGAGAAAGATTCCTGACTTATCAGATACACATGTTATTCACAAAAACACTGAAATTGTGGACTTATGAAATAGACCGCATTTTACTCCACAGGTGAGCATTATTATTTGACCCACCAACGAACCACCATATGAAATAGATTAGTGATTACTTCCCACATGTGCAATATTTGAAGCGGTTCTGTATGAGTGTCCATATCAAATAGTCTCCTGACTCTCACAGATGTGTGTATCATTCACGGAGCTGCTTTATTTGGGGCTACCATCAATAGGGCCCTCCCTCCTCCACAGCTGTTTATTATGCACTGAACCTCTGAATGAGAGGCCATATGAAATAGACTCCTTACTATTGACCCATTGTGCATTATTCGGTAATGCCATGATTGAATGGCCATGTGACCTGGACTCTGACTATTCCCAAGGTGTGAATTCTTCAGTCAGTTTCTGAACGAGTGACCACATAAAATAGACTCCTGACTGTCCTCCTGACTATTTCTCAGCTCTGCATTTTCCACTGATTCACTGGGTGAATGGTCTTATCAAATACTCTCCAGACAATTCTCCAGGTGTGCATTATTCAGTGAGGTCCTTAATAAGTGGCTATATATAATAGAATCCTGAGTATTTTTTCAGTTATATATAATTTTTCACTGAGAAACTGAATAAGTGGCCATGACAAGTACACTCCTGACATTTCCATACATCCGTATTATTCTGTGAGGCTCTAAATTGGTGGCCATAATATAGAGACGCCTATATACTACTGAGGTGTGAGTTTATACATTCAGCTGTAAATGAGTGGCTCTAGGAAACAGAATTCTGTCTTCCCCAAGGTGTCTGTTATTCAGTTAGGCTCTGAGTATGAGACTATATGAAATAGAATTCTGAATACAATACAGGTGTTATTTACTCAATGAACCTCTGAAGAATTGCCACATGTAACAGTGTCCACAGTATTCCTCAGTTATTTATTATTCACTGAGGCTCTGAAACTTTGGCCATATGAAATGGAATTCTGACTATTATACAGGTGTGTATTATTGACACTGACTCTAAATATTTGGGCATATGAAATAGACTAGTGACTATTCCAAAGTTGTGTATTACTGACTCAGGCTTTGATTTTGTGGCCATATAAAACAGACTAGTGTCTATTCAACACATGTGCATTATTCACTTAGGCTGTAAATGAGAGGCTATGCAAACTACACTCCTAACACTTCCCCAGGTGTGTGTCACTTAGTGAGGCTCTTTTTGTATGACAATATGAAACAGGAGGCTGTCTATCTCAAACAATTCTATTATTCAGTGAATCACTGAATGAGCAGCTATATGAAATAAACTGCTGAGTACTTTACATTTGTGCATTATTCATTGAGGTTACGATTCAGTAGCCATATAAAATGGAATCCTGATTAATCCACACGTGCATATTATCAACTGAGGCTATGAATGTGTGTCCAAATGAAAGAGACTCCTGACTACTCCACGGGTATGCATTATTTACCGAGCCTCTGAATGAATGTCCATCGAAAATAGACTCCAAATTACTCTCCAGGTGTGTATTATTCAGTGAGCCTCAGAAGATGTGGTCATACTAATTAGATTTCTTATTATATCAAGGGTCTCTCTTATGCACTGAGGCTCTGAATATGTGTCTACATGAAAAAGTCTCCTGACTACACCACATTTTACAATGACACATTGAATGAGAGGCCACGTGAAAAATTCTCCTGACTATTCCACAGGTGTGCATTATTTAGTGAGACTCTGAATGAGGAGATACAAGTAAATCCTGACTATTTATCCAGGTGCATACATTTAGTGAGGCTGTCAACCGGTAGCCATAGGAAAGAGACTTCTGACTCTTCCACAGGTGTGAATTATTCAGTGATTCTTTGAATGAGTGGCCATAAAATATAGACTCCAGACTATATTACAAGTGTGTAATATTCAGTGAGGCTGTGAAAAAGAGGCCATATGAAACATAATACTAATGACTCCACATGTCCGTTATTCACTGTTTGTCTGAATGAGTAGCCATATGACATAGACTCCTCATTATTCTCCATGTGTGCATGATTCAAACAGGTTTGGTATGAGTGTCCATACAATATAGACTCCTGAAAGTCTCCCAGGTGTTTATTACTCAGCGTAACACAGAATTAGATTTCATATGAAAGACTCCTGACTACCACCCAGGTGTGTATTGTTCAGGAAGGCACTTAATCCATGGCTATCTTGAACAGTGTCCTGATTTCTCCATAGAAGTTCATTATTCACTGACACTTTGAATGAGAGGCCATACAAAATAGACATCTGACTATTGCTCCATTGTGAATTATTCAATAAGGTTCTAAATGAGTGGTAGCATTAAATAGAATCCTAAGAATTCCTCAGGTGTGTATCATTCACGGAGGTCCAGAATGAGTGGCCATATAAAAAATGCTCAACTACTACCCTGGTGTGGATTATTCACTGAAGATCTAAATAAGTGGCTACATGATGTAGACTCTTTACTCTTCGCCAGGTGTGTATTATTGAATGAGACTCTAAGTGGGCATAGCAAAGAGACTCATGTTTATTGCCCAGGTGTTCATTACTTACAGAGACTCTGAATGTGTAGGCATTTGAAGTAGACCTTTGACTGTTTCTGAGGGGAGTATTGTTCACAGAGGCCCAGAACGAGTGGCCATGTGAAAAACATTCCTGACTTATCAGATATACATGTTATTCACTAAAACACTGAAACAGTGGCCTTATGAAATAGACCCCATTTTGCTGCCCAGGTGCACGTTAGTTTTTGACCCTTCAAACGAACCCCCATATGAAATAGACTAGTGATTATTCCCCACATGTTCAATATGCAAAAAGGTTTTGTGTGAGTGTCCAGATCAAATAGTCTCCTCACTCTCCCACATGTGTGTATCATTCACGGAGCTGCTTTATTTGGGGCTACCGTCAATAGGGTCCTCCTCCTTCACAGCTGTTTATTACACGCTGAAGCTCTGAATGAGAGGCCATATGAAATAGACTTCTTAATATTGCCCCATTGTGCATTTTTCGGTAATGCTGTCATTGAGTGGCCATATGATGTGGACTCTGAATATTCCCAAGTGGTGTATTCTTCAGTCAGTTTATGAACGAGTGACCACATAAAATAGACTCCTGACTCTGTCCTCTCGACTATTTCTCAGCTGTGCATTTTCCACTGAGTCGGTGGGTGAACGATCATATCAAGTAGTCTCCAGACAATTCTCTACATGTGCATTATTCAGTGTGTCTCTTAATAAGTGGCAATGTATAATAGAATACTGAATATTTTCCAGATATATATGATTCATCACTGAGAAACTGAATAAGTGGCCATGTCAATACACCGTTGACATTTCCATACGTCTGTATTAATCTGTGAGTCTCTGAATGAGTAGCCATAAAATAGAGACTCTTATGTACTACTCAGGCGTGAGTTTTTACATTCGGCTGTACATGAGTGCATATACAAAATACAATCTTGACTTTCCCAAGGTGTCTGTTATTCAGTTAGGCTCTGAGTATGTGGCTATATAAAACAGAATGCTGACTATGTTATAGGTGTTCTTTACAAAATGAACCTCTGAAGAAATGCCACATGTAACGGCGTCCAGAGTATTTCTTACGTATTTATTATTCACTGAGGCTCTGAAATTTTGGATTTATGAAATGGTTTTCTGACTAGTATACAGGCGTGTATTTTTGACACTGACTCTAAATATTTGGACATATGGAATAGACTAGTGACTATTCCAAAGTTGTGTATTACTGACTCAGGCTGTGATTTTGTGGCCATATAAAACAGACTAGTGTCTATTCCACACATGTGCATTATTCCCTTATGCTGTAAATGAGAGGCTATGTAAAGTACACTCCTAACACTTCCCCAGGTGTGTGTCACTCAGTGAGGCTCTTTTTGTATGACAATATAAAACAGGAGGCTGTCTATCTAAAATATTTTTATTATTTAGTGAATCTCTGAATGACTGGCTATATGAAATAAACTGCTGAGTACTTTACATTTGTGCATTACTCATTGAGGTTACCAGTCAGTATGCATATAAAATGGAATCCTGATTAATCCACACATGCATATTATCAAGAGGCTATGAATGTGTGTCCAAATGAAAGAGACTCCCAAATACTCCACAGGTCTGCCTTATTTACTGAGGCTCTGAGTGAATATCCATCGAAAATAGACTCCAAATTATTCTACAGGTGTGTATTATTAAGTGAGCCCCAGAAGATGTGTTCATACTAATTATATTTCTTACTATATCAAGGGTCTGTCTTATGCACTGAGGCTCAGAATATGTGTCTACATGAAAGAGTCTTCTGACTACACCACATTTTACACTGACACATTGAAGGAGAGGCCACATGAAAAAGGTTCCTGACTATTCACACAGGTGTGCATTATTTAGTGAGACTCTGAATGAGGAGATAAAAGTAAATCCTGACTATTTATTCAGGTGTGTACATTTAGTGAGGCTCTCAAAGGGAAGCCATAGGAAAGAGACATCTGACTATTCCGCAGGTGTGAATTATTCAGTGATTCTCTGAATGAGTGGCCATAAAAAAAAGACTCCAGACTATATCACAAGTGTGTGATATTCAGTGATTCTGTGAAAGAGGGGCCATATGAAACAGAATTCTAATGATTCCACATGTCCGTTATTCCCTGTTTGTCTGAATAAGTAGCCGTATGTCAAAGATTCCTCATTATTCTCCATGTGCGCATTATTGCAACAGGTTCTGTATGAGTGTCCGTACCAAATAGACTACAGAAACTCCACCAGGTATTTATTACTCAGCGTTACACAGGATTAGAGTTCATATGAGATAGACTCCTGACCACCACCCAGGTGTGTATCATTCAGGAAGGCACTTAATCCATGGCTATCTTAAACAGTGTCCTGATTACTCCATAGAAGTTCGTTATTCACTGTAACTTTGAATGAGAGGCCATACAAAATAGACACCTGACTATTGCTCCATTGTGAATTATTCAATAAGGTTCTAAATGAGTGGTATTATGAAATAGAATCCTGAGAATTCCCCAGGTGTGTATCATTCAGGGAGGCACAGAATGAGTGGCCATATAAAAAATGCTTGACTATTACCCTGGTTCGGATTATTCACTAAGGGTCTAAATGAGTGGCTACATGAAGTAGACCCTTATCTATTCCCCAGGTGTGTATTATTGAATGAGACTCTGACTAAGTGGTCATAAAAAGGAGACTCAAGTGTATTGCCCAGGTGTTCATTACTTACAGAGACTCTGAATGTGTAGGCATTTGAAGTAGACCCTTGACTGTTTCTGAGGGGAGTATTATTCACAGACGCACAGAACGAGTGGCCATGTGAACGAGATTTCTGACTTATCAGATATACATGTTATTGACTAAAACGCTGAATGTGTGGCCTTACAAAATAGACCCCAATTTTCTCTAGTAGTTCACGTTATTTTTTGACTCTCCAAACAAACCGCCATATGAAATAGACAAGTGATTATTCCCCACATGTGCAATATTTGAAGAGGTTCTTTATGAGTGTCCAGATCAAATAGTCTCCTGACTCTCACACATGTGTGTATCTTTCACGGAGCTGCTTTATTTGGGGCTACCTTCAATAAGGTCCTCCCTTCTCCACAGCTGTTAATTATGCACTGAAGCTCTGAATGTGAGGCCATATGATATAGACTCCTTACTATTGCCCCATTATGCATTATTCGGTAATGCAGTGATTGAGTGGCTTTATGACCTGGACTCTGAGTATTCCCAAGGTGTGTATTTTTCAGTCAGTTTCTGAATAATAAAATAGACCCCAGATTCTGTCCTCTTGACTATTTCTAAGCTCTGCACTTTCCACCGAGTTGCTGGGTTAAGGGTCTTATTAAATAGTCTCCAGACAATTCTTCAGGTGTGCATTATTCAGTTACTCTCTCTTTTTTTTAATTTTCATTGCATTGTATGTTTGGGAGTACATGTGCAGAACGTGCAAGATATTCGCATAGGTACACACATGGCAGTGTGCTTTGCTGCTTTCCTCCCCTTCACCCACACTTGGTATTCATCCCAAGGCCATCCCCCCCAGCCCCGACGCTGTCCCTCCCCCATTCCCCCCAAGAGTCCCCAGTGTATAGTAGACCACCTCTCTGTGTCCATGTGTTCTCATTTTCTCACCCACCTATGAGTGAGTATATGCGGTATTTCTTTTTCTGTTCTTGTGTCAGTTTGCTGAGAATGATGTTCTCCAGATTCATCCATGTCCCTACAAAGGACAAAACCTCATCATTTTTGATTGCTGCATAATATTCCATGGTGTATATGTGCCACATTTTCCCAGTCCAGTCTATCATCGTTGGGCATTTGGGTTGGTTCCAGGTCCTTGCTATTGTAAACAGTGTTGCAATGAACATTTGTGTGCATGTGTCCTTATAGTAGAACGATTTATAGTCCTTTGGATAGATACCCAGTAATGGGATTGCTGGGTCAAATGGAATTTCTATTTCTAGGTCCCTGAGGAATCGCCACACTGTCTTCCACAATGGTTGAACTAATTTACACTCCCACCAACAGTGTAAGAGTGTTCCTATTTCTCCACATCCTCTCCAGCATCTGCTGTCTCCAGATTTTTTAATGATCGCCATTCTAACTGGTGTGAGATGGTATCTCAATGTGGTTTTGATTTGCATCTCTCTAATGACCAATGATGATGAGCACTTTTTCATATGTTTGTTGGCCTCATGTATGTCTTCTTTTGTAAAGTTTCTGTTCATATCCTTTGCCCATTTTTGAATGCGCTTGTTTGTTTTTTTCCTGTAAATCTGTTTGAGTTCTTTGTAAATTCTGGATATCAGCCCTTTGTCAGATGTGTAAACTGCAAAGATTTTTTCCCATTCCGATGGTTGCCGATTCACTCTAGTGACTGTTTCTTGTGCCATGCAGAAGCCGTGGAGTTTGATTAGGTCCCATTTGTCTATTTTGGCTTTTGTTGCCAATGCTTTTGGTGTTTTGTTCATGAAGTCCTTGCCTACTCCTATGTCCTGAATGGTTTTGCCCACATTTTCTTCTAGGGTTTTTATTGTGTCAGGTCTTACGGTTAAGTCTTTAATCCATCTGGAGTTAATTTTAGTGCAAGGTTTCAGGAAGGGGTCCAGTTTCTGCTTTCTGCACATGGCTAGCCAGTTTTCCCAACACCATTTGTTAAATAGGGAATCCTTTCCCCATTGCCTGTTTTTGTCTGGTTTATCAAAGATAATATGGTTGTAGATATTTTGTGTTGCCTCCGATGCTTCTGTTCTGTTCCATTGGTCTATATCTCTGTTTTGGTACCAGTACCATGCTGTCTTGATTACTGTAGCCTTGTAGTATAGTTTGAAGTCTGGTAGCGTGATGCTTCCCGCTGTGTTCTTTTTGCTTAGAATTGACTTGGCTATGCGGGCTCTTTTTTGGTTCCATATGAAATTCATGGTGGTTTTTTTCAGTTCTGTGAAGAAATTCAATGGTAGTTTGATGGGGATAGCATTGATTGTGTAAATTACTTTGGGCAGTACAGCCATTTTCACGATATTGATTCTTCCTAACCACGAGCATGGAATGTTTCTCCACCTGTTTGTGCCCTCTCTTATTTCGTTGAGCAGTTGTTTGTAGTTTTCCTTAAAGAGGTCCCTTACATTCCTAGTGAGTTGTATTCCTAGGTATTTTATTTTCTTTGTAGCAATTATGAATGGCAGTTCGTTCTTGATTTGGTTCTCTTTAAGTCTGTTATTGGTGTATAGGAATGCTTGTGATTTTTGAACATTGATTTTATATCCTGAGACTTTGCTCAAGTTGCTTATCAGTTTCAGGAGCTTTTGCGCTGAGGTGATGGGGTGTTCTACGTATACTATCATGTCGTCTGCAAATAGAGACAATTTGGCTTCCACCTTTCCTATTTGAATACCCTTTATTTCTTTCTCTTGCCTGATTGCTCTGGCTAGAACTTCCAGTACTATGTTGAATAGAAGCGGTGAGAGAGGGCATCCTTGTCTAGTGCCAGATTTCAAAGGAAATGCTTCCAGTTTTTGCCCATTAAGTATGATATTGGCTGTTGGTTTGTCATAAATAGCTTTTATTACTTTGAGATATGTTCCATCAATACCAAGTTTATTGAGGGTTTTTAGCATAAAGGGCTGTTGAATTTTGTCAAATGCCTTCTCTGCGTCAATTGAGATAATCATGTGGTTTTTGTTTTTGCTTCTGTTTATGTGGTGAATTACATTTATAGACTTGCGTATGTTGAACCAGCCTTGCATCCCCGGGATGAAACCTACTTGGTCATGATGGATAAGTTTTTTAATGTGCTGTTGCAATCGGTTTGCCAGTATTTTATTGAAGATTTTTGCATCTATGTTCATCATGGATATTGCCCTGAAGTTTTCTTTTCTTGTTGAGTCTCTGCCAGGTTTTGGTATCAGCATGATGTTGGTCTCATAAAATGATTTGGGAAGGGTTCCCTCTTTTTGGATTATTTGGAATAGTTTCAGAAGGAATGGTACCAGATCCTCTTTGTGTGTCTGGTAGAATTCAGCTGTGAACCCATCTGGACCTGGGCTTTTTTTGTGTGGTAGGCTCTTAATTGCTGCCTCAACTTCAGACCTTGTTATTGGTCTATTCATAGTTTCGGCTTCCTCCTGGTTTAGGCTTGGGAGGACACAGGCGTCCAGGAATTTATCCATTTCTTCCTGATTTACTAGTTTATGTGCATAGAGTTGTTTGTAGTATTCTCTGATGATGGTTTGAATTTCTGTGTAATCTGTGGTGATTTCCCCATTATCGTTTTTTATTGCATCTATTTGGTTTTTCTCTCTTTTCTTTTTTATCAGTCTGGCTAGTGGTCTGTCTATTTTGTTGATCTTTTTGAAAAACCAGCTTTTAGATTTATTGATTTTTTGAAGGGTTTTTCTTGTCTCTCTCTCCTTCAATTCTGCTCTGATCTTAGTTATTTCTTGTCTTTGGCTAGGTTTTGTGCTTTTTTGATCTTGCTCCTCTAGCTCTTTCAATTTTGATAATAGGGTGTTAATTTTGGATATCTCCACTCTTCTCATGTGGGCACTTATTGCTATATATTTTCCTCTACAAACTGCTTTAAATGTGTCCCAGAGATTCTGGTACGTTGTGTCTTCATTCTCGTTGGTTTCAAAGAACTTCTTTATTTCTGCCTTCATTTCATTGTTTATCCAATCAACATTCAAGAGCCAGTTGTTCAGTTTCCATGAAGCTATGCAGTTCTGAGTTAGTTTCTGAATTCTGAGTCCCAACTTGATTGCACTATTGTCTGAGAGAATGTTTGTTATGATTTCAGTTGTTTTGCATTTGCTGAGGAGTGCTTTACTTCCAATTATGTGGTCAATTTTGGAGTAGGTGTGATGTGGTGCTGAGAAGAATGTATATTCTGTGGATTTGGGGTGGAGAGTTCTGTAAATGTCTATCAGGTTTGCTTGTTCCAGGTCTGAGTTCAAGTCCTGGTTATCCTTGTTAATTTTCTGTCTGGTTGATCTGTCTGCTATTGACAGTGGAGTGTTAAAGTCTCCCACTATTATTGTGTGGGAGTCTAAGTCTCTTTGTAAATCATTAAGAACTTGCCTTATATATCTGGGTGCTCCTATATTGGGTCCATGTTTATTTAGAATCGTTATCTCTTCTTGTTGTATTGATACTTTTACCATTATGTAATGATCTTCTTTGTCCCTTTTGATCTTTGTTGCTTTAAAGTCTGTTTTATCAGAGATGAGAATTGCAACTCCTGCTTTTTTTTGCTCTCAATTTGGTTGGTAAATATTCCTCCATCCTTTTATTTTGAGCCTTTGTGTATCTTTGCATGTGAGGTGGGTTTCCTGAATACAGCACACCGATGGGTTTTGGTTTTTTATCCAGTTTGCTAGTCTGTGTCCTTTGATTGGTACATTTAGCCCATTTACTTTCAGGGTTAATATTGTTATGTGTGAATTTGATACTGCCATTTTGATGCTAGCTGGCTGTGTTGCCCATTGGTTCATGTACATTCTTCATTTGGTTGATGGTCTTTAGCATTTGGTATGCTTTTAGGATGGCTGGAACTGGTTGTTTCTTTCTATGTGTAGTGCCTCTTTCAGGAGCTCTTGTAAAGCAGGCCTAGTGGTGACAAAATCTCTGAGTACTTGCTTGTTCGTGAAGGATTTTATTTTTCCTTCACTTATGAAGCTCAGTTTGGCTGGATATGAAATTCTGGGTTGAAAGCTCTTTTCTTTAAGCATGTTGAATATTGGCCCCCACTCTCTTCTGCCTTGTAGAGTCTCTGCCTAGAGATCTACTGTGAGTCTGATGGGCTTCCCTTTGTCGGTGCCCCGACCTTTCTCTCTGGCTGCCCTTAGTATTTTCTCCTTCCTTTCAACCCTGGTGAATCTAACGATTATGTGCCTTGGGGTTGCTTTTCTTGCGGAGTATCTTTGTGGTGTTCTCTGTATTTCCTGGAGTTGAGTATTGACCTGTCTTGCTAGGTTGTGGAAATTTTTCTGGATAATATCCTGAAGAGTGTTTTCCAGCTTGGATTCATTCTCTTCGTCACATTCTGGTACACCTATCAAACTTAGGTTGGGTCTCTTCACATAGTCCCAGATTTCTTGGAGATTTTCTTCATTCCTTTTTGTGCTTTTTTTCTGTAATCTTGGTTTCTTGTTTTATTTCATTGAGTTGATCTTCAACTTCTTATATTCTTTCTTCTGCTTGGTCAATTCGGCTGTTGAAACTTGTGCATGCTTCACGAATTTCTCGTGTTGTGTTTTTCAGCTCCTTCAATTCATTCATCTTCTCTCTAAGTTGTCCATTCTTTTTATCAATTCCTCGAATCTTTTTTTAAATCTTTTGTCAAGGTTCTTAGTTTCTTTGCACTGGTTTAGAACATGTTCCTTTAGCTCACTGAAGTTTCTCATTATCCACTTTCTGAAGTCTGATTCCGTCATTTCGTCACATTCATTCTCCGTCCTGCATTGTTCCCTTGCTGGTGAGGAGTTTTGGTATTTTGTAGGAGGTGAAGTGTTTTGGTTTCAGGTGTTTTACACCTTTTTGTGCTCGTTTCTTCCCATCTTTATGAATTTATCTACCTGTTGTCTTTGTAGTTGCTGATTTTTCAATTGGGTCTCTGTGGACGCCCAGATTTTTGATGATGAGTTAATTCTGTTACTTAGTGTTCCTTCTAATGGTCTAGCCCCTCTGCTGTATGAGTGCTGAGGTCCACTCCAGGCCCTGCTTGTCTGGGGAATACCTGCAGGAGCTACGGAACAATGAGGGATGATACCAGTTTCTTTTTCTGCTGCCCTTGTTCCAGAATGATGCCAGCCAAATGTCAGTCTGATTTGTCCTTTTCTGGGGTGACTCCTTGTATATACAGGGGTCAGGGAGCTGCTTGAGGAGACAGTCTGTGCTTTATAGGAGCTCCAGTGCTGAGCCGTGAGCTCCGTTGTTCATTCAGTGTTGTTAGGAGGTTGTTTATATCTGCTGCAATAGAACTCATAAAACACCACCCTTTTTTTTTTCACCCTTAGATGCTCTGTCTCAGGGAGTTGGGGCTTTCTTTATGAGTATCTGTTGCACTGTCCTACCCCACTAGGCGGCAGTCTATTCACTATTTGCCTGCCAGGGCTCTGATCTGCTAGCACGGGTCCGCCCTGTTGCTGCCTGGTGGAGTCTCTCTGTTATGGCAGGTTGCCTTGGCAAAGGCAGGCTGCGTCAGTCCTGGGAGGTACTTCAGCGGGGGTGCACTGCGTCAGCGATGGTGGACGCCCCTCCCTCACCACACTGCACCGTCCTAGATGCCAGCAGCAAAACTCTCAGCCCCAAGCACCTCCAGTCGCCGCCCTGCTTGTCCCCGTGAGCGTGGGACCCGCCGAGCCCGATCACCCAGCTCCCTGCCTCAGAGTCCGTCCTCTCTCTCTCTCTCTCTTCCTCTCCCCAAGCTGAAAGGTCGACTCTCTCACTGGTGCCCCAGGAGCCTGCTGCTAGGGCACTGGGATCCGTGCGATCTCCCATGCTGCTGCCCACTACCCCGGCTCAGATCACGCTTCCCAGGAAACTCCTGGTCTGGCTCATTGTCCAAGTCCCGTTCAATCAGATGGACATGCCAATCTGCCCTTCCAAATCTCAGATTGCCGGTTTAACAGGGCACCGAGACCAGTGAGTTCCGCGCCAGGTCCCGCTGCAGCGCCGGCCGAAGAGGCGGTGGTATCTGGCTGCGTTAGCTGGCTGCACTAGAGTCCAGTGTCTCTCCCACACCTGGGACATTCAACACTCTGTGGGCATAAAAGGTTCATTTGAGAATGCGGCTAGGACTCACCCTCTGCGCCTTCACCAAGAGCTGCAATCCTGAGTCACCTCTATGACGCCATCTTGCCTCTCTGTTCCAGTGAGTCTCTTAATAAGTGGCTATATATAATTGAATCCTGAGTATTTTCCAGATATATATGATTCTTCACTGAGGAACTGAATAAGTGGCCATGTCAAGTACACTCCTGACATTTCCATACGTCTTTATTATTCTCTGAGGCTCTGAATGGGTGTTAATATAATAGAGACTTCTATATACTACTCAGGCGTGAGTTTTGACATTCGGCTGTAAATCTGTGGCTATGCGAAATAGAATCATGACTTCTCCAAGGTGTCTGTTATTCAGTTAGGCTCTGAGTATGTGGCTATATGAAATAGAATTCTGACTACAATACAGGTGTTTTTTACTCAATGAACCTCTGAAGAAATGCCACATGTAACAGCATCCAGAGTATTTCTCAGGTATTTATTATTCACTGAGGCTCTGAAACTTTGTCCATATGAAATGGTATTCTGTCTCATCTTCAGGGGTGTATTATTGACACTGCCTCTAAATATTTGGGCATATGGAATAGACTAGTGAATATTCCAAAGTTTTGTGTTACTGACTCAGGCTTTGATTTTGTGGCCATATAAGACAGACTAGTATCTATTCCACACATGTGCATTATTCCCTTAGTCTGTAAATGAGAGGCTATGCAAAGTACACTCCTAACACTTCTCCAGGTGTGTGTCACACAGTGAGGCTCTTTTTGTATGACAATATGAAACAGGAGGCTGTCTATCTCAAATAATTTTAATATTCAGTGAATCTCTGAATGAGCGGCTATAAGAAATAAACTGCTAAGTACTTTACATTTGTGTATTATTCATTGAGGTTATGAGTCAGTGGCCATATAAAATGGAGTCCTTATTAATCCACATGTGCATATTATCTACTGAGGCTATGAATGTTTGTCCAAATTAAAGAGACTCCTGACTACTCCACAGGTCTGCATTATATACCGAGGCTCTGAATGAATGTCCATCGAAAATAGACTCCAAATTATTCTCCAGGTGTGTATTATTCAGAGAGCCTCAGATGATGTGGTCATACTAATTAGATTTCTTACTATATCAAGGGTCTGTCTTATGCACTGAGGCTCTGAATATGTGTCTACATGAAAGAGTCTCCTGACTACACCCCATTTTACAAAGACACATTGAATGAGAGGCCAGTTGAAAAAGTCTCCTGACTATTCCACAGTTGTGCATTATTTAGTGAGACGCTGAATGAGAAGATTCAAGTAAATCCTGACTATTTATCCAGTGTGTACATTTAGGGAGGTTCTCAACGGGTAGCCATAGAAAGAGACATCTGACTCTTCCGCAGTTGTGAATTATTCAGTGATTCTCTGAATGAGTGACCATAAAATATAGACTCTAGGGTATATCACAAGTGTGTAATATTCAGTGAGGCTGTGAAAGAGGGGCCATATAAAAAAGAAATCTGATGACTCCACATGTTCATTATTCATGGTTTGTCTGAATAAGTAGCTGTATGACATAGACACCTCATTATTCTCCAAGTGTGCATTATTCCAACAGGTTCGGTATGAATGTCAATACCAAATAGACTCCTGAAACTCCCGAAGGTGTGTATTACTCAGTGTTACACAAAATTAGAATTCATATGAATAGACTCCTGACTACCACCCAGGTGTGTGTCATTCAGGCAGGCACTTAATTCATGACTATCTTAAACAGTGTCCTGATTACTCCATAGAAGTTTATTATTCAATGAAACTTTGAATGAGAGGCCACACAAAATAAACACCTGACCATTAATCCATTGTGAATTACTCAATAAGGTTCTAAATGATTGGTATTATGAAATAGAATCCTGAGAATTCCCCAGGTGTGTATCATTCAGGGGGGCACAGAATGAGTGGCCATATAAAAAATACTCGACTATTACCATGGTGTGGATTATTCACTGAGGATCGAAATAAGTGTCTCCATGAAGTAGACTCTTAACTCTTCCCCACGTGTGTATTATTGAATGAGACTCTGACTAAGTGGTCATAAAAAAGAGACTCAGGTGTATTGCCCATGTGTTCATTACGTACAGAGACTCTGAATGTGTAGGCAGTTGAAGTTGACCCTTTACAGCTTCTCAGGGGAGTATTATTCACAGAAGCCCAGAACGAGTGGCCATGTGAAAGAGATTTTTGACTTATCAGGTATACGTGTTATTCACTAGAACACTGAAAGTGTGGCCTTATGAAATAGACCGCATTTTACTCCACAGGTGCGTGTTACTTTTGTCTCTCCAAATGAACCACCATATGAAATAGACTAGTGATTATTCCCCATATGTGAAATATTCGAAGAGGTTCTGTATGAGTGTCCATATTATATAGTCTCCTGACTCTCACACATGTGTCTATTATTCACGGAGCTGCTTTATTTGTGGCTACCGTCAATAGTGTCCTCCCTCCTCCACAGCTGTTTATTAGGCACTGAAGCTCTAAATGAGAGGCCATATGAAATAGACTCCTTACTATTGCCCCATTGTGCATTATTTAGTAATGCTGTCATTAAGTGGCCATATGATCTGGACTCTAACTATTCCCATGGTGTGTATTCTTCAGTCAGTCTCTGAACGAGTGACCACATAAAATAGACTCCAGACACTGTCCTCTTGACTATTTCTCAGCTCTGCATTTTCCACTGAGTTTCTGTGTGAACAGTCATTTCAAATAGTCTCCAGACAATTCTCCAAGTGTGCATTATTCAGTGAGTCTCTTAATAATTTTTTATATATAATAGAATCCTGAGTATTTCCAGATTTATATGATTCTTCATTGAGGAGAAGAATAAGTGGCCATGTCAAGTACACTCCTCACATTTCCATACGTCTGCATTATTCTGTGAGGCCCTGAATGGGTGGCCATAAAATAGAGACTCCTATGTACACTCAGGCATGAATTTTTACATTCAGCTTTAAGTGAGTGGCTATACGAAATAAAATCCTGAC